>CM077033.1:6262764-6887051 GCA_039090855.1 Macrothele yani
CTATTGTCACCCGTCCTTAGCAATTGTCCGGCAGTGGTATAAACGTAACAAAACAAACACTAATAATACTCCATTTAAAAAAATCCCTTACGCATAATGGTCACGAAAATTGGCAACAGACTTAATAATTGATATAACAATTTCTGGAAATGTCATGATTCAGGTTGAAAAAGAACTGGAAAAAATGACTAAATATAGAAGTTACCCGATTATAAACTAAGTTTCACTGGGAAGTCCGCATTGTTACCATCGGAGCATTTAGAATAATTAAAAAAAATATATAAATTGCCGTTTTAGAGATTGGTAGCTCTGTAAACTGCACCACACACTGAAACTGCAAAATATAGCTCTATTTGGGACATCTATATCGCACTTTTGCGAGAAAAGTGACACAAGTCAATTTGTTTTTTATTTTTTCATTTCAATGGTTCCACGGCAGTAGAAATTGTAAAAACGCCCACTTGGGGTAGAATAATTTAGAAACTCTGATCAAATTTATTGGTAAGTATTTTGCAGCTGTGAATTTCCAGAGCAGTTCTTATCTACAACCCTTTTACCATCTCATGAAAATGTTTGCCACAAATATATTCTTCGAGTGAAATAAAAACGAAATTTCTCTGAAGAGAGATTCTTCCCATTGAAAAAAGGAACTTTGGAATATTCTGTACACTTGAAGCCCTAATGAGAAGGCGAAAAAGAAAGATGGCAGCCTAAAAAATGGTTTAGTCTTTTATATTAAAAATTTTATACATCACATTTTCTGAATATTAAAAAGTCGGAAGATGCTTCACAATTTTTTTCCTTTTTATAAATAACCAAATATTATAACAGATATTTGTGAATGCATATAATTGATGACTGATTGTCTTTTCACTTTACAAAAATAATGAAATCACCCAACTGTGAGTTAAAAAATATTTTTTTGATTTTGTGATGTTAATTTGGAATGATATGTACATTACTAAAAAACAACAAATGTATCTGACTTTCACACGATACTTTTGTTTAAGCCCTAATTAACATCACAAGCACCTTTTCTTTCAGTTCAAAGATTTCTTGGCCTGAACACTTTGAAGGAATCCTGTTCTTTTACAGAAACCAAACACTTCCGTTTGTCTCTTCTGGGACCTTTTGGCGTTCTCTAATGAGGCGTGTATTTCTTTCTAAATCCTGTCCACTATTAGTGCCTTGTTTAGATTTTGAAAAAAGAAAAGTTTACTTTTTGAGTTAATCTTTCTTCTCAGCAGTAATGCCAAATATTTTCTTCTTTTAGATCCTCAATAGAAAATAGCTTTTTTCCCAAAAGACGAAAGGAACCAAGAACATTTAATTCAATTTTATTTGCAGAAGTTAATTATTTCATAGGAAGTGGAAATGATACCTCTTCGAATATGGTATCTTCAAAAAGCAAAACTTAAGTATATTCGATGTAAATAGTCCCATTACCTTTCTTAATTAAGTATAAAAGAAATGAAAATAGAAGAAACTGGAACATCTTCTGTACCTTACACGGTACAGAAAATGCTCCATGTACGAACACCTGAAAATAAGTATTTCGACTATCTTGTGGTAGTACGTAACACCTCAAATCTATGACGATAGCTCTGAGGATTAGAATACTAATCGCACCGAACTTTATTTTGAGCTGTCCTTCTTTACCTATCAGATAAAGTTGCTTTAAAATTCTCGCTATTACTGGCGTCCAAGTTGTTGGCTAACAAAACAACCAGACGGACTTCTCCTTAATTAGCAAGGCGAAGTTTTTCTATGAGTTTTGAAATCATTCTTTAACACATTGTTTATAGGCAACTTTTGGTGCCAGTTCCTGCATTGTGTGTCCTTTCGTCATTCTTATCTTCTATGTGCCCTTCACATATTATTACTTCAAACACGAACTTATCAAGAATTTCATTAATCAGCCATGAAAATCGGAGGACAACTTTCAAGGAAGCTTTCGGTTTTTTTTAGCACGTCTTTTTGTAAAAAAAGATCCATGCTAATGTTATCGGTTTGTCCCTCCGTCCGTCCGTCCCGCCTGTACCCACGGTATCTCTGCAGCTATTAGTCCGATTTGAAAAATTCTTTTTACATTCGGAAGCTTGAAATATCCGAATGATTATCCTTCATTTTGTTTTTTTATGATGTACAATTTTGCCGCTAAGGCGTAAATGTAGATGATGTCGAATTCAAAATTACGTTTTAATCCACATATTTGCTGTTAAACATCCAGATTGAAAAAATTATTTTATTCTTCTTCGATTCCATTTATGTCGAAGAAGTGTTTTAGATATAGTTTCCTTTTTCAAATCACGCATAGATTTTCCGCTAGGAAGTGTAAAATTAAATTACATTCTTTCCGATAACTGTTCTCCTAAAACTCAAATTTGAATTTTTTTTTTCAGCAGATAGCATCTCTTAATGGAAAATCTTTTCCATATAATTTCGAATTTTTGGTAAATAATACTTCGGCCACCAGGGGGCGTAAGGGTTAATTTTTGCTTCTGATGTATTTGCCATAAGCATCTTGAAGCTTCTAAAATATCGATTGAAAAAATTCTTTTCGTGGAGTGATGTCACTCCACATCGATAAACCTTTTAGGAATATTTTCTTCTTAAAAATTGCACAGTTTTTCCGCCAGGGGGCGTAGATGTACATCGTATTTTTGTCAATATCTCTACTTCTAGGAGTCCGATTTGAAAAATTCCTTCTTTTGTTGGATAGTGTTTTCCGTGTGATATGATGTTCATATCATTTTCAAAAAATTTTCAAATAATTTATATACTTTCCGCTAGGGGCATGCGTAAAGTGTAACTTACGTGTCTCCCAATATCTCTGCTTCTAAATCTACCGATTTGAAAAATTCTTTCTGCACCGGATATAGCTCCTGATGGGAAGTCGTTTGCAAAAATAATAATTTCTAGTTTTTGTAAAAAAATAGATTGGCTACCAGAGGCGTAAGTCTTAATTTTCCGCTTTTGATGTATTTGCAGCAAAATAGTGAGCTTCTAAATTCTCCATTGAAAAAAAACATCGTTTGTAGACCGATAACTACTCGTGTCGACAAACTTTTTTAGAAAAAATTTTTGCTCTTAAAATAGTGCTTGGTTTCTGCAGCCAGTGGGCGTAGACGTATATCTTATTTTTGTCAATATCTCGACTTGTAGGAGTACGATTTAAAAAAAATCCTCTCTTTATTGGATAGTGTTTCTATTGTGACATGATTTTTCCTATAAATTCAAAAATTTTTAAGTAATTCATAGACTTCCCGCTAGGGAGAGTAAAAGGTAAATTGCGTTTCGCCCTATATCTTTGCTTCTAAATCTCCGATTTGAAAAAATTACTTTCTGCACCGGATACAGCTCCTTGATGGGAAATCGTTTGAACATAATTTCCCTAATTTTTGTAAAAAAATAGTTTGAGCCACCAGGGGGCGTAGATGTATATCTTATTTTTTGTCAACATCTCTACTTCTAAAAAGTCCGAATTTGAAAAATCCTTCTTTGTTGGATAGTGTTTCCAGATGCTAAATGTTTTTCCTATAAATTCAAAATTTTCACGCAAATCATTTTAAGACTTTCTGCTAGGGCGCATAAAGGTAAATTGCGTTTTCTGCTCCTAAATCTCCGATTTGAAAAATCTTCCTGTATCGCATACAAGACCTGATTTGGAAAAAATATTTTTTCTACATAATTTCTAATGTTTTGTAAAGAATGCGGTTTGTCGCCAGCGGTCATAAGTGTTAATTTCTGCTTCTGATGTATTTATAGCAAAATCTGGGCTCCTGAAAACTCGACTAAATTTTTTTCTTGTACCGATACCGCTCATATGGATAAACCTTTTGAGTATACTTTCTTCTTAAAATAATGCATGGTTTTCCCACCAGGGGACATAAAGTCACATTTTATTTTTGTCGATAACTATCTCTAAGAGTTCGTAAGCTCAAGATTCCGTTTACACCAATATCTGAGGGATTAAAGACCCGATTGAAAAACTTCTTTCTTCCGTGAGATACTATTGTTTTCGATACCGGTTCCGTTGCCTTTGAATAGCTTTAATAAATTTAATTTGCGTCAGAACGGATTCAAAAGACGTGCTTATTACACCCGAAAATTCGGTGTCATCTTTCTTGTTTCAATTTTATTCACTTTAGGTAGATGTCACTTTAACTGTTCTCTTTTCACACCGTACGAACAGTCACAATGTTTTGTTAATTTTGAAGACGTTTCTTTCATTCTCCTTCTACATGCAGGTAATGAATTACTTATACAATATTCCTAATTGAGAATCCCTAAATTCAGGCAGAAATATTTCTTGCTTCATAGATCCTTTCCTCGACTTTGCGAATATTGTTACGGAAAGAGCCCTTCTTCGCTGTTCGTAATGCGTTGGATGAAATATCAGTACTTTATTCACTTTTTATTATGCAGATAATTTCAAATAGTTTAGCAAAGGCATTAGATAATTAAATAAGTTTGAAGTATAATTATATGTCGATCTATTTCCTTAAAAACGCATACAAAATTTGAGACAGTTTTTATTGACCAAAAAGCTGTTCAAAATCAGGAAACGCAATTGTTGTATTATTCGGTGTCCCTGCTACTTATTTTACATCGCGAAAATGGATCATAAAGCTGATATCATAACAGATCAATTTCCGAAATTATAAGTCATGAAGTTGCGATTTTATTCTGTTGTCAATGACGCTTATGAGGACATGTTTCGGGAAATAAAAGACCTTGGCCGCAATTTGGGCAATGATTTCCATTACCTTCTTTATAGTTCCAAAAATAGAATTTTGATTTCTAGATATCTCCCAATTATCTGAAATCTCAAATTAAACAAATATCTAGAAGGAAACAAGGTATTGTTATGGGTCCGGTAGTCCAGTGATTATAGCGACAGCCTTCAAACTAGAAGGTTATGGGATGGATACCAGAAAGACTGAGCTGCTATGAACCACTGAATATTCTCTGCGGGATGGATTGGCAACGATTAGCCGTTGGTCTCGAGGCATAAGTTCGCCGCGACGATCCAAAAAAGCCATCCCCTCCTCGTCCCCATTTGTACCTAAGGCCCGTTTCTTTAATCACTATTGTATCAATTCTCCGTAATCGTGTGATTCATTTTATTCTGTGAATTTGCTATCATGTGCCTTGTCTCATAATACAAGTTCAATGTAATTTAACTTCGATTCTGATACTCAGCAGCAAATTCCTCATGGGATAAAGGTATTAGCTTCTGAAACTTCCTAAGTATGGACATTTTTTTTTTGATTGGAGGTTTAACGACCACCGTGAGCAACTCAATGGGCTATAAGCAGTCGCCTGTCCCTAATTTAGGGTCACTGGTTCCAGGGAAGGGAGAGAGCCAGTGCCTTAAGACAGACACAACATCCATGCCTCACCGGGATTCGAACCCGGACCCCTTACTGACGAATGATCAGAGGCCATCCCTTAGGACCACTGCGCCACCGGGGCGGCTAAGTATGGACATCATACAAGACGTGAGGGAAAATCGGGAATACAGGAAAATAACAACCAAGAGTAAAATTATTTATAATATTTACTACCCAGCAAAAATAGTATTGCTGGGCCAGCAGTGGGCCATTGCTGGCAGCCAGCACTGCCATCAATGGCCCAGCACTATGTTGCCGCTGCCGAACCGTCAATAAAATGTCCGGGCGGCCAACAACAGGGCCATCAGTGGTCCATCACAAGCAGTAGCTACCACAAGTGGCCCTTCAGTGACCCTGCAAGTACTTGCCAGAAATGATGGCTAGCCTAATGTGGTCCGCTAGTGGGCCGTTAGTGGCAGCCAGCAACCACGTGACGTAACTGGTGGCTTGCCGAATCTTTGTCCACCAATTTCCCAGTAGTAGCAATAATAATAATAATAAAAGCAAGGATAACTGCAGTTTCCTAAAGCTACATTTTTTTTCTACCCTTACGAAGCTTGTGAATTAACGCACTTTGCTGAGGAAATTTTCTCGAAACACCGGAAAAACGCCGTTTGCATCGGACTAGATTCGATCCTAGGCCGTTTACGTTGAAGCCGCGCTCGCTACCGACCGGACTAATTTACAACGCTCGTCTACGTGCTGGAAGCTATCTGTTCGGTATGCAATTTGTAAACGAATGCTTCCCTCTTTTATTTTATAATATTGCGAGGTATTTTTCATTAAAGTCAGTTTCATATAATTGATAAATTAATTTTTTCAACGTAACGATAATTTTTTTTACCTTAAGGGAACTTCACTTATTTTCAAGGCGTGTACATACTTAGAGTCGCTTTCCAAAGTTTTGTACTGTCCTTGCCGTCGACTTGAAAAGAGATTGTTGAATAATTATATATTTACCCGGGTTCATGTCACATTCTGTTACATTTTTAACGTTGTGTCTTTCCTTTCCGTTGTCCGAAGCTACATTTCTTTTAAAGAGTAAAAGATATTTTATTTTACTTCTCGTTATTTTTAGAAGCGAATTCCTCCCAGTCTTGTTTATTCAACACATGGATGAGTACACCACATAGCGTTGCTTTATTTTTTCTTTCAAATAATTAATAAATTTTGTACGCGTATAATTCTTTTTGTTTCTTCCAACAAACGCTATTTTAATGCTTTTCCAGGATATGTGTTTCAAGCGGTTTCAAATTTTTTCTTGTTATTCATCCACTCCATTCCATGAATTGTTATTCATGGGAATGAAGATGGTGTATATCTTGGCTGTAATCTAGTACTTCACGGCTTAATCTGATATCTTCGTCGACGTAAAATTTCATTAGGAAATTAATTCGCCTCTCTACATATGGATTTTTTTCTTAACATCCACTAAAATAGCACGATGGCGATAGCGTCGTCTTCAACTAACTGGTACCATGAGAGACACAGCAAGTGTTGCTTCTGCGCATGCGCAGTCCCGATGCTTCCACCTGCTGTTGTGGGTGGCATTGGTTGCCAGCAACGGGCCACTAGTGGCACTTGCTTGGAGGCCCACAATTCACGGCGGTGATGCAGGGCCATCAATGGCTCGCCAACTTATAGCGCTGCCACCAACGGACCACTACCGGGCCGTGAGCGGCGAATTTCAGCCAGCAGTGACCCATCACTGCCAGCTGGTGGCCAGCAGTTTCCCAGCACTTGTGTTTTTGCTGGGTATGGTTAGTTTGGTGAAATATGTAAACATAATTGCAATACAATTGCAAAAATACAGGGTTTAAATTTTCACACGAGAGAGAATTACTAAGGGAGCTCCACATGCATTGCAGAAATATTTTTCACTATATTCTTTGGAATTTCTTTTACAAATAATTACTATCCTGTAATGCTGCGGTCTATTACCTTGACAATGTAATTTTAATAGCTCGCGGAATTATTCGCATTGTATCGGTTACACAGCGGCGAATAAGCCGTTCATTAGTCTACAGTTTCCTACTACTTGACCAACGCTCATGGATTGCCCAAATACATTAATTAATATCATTTAATTGTGAAAATAACAAACTTAACAGTACCAGTGGCTAGAGCTGGAGAACTATCGGTGGTTACTACAATAACATCGATAGTTTCCCATAGTTAGAAAAAACAATTGATAACTAACTGTGAATAGCGTGTTGTTAACAGCCATGGGGGTAGGAAATATAAGAGATGCCTTAACCGCAGATTTCTGAAGCTGATCTGTTTACTGTTATGATATCCCTCGGCGTTCTTGGACAGCAAAGCTAGGAAAATTTGTGATTTAAGAACCTCATATTTTCTGTTAAACCTGTTTGTCAGCGCAGATTTTTTTCTATGTTTGACAGCATACTTTAGCTTGTTCATATTTAGTTTCCATGGCATCCTGCGTAGCATTTAGCTGTGCAAATAAATTTAAAATGAAAATACAAGGTAACTTTATTCCACCGGTTAGTATCACTTTATTTTACGTTTACTATGTTTAATTAATTTCTTTGGGATTCAATCGTCGATTGCAATTTTCTTTGAATGCCTACTGTATATTTTGCTGTGATTTGCTTCCTTTTAGCATATTATGTAATGTTCTAAATTTATAGCAAAATTAAAAAAGTTGCTAGGTTTACGTAGGTTATACAAAGCTGTTTACGAAAGTTGTAGCAAATGTTTCTGGAATAGTGTAGGTTATGTAATCGGAGGGGTATTCATAACTGACCCAAGTTTAAAAAGATGTTTAAAATAACTACATTACTGAGATAATTGTCTTTGAATTATTAATAACCCAGCTATAATTATGAGAGTGTTCATATCCAAAGACTTTGCACTATAAACAACAACGATAGGAATTAGCTACATTTACCTGTTTTAGAGATTGACCAGTATACTAAATTGCAGATCTGACCATACCTAGTACATAATACTCATTTTAAACTAATAGACAAGGTGCTTTTGATAGTGTGCTACAAAATCAGTTAGTAGAACTGGAGCTCCTTTATTTCAAACTGAACTTCACTTTACAAATACGGATTCTCTGGATTAGCAGAGGACATTAAAACAGTAACTTTTGCATGTAAGACACTGCACTCACTGTTTCTTGGAATTATATGACAACGAAAAACATCACTCCTGATTCACAACAAAACCACTTTGAATGTGAAACATAAAATGATGGTGATACTAAACACAGTAGATGAGAAAAGTGAAAGTTGGAAACACAAAAGGTGCACACATATTTAAAAGATTAAAAAAAAGAATAGAAGTAGACAAATGAGCAAGGAAATATTTGAAAGTGACCGAAAATGAGTACCTTACAATGAACATTTGCAATGCTGGCTCCTCTCAAGCTATGAATGACCCTGCAAACATATGTATGTACATTTTGATTTTTGAAGAAATATTGTCATAATACATGGAAATAGATTTGATTCTCTTCTACCACCCCTTTTCTAGCCATTGCACATTTTTGGTATTCTAAACTTCATGTTCTCTTATTCATTTTACAGAGCAGTAAACATTTTAGGATCATCAGTTACTTTGGTATTCCATAAATGAACTATAAGTCAGATATATTTCATTCACTTCTGGTACCAAATGTTTTCTTTACCTGATTTAGTTGCTATTCTGTAATGCATGTACATGTTCTGAGATTAGACATTGTTTTCATGCATTTTAAATCTCTCATGAATAATTTGCTCTTTCTGTCTAACATTAGTTACAGCAATAATGCTCTACAGCATATATGCTCTAATTAAACTTTTCCCTTTTGGTTATCTGTTTATATTTAAAGTCCTTCTTGTAACCTTTTCTTCCTTTACATCATATCTTACTTTTTTTTGGTAAAATCAGTGAGATGTAGCTAAAAGATCATTCCTTGCACAGTGGGTGTTTCATGTGTGTTTTGTCTATCCAGCTTATGACCTGTGTCTGTTTTATCTACAGATTGTAATTTCTTCAAAACTGAGGTATTTGTGATAGCTGAAACATTCAAATATTTGTTGTGGTTTATTTGCTCACAGTTCATGTTCTAATTAGCTCAGTATAATTAGCCTGTACTGTTTTGTATACCAGTGTAAATATCTTGTACCCAATATTTTAATAGTTGTTACAGATTTCCTGTATTGTATTTTTTATATTCTTTGGTATTCTTGTTGTGTATCAATGCATCCCCCACCATTCATTTTTGTTTTCCCATTAGAACTGAAGGACTAAGCCTTTTAAGAGAAAAGTCATTCATACCTGGTGTGGCACCCATTATATGTGAAGAAAAGCATTTTGCTACTGCTAGGGAAGGTTACTGAAGATGAGATTTATTTATTTGAGTTAAGTGTTTTGTATTGGATTTACATATAATTTTCGATACAAATATTTGTCTTTAATTTTCGAATTGCAGCAGTAAGCTAAGTTCCAGCTACAAATACTGTTGGGTAAGCTTTTCTCTTCTCGCATATATAAAAATGACTTTAAGAATTTTAATATGTATGTGGGCATCAACTCATAATAACATTTCTTCATGTTCTAACTAGCTCATTCTCTTTTGTCTTGTGTAACTAGAGGTATATTGAACCCCAATTAGGAAATGACAGTACTGACATATTTTCTACATCTTACAATGTACATAAGGAGAGTGTAATGCAGCTCACAGCTAGACTTTTTGACGACAGAAAAGCGGAGAAATCTTGAATTCAGCTGAAGTAAAAATTTAACAGCTAAAAATTATAAAGATATTACTTGCAATATATGAAAGTGCATAATTATGGTAAACAAATAAATTACTTGAGTGAAAACTTTATTACTTATCTAATAAGATGAAATAGGCTGTCGTAAGAAGTTCTAGCTTAAAAGGTCAGCATTATTTTTGGAAATCAGATTTTGGTACTGGAGATGTTACATGGATAACAGTGAACTAAAGATGATTTAGTATCTGCTGGCGGCAGAACATTTGCATTTCTATATTTCCTATGCACTTCTGATTAGTTATCCATTAATTTTGCGGCCATAAAATGTACGTTAAATGTGCATTAGAATATGGGCTGCTGTTAACAATGCTCTCTGCCCTTAGAGCTAAAATTAATCACCTTGTGTTGATTAGATTTTCCTATTCTTGAACATATGTTGTGCTATCAATAAACTCTAGGATTTATCCTCAATGAATTCTTTATTAATAAATATAACCTTCCTCATGAATGGTATACGTATAATTGAAAACCCAAATTAAAAATCCTTATTACATACACACGTGTGTTTCATTTATTACTTAAAAGGTATTAACTTATTACATTATGAATGTGCCTCTGTTAATAGTGATGTGTATTAGAAGTATAATAATTTGAATGCAGTTGAATTTATTTTAAGAGATCTTACAGTAGGAATTACTTCTGCTGCTTATGTGAATTTATTTTTTATCAAGACATTCTATCAAGTCAGATTTCATTTACTATCAGCAGGACTTGTAAATCCTATTTCCACAGACTAATAAATTTTTTATATTTTCTTGCTATATTTTAAAACTGCACCCTTTAAAAAGGGACCCCACCCTCCTCCCGAAAAAATGTTCCCTTCCTATTAAGGTCTGTAGTTTTAAAATTATTTACATTCATACCTTTGAAGCCCACCACAGTTTTAACCAAAACTATTCATTTTGTATTTCATAGCGTTATATGGACCTAGCTACTCCACCCTACATACTTAAACAAAACATACGTGAACAACAGTTTTACCGCTGCTTAATATAGCAGTTCTACATAGAAGTCTTTGGCCACGTAATATCGCGCCATGCGTTTCTTTGCGTATGGGAATATAAGAGGCTATCCAGATGTTTTACAGCAAAATTAGCAATCAGAACTAGTATTATCGCAAAAATCTCTGTAGAGTTTTTTAGGGTTAAAGGCGCATGATCCGATTACTATTGGAAAGCAAATGCAACCCCCCTCCGGTTATCATGAAATTATGCAGTGCTCCGTGATGTGATTCCATCTTTTAATGTAATTACTGAAAGCTATTTTTTTTTGGAATTTGGGTTGTGTGCGGGGCTAAACTTTTTATATCCTGCCAGATTACGCAGAGTGTCAGGAAAACGCACTTATATTTAGAGAGCTGTGCTAAGAAAAGTGTTCTATTCTTTTATATTTCTTTTATGTACCACAAACTCCACACAAATTGTTTTCTTTGTATCATTATAAAGATCCATCAGGATACAGGCGTTATCAACTCCTACCATTTTCTGAGTGTAAATTTGTTTCGTGGCAGAAAGGTTACTCGTAACTGCTGCAGTTTTGAGAAATCCTTTAATCGATATTCCATTAAATTTCCTGCGAACACCACGTCTATTATTGTTACTAAGAAGTTTTCAAATTCCAACTCGCGAATTAGAAACAAGTTGAAAACTTTGCGGAAAACCAAGGATACCGATTTCGAAGCAATGAGGTATTCCATTACTTGCTGCAAAACTGTACAAATACTATGCTTGTATTATAAAAGTTTAAAATAGTTATCTTAATTTAAAAAGCAGAACAAAAACTACAAATCACGATCCCGTGGCTTTCAGATATTCCGGGTTTAAAGCCTAATTAAAGGCGAGCGAAAACGGAAAGTTTTAAAGATTAACAAATTGCTTTGCAATTTTATATTTATATATATAATTTCAGTAGTAATTTACTGGTAGCTAATTTTTTGTACTTTAACTACTGTCCACTATTGGAAATTATGAAATAAAAAAACACGATTGCAATTCTAACAGATTAGTGCAAATTTCGGCTTTCTCAGAATCGTTACACGCCAAAATTATTTTGCTACAGAATTTCACCTAATATTTACAAGAATTTCGTAGCTGATTCAAATATTTTGAATGATTAGAAAGGAATACAAATATTATCGACTTATGATATTTTGACGTCATCATTTTTAACGTTGTCATTGGAAACCCAATGCAGTATTGCGCTGAATACGTTAAACATTTTCAATGCAATCGCACAATGTATCATCGGCATTACATGATTCAGTACGAAATTTCTAAAGGCAAAGAAATGTATAACTGCCCACAACCCTTCAAGAAATTACCAAAAAAACTATTCAGGGAATATAAACTATGCGTAAGAAAGAGAGAAGAGACAGGTCAAGCACCAGAAAATTGTTCATGCATGAAACAGTGAAAGCGATATAAATGTTAGCAATAAAAGAATCTTCAGTGATTTGTAAATCCCATTCCATGCACTTGTGGTACATTCAGTGAAATTGCACTTCATTACGAACTACACGGTCGAATCACATTACTGAGACCACCAGTACATAACCAGAGTAAAAGCCGTGTGCAACGCGGACAGTTGGTGGACGGGCTGGGAGTGACTCAATAAAATGCTGGAAGTTAATCACAAGTATGTGAAGCCATGCTGACTGCATTGAATGAGACAGCTGGTGGAGGGTACGTGGTGGAGGATCCATAGAGCGAACAGCCCGATCGTTTTGGTCCCAGAGATGCTCAGTTGGGTATAAGTCTGAGGAATTAGAGGGACGGTGAAATACTTTGAAGTCTTCATCGTGCTCTTCCAACAACTGTTGGACATTTCTAGCTGTGTGACATGTCGAATTGCCGTGATGGAAGATCACATACGCCCAAGGGAAGACAATCATCATGCATGAGTGTACATGGTTTGGAAAAATGGTTTACTAATGAATTCGGTCCATAGTGCCTTCCACAAGTATGAGTCGACATAGGGAATGTCAGGAAAAGATTTGTCAGACCATCGCGCTACTGCTACCAGCGTATGCTCTTCTAGCAATGGCTGAAGAGTGTTTGTTCTCCGATATTTCTCGCCTTATACGCCAGCGTCTATCCGTTCGATGAAGCAGAAAACGTAACTCATTGGAGAAGGCAATCTTTTGCCAATCAGCTGAGGCCCAATTCCGATACTGCCAGGAATACATAATCCTTTTCTGACGATGCTCTTTCGTTAACACAGGTGCAGTGACCATCCATCAGCATCGGTGCATCATACGAAGCAGGTTTCGTTGAAATGTCCATTTAGACACACATCCGGTATCTCCCCTGGTTCATTCTGCCAGTGATTAGTTCCACTGTCACGTGTCGATCGGCTCTCATGTACCTTCACAGCCGACGCTCACCACTTGATATAAATGACACGTGGTGCTTGACAATCTCCACTTCGCTTATTAGCAATGGTGCCATTTCCCCAATCACGATACATTTTAAAAACAGAAGAAAGCGAACAGTTCAAAAATTGCGCTGTTTCAGAAATACTGCCACCCATGGCCCGAAAGCCAATAATCATCCCTTTTTGCAAATCTAACAGCAAGGAGTGATATGTTTTCAGATGGAAAGCAGTCATATGTTTTCAGGAGTGATATGCATACCTTATATAACATCCAAGCCAGCTCTCGTAACGTGCCTTCTTTCATTGGCTAAGTGCTGTTTCCGTCAAAAGTAGGAGGTGGTCAAAATAATATGACTCGACTGTGTATATACTCTTAAAAATACTTTTCTTATTGCGCTAGAAGAATTCAGGCGGCAGAAACCTCAAGGCATCTAAAAATAAATTGGATATTTTCTTGATGTGCAGTGAATTTTCGACTGTGATCAAAGCAGAACGGGCTTTGTAAAGCGACTGCAAATCTGGCCAGATATTATCAACGGTAACATGGGGTGCGTCAGCGTCACCACTGCAGAATGTTGGGGAATTGACAGTGAGACCATTCAAAATACGTACCAAAACTGCATAAAATCCGGTGTGCACAGTTAAAAATACGGACATAAATCAGCCATTCAATTTTTGAGGCGAAGACGTTTGAAAAGCAAAACTTGTTTTTTAACTGAGATAAACTACAGTAAGTGAAATAAGACGATCAACGGTGCCCTCAATCCTTTCATTCACTGCTGGCCACCCAAAATGCAACACCTAAGAGGACACGAGATAGCAAAGCCAGATTTACTGGACACATAACAACAGATTCAAAGATTAAATGATTGAGCTTACAGGACCGTGCAACTTGCGGAACGCGAAGACATCAAAAGTTCGTGTGGCCCGCATGGCTAGCAATAACAGCCGCTACACTCCGCGGGATCGAATGAAAGAGGCTTTGGATGTGGGCATGGGGTATGTCGGTGCAGGCTGCTTCCACACGTTGCCACAGTTCATCAGGCGTAGCCGCGAGTGGTGCTTGCCGGGCCACTCGGTTGGCGATCAGTGACCAGACGTGTTCGATGGGCGACATATCGGGAGAACAGGCGGGCCACGACAGCAGTGACACCTGGTGGGCCATGAAGAATTGTTGCACGATACGTGCCACGTGCAGGCGCGCATTGTGCTGTTGAAACGTGGCTGCTGGCAGGTGCTGTAGGTAAGGGAGGACTGCAGGCTCTAAAACGTTGGAGATGTAGCGGTAGCTGTTGAGTGTACCGGCGATGCGTACCAGAGGAGTGCAGGTTTCTTATCCAATTGCACCCCAAACTATAACTCCAGACGACGGACCGGTATGGCGATGCATAATGCTGTCGTTATAGAGTCTCTCGCCGCGGTGCCGCCAAACTCGGATCCGACCATCGTGGTGTTGCACGGAGAAGGGGGATTCGTCGGAGAAGAAAATGTCGTGCCCTTCTGTAATCCACGTGCGGCGTTCAACGGCCTCCGCACTCGCCGGTGGTGTAACGTCAATGGTAATCGGAGCAAGAGCGCCGTGCGGCAAGTCCCCGTTCCTGCAGACGACGTCCAAAGATACGTGCTGACATAGGTCATTACGCAACACTCCTTAATTCCTGCGCTAATTTTCGTGATGCGGCGGTGCGAGCCGTCAATGCCCGCCGCACAACATGTCGGTCCTCTGGTTCCGTTGTGTGCCGCGGCTGCGGCAATCGCTCACGTCGGTTCGTCCTTCCCTCCTGCACCCACCGAACCCATACTCTCCTCACTGTGGCTGGATGTCCTTCCACACGGGCGCCGATGTCTCGGTAGGATAACCCGCTCTCGCGATAAGCCCATTTTCGTCCTCAGTCGAACTCCGAAACGTGGTGGAATGACTGCCGTATTCTGCGACGAAATTCCTGATCTCACGTCGGGTTGCTCCATCACGTCCCCAACTGATGAGATCTGTCTGAAATACTGGTTTATACACGTGGACTAAACCGTTTCAATTTTCGTAGGCATTTGGTAGTTCCTCCTGCGAGGCGTCCGTGTAACCGACTCTGCAAATTCGCCTTGCCGGCATCTGCCAATAATTATGAAACTACCCAATATATAAACATAACCGAATTCCATATGCTACGGGAAGGCATTGAAGTAAGTATACATTTATCCGTAATTATACCGGAAATGTAATTGCCGTCTGCGAGGCGTACTACTGAATGCACCAAACAAGGTGGAATGGCTAAAGTAACTTCATTCGGCAGACTGGATGTTGGGGTCTTATATATGGTGTGATAACGTAACACGTAGTCTAACACACAGAACGGGAATCACAAAATATATTAATTATGTTTTTCATACCAGACCTAACTGAAAAGAACGAGAAGGTTTATGATAGTACGTGTCCTGCCTTTTTTACGGTGTTTTGAAAGTCTAGGATTTTAGATTTTGTAGGCGGGAAGCTCCAGGAATTTCCATTTTGGAATCAATGTGAATATTCTGCGAGTTGTTACGTCAATGGCTAAATCATTTATTGCCATCCCTGTTTGTACACCACTTCAATGTAACATCACACAATAAACTGGTTACTACAGATAACTAAACAAAATGATTCCTTTCAATACGAAAGACACAGAATAACGATCCCACTGCATACATTATTTCTTTACCTGATTGGTTTTGCAATGTTAAAAACCGAAACAGAGTGAAGCAAGCAAAGTCGATAATGTAAATGTCATACCACACCAATCGAAAATAATTTTTTGTGGATTCTTAAAACGATCCCGCCCTGCTTCGCGTAATTACTTGCATAGGTCTTTTCAGATGTACCATTTTACAGACTTGTTTCTAAAACAAAAGTGACACAGTGCAAAAAAATGAAGAGACGCTGTGCACGATTGCGTTAGTTTATTTTCAAATGATTCGAGCGAGAAGTTTATATTGCTTCGATACTGGTTCAAGTAAATGAGCTACTGAGTAAGTGTGAATGAATGTTGTAATGAAGTGCTTCCAGAAATATGCAATTTTTGGTTTATAAAATCTTCACTAAAGTTCTTTTACACCGCTTGAAGGTCACACTGGGCATGGCTCAACCAAAAGCACAAGCTGGATTCAGGAATGGCTACAGCACAATAGATCATACCCACGTACTGAGAGAACTAATTGAAAGAGCTAGGGAATATGAAATTTCATTGTGCATGGCTTTTATCGATTATGAAAGAGACTTCGATTCGGTGAAACTATCAGCAGTTACAATGGATCTGAAATCCTGCGGTATTGAAGATGCATACATTAATTTTATTAATAACATCTATGAAAATGCAAGTGCAAAGATTCGACTGTTTGAAAATGCAACACACATAAAAATTGGAAAAGGAGTGAGACAAGGTGACACCATATCTATGAAGCTCTTTAATGCTACATTGGAAAATGTCTTTTAATCACTGAACTAGGAAAACAAAGGGATAAAGATTAATGGAGATTAACTAATCCACCTTCGTTCTGCTGATGACATAGTCATTTTTGCAACTACCCCATCAGAGCTGCAGAGTATGATCCAGGAACTTGCTGACAAGAGTAAAGAAGTGGGAATAAAAATGAACTTTCAGAAGACAAAAGTGATGTTCAATGCTTTTACAAGAAATGAAGATTTATCGATTGATGCAGAAAAGCTGAAAATAACAGACACGTACGTTTATCTTAGACAGCAGATATCAAGTGAGAGTCACATTGATGAAAAAATTAATAGGCGTACAAAACTTGCGTGGAAAGCTTTTGGAAGAAACAGCATAATTTTCAAGCGCAATATGCCGTTATGTCTTGAAAGAAAAGTGTTTGATCAATGCATCCTTCCAGTGCTTACGTATGGTGCAGAGACGTGCACCTTAACTAAAAGAGACATACAAAGGCTGCAGACAACTCAATGACGCATGGAGAGGTGCATGCTATGTATAACCAGGAGAGATAAGAAGAGGAACTCGTGGATCCGAAAAATGACAAGAGTGGAAGACATCATGATCAGAGTTAAATCCCTGAAATGGAAATGGGCTGGACATACTGCCAGAAGGGCAGACCATAGATGGACAGCCGAAATTTTAGATTGGATTCCAAGGGACAGAAAAGGACCCAGAAGAAGACTACATGGAAGATGGGTGGATGAAATTCCAAAGTATGCGGGAGGGACATGGAGGAGACTGGCACAAGACAGACCGTTGTGGAGGAAACCTTCGTCCAGCAGTGGATTGATAATGGTTGACAATGATGATGATGACTTACTTAAACGCCGAATTTACTATGTATTTACTTTGATTTATTTTCTGGTATTCTTTAATTTTGCAAGTTACTTCTGAGAATGCTAATGCTTATGTTAAATTATATTTTTTAAAGAAAAATAAATGGATTTGAAGCTATGAGTATTTTACTGATATAATAAAAATTATATAAATTAATGACAAAATTTCTTTACTTCAGTAGACATACCTTTCCGGTTCAGTTGCGCATTTTAGCGAATAGTATTTAATTACTATTTCAAAAAAATATTGGTAGTCTTCCACGTTTGTGCTTGCTGTGTTTCGTCTTGCAACATCGTCAAAGAAATGTAAAACACCATAAAATGCGTTGGTGATTATAATACAGCTTCTACCACTGATTCCATGGGAGCCTTCTGCTTCTCGATCAACAGCATTTCCCACAGAAGAATATGATTTCCAGCTTTTCATCGCATCGAATATCAATACGAATTTCGTTATACTCTTCGATGAAAATGGCATCAACGAGCCTCTTTCAAGTATTTGATTCTTCTATACCAAAAGACAGAAGAAACCAAATAATACATGTTGAATAGTAGCATTGCTAAGCTTTGTAAAAATACTACGAATAGTAAAAACAATGGCAGGAAAAATTGCATATCACAAACGTGTACTTATACAAAACAGCAGGCAGCTATTCGCTATTAGAAACATCCTAGACAAAGATGGCCATACAGTTTGTTTTAGTTAATTTTCAGCACATCAAAATGCAACGTTTTTGACTAAGAACATTGGACTTTGTTGAAAAAAGCAAATATTTTTGTATTAGTTTGATATTTAGTCAAAAATGTTTAGCGTTCGCATATCTGTTAGTTCTTGATATCGGATATCTAGATTTAGTGAATATCTAGAAATATTGAAGGTCTAAAAATATATCAATGAGAGTCTAAATACATCTAGAAATATTGAAAGTTTAAAATATATCATTGAAAGTTTAAATAGATCTAGAAATGTTGAAGGTTTAAAATATATCATTGAAAGTATAAATAGATCTAGAAATATTGCAGGTCAAAAATATATCATTGAAAGTTTAAATAGATCTAGAAATATTGAAGGTCTAAAAATAATCGTCTGTAGTGGAATCTGGAAAAGTGCAAATGGTACGTTGGAGTATGAAATTATGCTTTACCACTTCGCAGTCCAACGAAATAAACTGGGGTTGCAGTATTCCAAGTAAACGTTACGAGCCCTTCTGTGTTACTGATCAGGTGAATGTGGAAACGCTTTCTCGACACATATGAGAAGGAATTAACTCCGCAGACAAGGTTATTTTATTTACACGTACGATAGTGTTATAATGGAGTTGTCCTTTTGGTTCCTACATTTCTTACGCCCTGAGGCGTTTCCGTGGCTTTGTTTTACTCCTAGTCCAGTCATTGCCGTCCTTTATCTTTACGATTGAAGCTGCATTCATTAACAACTAAACAGCTTAAAAGCACTTCCAAATGCCTGATGTTACGTTATAAAATTTATAGTCTGCTTGAATAATTGTTTCCTGATAACTAAATGAGGGAACCTCTTTATGTTGCTTTGGAAATTTACGCCGCGTAGCAGAACTAATGTTCTTCACGGTAAGACACTTACTTTTTCAAAATGTACCCGCCCTACGTTACTTCCTACATGATTCTTTCCTCCAGGTCACTATATAATTTTCCTCGCAGTTATGACCCAATAGATCAAGAAATAAAGAAAGCAAGAAACTGCATTTTCTTAGTAAATATGCTTGTAGATATTATTCACTGATGGACGTTCATACAGCAGCTGTAACACACAGCTTGATTCCAACCACCACACAGCCTGATTGCAACCACGCAACCGAAGCAACCAGTGAGTCATTGAAAGCTATGAGTGGAGAGCATACACATGTCGGGCATTCATAACATACCGACGCAAATTTCACTACAGGTGTACCTGTGCGGCAGGAACTGGCCTCTGACTTTATGTGACATAGCAAGAATGACAGATGAAATATGGTCGTGCTAGTTGGCCACAGAAAATCTGAATTCTTATTGCCAAACAAAACTCAGGAATATAGTTCGAAGTATTATATTAAAATAAATTGGGGAAGCAACTGAACCAAAACCAAATCAACTGAAGTGCAACCGAAGAACGCTTCCTAATAATTAGAATGAAAGACGAAGGCAGTGCTTAGAGCAAAATCACTTAGTTTTAGTGATTCAAGCATTGCAAACTTGGTACCGACGTATTTAATGAAGAAAGCTTATCGATACTATTCCCGATTCCCTTTCTTGGCAAATGCGTTGTTAAAAAATCAGCACTGAAATGGACTGGTTGTTCTCCTATCTGACCTGAGTTCTTTTATTGAAATTTTAGGATTGTAATAGCACTTTATGTTGACACATATAATTCCGTGTGATAGTTAGTGAGGCATGGATGTTCAATGAGTTTAAGAATGTGCACCAGAACAAGAAAAGTAAGCGACCAATGTAATTAGTTTTCTCGCATTGAAAATAAAGTAAAAAAAACATATCCGAATTTCAAGCGAAATTCGTTAATAAAGCCTAATTCAGCAAGTATTAACCATAAAAAAATCATTCATTTTATTTTTAAAATAAAAACAACCACTCATTGTTCGGCGAAGTTATTATAATTAACTCACCTATTATTTTCCTTTTGAGAACGAAAATTATAACATCTTCTCCTCCGGCGAAATGAGCGAACTTTGTCCAAATATTGCGTTAAAGAAGCAATAGAATAATTTAAATTTGGAACAACACAAAGTCAGCAGGGTTCTGCAGAGAATTCGAAAAGATAGATAATTATTTATGCATATTCTGCATTGCAGTAAATTTTAGTACGCATCTCAAATCGGAATGCGGTTCCTCAGTAATATAGTAAATGTAAAATGGACTTTAAATAAATGAAAATTTCCTAACCGCCACCCCTACAGAAATGAACTCTTCCAATATCCCATAATGCTTAAATATAGCATTCTAAGTACATGTGGAAACATAAGACTCACTTTATCAGAAAACGAAATGTTGAAGTATAACCTCAGAATGTTTCATATAAATAAAAAAAGTAACTAGAATGGAAACCAAAATGTCGAGTCAACAAATTTTGTTTTCTGATTTAGTTCTGAATAAAGAAAAATGCCCGCTCTACTCTTTTGTTACGACAAAGAAACTAATTTGTCTTACGAAGTGCTTCAGCCATAACTTCATCTTCGAAGGAAGGATATCTCACCTTAATATACATATAAGTGTCACAAGACTGAAGTGTTTGAAATCAAGAATCTCACGTTATGTCACTTCCAAGATAAACTATCGGATGTCCCAACCACAATCCTCGCGGAACGTTCTGTGGTGTACAAGCATGACACCAAAGCAACAGGTGTGAAGTACGGCATTTTGCATTCGCCAGTAAACTCTAGAACATGGCTTATAAAGTGGGTCGCCCGCCTCTAATGAATGTATACGTAAGGAGTCAAACCCCATTTACATGGATATGAGGCACCTAAATGTCGAGAGAGACCACGTACAACCCTATTAAGTTGCAAATGTCATATAAATGTCCACCTCCACGTCATGATAATATTTCAAGAGAAGAACGTGCAGCAAGCAAAGGTGAATCTCGCACCACGAGCAGTTAATGACGGCCCTGGAATCACAGTCAGGAGCGTTGCACACGTAACGCTCAGCAAAATTGATGTACAAAGCCTTACAGAACAAGAGAGGCGTTTCGTGTTGCAAGTACCCAGACGCCTTCCACGCATAGCGAAGCACAGGTTGGTACTGTAGTGCACACACCTGTTTGTTTATAAATGAATGCAACTTGAAAGTTAAGATTCTGTCATGCATGGTGATGCCATGCACCTCATCAGAACGTGTGTTCTCTTCCATTCGTCGTGCAAACAGTTTGTATTGTCGAAAGAAACGCACATTAAGCGCGCTGGCAGTATTTGGTGGCTTTCGGTGGTATGAATTTTGTGTGCAAATTGACGTCCCTGTCACCAAAGGCTTTGGCTGGCAAACTAATGTCGGTTTGACAAGACCACGAATCCAGTAAGAGAAAGGAAGGTCGTGTTAGCTCTGGTTCCAGGACCTTGCGCATCCAGGACAGAACGAGAGCTGTGGAAATCTTGCAACTGATGCTGCAGTCACATTCTATAATTGGAGGTTGGTTACGTCGTACGGTTACCGAAACACGTTTGCCAAACTTATCCCCGCTTCCTGAAAGCAGATGTACAGTTTCTTTGCAAGGCGTCCTGACATGGATATAAGCACCTGAATGGTATAGGAGTGGGTAGTCGATGCAAGGGATTGCACAACAGCTTCAGTTGTCTTCTCTACAGTCGGTGATAGCGTCCTGTTTGACCTGTGTTCCTATTCAAATCAAGTTTGGTCTGTATTGAACACCATGTCGGCATCAATTGCATTGATAGTAATTTAGTCCGTAAGATCTCGTACAAACTCCAACGCGTTGCTCATTATGGCCGTGTCAAGGATAACATCCAACCTGGCAACGAACCACGTGATATTGCGTGATGAGATTTAATAGCGGCGTTTGAATTTGTGCAGGAACTATGCGCTGTCCTTAAAATTGGAGACACCCATTGCATTAGCTGCTTCCTTCGTTTACTTCTTTAAATGCCAGTAGTAAATTGAGAGACACATGTTACGCGCATCTTGGACATTGTTGTACAATACATATGCTAACGAATGTTAGCAGTTTTGTGTTCCATCATACCAGCACTCTCAACAGCCGTTACAATGCAGTTACTATTTGCCGTAATTTTTCTGGTGATATCTTGTATTTACGGGCAGTTGCTGCAACGGTTCTCTTTGCGACCTTCATATTGTCATAGACACTCTGCATAGTTTGTCCGGAAAACTGTTCGTACATTCTTTTCCGTTTGACTTTGAGTGGTGATGGTTCATAGGAACTCGAACTGCTTGGCACGTTGTGTGCTGGAGTACCTGGTGTATCACTATGTTCAGATAGCGTGTACGACATTTCGTTACTATTACGTCACAATGTTTGTCCTTCAAACTTATCAGCGCCTCCAATGACATGTTGCTCCAAAACGCTAAACAACTGCTTTGCAATTCGCTTGTCGATGTACGTTGGAGCCGTGTCGTCCGCTTGGTATTTCTGGGTCACCCCGTTCACAAGTATCTGCACTACAGCATGAGGGTTACAAGCCATTTTCCTAAAACACACAACACAATAGTTGTGTGCGTACGAATAGGACCGTGCGCTATCTCATACTAGTCACGTTTAACAGTAACTGACGTACACAACGCAAGACACCTTCCAGGCATGCGCAGTATCACCCAATCACATCACACCCACATTTCTTGTTTGATACTTTATGGTTGCAGACACTACAGGCGGGCGTCCAACTTTTATAGGCCATGTTCTAGGGGTTGCGGGAGTTTGGGAAATGCCGTACTTCACACCTGTTACTTTGGTGTCATGCTTGTTCACCACAGAACGTTCCGTCACGATTGTCGTCGGGATGTCCGATAGTTTCCTTTGTTAGAAGAGTCTCACGATGTAGAAATGCTGACAACTTCATGGGTATCAGAATAATCAAAAAATGAAGATTGCCAGGAGAAATATATGTTTTTGTTTTTAAATACGGAGCCCAATTAAAGGCATAACATACTTCACCAAGCTAACTACACCTAACAAATGAAACTTTATTTTATTTTTAACATATATAAAGTTTTCCATTCTCCGAGCTGGATTAAATTTACAGTAGTGAATGTCAGATGTGTAAGGTGGGTTTTCCCTGTGCCATGACACTACTAAGAGTCAACTTTTTTTATTTCCTCTCAATGAATTTAGCGTCGTGGTCTTCGAAAATCAAAACAAATAAAACGATGAATCCTGATATACAACAATTAGATAGAATAGCTTCAGGTTGCCTTGTATTACCTTTTCCAGACTTAAATTTAAGTTAATGTGTTACAAAATGACAGTATACCAAAATATCATAGAATTAAAGAAAATTTTATATTCATCCTGTTGATGAGGTCAAAATTTATCTCTTCATTTCACGAAAAGTAAGAATTCAATTGCAAATACCATCGATACTATGTCCAGTTAGTAAACCAAACAATATAGGTTTAAAAACTATTAGTTTTACCACAAAAAATAAACTCCAGTTATTAAATCTTTGTTATTTTGGCAGAAGGTTAATACATCAATCTATCCCCAACGGTGGGCCATATGGTTACCAAAACTTTCTGTCTTTGACCAACTTTACTTTTGTCTCTTATAGAAGTTCTGAGATTTGCAACAACGACAGTGGCCAGCATTAAGTGAATGAGTATCTACACACTGAGTGATCACTAAATAATGACGAACTATCTAATACTTTGTAGGTCCCCCTCTCACGATTTGTACAAAAGCTATCTGGCTTTGCATCCATTGGATTAGATTGCGGAGGTTTCTAGGAGATGGCCGAAGAAGGTTCGTATAATACCGTTTTCAATGCAGGTATGCAGACAATTAAAGTATCCAGATGCCTGATACGTCATTCACTGCTCCAGAACTTCTGAGTTTTGGTGCGCAGCCAAAGGAAGTGCGGCGTAACATTTTGTATTGTGAAAACGTGTTCGAAGGGATTCCACCCCATTTGTATTGTCGCTTCCTGATGAGGAGCACTTAATGTTCCAATCTCACTTGAAATCTCTTTGTTTCAAGTACACACCTGTAGAGAAAATCCTCATCCAATCCTTTCTAGGTCTGGAGAAAAACGTTGAGATCCTGAATTCCACAATACTCTCCTTGCGCTTAGTGAGCAACTCCATATACATTTTTTGGTCTCTTTCCCGATACTGTTAGCCTCTTCGAAGCTCTGCGGTGACCATTCAACCGATACTGCTGATGCAGAACTTCGCTATGAGGTACAAATAATTTTTGTTCCGGGCGGCATTTTGTAGAAATCCTGTAAAATATTTCACAGCGATGTTTTATGTTTGCCTCACATTGATTATTCTCATTTTATTTATTATTTAAGTGGCAGGAATGGTGCTGCGAAAAGATGTTGCCGTAGTTATCCGAGGAAAAATTATTAAAAACTCCCGTTATGGACTGGAAAAAATTCTTAAAGCACAACTACCTACCTTCTAAAAAAAAATAAAATGAAATGAGAGTTTTCCAATCTCGGTAAAGTTCGCACTAGGAGTATTCAAGCGCTCAGTTTTTGTGCTGGAGACTAAGAAACTAAGGACTACTCTTTCTCACTTATTGTATTGGAGGGCAGAAACTAATAAATTCCTCGAATCTCAACAGAAATTAAAAATTCTCCATTCTCACATTCACTGTACAAACTGTTAACGATATTTCTTATTTTCCACAACGCATAATATCACAATTCCAGAGACAAATCTCCGTTTTATCAGATGAATTTCTACTAAAACTCCACAATTCCGGTGATAAAATAAGTAACTGGTCGCTGTTTGGCCCATAAAAGAAATTATCGAGGAATCCGGTATCTCAGTATCTGTATTCTGCCACTGTAACTTGCTAGCAAATTTTTCTGCCAATCATAAGATGGGATGACGAAGAGCTGTCATTTCTGTAAACACATCTGAGGTTCTGTTTAAAACGTATTTTCAAAAAGCATTGCAGAATGTTTCATTTTAACTACACTACACACCCGTTTTAAGAACCTGGAATATAAGTAATTTACGGTTATATGAAAGAAGTTTATAACTTTAGTAGGCCAAATGTTAAAGTATAAGAACGTTTCGTGTTTGTTGGAAATCAAAACAGTCAAATTTCTGTTATAAGAAACTTACAAAATATTTATTTCCAAAATAATGATGTTTTCTACCAGTATTGCAATGTTTTTTTCTCTTTATCTCCAATGGAATTTCAAGGCCATTTTTGGAGCAACTTCTGACAGATAATGCAAGTCGTTTTTTTTTTTGCTCATCGCCGTTCCTCACAATGCATGGTGAACATTTTCTTGGAAGGGCTGAATGCTGTTCTGACTAACCCCTTCCAAGAATTCTTGGTTATCACCTGCGTGTTCATAGATGAAGATCAGTACATTGCTACATACAGTACGTAAATATTCTTCGTTCTCATATTTTCATATTGCACTATTTTTACTTCTATATCTTATTGTTTTCATTAACGAGCGAACACATGATCTGGCTGTTTCATATAAAAAGACGCGCCTAAAACTGCGCGCCGAAGATTTAAACGACCGAATATTGAACTGAAAATTGCCATTGATTTTGTACACGCCACTAGGACTAAGTGGACTTGACAGTAATTAAGAACTGCTTTCGAAAACCTGGGTTTTATAATGAAGAAAATTCTGAACAGGAACAAGACTTTGAGGATGAAGTTCCCCTAGATATGAATGCGTTCAATTTATTGTGGAAGGTGTTTCCTTTGACGATTTGGACACCGCAGATAACGGTATGTAAACATCGCGTGTGTTTCCAGATGCTGAACTTTTGGCCCAAGTAACTTCTGTTGAAAAAACTCGATGCAGCAGTGAAGAGGATAACAACTTTTCTGAGACGCAGCTACCGACGCGGATTGAAGTCATGGATATGATTCCGAAGTTGAAGGACTATATGAGTGGGATTCCAAGGGCTGAAGAAGCAGAGAAAGAGCAATGTTTGATTGCACGCTAAAAATTAGAGACGATTGTTAATGGTAAATACAAAAAAGCAAATTTCTATAACATATGTTTTTAAACAAAAGGTACGTATTGATGTACACTTTTTATTTCATAAAATACATGTATTGTAAGTTATGTATCTGCTTCGATTTCGAAGTTTTAATTATTTTAATCCTAATTTGGTTATAAGAAATTTCCGCTAAAGGAAACTGATTTTCAATCCCCTTTAACTTTCTTATAATGAGAATTTACTGTATTACATATACATTAAAGAGCTTACACCGTCTTCGCACGATATGTTTAATTTAAAAAACGACAGATATTTATAAGATTAAAAACCCATTAGTACTTTCGGGTCGACAATCGACCCGTCTTCAGATGGAGGAGAGCCGCTGCTGCACATGTGCTCCCATATATATGTCCGAGTATGATGACGTACCAGGTATGGAATAGCGTCGCAAGGGTGTCACTCTGTTGCCATCCTTTCATTGCTAAATCACGAATCAGATGAGGTCCATGTGGAAATATGGTAAACAGGGTGCAAAATATATATATTTGTTATAACTCACATATACGTAGCGCTGGCTTGTCAACTCTAATCAGATCACTGCGAGGAAAGTACGGCTGTCATACGCGATGGCTCCTCAGACCATCCAGACTGCAGTTCGCGACCTGTGCTGCTGTACAGTGAGGTTAGGATTGTAACGCTGAACTGTCGTCTTTCCCACTCTGACATGTTCGTTGTCCGTTCCCATACAGAAGCGGGATTTGTCTCTGAATACTATACGTTTCCAACCCGTAGCATTCCACGTTGCTCTCTCCTGTCACCACGGCAATCGACTCCAATGACGGTCGGGTTTTAATGGCAGAAAACGTAAAGGCCGTCGAGAGTGAAGATTCGCCTTGGCCTGGCGTGTTTAAATGTTTCTGACGGACTCAGGGGTCACTTGTGCAGCCGCCACATGTCACTGGATATTAAACAAAGACGTCGTTGCATCTGTGCGTGCGGCTCTCACGATACCACGGTTCTCTTTGCGGGTGGTGTATCTGGGTTGTCAACATCCGGTTCGCCGTGTCTGGGTGCCTTCCCGTTTCCATTGCTCCTAACAGGATCGCCCCGTAATGTCCGCGTGGCGCAAATGGCGGGTAATTCGGCACGCCGGCAACCCTGCTTCTCTCATCCTGATCATACAGCCTCGTTCACTCTACGTCAGTTGCCCGTACGCACATATACGGCTAATCTTAGGCATGTGAATCGCTCAAGGATATCACCGGACTCTTACCGTGCCCTTCGGCACGACTGTTGAGTAAACTACGCACCAACGTATAAGCCCCAAGGACTGCGATTGTAGCACCCGTTTTTGTCTCGAGGTCATGCGAAATCGTACGGAACTTTCATCATTTGCATGTATGCCCTCCCCGTTGTTATTCGCCGAGTTTTGCGTTAATCGCACGGTTTTTTTCATAGTGCGCAAATGTTTACGACCTAGGGTTTATTTCTGTTGCAGAAAACAAACATTACTGCCCTTACGAATTTCAAAGGAGTGCCTGTTTACATATTGAATGTTTTCTATCAGCCAGTCTCGCACTGTATAGTTGCTTTACGATTTAGTGGTACCAAAGTTAAAATTTTCCAAAAAGTGAAAGCATTTTATTTAATGGTGTAAAGATCACAATATGTGAAACAAATGCAAAGCTGCAGGAAACGTATTTTAAAAGTGAAATAACTTGTTTGGCTTGGAAAAAATATCTGTGGAAAGTCGTCTGACGTACTTATACAAAAAAAATTACCAAAATAAAGATAAGCAATCTAATGGTTAAGTTTCTATGCTGCGGCTGGAGTGAACTATTGAGATACAAAGAATACAAAAATAATAAAATTATATTTCTGTTATAGCGCGAAACTAACGAAGTACTAAATGCAATATCGAAATAATGTCATCATTTAAATGAAATCAACAATCTGTAAATCTGCCGATAACATGTAAACTTTTAAGCAAAAGATCCTGAAATTCTTAGAATTAGATAAGCATTATCAATACACATTTTACAGATGTGTTATAACACTCCCGGAGGAGAAATGAATTTGATATAATTCATTTATTTCTCTTCCGTGCTATCGTAGATTTAATCTTTGCAGTTCATTTACACCACAGCTAAAGTAATAGTATTTTAAAATGTCTGTACTCTCATCAAGTGTGGATCTTAACAAGATGACAGCAAGCTACAGATGGGATGTGACGACAATGGGCATGCGTAGTGTTAATAAATCGTAAACAACATGACACGTGACAGTTCTTAAAGCAATTGTAATTATTTAATTGATGGAATAATCAATGCTAATATTTTATAAGCCCTTCCGAAATAAAAGTTTCCTAAGTATTGGCAACACATAAGGAATGTTATAATTACAACAGTGCTATTGGTTGACTATTATTTTCAAACTTTCTGTAAAGAGGGTTAAACTTTTCCACTTATGGGGTGGTTAACGTGTTTGCTTGTTACCACAGGGGTTGGAACGCTTCAGACGGAGCAGGCGAAACATTGCTGTAGCTGAGGGCTTAGTTTTATACATCCTACTGAAATAGGATTTCACCTGTCTCACGAAACTTGTGCTTTAAAATGGCAAAGTACGCTATGGGCCAATAAAAACCAATATTTCAAAAACTAAGTCTTCCTTTGCCGCTAGAAAAAGGTCAACAAAATTTACAGCAGGAAAAAATGAATAAAACTATAGCATAGTATGGCGGAAATTTCAGTATTTTAAAATGCATTCCTGCGTACTTTAAATAACCAAGTTGCAGGATTTTTTAAGGAATATCCTGTTGCCAATTATTTCCGATCCTTGTGGTTCCGCGTGTCAAGTTGAGAAGGAACGAACAAGTTATGGCTCATTTAAATATCCTAAATATAAGGTAATCTAAAGAAAAAATACACCCATCGTATAAAGAAAAAGAAATACAGTTGCGCGAAGACGAAAAATTTACAAGAATGAAACTCCGTGAGTATGTTCGATATCGTGAGACCTACAACTCATCTAAATATCACGTTCGGCCGCGCATGCGTCGACAGTCCGGAGGGGTCGAAGCGCTCTGCTTGACAGTTGGCTATATAAGGTCGTCCCATTTCGCATATTTGCTGTTTTGACTCGTGCTGTTGAGTTGGTAGCATCCTTTGCAAGGCATTATTGACTTCGAAAGCCGCAGTGGTCACTACCCTATTAGACAATTCAGATACTAATTTCAAACTTATTTACAAGACTTATTTTATCAAAACATGCTGTATTTTCAGGTTTTAGAGATCTAAAGAAAGACATTTCCAGGATTTCTATTTCCAACGGTAGAGAGGTGCACCTCTTGTACCAGGCACAATATTTTTGCAGACTAACCATCGTTTTTGAAACTGAGTCTCCAATAGGATTCTGGAATCTTTCAACATTCGATTTATTTCTAGCAATTTTAGCTATTTTTTACGCTTTTCAACCGTAGGTTGAAGAAGCGTATATGCTCCAGCTTTTTCAGTCCGTCCGTCCGTCTGTCAGACGTTCGGCACGATTACTCACGTAAAAATGGTTCGATTTCGATGAAATTTTAGTATGTGGTAGGGGAGCACCTGGGGATGAACCCTATCGAAAATGGGTGAAGTGTGGTCAGTACATAGCAGCGGAATGCATTCCGTTGTCCTTATGCGTCATAACGTGCGTAAAAATGATTCGATTTCGATGAAAATTTATTATGTGGTAGGGGACCATCTGAAGAGGAACCCTATTGAAAATGAGACAAATGGGGTCAAAGGTCAGGACATAGGATCGGGATCCATTCCATCGCCCATATCCCATACTATTAAGGTGGACGCCAAGTAACTTTGCTTCCTATATTTCCAATGGAAAAACTTCTGTACACATTTTCTTCACAATTAATGCGTTCCCAAGAATGAAAATTTGAACAACATTTAAAATAGCTTCATTTTATAACTTGGAATACTTAATATTTTCTAAAACATATCCATAATTATGCAATCCAACAATTGTCTACTGAAGTCATCAAAGTACAATCGCGCCATCTTTTTCTGGTTTCAACACCACCAAAGGAAACATTTTTTTTATATAATTACGGTTATGTTTTAGAAAATGTTAAGTATTCCAAGTTATAATATGAAGTTATTTTAATCGATGTTCAAAGTTCCATCATTGGGAACACACTAATTGTGAAGGAAATGTGCACAAAAGTTTTTCCATAGGAAATATAGGAAGCAAAATTACTTGACGTCTACCTTAAAGGAGCAATTCTTGTAACTATGTAAATCTTTTTTTCAAAACGGCTCTGAGGATTTTAATGAAAGTCGTTAACCTACCTTTTTCTGGTACTAGAAATCGATTTAGCTTGATCTCGACTTTAAGAAAATTAGTTTAGGGGGTTAAATAACCACCCCGAATTACCAAGTTTTAGTGTTATGGCCTCGTACCGTTAATGTTACCTGTTCTTAGGAATCTTATGACGTCACAATCTCGCGATTGAGATGTTGGCACGGTGTCACGCCATCTGTCTCATTACGTCACGCGTTGTGTGTGGATCCTATTAAAGTTTCATGACGTCACACTCTTTCGAGCAGATGGTCGCCATTCCCATATGCCCCATTACGTTACGCGTTGTGTGCGTATGTCCTTCCGCATGATAAATCGCGTAACAATCGTCCTATTTCGATGAAATTTCAGTATGAGTAGGGGACCACCTGGGGACCAACCCTATTGAAAATGGGCGAAATTGGGTTAAAGGTCAGGACATATGAACGGAATCACTTCCAACGATATTATGCGTCATAACTTACGTAAAAATGCTTCGATTTGGATGAAATGTTAGTATGTTGTAGGGTCTTGCCTGGGGACGAATTCTATTGAAAATAGGCGAAATGGGGTCAAAGGTTAGGACACAGGAGCGGGATCTATTCCATAGCCCTTATGCATCATAACTTACGTAAAAATGCTTCGATTGCGACAAAACGTAATCATGTTATTTCGGAGGTATACCGAACAAGTTTTGTTGAATATCGTCGAAATGGGATCAAAGGTCAGGGCACAGGACCGATATTTATAACCACAGCCATTATTCTCATAACTTGAGTGATAACTTGAGTAATGATTTCTGGTATGTTGGGAAGCGTAATATAATAAATGCATTGCATGATTTTACTAACTTATTTATTTTTACTTTCCAAATGATATCTTCACAGTTTCCTTTGTTTTTTAATCATAGATTATATTATTTCTTTCTAGCCAAATTTGACAGCTTGTTTCTGCAATTAAAAGCAAATACACAGTATTTTCCCGAAGGAACAGGGAATATCTTATTTTCTTAAGATGCGTGTGGCGAAGCGAAGCCGGCCCACGACGATATACCCATCCAAATGTTTCCGGCAAATACACAATTCACAAATAATTGGAGCCTGTCTTCAATGAAGCCAGAACTCCAAAAGCGATAGTTCCTCACTCCTGCCAAACAGGTTATCTGTCTGATCGAGATCACGTCATGCACCAGCTTGAACAATACAAAAAGCTACCTGTAACGTTTACCCAGAATATGACATTACAGTAATTCGTTGGTACAGAAAATACCAGAATTTCTACAATTATTTTCGGTAAATTGAATATATACAACTAATTTGCAATGGTTTTCTTTCAAATTAAATTTGAACATCTGATCTAACTACTCCTTTTTAAAAATACAATAGCATAATTTATGCTTTTATAATGAGGATTTTCCCCCATAATGGGAACTTTCCATTTTAACCCAAACATTCAACGTAACAACTTGTAATTTGGTTAGGCCTGTTGAAATGCGAAAGGAGTGTTTGTTACCTGACAGAACAACAAGAAATCAAAATTTATATTATTCAACTTTATTTATATCGTTTATTTTACCAATAAAATGCTGAAAGATTTTCAAATGTTTTATATCTTGACATACATACAGCAATATAATGTTACGTTGGCAATGAGATTAATTATAAATTAATTAATTTACTCAGAAGAAGCTTTTGAAGGACCTGCACTCCAAAACTGATCATAACTGAAAGATGAAGTAATAGAAACATATTTCAGTATGCATCTGAATTGACAAATGAGGATCAGAATTTTAAAACTAGATATTACTTTTATTCCAAAGTTTCCTGTTAAATACATGTAAAGTATTTTCAAAAAAATCCCCCTTCAAGATAATTTATCTATGTAAAAATACCGTCAATAGAAAAATATTGGCTTCTCTTGAAAGGGGGTGCGTGATGCAAACCGATAAAATTTTATTAGAAAAAATGTAATTTACAGAATCGAAATTACAAAAACAAGTTAAATATGTAAAAACGGAAATTTACGATCCCGTTTTTATTGGGAAATTCAACCACATACTTTCCCTTCGAATGCATTTACAATGCCTTGTTTTTATTCGTCATGTGAATCCGTGAATTTATAGTCGCATTAGTGTGTATAATTATTTTCGCGTTCACAAGATATTTTCCGCAACTATTTCTGTTTAGTGTTCGTTGCGAATGACCTAAAACCTGATCAATGACCGACGTTAGCTTATGAAACCCGAGTGTAACCTTTCCCAGAATTTTTTCAGATTTAACAATGAGTAACACAAATTAGGGATGTAAGGTCAGGTGATGCGTAACACCACAGCCTCTCCTTGACAAATGTCAACCCCGCCTTCTCGTGGTACATCCTGTTCCAACTAAAGGGGCTCTGACGACCGCCAATAGCGGTATAACTATACCATCGGGATTAGAGGAAATGCTATCCCACACTCACCAACCCGCTTGGCCAGCGTGGTGAGTTATGGCCAAACCCTCCAAAATGACTCCACAACTTAAATCTTGGCCCTCAGTCTCCGGCAGCTGGAATGTACCTGGCCAAGGCAGCTGCCAGTGCGACATGAAGGCAGAGGGTGCTAAGAATACCCGGAGGACCGGACTAGGCTGCCATCTGATGCTGACCTTGGCGACGTATAACGGACGCTCCCTGTCTTCTGATTCAAGGCTTCTTGAATTGGAAGAGGAACTACAAAGGATCAAGTGGGACATCGTCGGGCTAAGTGAGGTAAGGAGAAAAGGAGAAGATCTCATTTAACTGAAAAGTGGACATCTCTTCTACTATCGTGGGACAGATACTGGCAGAACTAGTGGTGTTGGATTTATAAGAAACAAGAAACTGAAGGATAAAGTTGTAGAAGTTGAAAGTTCCTCTGACAGAGCTGCACGACTCGTTATCCAACTCTCGAGAAGATACCAGGCTCAGATTATTCAAACTTATGCACCCACCACAAGTCATGCTGAAAAAGAAAGTGAAGACTTTTATGAGGAAATTCGTGATCTAAATAATAAAGGTAAGCAGCACTTGAAGATAATTATGGGAGATTTCAATGCAAAAATAGGGCAACGGCAACAGAATGAAACTTCAGTAGGTAAATTCGGTCACGGCAACAGAAACCAGCGTGGAAATACTCTCGTAGAGTTTGCAGAGGCAGAAGGGTTTTTCATCTTGAACTCCTTTTTCAAGAAAAAGCCACACAGGAAATGGACATGGAGACATCCAAATGGGACGACAAGTGAAATTGATTTTATTATGTGTAACAAAAAATTCGTCATAGAAGACTGCAGTGTGCTAAACAAGTTCAACACAGGCAGTGACCATAGATTGGTGAGATGTAAGATGCACCTCAACACTAAACTCGAACGTAGCAAGCTCATAAGACAAACAAAATGTATTGACATAGCCAACCTTAAAAAACACCATAATACCTTCAAATTGGAACTGAAGAACAGATTCTCTGCTTTAGAAGGCCTAACATCGGAAGAAGTGGATATTTCTGAAGTTAACAGAAAAGTAACCAAAGCTCTTATGGAAACAGCAACAAAATTAGCTGGGTCTAAGAGCAAATTGCATGTGAACAAATTATCAGGAAAAACCAAAATGTTGATGCAAAAAGAAGAGTGATGAGGACAACTAAAGAAGATGTGACCTCCAAAGTGAAATATATAGATCTATGCAAGACAGTACGAAAAAGTATCACTGAAGACGTAAGGAAATTCAACTGTGAACTAGTAAGGGAAGCAATTGAAAACAACCAAATCCTAAAGATAGCAAAGGAACATCTCAGTAAGGGGAAAAAACAGATTATGGCACTGAGAAAAGAAGTAGGTTCTGTAACAAGAAATAGAGGCGAAATTTTGACAAGAGTGAAAGATTTCTACTCCAAATTATATGAAAGGGATGATACATTTACTCCAGACATCATGAAAGGTACCAGTACCAGAGTTCTTCCAGTCCTTCCAGCAGAAGTTGCACATGCAATCAAGAACATGAAGCGGGGAAAAGCTCCAGGAGAAGATGGAATTACTGTAGACATCATACAAGAAGCAAGTGGAGAAATCGAAACAGTACTCGCCCAAATTTTCACTCGATGCCTTAATGAAGGGAAAATTCCTGAGGATTGAAACAACGCTACAATGATCTTGCTACATAAAAAAGTGACATTGAGGATCTCAGGAACTCCAGACCTATCAGCCTCCTATCAGTGGTTTATAAGATCTTCACTAAAGTTCTTTCACACCGCTTGAAGGTGACACTGGACATGGCTCAACCGAGAGAACAAGCTGGATTCAGGAGTGGCTACAGCACAATAGATCATATCCACGTACTGAGAGAACTAATTGAAAGAGCGCGGGAATATGAACTTCCATTGTGCATGGCTTTTATCGATTATGAAAAAGCCTTTGATTCGGTGAAACCATCAGCAGTTGCAATGGCTCTGAAATCCTGCGGTATTGAAGATGCATACATTAATATTATTAATAACATCTATGAAAATGCAAGTGCAAAGATTCGGCTGTTTGAAAATACAACACACATAAAAATTGGGAAAGGAGTGAGACAAGGTGACACCATATCTCCGAAGCTCTTTAATGCCACATTGGAAAATGTCTTTCAATCACTGAACTGGGAAAACAAAGGGATAAAGATTAATGGAGATTATCTAACCCACCTTCGTTTTGCTGATGACATAGTCATTTTTGCAACTACCCCATCAGAGCTACACAGTATGATCCAGGAACTTGCTGACAAGAGTAAAGAAGTGGGATTAAAAATGAACTTTCAGAAGACAAAAGTGATGTACAATGCTTTTACAAGAAATGAAGATTTATCGATTGATGGAGAAAAGCTGGAGATAACAGACACGTACGTTTATCTTGGACAGCAGATATCAAGTGAGGGTCACATTGGTGAAGAAATTAATCGGCGTACAAAACTTGCCTGAAGAGCTTTTGGAAGAATCAGCATAATTTTCAAGAGCAATATGCCATTATGTCTTAAAAGAAAAGTGTTTGATCAATGCATCGTTCCAGTGCTTACGTATGGTGCAGAGACGTGGACCTTAGATAAAAGAGACATACAAAGGCTGCAGACAACTCAAAGTAGCATGGAGAGGTGCATGCTTGGTGTAACCAGGAGAGATAAGAAGAGGAACACGTGGATCCGAAAAATGACAAGAGTGGAAGACATCATGATCAGAGTTAAATCCCTGAAATGGCAATGGGCTGGACATACTGCCAGAAGAACAGACCATCGATGGACAGCCGAAATTTTAGATTGGATTCCAAGGGACAGGAAAAGACTCAGAAGAAGACCACATGGAAGATGGGTGGATGAAATTCGAAAGTATGCGGGAGTGACATGGAGGAGACTGGCACAAGACAGACCGTTGTGGAGGAAACTTGGGGAGACCTTCGTCCAGCAGTGGATTGATAATGGTTGACAATGATGATGATGATGATGATATATATATATATATATACACACAATAATAACATGTATCTTCATGAACACTGTACGGAAGACTCAGGTGTGGTGAAGTTCATTAAGACTGAGAAACTGATATCACAGTGCTGCAAAATTATCTGCAGGGCAGTCACAGGGCAAGGCAACCATGATGTAAGAAACTAGGTAACAACCCTTGGGAAACAGGTGAGATTTTCCAAGGCCACTGTCTTTCCGTCATACTATGCGAACTGTAAAAATAGTCAGCAGGTAAAAAAATAGGGAAACCTAACAAATTTTATCTCCTACCCCTTTATGAAAATGTATTGCTGTATGTCATGGCATTCTTGTTTCGCAGCTTAGAAATAAGCCCAATTAAAGATGACAACTAATTGAAATTCACCAGGAAATATTGATCTGTCATGGTAACAAGTATGAGTCACCACACTGCAAGTGGTGACCAGATGTGGCTTGTTCATTTTTGTAATGCAGTCACCCATGACAAGTAGAATTTTTTTTTCTGAATTTTGTATAGTTATTGACAGATTAGGAAGAAAAGACCATAACAAAGGTTGAGAGCATAGCAAAATTTGCACTAAGCTAATTTATGCCAAAATAAGCACTTCCAATAACTTATGAAGAGAACAAGTTTGTAGGCAAAAAGAAATTATCTGAGCACCAGTGGAGTAAAGCAAAATATCTGCCCCTCCCCCTCCCCGGAATTTTCCTAACGAAACCTACAACATGGTAAATTTCAAGGTAAATATTTAACTTTGCTGTAGTAAAAATACAGATTTTTCTTTTCTTGATTGGAGGTTTAATTACCACAATGAGCAACTCATTGATTCCAGGGAAGCGAGAGAGTCAGTGCCATAAGAAAAACACAACATCCACGCCTCACCGGAATTTGAACCACTTTTGGACGAATGATCAGAGGCCATCGCTTATACCACTGCAACACCGGGGCAGCATAAATATTGATTCCATGATCTGTTTAGTATTGCTTTTAATTATGTGATCACTTAATCCGATAAGTATCCTCGATAAGCTTGGTACTCAGGGAAAAAAGTGCAAAACTTTAAATGGCAAATGCTCACGATATCAAATCAAGTAAAAACAAATACTGATCTTCGAGTATATGGTTTCGAACTTCCTTAAAAGCTGTTTAATTCTTTAATACAGTAACTTTGGAGAAAGAGGAAAAACAAGTGTTTGCATTGTTCTAGTTTTAATACTTCAGCGATATTGTTTCTTTTTATTGTCATATCTTTTCAATTCAAGAAGCAAGCATACTTCACAAAATGAAAAAACTTACACTACTAAAATCTGGATTCCCTTCTAACGTTCTTCTTAATGAATATTTCAATCAGTTTCTTTAAGTCTAGTTTACTGGCTTGGTCATTCTCAATGCTTATCATCGCAAGTCGATCAAGTCTACTTTAAGTGTGCGATGACCGAAGGTAGTTTTTGATTAACTTCAACTTCGAGAACGACCAGCGACTTCTGTACCCACAGTCGCTGGGATTGTCAAAAAATATTTTCAACGCTGTTGCAAGGTCCAGAACACTGGGTAATATTGTCCTGTTTTAAAAATATATGTGCTCCATAAGATCTTTTACAGAGCCCCCAGATATATTTTTCAACTGGTTGCTCGTAGCATTTCTAAACGAAAGTACTTGTGACGAAAAATCATTAGATAAATCATCTCTGTACTGCAACCTTAAAGACTCAGCTGACTAGAATAATTCCTTATATTTTCATTTAACAATTCAGATGACTGCAAGAAAGGAAATTTCTTTGCTACCGAACTCAGTCCTTCAAAATGGAATTTTATTTGAGAAATGGGGATTTCTACAGTTGCAGAAAAAGACAATTTTGAATTTCTCTTCGGGGTTGTGTAAACTACTGTCTTGATTTATTTAATCAAATAACTTTTTTGAGTGATGCGACCGTGTTTCGTTAAATTTATCTTCAAAACTCTATGTGTTGGCAAGAACAGATGATGTGTTTTTAATATCTTTGAATTCTCCTCTTAAATTCAGAGTTCTTCACTCGCTGATTGTAGTACGTCAGATGCTTTCAATATTTCTGCGTCCCTTGACTGCAGAAGTTTTGACACATTGCTAACTATTTCCAATATTTTGTGTTCCATGAGAACAATCACAACAATATAAAAAAGGTCTCCAAACATTTTTAAAATCTCATAGCTGCGAAGAAAGGGCCGAAGTCCTCTCTTCGCAGCTATGAAATTTTAGTATGATTTAGGTCAAAACTTTCATTAAAATTTAGTTATACCTGAAACTAATGGCACGTAGGGCATCGTGCCAGGAGGCCCATAGTATCAAGCACAACCTTTTCACAGTTAGATTACACTACGATTTTCCTAATAATTCCCATCTTTTTTCTAATTATTTTGAACAACAGAGTAGTGTCCATCCATGCAGTTTTCAAGAAACAGTTCATTTTTGTTTATCATCGTTAATTTTACCTCTGTCAGTCCCACTGCACTTTGGTCTTTGACATTTCAAAAACCTAAAAATCATTCGTTAATTTTAATTTCCACTGGAGTTCCATTTTCGTTGTAATATGACTGTGATGTATCTAAATATTAGGCTCATTTGTTCATCTTTTCTTACGTCTTGCATTGTATCTAGAATGGTAGAGTAGAACCGTGTCTCTTTAATTTCTATTATAATTTCCTTCTTAATTTCATCAGTATCGTTTTGTATCGTTGAACTCAATAATTTCATTTTCTTTTCCATCAACTGATTAAGAATTGGGTCATATTTGCTGAGAAGCTTAATTATAGATAGCAAATTTCCAGCATTATTATCGCTTAATACTTCCCGATTCCCACGGAAAGCCATATTGCAAGTAGTTAAGGTTATAGTAACGTCAATTATTCTTTTCAACAACACTTGTCCAAAAACTGACCTGTGCCGAATATTCTGAGTCCATCCGTTTATCAACGTTTTATCATTTTTATAAATATCGTACGCGATACAAGTGGACAAATGTGAAGCAGAGTTTTCGTGAAATTTAATTTTTTTAGAAATTCCGTGCCAGTTTTTATACCATTCATCCAGGCTTTCTGATGCTAGATGCATTTGGGAGAACTGAAAAGCCAACAGTAGCTGAGGTTATACTATATAACCTTAGCTACTCTTGGCTTTTAGGCACTGTCCCATGTAGGAGAATAGCACTAGTGTTCTCCCTAAGTATTTTTTACATGCCAGGCGGCAAGAAATTTTAGCTTTTTTCAGCCATTTAACGACCCCTTCACCAATCAGGGAGAAAAAATATTATCCTTAACATTATTATACTTATTAAACATCTTTAGCAGTGTGGCATTAATGTAACATACCATGATAAACAGTTAGAAAATTGTACAAAAATGATTTTAAAAAATGAGTATTTACTAACAAATTATATTCGACACAATTTTTTTCTTTATTGAAAGTTTAACGACCACCGTAAGCAACTCAATAAGATATAAGCAGTCTCTCGTCACTAATTTAGGGCCACTGGTTCCAGGGAAGGGAGAGAGCCAGTGCCACAAGACAAACAACATCCATGCTTAACCGGGATTTGAACCTGAACATTTCTCGGAAGAATGGCCATAAGCCAGCGCTTAGACCTTCTGCACCACCAGGGCGGTGACACAGGTTTCAGTCAGTATTCATCAACACTGATGGTGTATGTGGGAATAAGTTTTCCATTCTTACTATTATGTTCAATTTGAAAACATTCATTAAAGCGCCGCCCCGGTGGCGCAGTGGTTTAAGCGCTGCCTTCTGTTCATTCGTCGGACATGGGTTCGGGTTCAAATCCTGATGAGGCATGGATATTGTGTTTGTTTCACGGCACTGGATCTTTTCTTTCCCTGGAGCCAGTGACCCTAAATTAGGGACGGGCGACTGCTTATAGCACACCGAGTTGTGCACGGTGGTCGTTAACCCCCAAACTAAAAAAATCATTAAAGGAAATATAGCCGGGTGGCAGACAAAATTAAGTGGGCGGGCCGCCCTGTAATAAGGCCCTAGGGAAAACACTAAGCACAGCCAGTTGTGAGATACCCTTTTCTCGGTATTTGTACATGCATAATTACTAGTACTCTTACGAAAAACACCTGTTTTTCATATCCCAAGGGAAAGGTCCTTTAGGTTGGCAAGGTCCATTACTTATTACATTTGTTCTGACATCATTAAACAAAGCCCTATCAGTTGAAAAACTGCCACAACTACCTGAATCCAATAAAATCTGCACAATGGTTAAGCAAGGCACAGACTGCTGGACGGCTACCTAAGGCACCGCACACACCAAGACAATGATGCTCCTTATCTGGTGGTCAACAGCCTGGATAATTCATCGGAGCTTCTTGGCAAGAGGTCAAACCATCACTGCAAGATTTTATCGTGCTAAGTTACACCAGATGCAGTGCACAAATTCCTGCAGTAACAACCGACTTTGGTCAACAGACGTGTTGTTCTGCTCCAGGACGCCTGCCCTCATGTTGCACAACGAATGATGTTGGCACTAAGTGCCTTGGGCTATGAGTCACTGCCGCATCCTGCCTATTACCCGGACTGGTCTCAGACAGACTATTGTCTGTTTCGTCTCCTGGATCACTTTTTGTCCGGGAAACAGTTCATCACAGACAACAAGGTTCAACGTGCAGTTGACTTCTTCGGGTCCCAGCCACAAGACTTTTTTCGTTCCGTGATCATAGTTTTGCCAGAAAGATGGCAATTATGTGTCGATGCTGAAGGGGATTATTTTACCTGGGTAAGGGTATGTTTCTGCTGCAGCGTCGCTGCTGTCACATCGCCGAGCTATGCACATGCATGCCTGGCGATGATCAAACAAAACCATAAATCTTTATTTACAGGCTCATTTATCGTGGAGCAGCAATGCTATCTGCGCTGCTCGCTGCGATCATCACCACAGCTATGATATCAAACTGGTTTGTTTTCCAAGCCTCGATCATCACCAGGCACTTTCAAACTTACGTTGTGATTGGTTCCTTCAAGGCCACTCTTCCCATCTGTTGACCCACTTTCCCCAACAGAGTGTGAAAGTACGCAGTCGTCTCTCTCGTATCTTTAAAAACCGTTTTGTGTTTTTATAGAAGCAAGCTTTATTTGTGGAGTTTTCCTGTGATTTGAACTTTTTTTAACTTCTCCTAGGACTGATCAAGTTTTCCTAGCATAAGGCTTCATCACCTATGAACACACAGGGGGCTTGGTTTGTAGGAAGTTATCTTCAGGAATGTTAAAAGCACACCCTTTTTCATTCTGTCATACAAGGCAGACTTTCTAAAAGTGCCCTCATCATTTTGTTTGCCATAGGCTCCGCCCTCAATTAAAATAAATTTACAGTTGCATCACTGACGGCCGCAGAACTATTGTGCTTTCCATCAATAGAACCTAGACAGTTGGAGAATCATAATTTCTTGTAAAACATATCAGCGATTTCTTTGAATTAAACTTTAGTTGGTGGCTTTATATGCAGTGGTTGTAAAACTTGCCGTTACACTGGTAAAGTCTGTTTGACAATAACAGATACAGCCATGATTGCTATAATAATAAAAGCTATATGAACAGCTGCAGGGTAAATGCTCCATGGCGAACATCGCAGCTACATACAACCAGCGAGGTGCCTGAGCGAGCATCTATGTGCCAGGAGCGAGGCTGCAGCATAAACGTACACTAAGTTGTCCTACTTTTCCGTTCTCGCCATCCAAGTGTGCCGGTCCTTTACCGGACATTTCATTGGCACCAACCCAATACTAACATTCCTGATCGCAATGCAGGGGGAGGGGGAGTTTTCTCTTGGCTGGAAGTAGCATTACAGCAATTTATAGCACATCATTCCAGTTAAGAATTCGCCTTAAAATACGAAAAGCATGGGAAGTGCAAATACTTTTGTCACCTACCACTAAAACCAAAGCTAAATTATTTTCAAAATAAGTACATCGATAAGAACTCGAAAATTCAGAGTAGCAGTAACAGCAAGAAAAAATACATGTTACTAGTATCAAAAAGCAAAATATAATTTAACAATTCAAAGTGGTGGCTTTAAGGATAGATTTGTTTGTCTGTGAAAACCATATTGAAACTGGAAATACAATTATACGCTTTCGGGGACTCTCAAGCTATGGAAAACCAGGCGCACGCCTAGTTGGAAACCCGCCCCTGTACATTAGTATGAGAAAGTACTGTATTATAATAATAAAAAATTCAACTCTGAGATGTCAAAGAAAATACAAGTTGTGATGAACTTTGCACAAAAAAGTCTAGTCGTGACTACTTTCTATTTTTAAATAAGTCTGATAGATGTATCTCCTATTTTTCTCTTTTCAAAAAAAAAATAAAAAAAAGATTTTCATTTCTAGGAACTTTTGCCTTCAGCTTCATTTATTTAGCACTGATGGAGGGTGAGTATAGCATAATACTTCGCTGGTGATGTGACTTTACTGCCAATATTCAATCAGAATGGCAACATGGTAGAGGCCTGAATGGTACATTCAAGTTAAAATTTTCACTGATTCACCCTTTCATGATGCATGTCCTATGGGATTTATTTTAATTCATTTATAGTGACAAACTGACAACATGGTATAGTTGAGATATACCAAATATGGCATCAGCCATCTTGATTTGACATTGAAGTCCAAGGTAAAATAAGGTTTTGAAATTACCCAATGCTTATTATTATGTATACATATTTGGCGTTTTTATTAACACGCTGCAAAAGTAATTGCATTTTGTCTTTTTTTAATGCTGGAAAAAGAAAGGGGGAAAAAACAGGACAACTCAACAATTACACAGTTCCACCTAGTTGGCTTTACATTGATGATGTATATAGGAACAATTCAATGTTATGTAAGGGCCTTATTGCTCATGATTCCAATTTTCACTAGTCTGCTAAAATAGATAAATTCATCCATCCATTTCATAGCTTGCATTTCACTTACCATAACCAGTTAACCACTCACCATCTCTTAAAGGCAAAGGGTCATGGTGGCCCAATGTTAGTGTGCTTAACTTGAGACTTGGCACAAACGCTGGTTTAAGTCCGGCTGACCACTAAAGATCAGTCGTGGCTCAACAGTCATGCTAAACAGATGGACCCGGGTTAGAAACTCCTTGTTATAAACAGGGCCATACACCCCACCCCCTTTTGCTACTCATTATTTTTCTTTTATATATTGATATTTTGTTAGCAATTTTTAGATGATTCAAAAAATCAAATATTTTGGTATTTTATTTTGATAAAATCTTTAAAAAGTGCCTTTATTTTTATTACTGTTTATCATTTATGAAATTTTAAAACGAATGTAATCATGACAGAGGTGGCATCTTATGTTCAAACCTGAACTTGTATCTTTGCCTCGCCCCCCCCCCTTCCACTCACAGTATTGGAATTTTGTTATCAATGGAAAGGAAACAAAGTACAGGTGTTCGGCTGAGGTGACAAGCGACAGCATTTCTCAAATTAACATCAGGAAATATCAAACTGCATACCACAGGACATCTCGATTTTGGTTACAGATATAGTACTGCAAAATAATAATGTATTTTGCAGTCATATAATTGCACAGATCAGTGGGAAAATTCACCTCTGGCTGTAGCCTGCCCCCCCCCATCTAAATACGGCCCTGGTTGCAAACATGTGTTATCCCCTATTGCTAGAGGCTTAAATCTGGCATATTTAGCTCTTTGTGTAGAATAAGTAGTGCCTGATAGGGATAACAAAACACCCAATCATTAAGGTAAGATGCTTGTTCTTGGCAGCAAGAGAATGTGCTATGACAAATTACAGTAACAACAGAATTCCTGAAACTTGCACGATTGACAATGAAACAGGGAAAAAAATATGCAGTATCGCTTCAAGTTTTGCGATGCAAAAATAGCAGTTAGCGATGCAAGGTTATATGTCATTTTTTATGTATATTTTACAATTCCATCTTCTCATATATCAAACTCATAATTGAATTACAAAACCTTGAGTTAAAGTTTAATATGGAAATTTCCATTAATATCTCTATTTAAAAAAAAAAAAAGTAGGGTATGACAAAACGCTATTGTCTGTAATGCTAAACTGCAGCCTATGCATATTTCTGGGCCCATCTCCAACGCTCTTTTTTGGCATATTTTATTCAGTGCATCATTTGCTACACGCTGGTGATATTTTCATACTGATTGCTGCCATTTTTTATGTATATATTTTAAAATTCGTTCTTCAAGGGTTTGAACAGTATACCTTGTATCAAGTTTAGCATTGTGGTACTCTTTAAGTTCAGTTTTTCACAGGGATGGTCACAGTGCAGCCCCAAGTATCTATAAAAAACTTTTTCCTAAAAAGACATACATAAAAATGTTCAACCTGTGATCTTTTCCTCCTGATTGCAAGGTACTTTACTTTTCCTTACTGGGATTTTTTCACGTAGCATACACATGTTATTGACCCTATTAAGAAGTTGTGGAAGGGAATCATACCCAGATCCCACAATCAGTACGTGGATTTTCTCCACTAATGAGTCATTGTATACGATTTTGCTTACGCATTAAAAATAAAATTCTATTCATAACTTAATCGTGTTTGCTTTCAGCTAGAAAAAGCTTCCTCATGTAGCCCCACTTAGCAGTGATGATGTGGTCATATCAGACAGCAGTCTATGATTTTCCATATCTACTAAAATAATTTTAGATTTTACTTTGTGTTACTGATTACAGTATTATCGATAGATATTGAAAGATGAGCAAGTAATTTTTTATAATAAATTATTGATTTAAATAAAAGTAAGTTGGAAAAGTGCTCCATGTAATTACTCAATTGCTCTGCAACGCTAAATCTGAGGAGAAAAATTGCTCCCCCATAAAAATTAGTTATTTCTCTCCCTGCATGGGAAGATTGAGTATTTTAATATGTATACACTGTGTGGCCACTTTATTATGACCACCTGACAGTTTTAAGCATATGAGCTATGGCTGCATGCTATTGCCGCCAGAGAGCGAGGCTAGTATAAAAAGGGAAAGCTCAGTGCTCACGATAGTAGTAGACCTGATTTTTACGTGACGAGATGGGTACAAAATGCGATTTGACGGACTTTCAACGTGGGATGATTGTAGGAGCTCGGAGCCATGGAGTGAGTATCACCGAAACCGCCGCATTCGTGAAATGTTCCAGAGCAGCTGTTGTTAAAGTGTTTAAAGATTGGACTGTCAGCCTAAAAACTGGGTCTTTAAGTGCAACGTGTGGTCGTCATCGGCTAGTGACTGCTCCGGCGAAACGGAGAGTGTCCAGACGGGTAACATACAACAGGAGGACAACAGTGCTGCAAATAACAGACCATCTTAATCAAGGATCCCCTCAAATGATCTCTGCATGCACTGTTCGCCGTACACTGCATTGGATTGGATATGGCAGCCGAAGGCTTGTTCGAACACCTTTGCTGTCTGCAGTTAACAAGAGAAACGTCTCCAGTTCGCACAAGGATTGGATAGTCGATAATTGGAAACACATTATGTTTTCCGATGAATCACGTTTTCAGTTGTACCATGCCGATGGCCGGGTGAGAATTTGGAGGAAACAGCACGAAAGCATGGACCCCAAATGCATTGCTACAACATTTCAAGTTGGTGGAGGCAACGTTATGGTTTAGGGAAAGTTTCCCTGGCATGCTTTGGGCCCTTTAATTCGTGTTGATTGACGTCTGACTGGCATATCATATCTAAACATCGTTGCGGACCAAGTGCATCCTGTCATATGGATGGTGTATCCCAATGGCGATGGCTACTTTCAACAAGCTAATGCGTCCTGCCATAGTGCTCGTATTGTACAGGATTGGTTTAAGGAACATGCCGGTGAGTTTACTTTGCTTAGGTGGCCCCACAATCTCCAGATCTCAACCCCATTGAGAATTTGTGGGATGAAGTTGAATGAGCCATCAGAGAGCTGGATCCACAGCCCTGCAATCTCACACTCCTGGAAAGTGCTATTCATCAAGGTGGCCCAACGAAGTACTGAGGGGGTGGTCATAATAAAGTGGCCACTCAGTGTATTTATTAAGCAAACAGGGTTAAGGGGAGTCACAATTATATTTAGCATCGGTGCTAATGCGGTGTTTGACTAAGGGATTTCTTAAATTTAAGCTTGGAACACTATAGCAACTCCGCCTGAAAAAGGGAGATGTACCAGGCAATTATTTGATAGCTATTGGCTGGAGAACAATGACGACTCCAATCCTGAGTAACAACTGCTATATGTTTTTACAGAAATAAAATTAAAATTTGACCACCTATAGAAATCAGTGTTCGAAGTTGGGCGAGATGGCATCCCAGCAGGTTAATATTATTTACCATCCCAGCATGTAATAAAATTTAGGCCCGTCACACACTATGTAAAAAAATTAGGATGAAAACACAAATTTTAACACAGAAATCAGGAAATAAAATTTTTAATGGATTACATTGATAAATGATAGCAGAAGAGACAGAAAAGATCAGAGACAGATTAAAAGGGGAGGGGCTAAGGGCCACTGTCAGTTCAGGGGTTAAGGGCCACTGTCAGTTCAGGGGGAGGGGCTAAGGGCCACTGTCAGTTCAGGAGTTTTCGGAAGTTTTTGGTCCCCAACAAAATGAGTGTGCGGACACCCATTTTATTGAGGGCTGAAAAATTCATGTCGGTAAAAAAGTTCCAAAAAGCGTAAATCGAAGAAATAATTTGAGTTATTCATATTAAATTTGCAGCTTCCATTGTCTGGAGGCCCCAAATCTTTTTTCCTACATACAGACATTACAGACATTGCTGTTTTTTTCTCTCTAGTTCCCCTCATAATGGGCCATATTTTCTAGCAATTTGAGCCAAACTATGAATAATAAATTATTTCACTTAAAAAGCTTAGAGGAAGACTAGATGGTATGGTCATTATTAATGAGTAAGAGCACTGTTCACCGACTATGACAATATTTTGAGTGCCCCAGATAGTGTATCTGAGTATTTAATAAAAAAAAAAACTTCTGAACCTTGGCAGAAAGCAAAATCCTTACAAAAAAAGTTTATGAAATTCGAATCTGTTCTCATGTGTGTTCTTTGGCATGATATTTTGGAAAGATGCGATAAAGTTAGTACTAAATTACAAAAGCCTTCACTAGATTTGTTCATTGGATGTAACCTTCCTCAGTCACTATCCCATTTCATTGGCAATGATATAAATAATTTTGAAAAATATGAAGAAATAGCTAAAACATTAAGTGAAAATCTCTTGGAAGTTTTGTCAAATTACGATCAAATAAAAATATGCAGATGACAATAGCCGTAATAAATCATTTTGAAGTAGAAACATTTAATGTGATTATTGATGAGTTATTGATATATACAATAATTTGATTGTTTTCCTAAATTTATTCACTATATTGAAACTATATTTGGTAATACAGTAAAACCTCTGAATAGCAGACACCTCTGGACCAGATAATCTGTCCGCTATTGGGAGGTACACGCCCGTCTACTAAAGTCATCGCGCAATATGAACTTTGTGGCTGGTATCCTTTTTTTTCTTTTGCTGTTAAAAATAAGGATACATCTATAAATATACCAGGGGTGATTGTGAGGTGACACAAGAAACCCTGAAACTCTCAGCTCAGTGCCAATATACATATAATGTATAATATGCACATATAAACTAGCTACACAATAAATAGGCCTTAGTGCTTGTGTAGTTAAACTTCGCATCTTTTCTTGTACCCAATTTTCTTTCACTGTGCAAAATCCTCCAGGAATTGCATCTTTAAAATCATCAAATTTTGCACTTCATATTATATGTTAATTGAGCAGTCTATGTAGACCAGTTTTACTTGAACTTGAAGCCTACAGTGGATTCCATTCAATTTCTAAAAGTAGCTAGAAAAAATAATCAAATAATTTTAACTTTCAAAATAATGAAAAGAAGCCTTCCTTTTATCTTGAGAGCTTGTTTGATAACAAAAGAAACGCACAAGGTGTCACAAATCGTTTACATTCACCATTCGCACGGACATGCACTGTTTTTAATCAAACACTGTAATTCCCAAAGAAAATGGAACCTGAAGTTTAGTTACCATTTTGTAGCATTTTTAGAAACGAAATGTCCAAAGAATCTCAAATTCTTCTAAAATTTAAAAACCCGGAATTCCGAGCTACACCCAGATTACAAACAGGTCTGATATATATTTACATATTTATGTAGTAATAAATTCCGAAAACGCATTAGTAATACTGGACACGAAGTTGAATATATGTACGTATTTATAGTAACTTAAATATTTTTGAGTTTTTCAAAGATGAGGGAAAATGCAATATTCGTACATATGCAGGGCACAAAATTTCCGGTCACCAGCTCGCCATTGGCGAATGAAGAATTGTCGTTGGCGAGTAAATTTTTCTCATTGAATTACCGCAATTTCGTTGTTAACAGCTGCAGCTATTATGATGATGAAAGTTTTTTTTTTTTTTTTTTTTTTAATGTGTGGCAGTATGTGGTGCTGCTGATATGCTGAATTTGTTTTCTGTAATGACTTTTTTTCCCCTTTCCATAAACTGCTAGGTTCTCGGTTCTCGTTTGAAGTCTGTAAAGATCACTCTGCAGGCTTGTTTATAAAAAACAAAAACGTGCACTATTTTAATCGTATTTTAAAAACTGGGAAGAGCAGTGTTTTTTCTTTGCGAAAACAATTTTTGTAAGTATTTTACTGTTAAAAAAAAGTGTTAATCACTGTCAACGGTTGATCGGAGGATTTTCACCGTCATCGTTAAATTCATGAAATGTTTACCTAATAGAAAAAAATATTTGGAAGACGTGAATGAACAATAAAAAATTATAGTAGGATAAAAATGTGATTTTAAACACAGTATTTGTATCCTATTAACCAAATGGTTTAACTTTAGGGATTGGCTCATAAAACGACCGTTTTCTACGCGTCCCCAGTTTAATAGGGCTACAGCTCTTAACTCGTGTGCGGCACATATGACAACGTTTGCTCTCAAGAAGACTAAATTAATACTTCGGTAAAACCTTAAAATTTTATTGTGGGCTTCGGGCTTGGCATCGCGATAAAATTTCGCATACCTCTCCCCTTTCAGTGAACACATTTTCAGCTTTTAAGACTGAAATCGCTGTCTGCTATTCAGAGGTAAAAACACAGAACCGCCTATACTTTGGGTATTACAAAACTGTCCGTTAAATGGAGGTGTCTGCTATTTGGGAGTGTCCGTTAAGAAGGTTTTACTGTACCAACAACCAACTATCAAGCAGAGCGTTCTTTTCAAAAATGGCCTTGGTAAAAAATAACTTGCGATAGACAGTGCTTCAACAAAAACTTAATGGTCTGGCTATCATGTCATTAGTACATGATATTGCCAAGCAGTTATCGTTCGACGATGTTGTGCACTCCTTCGCAAACCTTAATGCAAGGAAAAAGACATTTTAAAGATGAACTTAAACTCCTGAACTATGTGTAAACTTTTGTTTTTGTGCATTCATTTCTAATTTCTTGTTGTCTATACTTGATTCAATGTTTGTGTTCCTTTAGTATAAAATGTTTGTAAAATATGTTGACGTTTGAAAAGATTTTGGGGCACTTTTGGGGTATACTAGCAAAGTTTATATTCTACACAGAGTACAGTTGAGATATTTGAGGGGATTTTTTTAGCTCACTTAGCAGTTCTAATGTAATAACTGCCTTGCGTGACAAATTTGTAAAACTTTCTACACAACTGGGTTTACACTGAAAGACATTGTTTTGGGTACTCATTTTATAAATAAAGCAAACATATTGCTTCTGCTATTAAGAGCATTGGTAGTTTACCTGACATGTCTCGAGTTATGTGTCGGGTGATATTTCTGTCATTTTTTTTGTAATTTTACAAAAACACTGGCAGTTAAACAAGTATTACTACACAAAGACCTGTGTGCTGGTACATTATAAATTTTTAAGAAATTGAATGGCTCCGATATATTTCCATTTTACTACAATGGAGCATATACACAGAAATGTCTCGAGTTATGAGTTGAGTGATTTCTGTCATTTTTTTATAATTTTACAAAAAACACTGGCAGTTATTACTACACAAATACCTGTGTATTGATATATTTCAACTAATTTTTAAGAAATTGAATGGTTCTGATAAATTTCCATCTTACCACCGATGAGGTATACACACTGCTCACACGAGATTTCTTCAATGTGTTGGTTTGCAGAAAAAAATGTTTCTACATCTTTAAACAGACATTTTAAAGACATACTCCTGAACTATGTGTGAACTTCTGATTTTGTGCATTCATTTCAAATTTTTGTTATCTATACTTGATTCAATGTTTGCATTTCTTTAGGAATAAATATTAAAAATAATACATCTCCTTATGTCTGCAAACACATAAGATGTATTTTACAAAGCCTTAACATACATATATAAAGGAAATAGGTATCCAACATATGTATAAGACATATCTATCATATAGTCTATAGGACATTCGTATTTTACAAGTACTTGTGACCAGAAATAGGGGCCACAAAATCTTCAGTAGCCCAGATTCCAAAAAAAGCTATCTGGCACTGAAAAAGATGTAGGAAGCAGGAGCATGGTGTTAGAATTTTCAGCACCTACGATTGTGAGTGCTAAATAAAAAATTCCTGGCACCAACGTGGTCTAGGTGAAATTGACCATTATGCAATTTGTACCTCGTTCTCCAAAACTAGTTGTTACCCTAGTCACAGGACAAGCGAAGAAAATTAGTTAGCAACTGCATTCGTTTACTTAACTTGTTCGGCCTAACAAATAATTTGAACGAAATACATGAAATAAAATCAAACTTGTTTCAATTCTTATGCCTGCCAGATGTTACCAAAACCACTTAATACTAACATTCTCATCATAATGCACTGTGACTTACACAAAACAAAAAAATACTTACCGAAAATAAATGCTGCAGTGCTTCTAAAAATCGGTAACAGAATCCTTACTTTGAGACGTTCATCGCTTCGTACCAACATGGCGTCCGCGGCCAGTAATCTTTGAGTCTGTTGCCATCGACAGCACGTAAAAAAACAGGTATTATACCGTAACGGTTAAAACAGTTTAAACACCGTGAACATGTAGTTTATCTACCGAAAATTTACGGTTCATCGTCCGTTGGCGTGCTTAGGTCCGTAAACCGTTTTAATACGGTTGAAACACCGAGAATTCACGGAAATTTTTTACAGTGTACCTTATCGTTTCAGTTATCCTGAAGCACTGCATTTTCTGTTTACAAGTGTAATACTTTCCTGTATGGTTTGTTAAAACCATATTAACATTACATATGTCTCACATGTCAATTAAATTTCAGTTATTTTTTAAAAAAAGAGTTTTTATAAGAATAGATTATTTATCAGTTTCGCATTTAAAATTTTTTCCGGACTTGATTGCAGGTGTGTGATACACCGGTAATATAATTAGTACAAACGGTTCGTTTCTGTGTTATATTTCAAAGAAATACCAAATCTGAGACCCAAATGCGCATTCATTCGGGAAAAAAGAAATCGCTCATGCGTGATAAAATGTTTGCACCCACGCAAATTTGAACTCATGTGATTTCAGTTTCAAAATAATATTGGAACAAATGAAAAATTATACAGCTTTTTCATTAACAGTGTATTTCAGAAGGCATTCTATTTATCCATGCTGCCATGGTCCCCTCGCGTTCCTGAATCAAGTAACAAAATTACGTTTCATCTGTATCTTTCTTTTTATGCAGATTAATTTCTTTACACTGCTAGGAAAAATCTCAGATATATTTACTTCACGAGGCTTACCGAGCATTATTCATGTACAGAAGTGTATTTTATTTTTATTCAAAATCGCATCTGCTTCAAAATCTTTCACTTCAAACATTTGACGGAAACATCAGCTTATTTTGTTTAGATATGCTTTATTATTATTTTTGTTTTCTGTTCTACAGATCAGGGGAAGTCGCATTCGTTTCCTAGAGTTTAAATGATGCACGAAAGACGAACTGCAAAATTATATAATATAAGATAATTTTATCAGAAAAAAAGGGAAAGACATACCCGAAACATTATAAACTTGAAATACCGCATATACACTGCTGACCACCCAAAATGCAACACCAAGAAGGACACGAGATAGCAACGCTAGATTTACTGGACACATAAGAACAGATACAAAGATGAAACGATTGAGCTTACAGGCCCGTGCGACTTGCGGAACACGCAGACATCAATAGTTAGTGTGGCCTCTATGGCTGGCAATAACGGCCGCGGCATCGAACGAAAGAGGCTCTGGATGTGGGCTTGGGTATGCCGGTCCAGGCTGCTTCCACACGTTGTCACAGTTTATCAGGCATAGCCGCGAGTGGTGCTTGCCGGGCCATTCGGTTGCCGATCAGCTACCAGACGTGTTCGATGGGCGACATATCGGGTGAACATGCAGGTCACGGCAACAGTGACACCTGGTGGGCCGTGAAGAATTGTTGCACGATGTGTGCCACGTGAGGGCGCACATTCTACTGTTGAAACGTGGCCGCTGGCTGGTCCTGCAGGTAAGGGAGGAGAACAGGCTCCAAAACGTCGTAGATGTAGCGGTGGCTGTTGAGTGTACCGGCGATGCGTACCAGGGGGTGCGGGTGTCATATCCAATTGCGCCCCAAACCATAACGCCAGGCGACTGACCGATATGGCAATGCATAATGCAGGCGTAATACAGTCTCTCGCCGTGGTGCCGCCACACGCAGATCCGACCATCGTGGCGTTGCTGGCAGAAGCGGGATTCGTCGGAGAAGACCATGTCGTGCCATTCCATAGTCCAGGTGCGGCGTTGAAAGGCCTTTTCTCGAATAAAATAGAGAATGCAAGTTTCCGTGTCTTTAAATTTTAAATTAACATGACATCTAATTTAGCGGATTGTGTAGCATTAGAAGCTATTATAGACAAAAGGAAATGTATTTGGAAAAAAAGAAGTTCGACTTAACTCGTAATTTGCTTTATACTTTATTGGAACTTGTTTTTTGTTCATTTGATGGAAGATAATCACAAGAAGTCGGGTATTTCAGACGAATTATACAGACAATTTCTATAATCAAAGCATATCATCTGCAAAGTGCTTGGTAAATACCCTTTTCCTCGGAAAAAAGGAGTACGTGCATGAAAGACATTTAATGGATCCATAAGAATTTCTGAAAGGAAATAAATGTGATACTGGTTTTTCCGTTTCTTAATATACCGCAAAGGACAATGAGGTGATAATATTACTAGATGCACTCATGGTTCTCGGAAAGGATCACCCATGAATTTAAAGTCAGATCCTCGTTCATTTATGGAACTGTGAAGCCATGTTAATCCAAGGCACCATATTCCTCGTAGCACCACAACGTAAAACGTTTGGTTACTTGAGTCATGTTCAATATCCTGTGTAATGTTTAATATATCTGTGTCAGAGCCAAGTACTGAAAACACCGTCGTGTGCTCTTCTAATATGCAGTGCTGTATTTTCATTTATATTTAGCTTTTCGTAGGGAATAAAATGTTCAGTACATCAAGCACAAAGCAGAACATTACGTTTGAATGCGCTTTGTTCTAAAATTCGAAATCAGTGTTTCCTGTGGTGCATTTCATAAGCGAAAGTGGTCTTCACTCTTCTAACGGTAAATATTGAAAAAAAGGGCGTATATGATCGACAGTGAGTAGATCGGACACCGTGTTTATGAAATGGAATCCACATTTGCGTGGACTTAACGAACGTATGTTGATGAACTCATATCGAATTTATCAGGTCGGAGGAAAGTAAATGAGCACTTTAAATTTACAATAATTCGCGTAATACCAAAATACTGATCAGAATATCTGAATTTAATGATTAGTTTTGTGGTCCGAGTCAATAATACATTCTCAAAATTTGAACAGCTCACGAACATACACACACACACACACAGAATACCAGTGTGTAGAAAATATCTGCGATCCATAAATCCTGATCTTGTTTTTCGTTGTAGAGAGAACCAGATGCCTTTCCTTTCTAATGGACAAAACACACGAAATCTCAAGGCCTCATTTCCGGTTCATATGGTCTTGACGGCAGTTGAGCCCAACCAGTCTGTTGCATGAAGAGCTGAAAAATCAAGGGATATGCAGTCATGCATTTTTCTCCATAATGACATGTCTCTGTTTAGGGAATGGCGGTGCCCATGACGGGATATATTCCTCTAGAAATTACTATATCCATTCTATGTAATGGTGATGTTCTTATCATACGTCTTCCAAACCTTTACACTGTAAACATCCATGCAACCGATCAGTAAGAGTTTACACTCATAAAATTCTTCACTGGGCAAAGAAGACGCGGAAGTACCTGTTGAAAGGAAGAACGTGACTGATGTTTCCTGCGTGCTTAAAGTTCGACCCAACATTTGTTTAAGCAGAAGAAATTTATCAGCACCCAATTATGTCGACATTACCGCTCAAAGTAATGCTGTGCAGATACACCTCAAGGTTACTCCGTGCCGTTTCGTAGCGGAATTGCTTCGGTGTCATTGGTATTGCGTGCGTTTCCACGTCACAAGTTTGTATTAGAGAAGTAAATGTTCCGTCAAAAGGATAAAAATCACTCTCAAAAAGATATTGAGTTCTATATGAAGATCTTTGGCACTTACCCTACGAGACTGCTGTAAGGCTGTTTGGATGTGTTGTTTGGCTTCTGGTGTGGAAATCAAAATGCATACGTTTAGGATAACTAAGAGTGATGCCTTGCCTTCCTTTTTTTCTCTATTATTATTTTTTATTGAAGATTTAACGACCATCATGAGCAACGCAATGGGCTATATGTAGTCACCCGTCCCTAATGTAGAGCAGCTGGTTTCAGGGAAGAGAGAAGACCAGTACCGTAAGGCAAACACAATAGCCATACCTCACCGGGATTTGAACCCGGACACTTACCAGACGAAAGGTCATAAGCCAGCGCTTAGACCATAACACAGGGGGCCAGCCTTCCCTATATTCTTTCTGTCATTTGTTCGCGGCCGTCTTCTTGTAAGCATATTGACCTGCTGCTGCCCTCAACACAGTTTATGCCATGATCTGAGAATACTTCGAAGAAAAACAAAACTGACCAACACCAGGATGTTCTTCCGTTGTCGCTGGTCATCTATAGTGCTCCATAAGTATTGGGCTTTTAATAAGATACCCATAAGCACGTACTGAACTCGAGATACGTATTAAGCAGCACTAGATATTGCTTGTATTTTCTATTTAATTTCCGTAATGTACACAAAGCGAGGAGGCCGCGTGCTTTCTGAAATACCTAATAGTTCTGGAAAACATTTTAATCTTTTAGTCTCATTTCGTTAGCATTTCACTGTTTAGATATATTTATTCTACAAACAGGGAAACGATCCTCTTCACTTGTGAACAATGGCGCAAGTGCCACATATGAAAGGAAAGAGAGGACAGATTTGTGACAGTTACATATACGAAGTTTTGTTCATACAGGTAGAACACAACCATCCCTTTCACATCCTTTCTTCTAGGAAAGACTATTTCTTGATAAATTATTTATTTCGTTCGACATTTGCTATCAATTATAATTTTCTTTAAATTTCAAATTTCATCAATAATGTGGTATTTATGTACTTAAAATAGTATAACTGTGCTAGTAATCCGAATTTCGTGGTGTAGAATAAAAATCGAAGTTTCCAAGCTTTCGCACATCAACCGTTGTTGATGTGTGAACTGTTTGCTGTGTACCTTTTTTGAGAAAGCCGTCTGGTTGGTATGCGAAAGCTCGAAACTTTGATTTCTATTCTACACCAAGAAATTCGGATTCCTAGAAGAGTTGTACTATTTTTGAGTACAGTTGGTGTACAATTCCTTGTTGCTAATTAGTGTTTTTTATGTGTCAGAATTAACTTTTTTCAATCTCTCTAATTTGTGTTTTAACGAAAATGCAGAGAAAATAATCAAAATGATCGTGAATCACAAATATTATTATAGTTCTAACTATTGCTGCGAATGATGTTTTAAGACAACCGTTATTTTGGAGTACTACCATGCTGTCTGTTTCTGTGTAATAGAAAAAAAAAATATTTCCTCGAGTTCTATTATTTCTAGAATGTTACACACGATTGACTCCTTTGATAAGACCGTAAGAAAATTTCGTCGGATTTGGAAGTACTTTAAGTCATTGTAGCCGCAACCTAATTGTTTTCTCATTTCATGTAATTTTTCATTTGTACATAGATATGCTTTGTTTCCATTAAACTTCTGTTGTCCTAAAGTTTAAAGCTTTCATTGAACTTGATTTCGTTTAGTTGCTAATTATTATCTATTTATGTTAAGATCGCTGATTCCTATGGAAACACACAAACAGATATACAGGGAGTTCGGAAACTGTTTTCACAAAAGAAGAGGGGTGATAGTACCCATCAAGAAGAACACTATTTACAATAGGACCTAGAGTGGCATTCCACTCTGAGAATCAGAAAAGAGTAACTTCGAAATACGTCCAACAAGCACATGTCGTCACGTCAGACGTCATTTCTTACGTGCCGGAGAAGTAGCATATCGCCGGAATGTCACCGTCAAGCATTTACCGTATGTCAATTGCCAGAGAAAGGACGCAGCATCGACAGTTGCAGCTGATTGGCTTATCAAGATTCAGTAGACACTTCGTGAATGCCACATATCCAGTATGAAGGATTGGACGTGGCGGACCTGAGGCAACGCTCACCGGACTTAAACCCACTGGACTTCTTCTGGGGACACAGGCAATCATTGGTGTACGAGACGTCTGTGGATTCCGTGAAAAATCTCGTCGCCATAATCCTTTTTGGAGTCGACAGGATAAACACGACAACAGAAGTCTTCGAGAGGGTGCGCCAGTCTTTCATTCGCCGGTGTGAATTGTGCAACTGTCCCCGTTGTCGCCACTTTGAGCATCTACTTTGAGTCTGTCCCTGATCTCCATAAATGGGATTGTGCAACTTATGATGTCGTTAATTCTCTTTTTTAGCACTGTTGAAAGTTCAACTTGGACATATAACTTTACTCTTTTCTGACACTCACAGTGGAATGCAACCTTAGGTTCCATTGTAAAAATTGTTCATCTTGATGGGTACTATCACCGTTCTTCTTTTGTCAAAACAGTTTACGAATACCCTGTATTTGAAAGTCGCCCGTCAGATCTTTCATATGCTGATTAGAAATTATTAGTCTGTATGTACACCAGACAGAAATATCATTTAACCACTAGTAGCTGCTCCTGAAAAATGCATAAATAATACGATCCAAATTCCAGTTCATCATTTATCTGGATGGTTTTTCTTAGGAACTTTACTGTCGCACTTTGATATCTTATATTCCGAACTAAGTGGAATTTATATACTAACATCATTGGGAACACTTGTTCACGTATCAATTGCCGCACCATGTAAAAATACGTAACATAGGACTTATTTAACAGGAATGTTAATTATTCTTTCAACCAATGGTATGTTTTGAAAAATATGTGTTGAGTTGATGAAACAAATCGTTTTTTGTTTTACCGTTCAACGAGCATGTCCATGCTGCCTCAATTAACATCGGTGTGAAGATTCACTGACATTAAAATTTAAAGAATCAGACGCTAATTCAATTTTAATGTCATGATAAACATTTTTATCACATATACTAATATAAAATAAGTTGCTGAACGTTAATTATAGAGAATTACCCTCAGTAAAGAAAAAATTAGATATAAGGGTGATGTGCAGTTGTCTTGGGCACACATCTCGCAGAGTGAAAGAGACACAAACCGAACGCAGGTGATAAATATGCTGACCGAAGGGCTTCGAAAACTATATCGAAATAGATGAACATGGGTAAACGTGGTGATCTGAGCGACTTTGTTCCTAGACGCATTGTCGGCACCAGAGGGATGTGCCATTCTATCGTCCAAGTGTTAATATACCCAGGTTTCCCAAGGGGCAACCGTATCAATGGTGTACCGCAAGCATACCATCGAGAGACGTACCAGCGCCCAGTAGAAAGCTGTGGCCAATCACTTGCCGCTGATGAACGTGGTGCGACGCAGATTATCTGCTCCCGTAGTACAGAAGGCCCACTTGGTAACGGCGTTGCAAATGACATACAGGTTAAGGATGAAAGCCCAAGCAGCGTCAGAGAACGAATGGTATGGCGCATCCTGCATACCCTTGGCTACAGAAGCTAAAGCCATACTCTTGTGCAGCTGTTGACACTTCGTCATCGGTCATTACGCCTCTTTTGGTTCCAGGAACTTCAGAACTGGACCTCTAAAGTGTGTCACCGCGCTGTGTGGTCATATGAATCCCGTTTTTAGCTGCACCAGGCTGACGCAAGGGTGTGGGTTTGGCGTCGACAGAATGAGGCCATAACCCCGTTGTGCTAGATCGGATTTGTTCAAAGCGGTGGCTGCTCTGTTATAGTTTTTGGAACATAGTCATGGGACACATTAGGCCCCTTAGTGTTTCTGGAGAGGTCCTTAATCACTGTGCTTTAAAAACGTGTGCTGACTGATCTCCTGCATTCTTTCGTGGCCTTTGTTCACCTTGCTGCGGATCGTCTGTTTGAGAATTGCAATGCGTCGCACCGCCGGGCCGCAGACACCCAGGTACAGCTCAAGGAACGCTAGTCTGAGTTTGAAACCATCCAGAAGTCCCCAAGGTCACGTGATTGCAGCCTATGGGAGCTCTGTGGGATGCCGTGGAAAGGAATATCAGATCCATGGATCTTGCACCGACGTCCTAGCTGATTCGTGGATAATACTGCAAAATAAATCGCTACCATTAACCTCCGGAAACCCCCCGGCATCTGGTGAAGTTGGTGTCTCGGCGTATGCAGGCTGTTATTCGCCCTAGAGGAGAACAATCACGTTATAAGGATCCGGTAGGTAGCTCTGAATGTTTTGTCCATTGAGAGTATGCACTGAAGTGCCAGAAAAACGGGTGCACCAGTCTAATACTTGGTAGGTCCCCCACGGGAGTTCAGGACTGAAAACATACGACGGGGCATGGACTCCAGTAGCTTCTAGAAATATGCCGTAGGTAATGCACACCATACCTCCTGAAGAGCGTTCCACAATTCGGGTGTATTCCGAGGTCTCGGATTCCTGTGTTCGATAGCGCGTTGCATAACATCCAAAATGTGTTCTATCACGTTCAAATCTGGGACTTGGCTGGAAATGGCAACACCCTAAACTCAGATGAATGATCCTCTAAACATAATGTGGCGTCCCGACACTTGTGTGTAGGTGCATTGTTCTGTTGGAATAGGCCCAACCCATCAGCATGACTGCAATACATGAACGGTTGTACCTCGTCAGATATGATGTGCACATAGCGTTGGCCGGTCACAGATCTTTGTAGACGTATACGGGGTTCCAGTAAAGTCCAGCTAAACACACCCCATACCATTACGGAACCCCTACCAGCCAGTAGAGTTCCCTGTTGACAGGCGGGATCCATAGCTTCATGGGGTTTGTGCCACACACAGATCCTTTCATCTGCCTGATTCCTTTGGAAGCGCAACTCGTCAGACCAGGCTACTTGTTTCCAGTCATCAAGTGTCCAGTGGCGCTGTTGCCGTGCCCAAGCCTGGCGCATAGCTCTGTGTCGTGCATTCATCAAGGGGACTCGAGTTGGGCGTCGGTTCCCAAAGCCCATATCGTGCAGGGTACGTTGCAGAGTCCGGACGCTGATGCTTGTTGAGGCTCCAGCATTGAATTCCGATGATTCCTGCCTGAGTGTTGCACGACTATCGCGTGAAACGATTCTTGACAGCCGACGATGGTCACGTTCACTCAATGTTGTTTTACGGCCACACTGCTATCGTAGGTTGGAGATTTTGCCGGAATTCTTGTAGTCACGGTACACCCTTGCAATGGTCGTCCGAGAAAATCCGAACTTCGTTTCTACCTCCGAAATACTATGGCGCATCTCACGAGCACCAACTATGACGCCTCGTCCAAAATCGCTTAAATCGTTATTACTTGTCATTCTCATGCCGAAAACAGCTCTTACAGCTGGCAAGGATGTCTATCGCTTTATATACGCACTGGCGGACGCAACCGAGTACGAGCCTAGGTGACGTTGTTATGTATTATGCATAAGCTCGTCTGTACCAGTTTTTCTGGCACTTCAGTGTATTTTATGAATACTAGGTAATCATCATTTGTATTCCCCAGTGTATATCAGGTTCTTTAATATCAACCTGTATATAGACCAAAGTGCAGTTTTCAGTGGTTGATGAAACGGTATGGGTTAATTTTTTGTTTAGCATTTCCTTTTAAACTATTTAAAACACAATTTTGTTTCTATTGTGCTTTAGGCTTGATTGAAATTAGTACGACAGCACAAAACTAACCTGCAGATCCGTACATGAATATTTAGCAACTTGAATAGTGGGCATATCTGTAATATGTAACATGTCTGCCCGAAGAAGTCCTTAAAGAAATACAATATACATCTTTTTTATCTCTCTAGGATTACAAAAGCCTGGTACATAAATCAAACAACGTACTTAAATAATAATCTGTTTAGGGCGCTGCACTGACTTTCTGTCAGCTACAGAATTTTCGGTTCTTTGTGCGCTTCCCTTCCCCCATCCCCCAGAAAATGAGCAATAATGTCTCAGATTATTCGAATTACATCCCCATTCCTTTTCAGTTTATTGCTCAGATACTCAGATATCTTAAAATTGTAAAATATCAAAAAGAATGAACGTTTATCCTCCAACGAATTAATGGATTCGTGAATAATTCATTCCAACATTTATAAGGATTGAAGAATATCTCCAAAATATCTAATTTGCTAAAATTATTCTAATACATATTTCAAAATAATAAAAAAACAGCGAGTATAATTCCGAAGTATAAGTTTAACACCATCAGTAAATAAAACATTTATACAAAAATTCTTAGATTTTTTTAAGCTAGTTTTTATAACTTGCTTAAAAAAATACCACGGAAATTCAATGCAGAGTGACTAGGAAGATTCAGGTAACGACGGTCCTAATGATCTTCAACTTATCGGTGTAGAATAAATACTTGGAAAACGAATCAACGCTTTTTCTTAAAAATGACTTTAAATTAGTACACTGGTCACATTGGTCATAACATTAGAAGTAATTTAATGCTGAAATTGAAGCTTTGTTTGAAGTGATATCAATACAAGTTGTTGAATACTGTACTAAATAATTGCAATTAACCTCGCAGTAGTGATAGGAATATTAACCTCGCAGTAGTGATAGGAATATTAACCTCGCAGTAGTGATAGGAATATTAACCTCGCAGTAGTGATAGGATTATTAACCTCGCAGTAGTGATAGGATTATTAACCTCGCAGTAGTGATAGGAATATTAACCTCGCAGTAGTGATAGGAATATTAACTTCGCAGTAGCGATAGGAATATTAACCTCGCAGTAGTGATTGGAATATTAACCTCACAGTAGTGATAGGAATATTAACTTCGCAGTAGTGATAGGAATATTAACCTCGCAGTAGTGATTGGAATATTAACCTCGCAGTAGTGATAGGAATATTAACCTCGCAGTAGTGATAGGAATATTAACCTCGCAGTAGTGATAGGAATATTAACCTCTTAGTACTAATAGTAGTAATACATGTTAGTAACTAGTAACGAAACTCTAATCCTGTTTTAAGAAACCAAGTTGTGTTAAAATAATATCGTAAGAGTGAATTCCGGTTATAAGAAGAGGTAGAAAAATAACATTCTTTTTACATCAATGTGCAATGTACAGAACGAAATAAAATTGTAGCAGTCTTATTTTATTTGATATGCATTTTAAATACGGTTTCTATTTTTTTTTTCTTATATATTATTTACGTGTGTAAGGTTGGTTGGTTGGTTATTAGATTTTATTGGCGCAAGGGCCATGGTTGGCCAAAGAGCGCCAGACACAAGGCAAACAGACAAAATTAAAAAACGGAGCATAAATCGCAAAAACTGGCTGACCAAGTAAAACCGAACCATGAGTACGAAGGAAGGGCCAAAAAAGACAAAGAAACAAACAGTATGAAAAACATGGTACAATGGTGAGAAACAAGCCGATTAAGTAAAACTGAGGTTGGTTGGTTGGTTGGTTGATTTTAGTGGCGCAAGGGGCAGGTTTGGCCAAAGAGCGCCAGACAAAGAACTATCAGCCACAGATTTTTAAAAGCGTGGAAAATGATTAAGAGCAGACAGACTTGGTAAAAGTTGGAAAAAGGGATGATGAAAGCTGTGAAGACAAGTTAGTTAATTGGGTTTATATAAAAATTTATTAACTTACTATTGTAATTATTATAATTTGTTTTTCATTTAACACAACTACACAAAGAATGAGTCACAGGAGGGGGACGAACCGTCACTCTCCTCCCCCCACACTCCTCTGCAATGCTGGCCGAGGGCGGGGACGAACTGTCACTCTCCTCCCCCCATGTTCCTCTGCAATGTTGGTTGAGGCTGGGGACGAACTGTCACTCTCCTCCCCCTATGTTCCTCTATAATGTTGGTTGAGGGTGGGGACCTCGCTGAGTCAGAGACAGTTGCAATGTTAGTCAGGCGCACCGCGACAGTTGGATGGACACTGCACACCTTTGCGGATTGAGGGCCGGGTCTTCCGCACGTGCAGGCCTTCTGCTGGGAACTGAAAGAGTCGGTCGTCTTCAAAAGAGAAGGCGCAGACTCAGCTATCTGGAGCTCGGGGAAATCCACCTGTGTCGCTTGTTCAGCTGTAGATCGCTTGGTAAGTGCGGCGAGAGCTACAGGGCGCGGAACAAAGGGCTGCACGGGTTGTGGCAGAGACTTAACTACTGCGGCAAAACTACGCTGTCGATTGGTGGGTATACCCAACTTGGCCTTTGCAGCAGGGTACGAGAGGCCTTCCAGGGTTTTGAGGCGCTGGATCGCCATCTCGTCCTTCCATTTCATACAGTTGCGGGAGTAAGCTGCATGGGCCTCACCACAGTTAACACAGCAGGCCGCAGAAGTGCAACCTTCCCCGTCATGTTCACTGGAGCCACAATTAGCGCAACGAGCGGAACTCTTACAGAAACGTTGTGAATGCCCGTACCTCTGACACCTGAAACAGCGCATAGGACTGGGAATGTACGGGCGAACTCCACAGAGCAAGTAGCCAGCCTTGATTTCGGTTGGAAATTTCGGGGAGTTAAAAGTCAAGATGACATTTTTAGACTTAATCAAAGAATCATCGCGCCGAAACATCATACGACGTGCAGCAATAACACCTTGATCTGCAAGTTCAGTCACCAATTCTTCTTCACTGCATGGCAAGAGATCAAACTCCGAAATAACACCCCGAGAGGTGTTAAGAAACGGGTGAGTTGTCACTTTGACAGGAATGCCTTGAAGTCTAATGAGGTGCAGAAAAGTGTTACTCTGAGAAACACTGCAAGTTTGGACAAGCAGGTCCCCAGAGCGAAGCTTCTTCACAGACCTCAAGGGGCCAACCGCAGCGTCCAAAGCTTTACAAATGAAAAAGGGAGATTTGGTAGACAGTCTCTCATTCGGATCGATGGATTCTCCAACTAAGTGTGTAGCATGCGTAGTCACAGCAATCGAGGGGAGACGACGCTTCGGAGCGACAGGAACAGCTGCCGAAGAAGAGGTTCCACATTCTTGGTCCAGGTCAAGGTCTAAAGATCGTTTAAGGTTATGAGACTTGGTAGGTTGAGAAGACGAAGGAGAGTCATTGTCAATAATCATTTTCTCAGGCGACTTAAATTTGGAGTTTTTCTTTTTGTTTTTACCCATGGAAAAAAGGAAGAGGATTCGTCTGCAAACTACTCCACCCACCACCGAGCCCTACGAGGGAGAACTGGAGGTCTGCAAGTCAAGAAAATGACGCTGGACACAGTTCTGGAGCTTATACGTTGCAGATATAGTCCGTTGGCTGTGATCACACGCACTCGGCGGACACTTCGGCCTCCGGGTACCGTCATGCCAACGCCTTTGGCATGATCCCACAGCCCCCGGGCTTACCCTGCCGTGCTATACGACAAAAAAGTCGCTAAAGCCCTGTACACAACTTGGTACAAGACTTCTGACTAGAGGTGGGTTAGTCTCTAGCCTCCCGTTTACAGCGAAGCCGGGGTCGAAGAGGAGTGTTGGTACACAGGAGGCACTTAACCGGTCTCCTGCGACCTCAGCCGCCAGACATCCCATTTCCGCCTCACGGGTCTCCGCACGCGGCAAACATGCAGGTAGGTCTAGCACCCAAACCAGCTAAAAGGAAAAAAGAAATCCAAAGAAGACAAATCCTGGAAGGGAACCTAAACGGAATCTCAGCAACCTACGAACTGAGCGGTTAATATAAAACAGTTAGTGGTGGAGGGTAACAAAACCACAAGACCGGGGTGTTAGTACATAACGTGGTAGCGATTAGGTAGAGAATACAACACGGGCAACTGGCCAGTGGGGAAAATAAATAAAAACGAAAAAGCGAGACACAAGACCAGCTCGGGAACGTGGGGACGCGACTCCCCAACAGCTGGATGAACAGCTGTCCCTGCAAACACCAAAATAAAAAACAAGCGGTGGCGTGACATCAGATGGTGACCAGTCACAAGGTCAGCTCGGGCCGTGGGGGCGCCGCTCCCCAAATAACTGGAAAACCAGTTATCCCCGTGCGGAGACGTGTGTAAGGAAATATATTTATTTAAATAGAATTTATGCATCTCATGTGATCAGAATACACATGGAATCACTTTTTTTATTAATCATTTTAAAAATCTTGCAATATGCGAAATGATATTCCTATTGCCTTCAAATTTGAATTATTTACTTTCCCTGAGTATATTTTTACAAATAATTTTTTTAATTTCCTGTTTTTTGCATCCTAATTGCAAGAATTGTTTAAATAATGCATATTCATTCATATTCATACCAGTAAAATTAATGAGACACAAAGATTTATATTTGCTGAATTTTTGCAATTAATTGGAAAGCATTAATTTGAAAAAAATCGCAATTGAACAGAAAACATGTGGAAGCTGTTTCTAAATATTTTGCAGGTTAATTTGAAGATGAATTTTATGTGTCTGGCATGAATACTTGACTTCATATATAAACAATTAAAGGAGAATTTGCCAGTGTTCTTTTGTTATAAGCTTTTCCTTGTAACCATGAATTTCCTCATTACTGCGTCTGAAAATAGTCCTTGATAGAAAACAATCTTTTGTCTTGGCTAGTTTAGGGTCGCGTCACAAAGTTACTATATTTTAGGAGGAACAGATGACTTTTAAGAATTTATAATTTTTATAAAATACAAAATTTTTCTGATAAAATACCAAAAAACAAAGATATGATTTTTATGTTTCAAAATTTTTAAAACCTGTCCTAATGAAATGCTATGTTATGCTATTCTTTAGAGATATTTTCAGGCAAAAAAGATGAAACGTATCCAGTAGAAAAATACTGATATGCAAATATTTATATTTGAAGACATTTCGAAAACTCGTTCTATACATTATAGAATTACATTGCTTTCGTTCTCAACTCGGTAGCATTTTGAAGGCAGTATTTTGATATGTTTAAGTCTAAATATTAATTTGAGACATCCTTCCGGTGATGGCAAAAGCTGGGCGGTTTGCATATTCTGTGTTATGCCACGATACAAATGGCTATTTGCCATACTATAAACGTATTCAACAGTTGAACAGTTTATTTAATTTTTTACTGACATCTAGACACAATGTTATTTTGACATTGCATATCTGATTTTCTTTTTTATATCTGAACAATAAACATACCAACGCTGCTTTCGGAATTAAAGTGAAAGCCAGTATAGTGTTTGAGGTCCCAATAATAAGACATTTATATAAGCGAGAGTTATTATGTGGCAATTTGGCGCCTTCACTTATCAATCGTTAGAGACATGTTCCGACAACTGGATTCTATTTCAGAAAGAATTGATTATACAGGCTGCACCATTAAAAAATGTTAGAAAATGTGAGTTGGAACGTTAATGATATTAAAATAATCTACGGTTGCAGTAAAAGTTAATTTTATAGTTCAAGGAAGAATACCGATAGCTTTTTATTGCCATCAGATAATCTCTATGTAAGAAATGTTCCACATGATTACAAAGACCTTGATCGCTTCGAACAGAGAGTATTTCACACAACTCTGCGAGACTTCCCCAGCACGAAATCGCTTTGAATTCCTTACAAGGTAGCAAGAGGCTCAATAGGCGGCACTCTGTCGCCTGCCTTCGTCAGGTCAGAGAGTAGTACCAACACCGCCACTATGAAAAAGAAAGTGGAGGCTCTCCTAAACCACCATTTCCCGACAGATGAGAAGTACGGAGATACCTCCGACCAACGTGGAAACAGAGAAAATTGCAGAACTTCGCCAGACAGTGGAGACGACCCCCCGTTCACGGAGGTGGAGGTAGGCGTGGCGAATAACAGCCTTAACTCGGACAAAGCTCCCGATAAGGACAGTTTGGGTTTGACAGTCATTCGTGAGGTTTTTGCAGCCAATCCAAGGCACTTAGTTTGCTTGCTGACAAGTGCCTAGAAAGAGCGTGCTTCCCATTAATTTGGAAGACCGCGGTGCTCGTTCTCTTCAAAAAAGACTCAAAAGAGCCGGACAGACCTCATGAGTAGAGGCCTGTTTTCCAGCATTCAGCATGGAGTAAGGTGTTGGAAAAGGTCCTTGTGTCCCGAGCTACTCACTTCTTTTTCGGCCAAGGAAAGCTCTCCAACCACCGATTCGGTTTTACACCAGAGCGGTGTACTAGTCAGGCGCTGGTCATCCTTACACAGTCGGTATAGTTAAATAAAGAAACAGGGTTGCACACCTGTCTCTTCTCTTTGAATGTCAGGAGTGCGTTCAATAGTGATTTGTGCCCACTGGTCTTGGACATTCTGAAAAGACAGGGTTTTCCACGGTATTTATTCCTGTTGGTCAGTGATTAATAGTTGTGTTGGAATACCATGACGGGCACAGCACTCGCACTTCCTCTGGAAGACGGAGGCAGATGCATGCCTATGTGGACGACTTCATCCTCATAGTGTCTGCATCGGCGAGGCATGTATTGCAGCATAAGGCACACACTGCTGAAGCACAATTAAACAATTGGACTAAGAAGTGTAAGCTCTGTTTTGCTCTCGGAAAGACGACACTTATAGCAATTTCGATTAGGGGAAAAGCGGTCAGTCCCAAAAGTATCGGTTTAGGCACACAATCAAGGCGGTGAGGGAGATGCGGTACCTAGTAGTAATCCTAGACACTAAATTGCCCGGACTCCCTCACCTTAGATACCTGAAAGATAGGTACACGGTGATCTTGAACAAGATCAATGGAATGTGGTTCTCTAAAGCAGCCAAAGAAAGTGGTTTACAAACAAGGGGAAGAACGAATCCTAACATATGCGTGTTACGCATTGTGGTCGGATACAGTTAGGATACACATTGGTATAAATTAGGTTCAGCGAAGAGCGCTGTTAGGGATCACTAGGTGTTTCCGCACGACGTCCACAGCTACGCTGCAAGTGCTAGCTGGGTGCGAACCGGCGGACCTTGTGGTTGCGAAAGGGGCTGGAATGCAGTCTTTCAGGTTCAGAAAAGATTTTGAGCTACTAGGAGACCGATGTCTGTCGTCCGAATCGGAACTTCTAAGGACGGCATGGACTTGCCATCGGGCCAAAGAAATCTGTCCCACGTGGAACAAGGATCACCCCTCGGGGATGGGGAGGTAGATGTTTACGGACGGCTCCAAGAGAGGTCGATGCGTTTGTGCAGGGTTTTACGAGCTCTTGGATGGCGACGACATTTCGCGAAACAAAGCAAATAATTGTCCAACTCCTCTGTCTTCCAAGCGGAGTTGTTGGTGATCAGAGAGACGTTGTTGTGGGCACTGACCAGCAACAACACGAGTGAACTAAAGTTTTTTCTGACAGCCAAGGGGCTTTAAAAGCGCTTGTCCAGTCCTTGTGTAAGTTTTCCCTTGTCTGAGAAGTAAAGTCTATAGTTGAGAGTGCATGCAATACGGTGGTTTATTTTGACTGGGTCCGAAGCCATGTCGGAACCACTGGAAATGAGCCAGCCGACCAGCTGGCGAAGAAATCCGCTAGAAAATGGATCGTTGATTTTTATTTAAGGATGCCGCTGAAAAGCGTGCGGACTCAGCTGAAAAAAGCAGCAGTGGTGGAGTGGCAAAGGCAGTGCGATTAGGGGGTACGTGGAGAAAAAGAAACCGCATTTTTACCCGAGTCACCACCAAGAGAGTGGAGTTAGAGGAGTTTCTGAACCAGGTACGGACGGCCATGTCGTATCGTCGGTGTACTTCCACCGTTTTGCGGTAAGGGAATAGGCGTGTGGATGCTGGACCCTGTCCGCAGATGTCGCCCACATGATTCTTGGGTGTCTCTGTCTTGCAGGTCGGAGAAAAGTTGTAGCTCCTGAACTGGAAAGAACGACGGACCTCTCGATCGTGTTCAAACATCCCAGAGCGAGACAGAGGCCCATCGAGTTAGTCAAAGACCTCGTCGCGAGGCAGGAAGAACTCATGTTCGAATGGTTAAGACTAAAGATAGAAGACTGAAGATTAAAGAGGAGAATGATGACTCCACCTTGAGTCATCACCGCAGCACACGCCCTAGTGCTGCGGGCTTTGTAAATAACCATGTAAATTTTCTTACCTTTTCATCATTGTGAGAGGGCTCGTGAAAACGAAGATTTGAAATTTTCAAGCAGTTCTGCTCCTCGCCCAGGATAACCCGGATGTATTTACTGATGTATCAGTTTCATATCACCGTTCGTGCCTCTCTAACTTTGCTCATAAGAAACCTTTAGAAAAGTTTAAGTGCAAAGGTGAAACATTTTAGATGTAGCAGCTGTTGAACCAAGACGTTCTCTCAGAGAAACTGCATATTGCAGCATACCTCGAGTGTATGAAAAGAATTGAATTTTTTGCTAACAGGTAAGAACATATATATAAGGCACACATACCCGTGAAGCTTTTACATCTGTCGTCGATCTTCGCGCGGACAAAAAATTCGTGACGTTGCAACTGGCCGCATGGACACAACAGTTCTAGCCATAACTGCCCGTGACATTCTTGCTGCCAAAACCCACTATCACGCATCTTGTTACAAAGAATAAACTCGTCATAAAAAAAAACAGAAACAAAGGAGAAGCAAATGAGTAAGACAGGAATTATCAAGTCTGTAGGAAATCTTTACTGAAATCTGTATGTCAGAGTATCTCAAATGATTTGTTTTTAAAACTCAGAATTCTTGTCCTCATGGATATTTCATCGCAATTTTTGTCTTCAATGAGTTCATTTCTGATATACGAAATGTCATATACAGGGCCATGTTGCGTCGTTTGCAGTTACGTAAGTACCCATTCCGACTGTTGCCAGAAAATTATTGGCACAGGAACTGTAATTAGGGGAAAACTCCTCAGCCTAGCACTGACCACCGAGGATTGCCAGCAACGGCTGTAGTGGTGTCGGGCCAGAGGAATGTGGGATAGTGTCTAGTGGCGTGGTGTTGTCTTCAGGAATTTTTCAGGGTTTGCACTTGGAACTGATAACCAGCTCATACGGGTCTGATGATTAACCGGCCTGCACAGGGATCCTACTTTTACCGTGGAACGACACAAAAAAAGTCACTCCTGGTGTGTCTTCGTGGAACTTACAGGCATAGGTAAACACCGAAGCTCTAAGGTTTACAATAGTTATAATTTACTAACGCTGTATTGCTTCTCATGAAAAATAAAAATAACCCTTAAAATTAGACAGGATAGAAAACAGTAGAAAAAAATTTCGACAAAGAATAAAAAAAGTGAATTTTACAGAAGCTTGGAGAGCGTTTTTAAACCATAGTGGTCATTCCTAAGAATGATGGTCGCAGTATTACTCGGATTAATATATTTTGCTAAGAAATGACGGGTGGTATAATACGGAAGAGCCAAAACATCATAACCATGCGTCTTTATGAAAATCAAAACAACTGCAGCTAAACGACGGCGCGGGCGAAAGTCATAAAACGATATCAATAACACCTCATACTGAGCTCTGTTAATCAACGTTTTCTTTGTTCTCCAGATGAGAAAGGTAGCAGATGTAATCGGGTTTGGCAAAGGACAAACAGTAATGGCCAGAAGACTGTGTCTGAGCATTTCAGAGATAGCAAAGCTTTCGGGTTGCTCATGATCATACGAGGTCAGTAATTACACAAAGCGGACCGAGGAGAGAACAACTACAACTACCGTCGGTGTGTGGTCCAACTACGGCTCATAGATACTACAAGTGAGAAAAGGCTATCCCATATGTTACAAGCCAACAAAAGCGGTAGCTCAGGCGTAACACGTCGGTAATTTTAATCATGGTAACCTGAATAATGTGTCCCAAAAAGGAATACATCGAAACCTGTAGAAAATGATGTTGCGTAGTCGCAGACCACTCCCAGTGCCCACGCTAACATCGTTTCACTAAAGAATGCGAGTAAAGTTAATACGCGAACATCGAAACCAGACGCTGAATAACGTTCTGACTTGGAATACCTGCCTGCAGAATGTGGACGAAAATACATTAATCAAGTGTATCAGTACAGTTGGACATTTAAAAAGGACTGATATACTCAGAAGGAAATGCACTTCATATTTAAAACGCAATTAATACAGATTTATATAAACCTCTCTCACTCTCTCTCTCTCTCTCTCTCTCTCTCTCTCTCTCTCTCTCTCTCTATATATATATATATATGTTGGAATGTAAGGTCAGGTGATGCGTAACATTACAGCCCCTCCTTGACAAATGTCAAACCCGCCTTCTCGCGGTGCATCCTGTTCCCACTAAAGGGGCTCTGACGACCGCCAATAGCGGTATAACTATACCATCCGGATTAGAGGAAATGCTATCCAATACTCACCAACCCGCTTGGCCAGCGTGGTGAGTTATGGCCAAACCCCTCCAAAATGACTCTATAACTTAAATATTGGCCCTCAGTCTCCGGCAGCTGGAATGTACCTGGCCAAGGAAGCGGCCAGTGCGACATGAAGACAGAGGGTGCTAAGAATCCCCGGAGGACCGGACTAGGCTGCCATCATGGCTACGTATAATGGACGCTCCCTATCTTATGATTACAGACTTCTTGAATTGGAAAATGAACTACAAAGGATCAAGTGGGACATAGTCGGGCAAAGTGAGGTAAGGAGAAAAGGAGAAGATTTGATTGAACTGAAAAGTGGACATCTCTTCTACTACCGTGGGACTGACAAAATTCCGGAAACCGAAGTCCATCTCCACATTAACTCCTGTGATGCGCCGATTACGAGGGAATTTTGCAATTATTCCATTTCCCCGTGACATTGCCTTCAAAATTACAAAAATTCTCAAAACCTTTAATTTTAAGGTGATTTTTAAACCCATAAACAAAATGAGATTTTTTGGATCAAAGGACTGTGTTGAAGACAAAGACTCGTGGGGTATTTATGAAATTCCATGTGAATGTGACGTTTTGTATATAGGACAGACCAGTAGAGCCTTGCGTTTTCGATTAAAGGAGCACAAGGCCTACATTCGGAATTGTGACCTAAAGAAGTCATCGATGGCAAAACACTGTTACGAGAAAGACCACAGATTTCTCTTTGACGAAGCAAAATTATTGACAAGCCAGATTCATCCTCCAAACTTAATAGTTTAGAAGCTTTCCATATACATCAGAAATCTTCGCAACTTGTTAATGACATGGCATCCACGCCTTTTCTATCAAACGCGTTGAAACATCTAACCAAAACACGTGACTGTAAACACCATTTATGATGTCATATACAATTTGAATATTTACGGGCCATTCCTCCTGATTAAGCTAGGTCAATACCCAGCGAAACCATGGTCGGCTTCAGAAATAAAAAAATAAACATTTATGACAACTACTACGTTGTATTATCTTAATCTATATATAATCGCCGCAATACTGTAGTCGTTGAGATAAAGAACTAGTGGTGTTGGACTTATAATAAGGAAGAAACTGAAGGATAAAGTTGTAGAAGTTGAAAATTCCTCTAACAGAGCTGCACGACTCGTTATCCAACTCTCGAGAAGATGCAAAGCTCAGATTATTAAAACTTATTTCACCCACCACTAGTCATCATGAAAAAAATTTGAAGAATTTTATGAGAAAATTCGTCATCTAGATGATAAAGGCAAGCATCACTCGAAGATAATTATGGGAGATTTCAATGCAAAAATAGGGCAACAGCAACAGAATGAAACTTCAGTAGGTAAATTCGGTCACGGCAACAGAAACCAGCGTGGAAATACTCTCGTAGAGTTTGCAGAGGTAGAAGGGTTTTTCACCTTGAACTCCTTTTTCAAGAAAAAGCCACACAGTAAATGGACATGGAGACATCCAAAGGCTACGACAAGTGAAATTGATTTTAATATGTGTAAAAAAATCGTCATAGAAGACTGCAGTGTGCTAAACAAGTTCAACACAGGTAGTGACCATAGATTGGTGAGATGTAAGATGCACCTCAACACTAAATTTGAACGTGGCAAGCTCATACAACAAACAAAATGTACTGACATAACCAAACTTAAAAAACATCATAATACCTGCAAGTTGGAACTGAAGAACAGATTCTCTGCTTTAGAAGGCCTAACATCGGAAGAAGCGGATATCTCTGAAATTAACAGAAAAGTAACCAAAACTCTTATGGAAACAGTAACAAAATTAGCTGGGTCTAAGAACAAGTTGCATGCGAACAAATTATCAGGAAAAACCGAAAATTTGATGCAATACAGAAGAGAGATGAGGACAACTAAAGAAGTTGTCCTCATCTGAGATGTAAGATGCACCTCAACACTAAATTTGAACGTGGCAAGCTCATACGACAAACAAAATGTACTGACATAACCAAACTTAAAAAACATCATAATACCTGCAAGTTGGAACTGAAGAACAGATTCTCTGCTTTAGAAGGCCTAACATCGGAAGAAGCGGATATCTCTGAAATTAACAGAAAAGTAACCAAAACTCTTATGGAAACAGTAACAAAATTGGCTGGGTCTAAGAACAAGTTGCATGTGAACAAATTATCAGGAAAAACCAAAATGTTGATGCAATACAGAAGAGAGATGAGGACAACTAAAGAAGATGTGACTTCCAAAGTGAAATATATAGAGCTATGCAAGACATTACGAAAAAATATCACTGAAGACGTAAGGAAATTCAACTGTGAACTAGTGAGGAAAGCAATTGAAAGCAACCAAAGCCTAAAGATGCCAAAGGGACATTTCAGCAAGGGAAGAAAACAGATTATGGCACTGAGAAAAGAAGATGGTTTTGTAACAAGGAATAGAGGCAAAATATTCCAAATTATATGAAAGGGATGACACATGTATTCCAGACATCATGAAAGGTACCAGTACCAGAGTTCTTCCAGTCCTCCCAGCGAAAATTACACATACAATCAAGAAAATGAAGCGGGGAAAAGCTCCATGAGAAGATGAAATTACTGTAGACATCATAGAAGGAGCAGTTCTCGCACAAATTTTCACTGCATGTCTTTATGAAGGGAATATTCCTGAGGATTGAAACAACGCTACAATGATCCTGCTACATACAAAAGGTGACATTGAGGATCTCAGGAACTACAGACCTATCAGTCTCCTATCAGCGGTTTATAAAATATTCGCTAAAGTTGTTTCACACCGCTTGAAAGTAACGCTGGACATGGCTCAACCGAGAGAACAAGCTGGATTCAGGAGGGGTTATAGCACAATAGATCATATCCACATACTGAGAGAACTTATTGAAAGAGCGAGGGGATATGGACTTCCATTGTGCATGGCTTTTATCGATTATGAAAAGCCTTTGATTCGGTGAAACCACCAGCAGCTACAATGGCTCTGAAATTCTGCGGTATTTAAGATTCATACATTAATATTATTAATAACATCTATGAAAATGTAAGTGCAAAGATTCACTGTTTGAAAATGCAACACACATAAAAATTGGAAAGGGGTGAGATAAGGTGACACCGTATTTCCGAAGCTCTGTAATGCCACATTGGAAAATGTCTTTCAATCGCTGAACTGGGAAAACAAAGTGATAAAGATTAATGAAGATTATCTAACCCACCTTTGTTTTGCTGATGACGTAGTCATTTTTGAAACTACCCCATCAGAGCTGCAGAGTATGATCCAGGAACTTGCTGACAAGAGTAAGGAAGTGGGATTAAAAATGAACTTTCAGAAGACAAAAGTGATGCTCAATGCTTTTACAAGAAATTTAGATTTATCGATTGATGGAGAAAACCTGGAGATAACAGATGCGTACGTTTATCTTGAACTGCAGATATCAAGTGAGGGTCACATTGATGAAGAAATTAATCGGTGTACAAAACTTGACTGGAGAGCTTTTGGAAGAAACAGCATAATTTTTAAGAGCAATATGCCATTATGTCTTAAAAGAAAGTGTTTGATCAATGCATCCTTCCAGTGCTTACGTATGGTGCAGAGATGTGGACCTTAACTAAAAGAGACATACAAAGGCTGCAAACAACGTAAAGAGCACTGAGAGGTGTATGCTTGGTGTAACCAGGAGAGATAAAAAGAGGAACTCTTGGATCCGAAAAATGACAAGAGTGGAAGGCATCATGATCAGAGTTAAATCCCTAAAATGGCAATGGGCTGGACATACTGCCAGAAGGACAGACCATCGATGGACAGCTAAATTTTACATTGGATTCCAAAGGACAGGAAAAGACCCAGAAGAACACCATGTGGGAGATGGGTGGATTAATGGTGTCTTGCCAATGGAATTCCTGCCATATATGGCCTGCATGTTCTCCTCATCGGACTCCTATGTAAAACATGTGAGCAACTGTCGTACGTAAGATGTATGCACATGGGAAGCAATTCTACAGTGTTACCGACCTTTATCGTTCAATTTTGAAAACGTAGTACAATATGTCCGTACAAGAGTGTCAGAAACTAGTGAACTCCATTCCGAAACATGTGTTTGATATCATCCAGCATAATAGAAGTTTTATTGGCTGTTAAAAATCTTGTTTTACACACATTTGTGACAGCAGTTCTATCTTTTTGGGACAGTTCCCAGTCCAATGTATCTGTTTGAAACCCTCAAACATGAACACATTTTGTTATTTCATTTTATTTGAAGCACATATATTTCTCACTGCATGAATACTTATATGCATTCCTGTACGATCATTTGATTGAATATTACTTTGTTATTTATTTACTTTCTCCTGTGGATCTATCATTTTGGGACACACCTTACTTGTCATTTGTAGCGTTCTGCCACCTGTAGGCCGATGCCGTAGCTACTTGGAGTGAGATGTGTAAATCATCCGTTTAATGATTATTATTGGGCGGCCCTTTAAATAACTTTTAGTTTTGGGAATTGTGTCACCACTGAAAAACATTTATTATGACCTAAAACTTTTGTTTCCTCGTGAATGGTAAAGTGTCCATTTGGCAGAACATATCAACTGATCCAATTAACTAAGAATCAATGAATTACATGCCAGGGAAGATTTTGCAGATAATGTTAATGAAGAACTTAAAATAGTTTTCCGAGGATAAACGACAATTCTATCGGAAGAAATATTGCAGAATGTGTTCGTAAAATACATTTTTGAGTTTTCCCAATTACTTTGCATTTACAGGGATGAAAATTATTTATCTATAAAAGTGATATCCATCGCTTAGTGTCTCAGTGTTTGTGGGACTTCATGCTAGACGATTCTTTGCCTCATGCTGAACAATCCTTTGGCTAAGCAATATACTAGAATCATCACGATAGCAAAAGGAATATGAGCATCATGTCAGCACTTTCGATGTATAAGGGAGCACAGCTCATCATTCTCTAAAACATTGTACTATCTACACCTGAATTGTCCAAAACGATGAGACATATCTAATCTAACATTCACGAGGTGACTGTGAACATCATGATATTGATGTCAATCCTTGGATTTAACATCACGAAATAAAAGTAGACTCATCACTATGAATTACAACAAAACATATATTCCCCTTCCACATCTTAGAGCACAGTAAAAAGGCGCCAGAACCAAAAAATAAACTTAGTGACTTCCTCTTCAAACCACATGTTCAAGAAACACAGTTGAACTAACAAACGCACCAACGTGTTAAGCGCAAATTAAAATAAGAGCTAACGTGCTGGAATGTATTGGCCTGGCTGTAATCACCATAAATTTAAAAAACTGCAATCTCAGGACACATAATTTGCCACCAGTCAGTTAGATATTTTTGACAATTTTCTCTGGAATTACAACTTAATCACATTTTTTGGCGCTGTGCCAAAGTTTATGAAGTAATTTAAAGCAAAAGGTCAGCAAAAACAAAAAAAGAAAAAAATTATTTAAAAGATATTTTACAAGAGAAATACTGAAAATCTTCAGACATCTTTGTCAGGTTGACAATTTTAATGAATGTTACATTTCATCGCAGCTCTGATTAAAAAATCATAAACACAAAAGAATAGTCTGCTTATAATCATTATTCTTGCAACATACATACACAAACACACGAAAAACAGCCCAACGCTCACTTAAAACCACCCTTTAAATTTAATATTACACTTGTGCACAATGCCACTTTGTTCCGTGTATCAGCTTTGCATTTCCTTAACTTCTACAATGGTTTCGTGTAAGGTAGGGAAGTGTAAAGCTAGTATTCTGATTCAGGTCCTCCGCATATCCCAAGTCATAATGAAACAAAAAACGGTGCCCTTTAGCTGATAAAGCAACAATTGCTTTATAGTTTATGCTGTTTAAAAGTTCTACGTCGAAAGCACATTCACACCGAGAAAACGTACTTAACAAATCAGGGTTTTAAAACTGTCAACAGTAAATCTTGCCTGTCTCACGACAATAAGATTAGGATTCTCACGTGAGTACAAAGTCATAACATAAATATTTTGATAAAGCACCCTTACTGCTTTGGATGATACTCTGCGGATATGGATAAATAATGGCACTGAATAAAGTTTCTTCTGATATATTAAATGAAGACTGTAAGCAACCAAGGCACCTTTGTCATATTTACATCTTGGGCTACTATAAACGCCACGCATTTTCAGGCATTTAAAAAAATAAAATAAGTGACGCCGAGTTTCAAATAGAGAAATACATAGAATATAATGTATTCTGTAAACACGTGCTTTGCGAAGCTGCAGCCTGCATGACACACATTTTTTGAAGAGTCTGGGTGCACATTTAGCATATCTGCATATCTCGCATATTTATGCGGGTCTATAGATTGTATTTTCGTAATGGACTATAGATTACATTTTCTAAAATTGGCACTTGCTTTCCATACGTATTTAAATGTAATAACACTTCCTTTTTATACTTTTTTAAAACAAAACATTTCGAACGTTATCAATCTCGTAACCTATTATAAAAATATGTAAATAAAACTTTAGATGACCTGTCCCTTGCCAGATATAGCTTCACTTCAAAAATTTTGTATATCGCAGTATGTCATGGCGAACAAATCACTTCTTTGATTTGAAACACTAAAACTATCTACTGAAATATCTAAAAAAACTAGACATGCTTTTTCTAAAACAACCGCGGTGAGCACCTTTTATCACATATGGAACATTGGCTGTTCCTTACAAAACTTTTTACGCTGAATAAAAAAATATATCAGAATTTTTTTGTACCATCGTATTTTCAGTTTCGGTTGTTACGTGTTAGGTATTATTTCAACAAAAGTAAGTTGCACAAAACTTGCTTTGAAATGATTGTTTACTCTATTTCATTTGTAATAGAGCGCGGTAAAATATAAATACTTGAACATATCGGACCTCGTACCGTACACAGAGATTATTCCTGCACCAAACCCTAGCGACGACCTCTGAGTAGGCATTATTTTACTAGCGTATAACTGGACATCTCGGCGTACACATTGCGAGTCTCTTTGATGTGACAATTAACTTGCGCCAATTGTTATGCTTCAAATCATGTCATTATGCCTAGGAAGTTTTTAAATTACCCTGTTAAGTCCTGTTACTTATCTGGTGAAGCTCTATTTTGGTTGTAGAGTGAGTGTACAAGATAAAAGTTGGACCCATCTTGTTGTTTGCTTAACATGTGCTAAGCATCTCATGGGAGTATGAATGGCGTGCTTTTGCAGATCCCATGGTTAGAAAGGAACCAAAAGAGACCTCTCTTTAAATTGTTATTTCTGCGAAACACATGCAACGTAAGTCATGTCTAAGTATAATCGCTTTGAAATGTTTTTATTTATCTTATGGAACGATAATTTTTCCTCACAAGGTAGAGTTCAACTGTGCCACGACTTGCAGAAAATATGACATTCAGTGATGATTACTGTGTTTTGATGACATTCATCAAGAAGAAGAGGAAAAGGTTCATCATGAACCTGATTTTGAATCTAGTACATGTTCATGTGAGATACATCTATTAACACACAGGAACTTTAATGATTTGGTACGTCATTTAAATTTGTCTACAAAGCGGGATGAACTTTTAAGATGCATTTTTAAAGGATAGAATCTTCTCCACCTATATAATATAATATGTTTCTTCTTTTTTCCGAAACTGCCACGTTGAATTTAAACATTTCCTTTTGCAAATAAGTAGTTTAGTATAGTGTAACGATGTTTGCTTTGCAACTCAAACACTTCGTCGTGAATATGATACAACGGAATAGCGTTTATTCATTGATACCTCTGATATTACCGGGAAAATTATGTTTCTTCACAACGAAAATATCTTCTGGTCGGTATCATTAGCTCTTGTTATTGATATGAAAGTGTCATATTAAAACATAAAGTTACTTTTGGAAAATATCTACTGTAGTATGAGAAATGTGTTAAGAACATCTGTGGCGAGGAGAAACTAATTATTCTTTTGCTTCATTTGTTGCTCGGATAATCAAAATGTTGTGATTTTCGGTGTTAGAGGGACAGTAGAGCCAGAAGAAAACATTGCATCAAAAATAACAGGCTGAAAAGTGAGTCACAAATTCCGGAAGGTAAAAATGTCTTAAGACCTCTATTGGTCAAACATGACATTTTCCACCCTCATCCTCTATATTTAAACGAGGCCGTATGAAAAACTTGTCAATGGACGGACAAAGAATCTTCTGGATTCATATATTCAAACGAAACATTTACAAAAAAAATGTATTTCTAAATAAGGGAAGTGATTTTTGTCGACCCTGAAATCGAAGGCCGCCCAGGGGACGCAGTGGTCTAAGTGATGGATTCGAACCCAAAATGGGTCCGGGTTCGAATCCCTGTGAGGCATGAATGTTGTGTTTGTCTTAAGGAACTGGCTCTCTCCCTTCCCAGGAGCCACACGCCCTAACTTAGGGAGGAGTGACTGCTTATAGCCCACTGAGATGTTCACGGCAGTCGTTAAAACTCCAATCCAAAGAAATCCGAAACTTAAGTTGGACAAAAACATTGAGAAGAAGCTGAGTCAAGTTAAAAACGCATCTTAGAAATTTTTCAAAACTTTTACTAGAAATATTTTGAAGAATTTAAAGCAGAAAAATATCTGGACTTCGTTTCCAGGTTTTGGGTTAAATCAAAACTATGGTATGTAATATATCCATGGAAATCTTTTTCCAAGACTCAACTTGGATACCTTTCATGAGAATTTAAGTGTTATCAGCAACGAACATGCCGAGCGATCATATCAAAAATATTTGAGCATGGAAAAACGGTACCAAGTCAAGTGGAGTCTCGCTCTGCAATCCGACACATTCTTGCCACATAAGACAGATGTTCCTCAAAAGAAAAAAGTGATAAACTCTTCAATCTTTACGTTTTACTTGATTTATTTTTGGTTTATAAGTTTATATACGATTGACTCAAAATTAAATCGTCTGTTACTAAACAACTCACGTAACAGAGAAAAAAAGCTAATAATTTCCTCAATAACTTACTATTGAAATCACATATTTTTTTCCTCTGGGACATTTTTGTGGACCAATGAAATCTTAGCTGCAAAAATTTTGTAAAGAGGGTAAATGTCCTAAATTTTTACAGAAAGAGGAATTTTGTTTTAAGTATTAAAACAATATCAACTAAAAGTTCAACAAACTATGCAAATTAAAAACGCTTATAACGTAGTATAAAACCATCTATTTCCTGACGTAATAGATCATATTTAATAGCCAATCATTTGCTATTCATTAGGATGCGCTTTCATAGCAGTTAGTACAAATGAATTGTACAACATTTTATGAAAACCTATTGTGTAGTCATAGTTGAAATGTCTAACATTTTATTCGTAACCATACCATCATTCCTGCCTTTGGTATCATGGCCAATGTTTCTTTTAGATCTAACCATAAGCCGTTCCAAGCATAAAATGTCGCATATTTGATCTTTGATACTTTATGTCTAACAACTACCTTGAATGTCTCCTCGTGGAAAACGAAAATCTGGCTACCTGTGTATTCTGAATTACGATGTTGAATTATCTGATTTATACCACGTTTCGAGCATTTTTAACTGTTTTGAAAACAACATTTTGTCAATTTGAAAACAACATTTTGTCAATTTGAAAACTCCGTTTCAGTATTCTCACCAATAACTGAAATATATGCAAGAAGCTAACTATTTGCAGTAATGTAGTTTTATAATTTAATATACATAAATATTATGCCGAAGTCTTTCGAAATGCATCTGCAAAGTTAGGTTCTTCTCCCAGAAGTTGTGGCATACAACTCCGAATTGGATAATATTGTGTTACACTTCGAATCACGGTGCGATTTTTGCGTTTACGAGTTAGCATTGACGTGTTACCATCTGTTTGCCGCTGTGGAAGTTACTTCACGTGTGTTGTGAAATAATCCTGTTTCGTGACTGGTTTTGGCTAAGCCTTGAAAATAATCTTTATAAATGTTAATTTGTGTCCCTACTCCGAAATATTTATCATGACGCAAAATGTTTTGCTTCTTCATGAATGGGGAAGTGTCTATGAGTCAGAACAAAAAACGGTTGATTGTATGAATTCAAAATTAATTAATTACGTGCCAAGTAAGAATTGTCTTGATGATAGTTCTCTGTAATGCCTAAACTGCAGAGTCGTAAAGTGCTAACTGTCTGGATTTCTGGTCTCTGTCTCCAGTGGCTAACCGTTAAAGTGAACGTGGTAACATCGCTTTGTAACGATTCCTCGATTGCCTCATCTTAGGACAATTCTTTGAAAGTGTTTTATAAATCCATCTGAACATCCCGTTCACGTGTGCAAGTGAAAATGAGAAGTGCCTAAGTTCTGTTGGTGTTACTCAGAATTTGTCACTTTAATACTTGTTATATCACAATGAAAAACCACTAAATGCAGTTTTCTTTAGACTGAATAATCAACAGATTGCAATTGTAAGTCATCGTTCTATATATCTCTTAGAAATAGAACATTTAAAGAGGAAATTTTCTTCCAAAGCTTTTTTTTTTTTTTTTTTTTTTTTTGATTGGAGGTTTAACGACCACCGTAAGCAACTCAATGAGCTATAAGCAGTCGCCCGTCCCTAATTTAGGGCCACTGGTTCCAGGGAAGGGAGAGAGCCAAGGCCGTAAGACAAACACAACATCCATGCCTCACCGGGATTCGAACCCGGACCCCTTACGGACGAATGATCAGAGGCCAGCGCCTTAGGCCACTGCGCCACCGGGGCTGCCTTTCTAAAGCTTACTTCATATATTATGGATCAGTATGAACCATAGACAGCAATTAACAGCCAATACTTATATGGCATTAATGCAGAAAATTGCGGCCTCATTAGAAAACCCAGGAAATGGAATCTCATATGATTGTCTCCTGCAAGGAATGCTCCCTTTCATTCAACCAAAAATTTGGAACCAAGGAGCCAAATTTAAATACTTTATATTTAATAAATTTAATTTTAAAAACAATATACTGAAAACCACTTAAAATAAAAACCTAATGAAACAGCTGGTTGGAAAGGAATGGTCTTTTACAGTATTGAGCTTCATGTTCTCCTCAAAGCTTTCAGGTACGCATACCTTTCGGCTCTTCTTGGTCTTGTTTCTTCAAAGAAGCAACCCTGAGTAAAATTTTAATCAAAGAACCGGTGATGTATAAAGGATATTTGTAATTTTAGAAAACATGTAAGAACACGTTCGTATAACAATATGTTATGCGGTGAAATGTGCGGGCTTAATGAACTAAAGCAATATCATTCTACGGTCACTGCTCTGGTGTGTCTTTCCGTATTTGTTCTTTCTGATATTAGTCATTTGCGATGAACAAACTAATTTTGCATAATCCAGTACTATTTACGTACTTACACTCCAGGTGGATGTATTCCTTTTTGTTTAGCAATTACAGATGCATCAAAATAATTGCATAAACTGCATAACTGGTCCTACTTGAATTTTATCATTAAATTTAAAGTAACGACATCCATTTTCTCGAATAGCACCAAATACCGAAAAATTATATTGCGATATTTCCACTATCATAGTGAAGTGGACTTCTTCATAAGCCCTGAAAGTTGAATGACAGAATGCCTCTGTATGTCGTACCACAGCGCATTTTGTTAAGATGAATGTTCGAGATTCCGTATTGAGGATACCATAACTAAAATTCTAATTCTTGACGCCCAGTCGAGTTTAAGAAAGTTTTGTTTTACCTTTATTTACGGAATGTCTTTGAAATGTAATGTACATAAATGTATACTAAAAAGGAATGGCATTTTTATTTGAAACAAAAAAGTTTTTTTTTTACTTCAATTTGATGTATGCCTTGGAAATGTAGTTTATATGCCTTGTTAATAAAAAGCTACAACACGTCTATTTGCAGCAGCCCAATTTCGAATGTGCTCTTTCTATTTTCGGAAATCAAAATTTTGTAGTTTTAACACTGCGCATTAATTCGAATGTTTTCTACTGCAAAACATAATCTAAACAGTCAGCTCATACTTCTCTTTTTGTGTGTAGTGTGAGTCGTTTCTGTGAGTTTTTTTTTATAATTCAAGTTTCTTAATTATTCAAGTTTCTTAATCACTGCTAGTTAAACACAATTTGAGCGATATGTCATGCTCTGAAATTCACAAGTATTTGTTAAAAAACCCGATTTAATGACGAAAATCTCTTGCAGTGAAAGATATAAGTATTTAAAATGTCCAACATAATGATATCTTTCTTTTTTAAAGTTTTACACGTACAAACACTCAAACTGAAAAAAAAAATAGTTACATAGTACATGCATTCATTCTTGTGCAAATGTTGTTATATCTTCCTTTTACCTGAAATGTACTCCTTTTTTAATTGAAATGTCCTCCCATTTCAAAATATCATCTAACTACATTTTTGCTACCAAACATTGAGCTTCTGAAAAGTAATAAAAGCAAAACACAGCCATAGCAGAACCAGAAACGAGCACATATTTTTCTGATGTTGCATTTGTTGTTCCCATTACATTGAATTTATTATTTATATGTATATATTTTTAGTTTCAATTTCGATGTCTTCAGCATTTCTGCCACGCAGAAAGCTTCACCTCTGACCAGAAATTTAGATGCTGCATGGGTGGGTCAGCTCGATAAAAACGGCAAAATTGCGAAAACGTTTGGATTCAGAGAATGTTGTATTGTATCATCATCATCATCATCATCATTGTCAACCATTATCAATCCACTGCTGGACGAAGGTCTCCCCAAGTTTCCTCCACAACGGTCTGTCTTGTGCCAGTCTCCTCCATGTCACTCCCGCATATTTACGAATTTCATCCACCCATCTCCCATGTGGTCTTTTTCTGGGTCTTTTCCTGTCCCTTGGAATCCAATCTAAAATTTCGGCTGTCCATCTATGGTCTGTTCTTCTGGCAGTATGTCCAGCCCATTGCCATTTCAGGGATTTAACTCTGATCATGATGTCTTCCACTCTCGTCATTTTTCGGATCCACGAGTTCCTCTTCTTATCTCTCCTGGTTATACCAAGCATGCACCTCTCCATGCTTCTTTGAGTTGTCTGCAGCCTTTGTATGCCTCTTTTAGTTAAGGTCCACGTCTCTGCACCATACGTAAGCACTGGAAGGATGCATTGATCAAACACTTTTCTTTTAAGACATAATGGCATATTGCTCTTGGAAATTATGCTGTTTCTTCCAAAAGCTCTCCAGGCAAGTTTTGTACGCCGATTAATTTCTTCATCAATGTGACCCTCACTTGATATCTGCTGTCCAAGATAAACATAGGTATCTGTTATCTCCAGTTTTTCTCCATCAATCGATAAATCTTCATTTCTTGTGAAAGCATTGAACATCACTTTTGTCTTCTGAAAGTTCATTTTTAATCCCACTTCTTTACTCTTGTCAGCAAGTTCCTGGATCATACTCTGCAGCTCTGATGGGGTAGTTGCAAAAATGACTACGTCATCAGCAAAACGAAGGTGGGTTAGATAATCTCCATTAATCTTTATCCCTTTGTTTTCCCAGTTCAGTGATTGAAAGACATTTTCCAATGTGGCATTAAAGAGCTTCGGAGATATGGTGTCACCTTGTCTCACTCCCTTTCCAATTTTTATGTGTGTTGTATTTTCAAACAGCCGAATCTTTGCACTTGCATTTTCATAGATGTTATAAATAATGTTAATGTATGCATCTTCAATACCGCAGGATTTCAGAGCCGTGGTAACTGCTGATGGTTTCACCGAATCAAAGGCTTTTTCATAATCGATAAAAGCCATGCACAATGGAAGTTCATATTCCCTCGCTCTTTCAATTAGTTCTCTCAGTACGTGGATATGATCTATTGTGCTGTAGCCACTCCTGAATCCAGCTTGTTCTCTCGGTTGGGCCATGTCCAGTGTTACCTTCAAGCGGTGTGAAAGAACTTTAGTGAAGATTTTATAAACCACTGATAGGAGGCTGATAGGTCTGTAGTTCCTGAGATCCTCAATGTCACCTTTTTTATGTAGCAGGATCATTGTAGCATTGTTCCAATCCTCAGGAATATTCCCTTCATTAAGGCATCGAGTGAAAATTTGGGCGAGTACTGTTTCAATTTCTCCACTTGCTTCTTGCATGATGTCTATAGTAATTCCATCTTCTCCTGGAGCTTTCCCCCGCTTCATGTTCTTGATTGCATGTGCAACTTCTGCTGGGAGGACTGGAAGAACTCTGGTACCTTTCATGATGTCTGGAGTACATGTATCATCCCTTTCATATAATTTGGAGTAGAAATCTTTCACTCTTGCCAAAATTTCGCCTCTATTTCTTGTTATAGAACCATCTTCTTTTCTCAGAGCCATAATCTGTTTTCTTCCCTTACTGAGATGTCCCTTTGCTATCTTTAGGCTTTGGTTGTTTTCAATTGCTTTCCTCACTAGCTCACAGTTGAATTTCCTTACGTCTTCAGTGATACTTTTTCGTGCTGTCTTGCATAGCTCTATATATTCCACTTTGGAAGTCACATCTTCTTTAGTTGTCCTCATCTCTCTTCTTTTTTGCATCAACATTTTGGTTTTTCCTGATAATTTGTTTACATGCAACTTGTTCTTAGACCCAGCTAATTTTGTTGCTGTTTCCATAAGAGCTTTGGTTACTTTTCTGTTAACTTCCGAAATATCCACTTCTTCCGATGTTAGGGTTTCTAAAGCAGAGAATCTGTTCTTCAGTTCCAACTTGAAAGTATTATGGTGTTTTTTAAGGTTGGTTATGTCAATACATTTTGTTTGTCTTATGAGCTTGCCACGTTCCAGTTTAGTGTTGAGGTGCATCTTACATCTCACCAATCTATGGTCACTACCTGTGTTGAACTTGTTTAGCACACTACAGTCTTCGATGACGAATTTTTTGTTACACATAATAAAATCAATTTCACTTGTCGTCCCAAATGGATGTCTCCATGTCCATTTCCTGTGTGGCTTTTTCTTGAAAAAGGAATTCAAGATGAAAAATCCTTCTGCCTCTGCAAACTCAACGAGAGTATTTCCACGCTGGTTTCTGTTGCCGTGACCGAATTTACCTACTGAAGTTTCATTCTGTTGCCGGTGCCCTATTTTTGCATTGAAATCTCCCATAATTATCTTCAAGTGCTGCTTACCTTTATTATTTAGATGACGAATTTCCTCATAAAATTCTTCAATTTCTTCTTCAGGATGACTTGTGGTGGGTGCATAAGTTTGAATAATCTGAGCCTGGTATCTTCTCGATAGTTGGATAACGAGTCGTGCAGCTTGTATTGTATATAATGATTATTTAAGACAAAGGTACGTAGAACATATAATGCCACCAAACATGTGCTCAGAAAGCATTAGTTATTTTGCAACACATACACACAAATACTATTGCTTTATACTTCCTTCTTTTAAGAGAAATGTTCCACCTCGCTGCAAAAAATTAGAGCTACATTGTTTTTTTGTTTCAATGTTTTTCGTATTTTAACCGGAAAACGTTTTAAACATTTTTGAAACATTTGTACTTATGTAAAGAAAAAATACCTAATTTAACTGTTGTTTCACTGTGGTAACGCTATGGATAATGCATCCAGTTCAGAAATTTCCCTAAAACTCCAGAAGCTAAATATTCTTTGGTATATGAGTGTTTGTCAGTGTCCGTCGCAAAATAAGAAAAGTTCTTAAAGGAGTTCACGAAGGTTTGTTAGAATATATTCTTGATGCTATGGTCTCTTAATTATCTCAGTATTGAAGAACACGTGAGCCGTCAGGGTAGCGACTTTAATCATTTTGGATGTAGAACGCCCAATTCGGACATCACTGTAAACAAAAGGTCTGCATAAAAACTTTTTTTCAAGTTATATCTTAAAACTTCAAATCTAAAATACTATTCTAATGATCATTATCATTTCTTACAATATATTTGAATTAGCTACCTTTTTTACACATTAATATCTTTTTTTGTTTAAATTCACCAGCGTACGACGATTAATATTTCACATAATTTGCTGTTAGTAAATGCGTTTGATTCGCCCTTTTCTCATATTCCTGAGCAGCAGTAACATGAGGAAAAAGCTCTCTTTCTGTCAATTTCATACAATTAGAACTTATTAAAGAATGTGCGAACATTCAACCAATTAAAATATAGAACTCTAGTTTCTGCGAAAATTGATCGAAAATAACTTCTGCTGTGTTGTTTTCATACCAAGCAGTTAAAAATGAAGTCAGTTTTTCATATCACTTGTCTCTAACACTCTTGCAGAGTTGATGTGTTGTGTTCTTCTCTTTCTCAATATTACAGTAGAGAACTGAATTCAGAAGGATTTGAATCAAATTAAAGAAGAGCTGTCGGAATTATCTTTGTTTTGTGATATTTTTATGAACTGGTATATACAGCAGCAGTTTCGTTATACCTCTGAGTCTTAGATGTCATACATCATCAGCGGAAAATGTGGGAGTCTTTTAGCTTCAAAGAATAATATCGCCTTGGCACTCGATCACCTTGTGAGTTCCACACATGGGGAAATCCATTATCTCAAGCTGATTTCCTTTATTTCCAGGTTTAAGGAGAGCGCCATATTACTTATTCATCTTACTTGCCAAGCAAGCTTCATTTCCTACTGTTCCAAATAATATACCTCTGCCTTAGTTTAGCATGTAGCATAAACAAGTAAGCAATATAACAAATCATTCTGCAGATAATCTTGCTTCCGTTTTCAGACCACCGAATTTTGCAAGTTTTGTCTGCCGATATAATTGCAACAAGTTAAAAAACAGATACATTAAAAGCAAAAATGTTTCTCAACATTCAAAGATGTGATGTCTAAGGACTGGAAGTACTAAGTTTTCAAGAATTAAAATTCCAGTATTAATTGCCGCCAGTAACAGATATTGCAAATTTCCATTTTCGTCAATTGTTATTGAATTGCATTGCAGTTTCACAGAGAAGATAAACGGAGTTGTTGCTCAATGGAAATAAATATTTTTGACTGCTTATAATAGGCAAGTAACATACTGTGAAAAAAGGAAAGTCATGTCCATTTTCTCTCAACGAACACTGATAGCAGCTGTACATTCTGCACAACATTACAATATAGCTCAACGTTTCAATATAGACTATGTTTCCGAAATAGGTAAACAAGAAGCATTGAGCATTTATTCAGCCACTTCTTCAAACGTCGGCGATAGATTTTAATCATGTAACCTGTGTTGCATATTGGGAGACGGTCTCCCTGATAAGAGTACACAAATACCCAGTGCAGGTTAAAGAGATAATTTCTTTCTGTTTGCCAAACAACATTAATGTTATTTAATAACTTTTGCTGCATGTGTTATTGAAAGTGGTGTTATAGACCGCGGCGTATCGAAATGAAATTTTCTTCTACGGCAATAATGCACAATATGTGCGTTAAGAAACGAGATAGATTTTTAACGGGATAGCTTTTTAACAAAAGAAACTAACTTTCTTATAGTCTTGACCGCTAGTGTGCGCTGTAAACGCAGAAGCAACTTTCGAGTTGGTTGACGTATCATTGTACTTGTGGCCATTGTTTAAGTAAGACTGTTCAGGTGGAGCGTGTGGAATTTGCGTAACAGAGCAAATACCTGTGATACAATTTTACCGTAAACCATGAATAACTGCCACGGAAGTGTTTCAAGAACCAAAATATTTACAGCGATGACTCTCTGAGCCATGCACAAGTGTTACGCTTGTTTAGAGAGTTCAAAAGTGGGGAATTCCCTCGAGGATGAAGCACGCAAAGGACGTTCAATTTCTGCACGGACAAATCAAAATATGGTGAAGGCTTCCGAAAATTTGCCCATGACTAGGGAATAATCACTCGGATACTGTGTAAACAAATGAAGAGGTGAATGACAAACGTTACTCACTCACTGAACAGCCAATGAGAAGCTACTTGCTGAACAAGCGGCGTATAGTGGGAGTTATTGACTACGAAGTCCATCGTTGGGTTGGAGCATCCACTACACTCGCCAGATTTAACTCGCGCATACATTTTTCTCTTCCCAAAGGTTAACTGTGCTTCGACAGGGAAGCCCTTCATCGACACTGAAGACATCTAACTTGGTGTGACCAACAGACTAAAGGAGGTTCAGATCTAAGTCTTCCTCCGTACTCTCGAACATCTATACAAATTATCTTACCGTTTTTTCAGAAGAAAATTTTATTTTCAAAAGCTGTGCATTGTAATCTATTTTTGCAGATATTTTCGGTTACTTAGTCACATTCTGACTATTGATTACAGAATTGTAAATTCCATACGAAAGGAAATTTTCATGTGATTTTTCCAATACATCTCCTGCAATACAACGAAATCAGCATTGCCCAAAAATGTTGTCCGTATTAAAATAAATACTCCAGCTTTTTGCCAATTAGTAACTACGGAGCCCGGAATTTCTATTTTAAAATGCAGATTTCAAATAAGACTATGTATGTAAAGGACCTAAATTGTGTACCATCCGTTGTATGAGAAAATGCTAAGTCTAATATAATTTGGGGAACTTCAATTTTCTACACAGCGGAAAAGGCAAGTTTTAAAAGAAAATTATTTTACACTTATCATGCACTATTAAATTTGGAAGTATGTCAGGTCAGGTGATGCGTAACATCACAGCATCTCCTTGACAAATCTTAAACCCGCCTTCTCGTGGTGCATATTGTTCCCACTAAAGGGGCTCTGACGACCGCCAATAGCGGTATAACTATACCTCCGGGATTAGAGGAAATGCTATCCCACACTCACCAACCCGCTTGACCAGCGTGGTAAGGTATTGCCAAACACCTCCAAAATGACTCCACAACTTAAATCTTGGCCCTCAGTCCCCGGCAACTGGAATGTACCTGGCCAAGGCAGTGGCCAATACGACATGCAGGCAGAGGGTGTAAGAATTCCCGCAGGACCGGACTAGGCTGCCATCTGATGCTGACCTCTGCTACGTATAATGGACGCTCCCTATCTTCTGATTCAAGGCTTCTTGAATTAGAAGAGGAACTACAAAGGATCAAGTGGGACATCGTCGGACTAAGTAAGGTAAGGAGAAAAGGAGAAGATCTCATTGAAGTAAAAATTGGACATCTCTTCTACTATTGTGGGACAGATACTGGCAGAACTAGTGGTGTTGTACTTATAATAAACAAGAAACTGAAGGATAAAGTTGTAGAAGTTCAAAGTTCCTCTGACAGAGCTGCACGACTCGTTATCCAACCCTCGAAAAGATACCAGGCTCAGGTTATTCACTTTTATGCACCCACCACAAGTCATCCTGAAGAAGAAATTGAAGAATTTTATGAGGAAATTCGTCATCTAAATAATAAAGGTAAGCAGCACTTGAAGATAATAATAGGAGATTTCAATGCAAAAATAGGGCAACGGCAACAGAATGAAACTTCAGTAGGTAAATTCGGTCACGGCAACAGAAACCAGCGTGGAAATACTCTCGTTGAGTTTGCAGAGGCAAAAGGATTTTTCATCTTGAACTCCTTCTTCAAGAATAAACCACACAGGAAATGGACATAGACATCCAAATGGGACGACAAGGGAAATTGATTTTATTATGTGTAACAAAAAATTCGTCATAGAAGACTGCAGTGTGCTAAACAAGTTCAACACAGGTAGTGACCATAGATTGGCGAGACGTAAGATGCACCTCAACACTAAACTTGAACGTGGCAAACTCATAAGACAAACAAAATGTATTGACATAACCAACCTTGAAAAACACCTAAATACCTTCAAGTTGGAACTGAAGTACAGATTCTCCGCTTTAGAAGGCCTAATATCGGAAGAAGTGGATATTTCTAAAGTTAACAGAAAAAGTAACCAAAGCTCTTATGGAAACAGCAACAAAATTACCTTGGTCTAAGAACAAGTTGCATGTGAAAAATTTATAAGGAATAACCAAAATGTTGATGCAAAAAACAAAAGATATGAGGACAAGGAAAAAGATGTGACTTCCAAAGTTGAATATATAGAGCTATGTAAGACAGTACGACAAAGTATCACTGAAGACGTAAGAAAATTCAACTGTGAACTAGTGAAGAATGCAATTGAAAACAACGAAAGCCTAAAGATAGAAAAGGGACATCTCAGTAAGGGAAGAAAACAGATTATGGCACTGAGCAAAGAAGATGGTTCTGTAACAAGAAATAGAGGCGAAATTTTGACAAGAATGAAAGATTTCTACTTCAAAGTATATGAAAGGGATGATACATGCACTCCAGACATCATGAAAGGTACCAGTACCAGAGTTCCGCCAGTCCTCCCAGCAGAAGTTGCACATGCAATCAAGAACATGAAGCGGGGAAAAGCTCCAGGAGAAAATGGAATTGCTGCAGACATCATACAAGAAGCAAGTGGAGAAATCGAAACAGTACTCGCGCAAATTTTCACTCGATGCCTTAATGAAGGGAAGATTCCCGAGGATTGGAACCCCGCTACAATGATCCTGCTACATAAAAAAGATGGCATTGAGGATATCGGGAACTATAGACCTATCTTCCTCCTATCAGTGGTTTAAAAAATCTTCACTAAAGTTCTTTCACACCGCTTAAAGGTGACACTGGACATGGCTCAACCGATAGAACAAGCTGAATTCAGGAAGGGCTACAGCACAATAGATCATATCCACGTACTGAGAGAACTAATTGAAAGAGCGAGGGAATAAGAACTTCCATTGTGCATGGCTTTTATCGATTATGAAAATGCCTTTGATTCGGTGAAAATATCAGCAGTTACAATGGCTCTGAAATCCTGCGGTATTGAAGATGCATACATTAACATTATTAATAACATCTATGAAAATGCAAGTGCAAAGATTCGGCTGTTTAAAAATACAACACACATAAAAATTGGAAAAGGAGTGAGACAAGGTGACACCATACCTCTGAAGCTCTTTAATGCTACATTGGTCACTCAGCTGGGAAAACAAGGGGATAAAGATAAATGGAGATTATCTAACCCACCTTCGTTTTGCTGATGACATAGTAATTTTTGAAACTACTCCATCAGAGCTGCAGAGTATGATCCAGGAACGTGCTGAGGAGGGTAATGAAGTGGGATTAAAAATGAACTTTCAGAAGACGAAAGTGATGTTCAATGCTTTTACAAGAAATGAAGATTTATCGATTGATGGAGAAAAGCTGGTTATAACAGGCACGTATGTTTATCTTTGACAGCAGATATCAAGTGAGGGTCACATTGATGAAGAAATTAATCGGCGTACAAAACTTGCCTGGAGAGCTTTTGGAAGAAACAGCATAATTTCCAAGAGCAATATGCCATTATGTCTTAAAAGAAAAGTGTTTGATCAATGCATCCTTCCAGTGCTTACGTATGGTGCAGAGACGTGGACCTTAACAAAAAGAGACATACAAAGGCTGCAGACAACGCGAAGAAGCATGGAGATGTGCATGCTTGGTGTAACCAGGAAAGATAAAAGGAAGAACTCGTTGATCCGAAAAAGGACCAGAGTGGAAGGCATAATGATCAGAGTTAAATCCCTGAAATGGCAATAGGCTGGACATACTGCCTGAAGGACAGATCATCGATGGAGAGCCGAAATTTTAGATTGGATTCCAAGGGACAGGAAAAGACCCAGAAGAAGACCACATGGGAGATGGGTGGATGAAATTCGAAAGTATTTAGAGGTGACATGGAGGAAACTGGCACAAAACAGACCGTTGTGGAGGAAACTTGGGGAGACCTTCGTCCAGCAGTTGATTGATAATGGTTGACAATGATGATGATGATGATGATGATTAAATTTGGAAACTTAGTTATTTATTAAAATTATGCAGTGAATAAATTCCTCCAAAAAGCTAGCTTGGTGCCTAAAACGGCCCTAAATGATCATTGTGCTCTAACGAAGAAGATCCTCTTCATTTTTATTTGCTAGATATTTGGCATTAGCGAAAAGAAAATTTCGGAAGTTAAGCAAAATATTATAATGAAAACCTAAAGACATATAATTCTTCATCATTTTTTATTTTCATAATAATATTTATATGAGATTTTCATAACAAATGATTAATATCCATTCATTTTTAAGATGGAAAGCGTAACTTCAATAAATATCCATGTATCTTTAAAAGAGTGCCTACTTTCAAGCGCCCACATTTCCGTTTCATATAACATCTTTTCTTTCTGAAATGCAATTAAACTGATTTTCTGTACAATGAAAAACAGATGCTTATCATCTAAACGTCTTCACAAAACGTTACAGCTACTGTGCCTGAATGTATTGCTCACATGAATTAGGCATCATTTCAAACAGCCATGGTGTGAAAATCTGGACCAACAAAACGCAAGATTTCCCAATCGCGCAACTCTGCTTTTGTAAGGATATCGCAGAATCATTGGGTTTAACTAGAGCCATGACTGATGTTGTTGTCCAGGACTGAAAAATTCAACCCAACTTTTCATCCAAGCAGTGACTACCATGCAAAATTAGCAACTCAGTAGATAAATTTGTGACCACTTTGCTATTGTGACGATACCAAGAAAGGATTGCATCTAAGCAGAGGAACCTTGTGGGGATGCTAGTGTTACCACAATGGCATGCAAAATTAGCAACTCAGCAGAGTAACTTTGTGACCGCCTTACTATTGTGACGATATGGCGCAAGGTTAGCATCTGTTGGGTCTTCACGGACAGAGGGCGCAGCGGAGGCGGCCAACGTCAGATGTGAGAAGATGGCGGACATGTGAGGACGTGTGGAAACGGCGGAATAGATAATACGTCAGAGGTCGTAATGTAAGAACTGATATTAGGACTTATAACGCGAAATAAAAAGAACGAAATCTTTAGTGTGTGTGAGTGTTTGTTTATTTACATCTAATTTGTATAAAATGATCTGCAATAAATTAGTAATATACCTTTGAAGTGCAACTCTCTTGGAATATGATGTTCTTGTGTATTCGACCGTGTGCATAGATGTTGGATAAAGAAGTTCCTGACTGCAGGAGGGCCCGTGTACGGTCTCACGGAAGAGGTAAGAAGTTAAATATAAATACCTCTAATTACTAAAATTGAAATGGAACGCGAAAAGTAAGAACATTAATGGCGCTCAGCGTGGGGCTCTCTTGCAAATACAAACTGAAGGCAATAGTTTCACCTGTATTGAATTTGAAGTGTGAAACTGAAGTTGCTTAAAATAAGTAATGGCGGAGGATTTAGACAAACTAAAAATTAAAAGAGCGGTTAATCGCAGATTAACAATCATTGTTATTAATAAACTAAAGGAAGCTCTTGAAGAGGATCCCATTGAAAGGGAAAATATCGAGAATAATTTAGCTCAGTTATTGATTAAAGAAGAAAATTTGATTTCTGTTGGTGGAGAAATTGAGCAAGTTATTCCTGTAGAAGAATTCGAAGACGATTATTGTGATAGTCAGGAATACTACGAAATAGTGCTGTTAGGGAAAACCAAAGCGCGTGAGCTGTTTAACTATGATCAGAAACACTGAAGAAAGCGGCACGAACGAAACAAAGAATAGAACATCGCGGTCTTATAATATACCCAGAACAGCGATACGTTTACCGTAATTAGAGCTTGCAAAATTCTTTGGAGATCCATCGCATTGGTTGGAAGTTTGGGGTCAGTTTGATACGACCATACATTCAAGTGAGGGTTTAAATAATTTGAACAAGTTTAGTTACTGGAAATCTTATTTAGGCGGAGCATCTGCTATTGCAATATCTGGATTACCTATCACCGAAGCAAATTATGACAAGGATATACAAATTTTGAAGGGTAGGTTCGGAAAAAAGATGTTGTTATAAGTTCACATATGAATAAGTTACTGGCTCTACCACCTGTTAAGAGGTTAACAGACACGTCTGGTCTGCGGAAGCTGTATGATAATTGCGAAGTCCAATTAAGAAGCCTCATATAGCTGGGAGTAATCTCCGACACTTATGGAAGTTTGTTGTGTCCCATGATATTGAAATTAGTTCCCAGTGTATTAGTACTAGAATTCAACAGACTTCGGGAAGCTGATGAGATTTGGAATATAGAAGAAATTATGGAATTTATAAGAAAAGAAATTGAATGTCGTGAGCGCACACAGGCAATTTGCGGAAACACAGAATTAAAACCGAATCTTTCTCAGAGTGTTAAGGCAGTAAAAAATATGCCCATCAGATCTGATCACACGCGCGCAAAAGAATTCATGAAGCAAAATAAAACATTTCCTTCGGCCGCCGAACTGAATGCTACTGTAGAAAATAACACAGAGTCCTGTGTAAAACGCGTTGAAGACAGATTGACTGTAGTCAACGTTCAAAGAAATAACGAGCATTGTGTTAGAGAAAGTTGTTTATTTTGTTCTTCGGATCATGATTTAGACAGATGTCTAAAAATCGTAATTTATTGCGACCAGGAAGATGCTTTAACTGTTTCAAAAAATATCACTTGGCTAAGTTTTGTTTATTAAAAGATCTGTGACAACTTTGTCATCGAAAGCACAATACCTTCATGTGCGATGCCGAAAGAAGCACCTCAGCTGTAAATCATATTGCACACGCATTTCAGCAAGAGGACGGTATTCTGTTACAGACCGTCATGACCCTAAAGGCAGTGGGAAAAACTAGTCGTAGCGTCCGAATTCTTCTAGACGGAGGCTCGCAACGGACATATGTTATGGAAACTGTTTCTAAAGAGCTCAAGTTACAAGTGACAGGAGAAGAACAATTAACGATGTTTTCAGTTACCGCGAATTCACCAGTAACAGAGAAAATAAAAAGAGATCGCTTGGTTTTAAAAGATGCAAGAACTGGACGCAGAATCGAGATTCGGGCTTTGGAAACAAATAACATTAGCGGTGCTTTGATAAAAACTTCAGGGAAAGAAATACGAAGTTATTGTGAATAAGAAAAAATGTTGTTAGCAGATGGAGCGGAAAACTGTAACAACTTAGAATTATCAGTTTTGATCGGAGCTGACTATTATTAGGAGGTGGTAGCCGGAAGAGTGCGTAGGATAACGCCATCCTTGGTCGATTCACAAACTATTTTTGAGTGGACATTAAGTGGCACTTCGGCGCTGTCAAATGCGTTGGCGTCACAGTCTGTCATTAATGTTATGAAAAGTGCCACAAGTACAAGTAAAACTGACTGTGAAATGAACGAAATGTTGAAGAACTTTTGGGACCTTGAAACGCTAGGAATAAGGGAAAGTATTGCCCAAACTGATAAAACAGAAGCATTTATGAGGAATTTCGAGAAAATCTGAAAATGGAAGATGATAGATACGTGACACGGTTTCCGTGGAATCAACAAATAGAAGATTTGAAGGATAATTATAACTTGGCTGGAAAACGATTGAGATCGCTTGTTCGGAAGTTCAATAAGGAACCACAGTTCTACGAAGAATATAAGAAGGTTATAAAAAATTATTTAAAAGACGGAATTGCAGAGGAAACGAAGGATGATAGCAGCAATGTAATATATTACATGCCACATCAGGCTGTAATCAGGGAAAACAAGGATACCACCAAATTACTCGTAGTATTTGATGCGTCATCTCATGCCGAGAACTGTTCATCATTAAATGATTGTTTACTCGCAGGGCCGAACCTAAATCCCGATGTGCTGGATTTGTTGATCAGATTCCGTAAAAATAAGATCGCTTGTACAGCTGATATTCAACAGGCATTTTTACAGATTGCTCTTGCCAAAGAAGACCGAGATGCAGTTAGATTTTTGTGGATTGACGAGGAAATAGATGACAGCGACTCCCTCAAAGTAAAAATACTACGAATGACTAGAGTCATAATTGTTGCGAAGTCAAGCCCATTTATGCTGGCTGCAACGCTAAGAGTTCACATAGTCGAATATAAACAACAGTATGAGGATGCATACAAGCTACTGAGGAATTGTCTATATGTGGATGATTTAATTGGAGGAGCAACAGATGAAAATGAAGCAATGATATTATCAATAGACGTTAGATATATTTTGAATGAGGGGAACTTTAATATGAGAAAATGGAAAGCAAACAGTGAATCCCTTCAACAATTGTGGAATAATGAAGAAATTGATATTCAATGCGCTGCAAGCAATAAAGTTTTGGGATACCGAGGGGATAGAGAGAAGGATATTGTACGAATAGACGTTTCTGAAGTGATTACATATATGAGAAAGAGAAAGGACAAGGTATGCAAAAGAGAAGTTCTGAAGACTGTTAGTCGTCTATATGACCCAATTGGTTTTTAAATTCATTTACAATAAGAGGCAGAATTATCTTGCAAAATGTTTGGAAATCGGGTGCAAACTGGGATGCAGAATTGTCCATAGAACTAGAGAAAAATTGGAAAGATTGGTGAACAGATTATTACAGACGGAAAATGTTGGCATACCAAGATATTATTTCGGAGACATCGAAGAAAGAGAATTGAGAAATATCCAGTTGCATTGTTTCACAGATGCGAGTCAAAAGTCTTATGGTGCAGTGATATATTTGAGATATGAAATCAAAGATGAAATAAACTCAAGAAATGTGATTTCAAAGGCAAGAGTAGCACCCTTAAAGAAACTATCCTTACCTAGGCTAGAATTGATGGCGGCGTTAATAGGAGCTAGACTAGCTGAATCTGTTGCAAGGAAACTGAAGCAGAAGTTTGATTTGGCTTTACATTTTTGGACAGATTCCAGTATAGTTTTGCTCTGGATAAAAGGAAATGCCAAAAAATGAAAGCCGTTTGTGCAAAATAGGATAAATACAAGGAGAGTCTGATCCGTTATCATAGGCATACTGCCCAGAAAAAGATAATCCTGCAGACTTACTCACCAGAGGAGAGAAGATTGAAACCATCAAAAGTAATAGTCATTGGTGCCATGGACCAGAATGTTTAATTAGAGAGGAACCATCTTGTTCAAAATTGCCAACTGACTTGTCCACAAACGACAGTGCAAGGGAAGAAAGAAAACGAAAGAGAAAAGTGTCCCTTCAAGTAAGCTCTGTAACGGAAGAAGGGAGGACCCCTATTTTTGATATTAGAAAAAAACAATGAATTAAAAACTGTTCTTCGTGTGACAACATGGACTCTAAGATTCGTACATAATGTTCGAAATAAATATTAAAAAGAACAGGAGTTCTGACAGTTGAAGAATTAAACTCAGCGGAAATTTATTGGGTTAAAAATCCCAGAGAGAGTGTTTTCCAAACGAAGTAAATGCTTTGAACTGTGAACACGACATTTCTTCCGATTCGAAAATCTGCACGTTTAATCCATTTCTGGACGACGACGGTATAATGAGAGCTGGAGGAAGACTACAGAATGCAGACTTTAACTATGACCAAGTTCATCCAGTAATTTTGACAACCAATAGTTATTTGTCAGACCTATTAATAAAGCGAAGTCATATAAGGGTAGGACATGGTGGAGTTGCCGATACTTTAGCACAAATCAGAGAAAGGTACTGGATTCTACGGGGACGGCAAAGAGTGAAAAGCGTTATACATAGTTGTTTTAACTGCCGGAAATTTAAAACAAAACTTCGACCAAGATATGGCACCCTTACCACCGGACAGATTAAAGGAAGTTTCTCCTTTTGAAATATGTGGAGTGGACTTTGCAGGACCATTATTCACAAAGAATGAAAATAAGAAGGTTTACATCGCTTTATTCACTTGTGCCGTTTCTCGCGCTGTACACCTGGAATTGGTATCTGATTTAACAGCTTGTAACTTTCTGTTGGCATTTAGAAGATTTTTAGCAAGAAGAGGAATTCATAAGACACTCTATTCAGATAACGCGAAAACATTTAAAAGGGTAAATCAAGATTTAACCAAACTGTGGAGGATGGTTACCGATCCAGAAAATTTAAAGTTTTATGGAGAAACCGGAATAAGATGGAAGTACATTGTTGAAAGAGCTACATGGTGGGGTGGATTTTGGGAGAGGCTCGTTCGCTCGATCAAAACATGCCTAAAGAGAATACTGGGAAAAGCTTCTTTAACATATGAAGAATTGGAAACTACTCTTGTTGAAGTAGAAGTGATCCTGAATTCCCGTCCTTTGGCATTTGTACATAGCGAACCAGGAGAGCCTAAATCACTCTCACCAGGGCATTTCTTAATTGGAAGAAGATTGACAACAATTCCTGATGAGAAACCAAGTTCTGAGGAATCAAAAAGAAGCGACCTTTCAAGGAAATACAAACACAGAGTACTAGTTATGGAGAGACTGTGGAGAAGATGGTGACAAGAATATCTTCTGGAATTGAAATCAGCCCACCAGTTGAATATTGCAAAACGGGGTTTAGAGGTGAAAAAGGATTCCACAGTTCATGTAAAAGATGAAAGATTACCTAAACTGATGTGGAAAACCGGTATCATTAGCCAAGTTCGTGTGAGACGTGACGGAAAGGTAAATTCCTGAACAGTGAGACTGCCTAATGCAACATTGATCAAAAGACCAGTACAACGCCTTTACCCTCTAGAGCTGGACTTAGAAATGACTGAACCCAATTCTTTGGGGCCAGAGGATGTTGGGACTTCACGGACAGAGGGCGCAGCGGAGGCGGCGAACTTCAGATGTGAGAAGATGGAGGACATGTGAGGACGTGTGGAAAGGGCGGAACAGATAATACGTCAGAGGTTGTAATATAAGAACTGATATTAAGACTTATAACGCGAAAGAAAAAGAACGAAATCTTCAATGTGTGTGAGAGTTTGTGTATTTATATCTAATTCGTATAAAATGATCTGCAATAAATTAGTAATATACCTTTGAAGTGCAACTCTATTGGAATATGATGGTCTTGTGTATTCGACCGTGTGCATAGATGTTGGATAAAGTAGTTCCTGACTGCAGGAGGGCCCGTGTACGGACTCACGGAAGAGGTAAGAAGTTAAATATAAATACCTCTAATTACTAAAATTGAAATGGAACGCGAATGGAACGCGAAAAGTAAGAACCTAGACACCACATTCAAATTTGCACCAATCTTGTTCTTCCAAGTATTTACATTTCAGGCGGTGTTTGAACATAACACAGAACTTTGGTTTATGCTTTATTGCAATAGAAAAGCGAGGGTAATAATGTTCGGATATTTCAACTAATTATCGACTTAGAATGAAATTTAAAAACTTACGAGTGTACCAACAGATTTTGAAAAACCGTTCGAAATGCAATGGCAGAATAATTTAATGTTGCTGAAGCGAAAAAATGTGAGTTTTTCAAGAAAAGTTTAAGTACATAATTTAATTGAAGAAGACAAAAAACAACGATAGTATACGACGATATGTAAAAATGCTGTAAAATTTTATCTTCGTCACTGTCGTTAATTCAATTGCAGCATTTAAAATTTGGTTGTCCCTGGTCGTGATAGCATGGATGCCGTCGTTGACTAATAAGATGAGAACTACATTGGTCTGCGAACACGTGATGGTACAACTTCGGCTTTTCCTTACGTTGCACTCAAAATGTACTGTCTATATAGTCATAATCGCACTCATGACTCGGTTGGAGGATGCCATCACTATACGGAGCTACGCAACGAAAAGGAAGTGCAAATGCGAATGTATCAGGAAAATTTGCGATGAAAAAAATTCAGATATTTGAATTGTCCTTAAAATTTCCTAACTTAGTCTTTAACCTGTAACAAAATTTCACAATATTGAAACAACAAGTAAATCCCCAAAACGGAGAGCGTAAAATTCGATTAAACAATACAATAATTGATTTCACGAATTACATTTCTGATGCGGAGAAATGCAGTATATAAAACAATGTTTCTAATGTTAGGTATCTGCCAAACTGAGTTTTAAAAATTTACAGAGAAGTCAAAGGATAAATTACATACCGTATTACAAAAAATGGCCGCATTTTGATCCGCTGTCTTTATACATGGTGATCCATTTAAATCAGTACCCTGAAAAAACCTTACATTTTTGCAAAGCATCGCGCAAGGAACTTTTTTCAATATAAGCAGCAACTCCTGGAGAATGAAAACCGCCACCGTGAAGATAATTGTTAACAGTAACTGTAACTCAGCTCGTGATTTGCTTGTTGTTGCATTGTCATTTACTTGCGTGCATTCGGAAACATGCAGTACTCTGTTTCAGAGCGTGTTTTTTTAGTGAAATCGTATTGAGTAACAAATTCTTTCATCAAAACGCAACGAGCATTTCGGAGTTGCAGAGTTTGGAGTTCGAAAAGCGCCAAGCAAGTCAACAGTTCTGTCGATGGCAAAAAAACTGGAGCAAAGCGGTTTTCTTCTCAGCGGCAGCGGTAGACATCACCCTCCGATGCCCCAAACGCGTGTGGACGATGTTCGGCAACGTTTACTTCGATCTCCGACGAAATCGTTGCGCAGATTAAGCCAACAGACAGGATATTCATACGGAACTTGTCAAAGGGCTCCAAAAAAAACGAATATTCAACCATTTAAAGTGCACGTAATCCATCAGCTGAAGGAACCGGACAAGGGAAAGAATTAAGTTACTGCAAATGGTTTCAAAATTTTCTTAATTTGCGATCTGATATTCTCTCCATCACATGGCTTACGGATGAAGCCTGGTTTCATCTGTCCAGCTACGTCAAATCGCAAAACAGCAGATACTGGGCTGCCGAAAACCCACACGTTATGTGTGAAACACCGATGCATTCACAAAAGGTTGGTGTATGGTGTGCGATTTCGTCTACGAAAATTATTGGCCCCATTTTTTCCTCTGAGACTGTCAACACTAACGTTTATTACCGCATATTCAATGAATTTGTGGAACAACTTGATGACATTGAATTGACAGAGGGCTACATTCAGCAGGAGGGCGCTACGTGTCATACATGGAAAGTCTCAATGGAACTCATAACCAGCTTCTTTGATGACAGATTAATTTCCAAAAACATATAGCCTCCCCGATCTCCGGACTTAACTTCCCCTGACTTTTTTTATGGGGCTACTTAAAGGATAGAGTTTACAATACCCATCGAAAAACATTGGATGCATTGCGTGAAGCAATCACGACTGAAATTGGCAATGTTACTGCTCGTACTCTACATGTGACATCACTGAATATGGAGTGGCGTGTTCAACTGTGTTTACAAGAAAATGGAGGACAATTCCAACATTTGCTTTGATAAAATGAATTCTCCAATACCACATGTATAATTCTCAACTTACTGTATGATTTTGTTGTTATTTATAAAAACGTTATAAGCAAATCACATGGTACTGGTATAAATGTATCACCCTGCATCATGGACGTTTAAAAGTCGTATAGTTCGATAGCTTTGAGAGTCGTTAATATAAAAATTTATATTAACGATTAACGGAAAGGTAAAAACCTTAAAAAAGTTTTTCCACACGTCTCTCTGAAATATCGACATTACGTGACCTAATTGCACATTTACAACGTTGTGCTGTTTTCTTAAATTGACATTTAAAACCAGTTTAGGTAAACAGGATTTTTCCCAGCTCAAAACGCTTGACCAAAACACTAGGGAAGTTCCTCGAGAACATGTTTGTGGGAGAAATCCGTATCTTCATCATGTCGTTAGTAATAGGTACGCGCCTTTCTGAAGTATCGCCTTCATGTGACCTAATTACATTTGATCTCTGAATCGGAGATCAGTAAAGAAACAATGAACTCCTTGAATGGTTCCTAAAACGCGGAGGCATCGCCATGTTTGACCTAATTTACTTGCTCTATTCCTTCACAGGAACTAGTGGCTCTAAATTAAAGACGGACAGCTGGTTATAAAACACTGTGTTGCTCACGGTGATCATTAACACTCCGCACCGTCAAAATATATTATTCAAATTTATACACATAATGGGTAGGGCAGTAATTTTATTGCCGGAAAAAAAGGGCAAAATTCGTGGGCGGTCGCGGTGTAAATTATGAAATTTCGCGATAAGTTCGCGGTTGATGATAACATTTCCAAAAAAAAAGGGGGGGGGGTACCAAGTTACGAAGCAGGAATACAGTTGACTAGTACAAAACTAAATAAGCATCATAACTTTGTAAGATTTTAAAATTGATACTTACATTTATAAACCATTCAAATTCTGGCAATGCTCTCAACGCCGTTACACAAGATCAAGATTTACATTTAGGTGGACGGCATTTCGATACATTATATTGTGCATACACAGATTTTCGTCTTTAATGCTGTGTCTGTTGTCCTGTAACACGTTTTTAAATTCAGAAATAGATCAGTCAGCATAGACACTGTTTATGGGTACAGACAGACAATGGATGGCGACTTATGTAGCTTAGGAAAACGAACTTTGTTTCGTATTCCAGAAGTCTAGCAGACCTTTGCTTACACGAAATTATTTTACACTCGCTTTATATGAACGAAATTCACGTTTTAGTTGGTCCTCATCTTCGAACATAGGAATGTGGCAGAAAACAAGCAAATCTTCTACGTCATCTAAACGGTCCAAGGACGTGGAATGAGTGGAATCAAACACCCTACATGTTTTTAAGAAATTTGAGGCTGGCTGACAAAATCAATGCATTTTATCTTAAAATATAGTGCTCAATTTTTTAATAACACATGGATAGAGCTCTTTTTGCAGCGATGTGATTGCAGTCTTGACTCTTGCTAAGAAGACTGTACGCGATGTCCGACATTTCATTATATACACTGGCGGAAAGTGAAAAAGAACACCAGGAAGGAGACATCTGGTACCAACGAAATTTATACAGCATAATAACAGAATACAGAGGATAACGTGATCAAAACATTACAGCAAAATACAGCTGTATTTGCTGGTAAACTGAAAAATAACATTTCCATGTAACATGGTTAGTACTAGGTTGAACCGCCATGAACTGCGTCGCCCTGTGCTATTCTGGCATGGAGTCTGTCGTACAGATGCTGGATGTAAGTTTGGGGTATTGATTTGCAAGCATCCTCAACCTGGACGCGTAAATCGGGATGATCGTGGTTGGCCGTGGAGACCAGATAAGTCGTTTTCCCAGAAAATTTCACACGTGCTCAATGGGGGACAAATCCGGTGAACGTGCAGGCCCTGGAAGTTGTCTCACACCCTGAAGTGCATGTTGCGTTGCACGTACCGTGCGTGGGCGTGCGTTATCTCACTGGGAAACACCACGATGGACCGACCTTACAAATGGCACAACAACGGGCTGAATGATGTTGTTGATGTAGGAGGTGCTGTTTAACGTACCCGGTACAAACACTAGTTGTGTACGGGAGGGATAGCTGATCGCTCCCCACACCAAGAGACCAGGTGTAGGCCTTGTGTGTTGCTGGAGGATGCACGAAAGGTGGAGACGCTCCCCTGTGCGTCTGCGAACACGCATACGGCCATCGCAGGTTCCCAAGCAGAATCTGCTTTCACCGCTGAACACGACAGATGGCCATTGCGTTCTGCAGTGCAGACGATGGCAACACCACTGCAGACGTTCCTGATGGTGGGCTGGAGTCAGAGGTACACATGACAGAGGCACACGTGCACGTAGTCCTGCATCCAGTAGACGGTTGCGGATTGTTTCGTACAGTCACCTCAGGTGCAACGGCAGCTCGGATTTCCGTCGCTGTGGATGTTATGCTTGACCACGCCTCTGTTCTTATGCGTCGATCGGTCCGCTCATCAGTCCGTCTGTGACTCCCGGTTGCACGTCTTCTCGTGTGGGAATGTTCCTCTGACCATCTACGCCACCATCGTACCACCACCGATACTTCCCGTCCAATTTCCTCCGCAATACGACGATACGACCACCCGGCTCGCGGAGTCCGACTAGACGACTTCGCTCAAATTCCGATAACTGCTGAAATAATACACGTCTTCCATGTCCAGGCATTGCAGCTTCTTCAGGGTCTTCGCACGTGTCCGTACGCCGACGAATGATTACATTTACTTCGCCGAACTCTTTAAATACCCCCGACGTTACTTTGCATATTATGCCGTGATGTGGCATAAGCGCACACCGGTTGGTCCCGAAATTAACATCACACCTACGTAAGCTCGACTTATTTAACATATGTAAATTTCATGATCGTCCACTAATTCCTTCTTGGTGTTATTTTTTCAATTTCTGCCAGTGTATTTTGTGCGCGGAAATTCACTGTTTTTCAAATAAAGTGAGCTGTCCGGAAATTTACGGCGTATGAACCTCAACCTACTTCAGATTACCTTTTAAATCTCTATATTGACAATATCCAATGATTTTATCGACAATACAAGAGCTACCGTGTCTTTTTGCTTTTCAAAACATCTACGTAGTCTTCTAAACGTTTGCAGTGAAAAAACACGTCCTCAAACAAACTGTTCCACCTGGTTTGCACAGGCACTGGTGGTAAGCAAGGTATTTTGCCCTTCTCTTGCAGAAATAGTCGAAAACATCCATTACTGGAGGGAAAAGCTGTGAACGCACGTTTAACAGCAACTACTAAATAGTTAACAATTTCAAATTCATTCTGCCATATTTCGCCCAAAAGATTTTAAAAAATGCACATTGCAGATGACGTGGACACCATTCAGAAATATGGCTTTCAGGCTCTTTCCCCACGCTTTAGATATGTAAAATATGTTGTAAAAAAGGTGTTTGTTGCAAAAGGTATTTCACACTTATTAACGCACTGTAGGTTTGCCTCGCCGACTGTTTTAAAATTTACGGATTCCAAAGTGATGCACTCAAGGAAGATTACATTCAAAGTTGTTTCATCTTTGCCGGTTTCAACATTCGTTTCAGCTGCTGGATCAGCAAGAATATTAAAAATGAATCAATTGTTTCATGTGCTACGATGATTACACCGGTTACTGATTTTGAAAATCGTTCACTTTTTGCTTTTGAATAACATATATTTTCGGCAAATAACATTTCAGCATCCAATTTGCATTTGGATTAACACCAATATATTTCAACGAATTTTCCAAGTAAATTTTTAATGTAGGGTTATGCAGTTCGGAAAGTGAGATGTTAGGTACACAAAAGGAACCAGTTTATTTCGAAAGTTCCATTGAGCGATGCTGTTCTGGTACAGTTCTTTTCTCAATTAATTCATCAAGACGTTTCTGCATTATTTTCGGCTCACTCTTCAGACACAACTTTTTTTTTATGCAACTTGCTTGCTAAATGCTTTTCACAACTATTCTTTCTTGAAAAATCCACTGGTTTGTTACAACACGAACAGAACAATATATTTTTGTTTACATGTAATGTTCCCTTGCTGTACTACTTGCATATTCAGAGGCACTCATTTTACCACGTGGCGCATTCTAAAGTAAAAAAAAAAAACGATATCTAAAAACTTTATAAACTATTCACACAAAAGCACAAATTTTCTTAGCTAAGCGTCTGCGAAACACTCACTTCTGTGAGCTGCTTTCCCAACTAAAATTACTAATGCAATTGACGAGATGCGGTGTACGGTTTAATAGTCCGGTAAGTCGCACAGGTCATTCAACAGTAGAGGGGTTAAGCAGACTGCATGTGACCTAGAATTATGCGTCAAGCTTGTTCGAAAAGAATATCTTCGAAGCGAACAATCTTGAGAGCTAATTCAAGGTTTAAAACTCTGGCTTGGACTTTCGAGTAGGATTATTTTGAGGTATATTTTTCGCGTAAATTCTGACGTAGGCAGTATTAAACATTTTTAATTAACAAAAAAAAACGGTAATACAAAGATTTATAATAGAAATTAGGCAAAAATAAGTAAAAAATCTGAAATTTGCGGATATATTTAATATTAGAGAAATTACGGAAAAACCCCTATAATTCGCGAAAAAGATAGCGGAAATTCGCGCCGCGGCAGAATTACTGCCCTAATAATTGGGAATTAAAGATTAAGTTTTCAGTATTTTATTCAGAACAATGGTAAACAGGTAGTAATTTTATGATAAATGTAATCCATATAATTAATAATATTTTATACAGATCGCCTTTTATAAGGCTTAGTATTTTCTGATCATGTATCTGATGTTCAAAAGCAAAGGAATTTATGTGTTGCATACTGTCTCTCATAATAAAATCAAATTTGTTTTGTGGAGTTTACGTACGAATTTCCGTCGAATGAAAGAGAAAGGCCGCTGAAGTTTTGCAAAATATTTTATATAATTTCAGTAAATTTTCAATCGCTTCATTAGTGACTGGAAGTCATAACTTTAAAAAGTTCAACAATTAAATTAAATTGAATCTGCTTTGCCATTCAGTACAATGAATACCAGTGAAAATATTGAAATGTAATACAAGTAAATATCTATATTTGAGCAATACTTATTAAGTACGTCTAAATATCAATTCCCAAATTTGGCTTATGAAATATTCAACAACCGTTGAAAATTAAATCAGGACCTCTAATCATTATTGAACGAATCACTAACTCTAACAAAATTGGGTACATAAGCAATTAATAATATTGCATGATGGTATTTCCAACAATTTTGTACATCTGCCAGACAATTACAGCTAGTGAAAATAGTCGCAGGCTTTTATGTCATACCTAGTAATAGTCGAAGTTATACCGAGCAAGGCTGACCACCGATAATGAAACAGTTCTCTTTCGCTTTCCTCGCAATCTAATATGCGTATCATTTTGGTCCTCCTGTCCTTGGTTCTGAAACTGGACATAAAAAATGTAGTGAATGACACTTAGGAACGACCACATATCTTTAGAACACAGAAAAACCTGAATGTTTTTCGTTAAGTCAAATGAATCCCGATGGATCATTAACATTATGAGGCACTACATTTTCTAAATGCAATATGTCGGTGTAGGAAGGGCAGGGATTGGTAAAGTATATCACTCTCAGCCATTTCTAAAACTACTTTGTGTAACAGCTATGTATCCATTGCGCTGAACAATATTACTATGGTGCGCCCAAAAAGGAACATTGAGCGGCAATTCATTTCCATACCACAGAGGATCGTCATAACTAGAAATCGGTCTTCTCATAATCACTGTTTATGGAGACCATATCCTTGTTTCAACAAATATGCAATAGAGTCCCGTAGATTAATCTCACTCGTCCTGCTCAAGCAAGCATCTCTTTCACCAACTTTAGTGTGTCGAAGACCAATCATAATTGGCTGGCATTCAGATGCAGACGAGAACAAATTTTTAACAGGGGCTTGGATAAATCTTGGAATTTTTTACGAAGTACTGCACAATGAACTTTACTTTCAAAACATTTGAGCTTAGTAAGTGGCAAAATACCTGGACGATACACAAGAGAAAGCACGAATGACTACATAATTAATGAGTTCTCAGCAACACTGCAGGAAGACAAAAAACGTTTTCGACAACATGGTTGCTGACGATAATGCCTTTGCAACCATTTTCTGCGAGAAGTCAATCGTTCGAGTTTAAAATGAAAGGGCACCTGTTCGTCTCCCTAAAAGCACATCTAGGCGTAATCAGGAGTAGGAAAGGTGATGTGTACCTTTTTGTCTACAACTTGGATTTTTCTCCATTTATTGCTTGCAGCATAGTTAAACGACCCAAATGGACACATATTCTGAGATGCTGACGAATCACGTCGAACAATTAAGAATAAGCTCGAGGTCTTATGATGGACAGAGGTATATTTAATCATGATAAAAAATATTACCTTTTTACAATAAAAGTTACCGAGAACACGTTACAAAAATGTGTGATGAAATATGGTTCAACATCTTCCTTACAGTTACGATTTTACTGTATTTATGAAATTGCTTGTCCGTAATAAAGGAATCTAATCTTTGGATATGTGACATATGAAAAGGTATTCTAAATGTTTATATTGTGCTAAAGCTTTTCAAAATCGTTTTAGAATATCATAGACTTTGATTTCACATGTGAAAATGGGAGTTATTCTGACGCATTAGCTCTGTGATTTATTCTTTACAATTTTAAACCTATGTCTATATTTAAATAGTCACAAAAACAACCACTAATGATTGCTTCGCCTTCAAAGGTAAAAGTGCACTGGATACTCCTCAAAGTGCGCCAAAAGGTGATATCAGAATTCCTAGCTACTTCACCCACTACGACGTATTTGCTATATTGAAGTGATATGCTAATCATCAACAAGTTGAAAGGACTTGATAAGAATCCCCTCTGATTTATTCACAATCACATGCGATCAAAATAAATCCGGTTTAGAAAGAAAGCCGACAGCCTAGTGGAAGTGTTTATTTACTCATCTTACAATAAGAAAACACAGCTCACAAGGGGTAAAACCGTTAGATTACGAACAGACTAACCTAAAACATGAGTCAGCTCACCAATTTACCCTCACATATTTCGAGACATTTACTTTCGTAAAAACACTGAAGGGTTTCTTTCCTGCGGATAAACTATCTGTACTGTGTACTCATGCAGGTTTCTCATTCCAAAGAAAACTACTGGAAGTAGCGTAACAGTAACACAAAAGCGAGCATGTACTCAGGTTTCACCACAGTCCGAAAGTAATGTATCATTAACAAATACACTTTTTTCTGATAATAAACTGAACGCTTCTTCAGTTCTGTGTTCTTTTGATAGTAGGAAAAATATTCCATGGAATTGATGTAATACATCCACGCGGACCCGTTTTTCTCAGTTACGAAAAAAAATGGATCAAAAGTATTGGCGTGCAAGTTTACACATCCAATGTATAAGCAGTCATTCAGCGTGCTGAATATGTGACTGATTCTAACTCTTATTAGCCATTCTTCGAGATAAACACATAACTATATTCAGTATAATCCGGTTAATTGGGAAATATCGAGGCTAGAACTTCTTGCCCCAATTAAGCAGCTGTCTCAATCATGCGAATTTTTTTCCCGAAGAGATTGTTTGTGACGTCCTTTAAGGTTTGTCCCAAATAAGCAGCTGCAACGACTAACCGATGGAACATTTAACCGAAAACTACTGCATCATGATTTTCAAGATAATATTAATACGATTGTTCTCATGTTTTCAGTGAGGGCGATTTTACATAGCAAGTGCATATTTCATACATATAATTTGTTTTAATCTTCCTACAAACAAACCGAATATCGCTTAGAGTAATGTATAGGAATAAAAACGTATTACTAGAATTTCAGACATTGAAATTTTGTCATAAATTGCTATAACCATACTTTGAGCAATTTGTCCAACGCTGTTGCTCCAAGTACGAGGATTTCTGTACAATGCGGTCTTTAGGATTTCTGAGAATTCAAGTGACGTTTGAAAAAAACATTTATTATTTTCTCGTAAACTATCTTAAAGTAATTCATAAAGTAACGCCAAGCGATTTGGTCTGGCCGGTCTTCTTGGTATTATATCCAAAGCATTTGTCTTCAGGAAATTACGGACTGTATCAGCTTTTATTTTAAGAAATAAAAAAATATTATGTAACACAATCCCTTATGTTTCTTCGTGTGCACCCGAAAGTCATCTAGCAACTAACTTCCAAACAATTTATATATTGCATTTTCAGAGTAATAAGTTATATTCTATTTTCCTACCAGAACGTTTTAAATGACGACATACTGTAGCGTTTCCCAATTTTTTTACTTCGGGAATTCCTTGAAATGATCTTCGAACATTGAGGAATATCAGAAGTATGCCTTCAGATATCGCCCAAGCCCAGCTTGCATAATTGTTGAGGTCGATGTTAAAACATTTGTTTATTTTATCAGGTTACCTAAAAAGGAGTAAAATATCATAAGTAATACTGAATTTGAATGAAAAACGACGTAAACAACGAAGGCAACACAAATTATATCAAGTAAAAATACAAGTAATAAGACAAATGCACATAAAATAAATTTTTTAGTTCTTTAAAGCCATTTATCCTTCCGTTTGTTTTTTTACTGAAGAAAAATTTCATCCACTTTAGTATGTTTGATAAACAGACAAGAAACTTCTCTTCGACATATAACAAAACGTTTGATTTTTTAACTTTTTGTTCCTCAAACAAGAAAAGATTTGCGCACGTTAATATCAAACATAGATTTGAAGCACATTTAGAGCTTTTTGTAAACTTACTGCGAATTCATTTTTGACAGAGAGCAGAACATATCAAGACAGAACCAATTTTACTTTAATTTTAGTGTGAGATCACATTTTACTTCAATTAGCGGTTCCTCTTCTTGCAAAATAAAAAGTTTTCGTGAGCACTAGAACTTTCTACGAAAGAGTTCCTGACCCCGTATATATATCAGATGTCAAAGAAGGAAAAACCTTTTCTAGTTTTTCAACCTGTGATTCCTAATGTTGGGATATAAGATATTTTATTGGTAATGGTTTTCTAGCACGCGACTCCACATCTGACTTAAAAAGGGAAACATTTCGACGTTACGGTTTTGATATGTTTTTTCCAAAAGGATAATTTATTTTTGAATGCCAGAAGTTCATCAGTTCAGGTTAACATATTTTTTTGAGTCCTTTCATGTTAGTAATCTATGAATTAAGAGCTGGAAAATATTTGGAAGTGGGTCAACTTTAAGATCCACATCTTGTCATCAAATAAGTCAGAAGACCATGCTTTATTGTTCTCTTTAAAACTATTGTCGTTGATCTCTCAGTTCAAACACCCATATTAAAGCTTCTCCCGCGAGAGCCAAAGGACTTCCGTGGGTCGAAGTAGTTTAACATTATCTTTCTCTATGTCTTCATAAGATTTTGCAAATGAGCGAGATTGTAGTGGACTGTGCTTAATGAAGTTAACCATGTTTAGTGCTTTATCAAGCACTTGCTTAAGTTAATTACTGATCGTTCATGAGACGAGAATCTCCCTATGAAGAAAAAAATGAGTTGTGATGATATTTGGATTTTTGTCTCTAATAAGAGTAACAAGACCTTTTATTGAAACAATCAATCATGAAGCTGCATCCGCGCAGAATGCAACACAGCGATCACACTGCAAACCATCATACGAAGATAACATATGGAAAATATCTTGTTCTCGACAGGTCAGTGATAGATTTTTACAACAAATAAAGTTTTCTTCAAATCCTCCCTTATACGCAAATTGTACAAACGACAAAAGCTGAGGAACATTTGTGACATCACTGGCCTTTTCAACGTTTAATACAAAGTTTAAATTTTTAGCAACGCTGATAAAACTTCTTCAGTGCCATTTGGCATTCGTCTGGTAATAGTATTATCGGAAATGGGAATTTTTCTTATTTTATTTTATGCCTCTTTCCAAAGCATTGTTTTGACCATAATTCAATATGCAGGCGTAATCAGGTTTTCTACACTAGTATGACTTCTCATTTTTTGAGCGACTATTTCTGAAATTAAATATCTTGCTTCCTGAGGTTTCTCACTAACATTTACTGTTTTCATGAGTCTTACTTTGTTTTGCTAGAGAATTTAAAAGTGGTTTAAAAAGGCTTGAAGATTTATTAGTCACTTGAATGTAATTATTTATAAAATGTTACGTGCTGGGGCCAAACGCTGTGTTACGTAGTTTTTCGCCAAACATATAAAACAGTAAACCCGTTTGCTAAATAGCTTCCACAATAAAGAGAATTCTTCCTAGTGTCTGATACCTCCGGGCTCTCATTCCTTGAACTTGGTTCGGACATCGAATTAATACCACTTACCTAAAATTGGTCACTGGTACGTTTACTGTTCTCTGCGTCGTCATCTTAATCCTGTTACGTACGAATCCGTATTACGAACTTCAACATCTTCAAAATGCCAAAGTCTTAAATGTTTAAATCACGTTCACAGAAGTATTTTTAAGTATAATGTCATTGATTAAAGCACTATGGGCCGACAGAGGAAGTAGGTAATGTTCGACAAACTTTAGAATTGGGGAGCCCGAATGTATCTAGTGTCGGGATTTCTAGGATGCATGGGTGCCTCATACATGATGGGAGGAAGTGCCGGCGGATTACCGTTCCTCAGAAATACTGGCGCTGTGCCAGAGAGCAAGATACGGGTCATCAGAAGTGAATTCTTGCGCATGTCGCAGTAGCAAGTAAACCAGAAAACGTCCTTCGAGGCAAAAATTACCCCGTCTTCAGGACGCTCTCTGCCTGAACAAAAGAAAACATATTTACATTTGTTTGTCATTGTTTTAACGACTTATAGGCAACATATACATTTACTCCAGTATAAATATTTGGTTTTTGAAAATTTCGTAAAACCTATAATGGACGCTCACGGGACCGGCTGGGCAACACACACGGATATATAGTCGCTCATTTCTTTCTACATCTGCTTTGTTTGTGCTTTACACACCTTCGTTGCTTGTAAGGCAAATAATTCAAAATGCAAAAACGTTGAACAAAATGTAATAATTCGAATTGATGTTTTTTAAGAAAATACTGAAAACTATTTGTTTCATTACATATACCTCCTGTTTGTCCAGAGATGACATATTGACTCTCCTATCACTCGAATAACAAGCGTGCAATTATTTTCCAAACATGAGTAGCTTATGATGCGGAGTTGTCGCTCGATTATAAATTTCAAAGAAATGGAAAGTTCTTTGTGCATTTTTTCGCAGTGTACATTCACATTTACTTATATCCAAAAATCAGAAATATCAGGTTGCATACTTTCCAAACTTTGTAAAAGACGAGCAACAAACACAGAAACGTTTCCTTTCGTCTATGTCTTTCACCAACACAATTCTTCAAATGCCCAAAATTATTTATTACGAATATTGTGAGGTGAAGATATATTGGTGCAATACTTCACAATAGAAATCAAAAGTTTGAGTTTGGAATCTAAACACGCATTCCGATTATCCTCAATCTCGGTAAAAAAAAACTAAATTGAATTCCAATTTAGCAGCAGGACTATATCGTATAGCTATAGTTCACTGCTGTAGGAGATTGCTCTGATGCGAGGTCTTTTAGATAAAACGCCGAGCTGCGACAGGATCTCTAGGGCAACTGAGCAATGTACGTTGATTCTATTCAAGGAAAGAATATTTCATTTCTCTCTCGAGATTGAGTTGTCCAAATTTGAGACCGGCAGTTATTTAAAGCCTTAGAAACTCATTATTATCAATCAACTCAGAAATTAAGGTGAAAAAAGAAAAAAAACAAAAGAAATATCGTTTAATGTGGACAAATTACGTCCTGTACTTTTTTCAATGTCATTTTGTGAAATGATCTGGTCGAATTTACTACGACAGTGAAACTCTGGCTAACTGTATTTGATCCAATGTGGCTGTTTCTTGTTATATGTAAATCTGGATTTTAAGAAATCTTCTTCACTGAGACACTTACTCAAAATTATTCTCTTCTAGTGATAGCACTGCAATCAAAGTGCTTTAAACTTCCATTATTAGTGGTGAGAAGATTTACTGTGTTTATTTCTGGACGACAATGATGCTTCAAAGGAAATTCGACGATAAAATATAAGAAATAAGGTATGTATAGAATTCGTAAGCGAAATAAAAAAAAGGCAAAATGTCTTGATAGGAAAAAAGTGCGAAGCGAAGCTCTCAGTCTGAACCACAAATGAAAACTCTTTTACATGAATGAAATGAACACGGGTAGAGGAAATTTCATTGTGGGACCCTCTCAAAAGTGAAAAATAAAATATTTTATTTTTCGTAAGGTTAATTGATTGATTGATTGATTGGAGGTTTAACGACCATCGTGAGCAACTCAATGGGCTATAAGCAGTCGCCCGTCCCTAATTTAGGGCCACTGGCTCCAGGGAAGGGAGAGAGCCAGTGCATTTTTTCGTAAGGAAGTTGTCACTATAAAAGCAGCATGAAAGGGTGACAGTTTATTTACACGCGAATGAGGAAAGTGAAGATTTTCGGCCGCTCAGGTGGCGCAGTGGTCTAAGCGTAGGCTTCAGACCATTCTTCCGAGATGGGTACGGGGTCGAATCCCGGTGAGACATGGATGTCGAGTTTTTCTTACGGCACTGGATCTTTCCCTTCCCTGGAGCCAGTATCCCTAATTTAAGAACGCACGACTGCTAAGAGACCATTGAGTTGCTCACGGCGGTCGGGAAACCTCTGAAAACAACAACAACCGAAAAAAAAGAGAATACTTTTGCCACAAAAACCTCGGATACGAATTAAGTGTCCTATTGTTTCCTCTTTTTCGTAATTCATTGATCGTGATTCGTCAAGCAGGAGCTGATGCCTTACATGAGTAAGGAAGAGTACTGCCATTCTACGGATTTAACAATAGCTCTGCTGACTTTGACTCCTGTCTAGTGTTAGATTTTCGCAATTTTCTGATTTTTCTCTATTTGCAGAACACCTACACGCCCTACGTATAATCTGTCCAAGACCATGTACTGGTCCAATATACAAGACTCAACCCATAACTAGCCTGAACAGAAAAATCGGACGAAGACTAAAATTATTGAACACATGTAATCTATTTTTTTCTTTGTAAAAAGTGATATTGGTTGTATGAAATGTTTTTTTGTCATGGATATAAATTAAGTTATTCTCTTATAAAAAGATTCTCCCTAGTGTTTTGTTAAAACCCAGAATATTGGAAAACGTCTCTAGTCGGATATATGCGGTAATTACACTTTTTAGAGCATAGCGCTTATTTCACGTACTTTGGGAAGATCGGGGGTACCCTGTAGTAGGAAGTGTAAAAATAAAGCCATGTATTTTTAGAAAAACTACAAGTGGGACCAATAGCAATGGGACTGCATTAAAAGGCAATTTTATGATTATTTACAACACAACTGGTTTTAATGATGTTTCTTTATTATACAAAGCTGATCATTAGCAATATCATATAAAAAGCGATTCAGGGTGGATTGATTTGAATTTTTATTCAGGTGCTTAACAAAAGTTTCTGGAGTACTTGTAATATCTTACATACCTGTAGATATAAGTTTTCCTTCGTATTAGGATTACATACAACATTGAATTACATTTTCCAGGTGGTGTATACATTCTGTTGATGCATAAGTTCAAATTGTTTTTTTCACCGCACTACAGGGAAGTTTACATCAGAAGTGAAAAAGGAATCAATCAACTATGTATCCGCCCCCCCCCTGTTTATGATAGTGTCCCAACGTCTGGGTGGGTCTGCATAGCCATTCTTGAAAAATAACGTGAACGTTTCGCTGCAAAAGAATTATCAAAAAAATTCTGGAGATAAATATCATTGTTTAACGTTTTGTCACGTAGTGCATTTGACAGAGATCCGAACAGGTGATAGTCTGAATGGGTGACATTTGGGGAAAAGGCCGGATGAGGAAGACCTCCCATTGCATATCCTGAATGGCCATTTTAGTCATGTTCGCAATGTGAGGGCGTGCGTTATGGTATTGGAGAAGGTCACCATTGCGCCGATGTGGCAGTCTCTGTTGAATTGCTTCCTTCATGGAGCGTAGTTGTTCAAAAAAAAAGTGCAGCGTTGATGGTCTGATTTCACGGAATCATTTCCCAGTGAATAATACAATACAATACAATTATTTATTGCACACATTTAAGATGGACTGCCTTCTATGTCCCAATTCACTGCCTTAAATAAACCACTCCCATATCCCACTCCCATGTCCCACCCGACAAACAACATGATCTTCGCAGGATGAAAGCCATGTTTTGGACGTGCTGTGGGCGTCTTGTTTGGGCATACCCATTCCCTCCAATGCCTGAAATAGAAGATACATGCACAACATTTCGACTCCATTAGCAATACGTAATAGAAAGTGTCTGTAATGCTGTGATCATTCGCGATTCCGAACGAGCAAAGAACCACATAAATCCTCATGCTTATTTTTGTCCTCGGTGAGAGCGTGTGGCACACAAATCCCAATTTCTGGACCTTTCCGATATGTTCCGTGTCTCGCACAGCTGTGGCCTGTTCACAGTCCATCTCAGTAGCCAATTCCCGTGTGGTTTGACGCGGATTCAAGGAGATGAGATAGTTCAAACGATCCTCATTAAAGTAAGATGGACGACCTGAGCCCAGACATAAACGTTGAGGTGAAAATTGCCAGCTCGGAACCACTCAAACCATTTGCTGGCTGTTTTTGTAGCAATAATATCCTCCCCATACACAGCACAAATTTGTCGAGTAGCTTTGGTGGCTGTGGATTCCCTGTTAAACGCGTAAAGGATCATATGTCGGAAATATTCATTCCTCTATATTTCTACTCCATGTTTCCTGACCTGAAAACCAAAAAAAAAACCGTTAGCTACAGTCACACAATGCAATATTAATTAGATACACGATATTACTGGCTAGAATTTGATATACAACTGGCCACCTGCAGCGTTTCTACTGACATGGGAAATACGTGAGAAATAAAACTACATGAACTTATGCATAAAACCAATATTAAACAACTACTAATATACAAGTTTCTCGTGATTTTTCGAGTTCTTCTCTACTGATTTCAGGTACATGTCTCTGGCAACATTAGTAAGACATCAGTTCCACTTTAAAGCACATGCACTAAGAAGTTCGTTTTTAAATGTGGAAGCAATATTTGTTTTCCCCAGTATTCAATGTCCTTTTAATAAGTTGGTGCGATTTTTCTTTTAATTTGAAAACCAAACCACGATTCTTTTTCGAAAATTGGATGTTCTGCAGCCAAAATGTTCATGTTGTTTTCGGTGGCGACAGAGTCAAATACCTGTGTAAAACATTTTTTTAAAATAAATAATATCTTTGAATTTGAAAATTATTACTCTCATTGCAAAATAAAATATCCAATTGGTTTCCGATGTTTTCTATTGTACGTTTTAAGGATTACGTTTTGTAATCATTGCCTTGAAGGATGAATATTTTTTTATTTACTTTTTCGTATTCCACTTCCTCAAACTAAATCCATGCTTAAACCAAATGTACATAATTACACTGCTGAAACAATTAGGGTAAAACGATCAGTGGATCTATATTTAATAATTTGTGATTGTGTCCGTGGATCGATAATCAATATAAAGATCTTGATTTCGGATTTAAAACAAAAGACGAAATTACAAGAACGTCTAACTCCCAAATGTAGCAGTACGAAAGCGTGGTTTCCACAGAATCCAGTTTTCAGTTATTTATGTCGTTCACCACTCCAGTCCTGCTGAAATGTAAATTCCATTTCTTGATTTTTCAGGAGACCACCGGTAGCAACAAATGAGTTAGGTCTAGGATAATAAATATCTAAGTACATTATGGAATTCAGAAGCCTAGCGTTGCTCCATATACATTCCAGAGAAATCATCACGATGAATAATTTTTGCTGCATAGGACAGTTACAATATTTACATTTTCGGTGAGTTAAAACCAACGAGATAGAAGTACGTAGAGCGCTTACGTCGGGGAACGGGTGAAGCCACCGGAAACAAGTGGCAGCCATGTTTGATGAGGTACAGAACGATTTCCGTTCCGTGTTAAGAAAGGGAGTTTTCGTAATATATGGTTTGATGTTAAATAAGGATATAACTCAGAAATGTTGTTATAAACACCTAGGGGTGAGACTAAAACTTTAACGTATCAAATAACGCTTTTCATTGTTAGTTGGCGGCAATAGTGTTTTAAAAAGAAAATGATATTTTAATGGATGCAGCTTGCTCTCGTTGAATAAAATCTCATGCAGTAATTTTTTGACATTTCACAAATTATTTGGAACCAATTTTCAGTGAAATATAAGTCAGCGGTAATAGAGTAAATGAAAAAAATAAAAAGAAATAAAAAAATAAAAAATACAGTTGCAGTCAATCCGCAATTTCGGTAAAAATCTTAGATATTCGTGGGTCATCACCATGAGAATGCTGAATCATCCCACAGCTTATCACTCCAAATACATAGACGCCAAATATTTTATGAGAGTTTTAAAGGAAAATAAAAAAGTTCGAAGAAAAACGGAAAACAAACAATGAGTTTACACAGCCAAGAGGTACCAATATTAAAATACTTTTACCAACTGCCCCTATCTTATATAATCAGAAGAAAACTACTACTTACCTGGTTTTTATTTAATAAAAATTAAAAGTCCTTAGCACTGGGCATGTTTCTAATCTGTTTGTTAGCCTTGACATTCGAGAACACAGATCTGTAAGCCTTATTCGTGGGTAGGCAAGGCAATTGTGGTAACTTGACCATAATAAAGGTACCTTCCAGCACATACACTAAATACTTCACACAATATAATTCTCTCTCTCTCTATGTATATATAAGACCCAGAAGATGACCCCATGGGAGATGAATGGATGAAATTCGAAATCATGCAGGAGTGACACGGAGGAGACAGGCTCAAGATAGACAACTATGGAAGAAACTTGGGGAGGCCTTCATCCAGCAGTGGATTGATAATGGTTGATGTTATACATATATCAGTAAAAAGAAGTAAAGCACTCATGTAGTAATTAGACCACATCAACACTGCACCTTGCTGCAGGAATTAGACGTAGTAGAAATAAACATAGAATTAACCAGAAGTAACCAACTTTCATGGTTCTAGACAAAAATGACATAGAATAAAACAACTCAGGAACCCCAAACCACTCTTTAGGGAAAGACATCTGGAGCCCCAAAGTTAAATCATAGCTTAAGTGTTACCGAAAAACCCAGAAGACTCCATGGGAGATGGGTGGCTGAAATTCGAAAGCATGTCGGAGTAACATGGAGGAGATAGGCTCAAGACATACAGTTGCGGAAGAAACTTGTGGAGACCCTCATCCAGTAGTGGATTGATAATGGTTGATAATGATGATAATGATATATCATCATCATCATCATCATTGTCAACCATTATCAATCCACTGCTGGACGAAGGTCTCCCCAAGTTTCCTCCACAACGGTCTGTCTTGTGCCAGTCTCCTCCATGTCACCCCTGCATACTTTCGAATTTCATTCACCCATCTCCCATGTGGTCTTCTTCTGGGTCTTTTCCTGTCCCTTGGAATCCAATCTAAAATTTCAGCTGTCCATCGATGATCTGTCCTTCTGGCAGTATGTCCAGCCCATTGCCATTTCAGGGATTTAACTCTGATCATGATGTCTTCCACTCTTGTCATTTTTCGGATCCACGAGTTCCTCTTCTTATCTCTCCTGGTTACACCAAGCATACACCTCTCCATGCTTCTTTGAGTTGTCTGCAGCCTTTGTATGTCTCTTTTAGTTAAGGTCCACGTCTCTGCACCATACGTAAGCACTGGAAGGATGCATTGATCAAACACTTTTCTTTTAAGACATAATGGCATATTGCTCTTGAAAATTAGGCTGTTTCTTCCAAAAGCTCTCCAGGCAAGTTTTGTACGCCGATTAATTTCTTCATCAATGTGACCCTCACTTGATATCTGCTGTCCAAGATAAACGTACGTGTCTGTTATCTCCAGCGTTTTTCCATCAATCGATAAATCTTCATTCCTTGTAAAAGCACTGAACAACCCTTTTGTCTTCTGAAAGTTCATTTTTAATCCCACTTCTTTACTCTTGTCAGCAAGTTCCTGGATCATACTCTGCAGCTCTGATGGGCTAGTTGCAAAAATGACTACGTCATCAGCAAAACGAAGGTGGGTTAGATAATCTCCATTAATCTTTATCCCCTTGTTTTCCCAGCTCAGTGACTGAAAAACACCCTCCAATGTGGCATTAAAGAGCTTCGGAGATATATATATATATATATATACACCTGGTTATGATGTCGCCCACCCTCTCTTTCTCTCTCTCTCTCTCTATATATATATAAAACATTACGTATAAACATTACTTACCTTTTTCCTGTATTTTTTATTGTCAGTTTACTTTTTGATGTATTTTAACAGCAGGAATAGGCTAACCCTTTTTTTGATGAAAATTATTTTATTTATGTATCTACATATGTTTATTTGCTATGTATTATTTAACTATCTTCCAAGGTTTATCCGTAAGAAAAAGAATTGAAAATAATTATTCTTAAGTGCAGTTTAAATAAACTTGGTGACCTAATATATGTTGTAGTTACAGATATATATATATATCACTTCTGTAACTCCCCTGTGACCTAGGTATAGACAGACATTGGGGCAATATGATGCTCCAAATGCTATTTACAGTTAGCAACACCAGTACCGAGTAGCTAAAATAGTTTTATGTACTTTTTCAACCTAAAAAGACTTGTAATTTTTGGTATCAAAAGAAAAATCTTTCTACACATCCTGCTTTTAATATCTGGGCAGGTAAATTTTCTCTGGGCATGTATTATTTTAGATATTTTTCAAGCTCTGGGCTGAGTGACCAAAAAATTCAGATTATGGACTTTAATTTTTTTATCTGACAAAAAATTGTATTTTTTTTTTCAGTATTAAGTATTTAATATTTTTTATTTGCACTTTCATATTTTACTTTTTTTTTAAGAAGCCTAGTTTTTTGTTGTCCCAAAGCTAAAATTTTGTAGTTTTCACCTGATATTTGTACACATTTTGGCAATTGTTAAGATGTACTGCACATAGTTTTTTTTTTTTTTTTGTTCAATTTTAAGGGAACAGCCTCTTATTAATATGAAGTGAGAAATTAACAACCACTGATTTGCATTCATGATGTGCAAAAAAGTTTGGCGAGCAAATGTTTATGTTTTGTGTTGTTATTTTGTGGGTTCCTTCAACAGTCTTGCTGGAAATACAAGTGCGTTTGATTTGTAATTTAGAGAAATACAGGCACAACTTGTTCAATTCAAAGAAAGATTGATGTACGTAAGTGATATTCGTTCAATACTAACCTCTCATATATATGGTTGATGCAATAGGAATAACTGGCAATTTATACATGGACATACTGACTGTACATTCATCATAAATCAGAGGTCACATTCTTCAAAAAAAAAAAAAAAAAAAAAAAAAACACCACCTATCACGCAAAAATCAAATGCAAGTTGTTATTACAAAATGTTGCTAGTCCCTTTCTTTTGTATTATTCCATAATTTTTTTCAATTGTCATTTCATAATCGTTTGTGCCAGTTTTCATAAATATTTTATGTTATTTGCATTTTTGAGGTACCATTGTACTCCCTGTTTCCTATTTTCAGTTTTAAATCAATATTGCCTGTATTTTTGCTACCCAAAAACCACACACATTGTACTAACACATTCACAAATAAAGAGTATTCTGTCAATAAATTTTCAAGCTCCCCACTCTCACTTTGTTGCAGTAATACTACAGATTAATCACTAATCAGAGACAAATGCCTAGAACACAAGCTGGGTGACCCTGTGCTTTCAGATAAAATACTAGATTGTTTCCTGACAGGTGTCAGCAAGCAATAAATTTATATTACCAATCACAATTATTACTTCTGCAATTTAAGTAACCATAAATTGATTGCTTTACCAGTATTTGCTATCTAATGGGCATTAGCCATGAGTTCATGATCTTTATCACATTAAAAGAAATTGCTGCTTCCTAAGATTTTGAAATATTTGTTGTCTTGTCAGACAAGTTGCAAGTACACTGTACAGATTCTAGAATATATATACAAATGCCATTTGCAAAACATCCTCAAGTATATGTAAAAAAACAAAAACAAACACTAGCATAAGTAAAAATTGTTCCCAAAAAGCCTCAAAGTTGGTAACTCACAATTAACCTCACCTTCCCATAAACATGATTCAGTGTTCACATTGAGTACGACTGTTTACAAAATATAAGGAATAAAAAGTCTTAAGATAACACTGATATTGAAATGGTTCATCTGCTGGTTTAATCACCAGCTACACGGATTAGATGTCCTATTTTCTGCGTTTGATTAACTGAGCATTTACAGCTCAAATTTATTTAAAAATGCTTACTTGTGAAATGTAGGGCTAACCTTCCAAAAGTGGAGTAAATGGCATTTTATTGTTGAAATAATTATCCAAAATGTGCTGATAATTGTAAATATTCACAAATCATAACACGATCGCCGAGCAACTGAAAGAACCGAGGTGACTCCTTGACACACGCAGAATTTGTACCTCATCAAAGATGGCGGGCTCTCCCCTCGTTGGCTTCAGCTGCCACAGCAGAGAACTAATCACAGAAGCACTCTATGTATTTCTACCTCGTTGGTTAAAACGCGCTTGAACAGTTTGAAATACATCGGAGATTTGAAAGGCAGAAATATTCTGTTTTTATTATTAACAATTCTGTTTTCTAGATAAATTACTTAATTTTTAAACTGGTTTCAGATTTTGTGAGAATTAATGCTACGACACATTGACGCTCTTACTTAGGCACTGTATAATATATCTTCGATGTCGCTTCTCTGATTTCCACTTCATATAATGTCGAAAATTTCCAAATATAACCATGATGGACAGGATATTATTACTGCACATACTGTAAGTATTCTATCGTATCTGATTCAGATGAAAAAAGAGCTCACTACGTGAGCAGCTGGAATCACCATTTTAGCAAAAGAGTGCAATGCTTTACGAAATTTGTCACACTTAGCATTTTAAAACTCCAAACTAGCACATTTATGTGGTGCCCAAAATCTTCTAATTATGTTCATCCAAAATTAACAGATATTCCTTTAAACACAGTTAGTAACGCCAACATATTGCCTTAAAGCTCTGAGGAAAGACTTAAAATTATCGATTTAATGTTCTGCATATGCGTGATGATAGAGATATTAAACCAACTAAAATGTTTAGATCAGGCTGAGCTATATCAGTAAGGATTGTTAGTTATTTATCCCTCTCCATGGCTAAAAACTTTAAGTATTGCCCTTTAAAATAAACAAGAAACATTATTTCCTCAGCTAATTAATTCAGTTTCTCTGAGTCAAGGAACCTCAGACTGACAACACAATCGTTTCGCAGTGGATCTGATCATAATACCGCCAGATATGCTGAAATATTTGATTTCAAAGAAAAGAACAGACTTACTTTGATGGGGTTCCAATTTTTTAAGTGAAAAACGAGACTCTTATAACGTTTTGCTGTTGACTCAGCAGTTCACGTAACTTTTACGTCGATGGAATGAGTTATACGTTTCCGGGATTCTGCATATTTTTAAGTAAATATTTATATTATCATTAGCAAAATGTTTCTTCTTTATCAGCCAAAGAAATGTATTCCGATTTAAACATGTTCTAAATTCCCAAAAATGAAAGGAAATATTTTTGGTTTCAAACTTTCATAGGAAATACAATAACATTTTAAACTTTTCATTTTTCATTAACACCATTACAATATTTATTTATTTATTTTATCATAATACATCTAAAATCAAGCAGACTGCTTACGGCCATGTGTGACATCATGGCTTTTGACAAATAAGTAACAGTATTAAAAACATGTAAAGTTTAAGAGGAATGCAGATCAATCATGTAAAATTATAAACGAAATTCCCGAACAAATATATTAGAATGAAATTAGTTTTTAGGTTTCAAGTGATAAGTTCTGTTTTATAAATGAAGTCCCACTGAGACATTTCGAGATAAAGTTAGAAATATGGTACAACAAAAAACGATACTACATGCTCCAACTATATATTCTTATTTGACTCAAGAGTCGCTTCAGTATGTGTGGAGACGAAAAGATGATACGGAAAACAAAAATTTAAAAAAGTAAACAAGAAAGTTGACACCGAATTTTTTTTATCGGACTCTTATAAACAGAGATATCGACAAAAATAAGATGTGCCTTTACGTCCCCTGGTGGGAAAACCATGCATTATTTTAGGAAGAAAGTATTCTCAAATGGGTTTTCCATATGAGCAGTATCGGTCAAAGAAAAAAAAATTAGTCGAGGTTTCAGGAGCCCGATTTTGCTACAAATACATCAGAAGCAGAAATAAACACTTATGCCTCCTGCTGGCAAAACCATTCTTTACCAAATATTAGAAATTATGTGAAAATATTTTCCATCAGGTCTTTATAATGAATAAGGTTCTCCGCCTGGAGGTGTAGTGCAGGGAAGCTTACGTTAAGTCACGTTAGGGTTATTGGATAGTTACTTCACGTAGCTAAACTGTGCCTAATCTTCAAAGTGTTAGAGTTTGTTTAGGTAAGACACACACGTGCAATAAGTTCATTGAATATGGAACTTCTTTTACTCAGCGTTCCTCATTATCTTGAATTTCAGTAATGTAACTTCGGTTTTGGTACATTAGTACCTTGAAGGCTCCTTATTAGAGCGGTAAGCACAATATGCCCTGGACTTAACGTAGACACTCAATGAAATAGACTTAACGGCCAGACAGAGGTCTGACAATAAAATGAACTAAGAAAACGTACTCAATTTTAACCTTTTATTGGGGAACTCCTGGTATTACTCAAATACACACTCCAACAAAACTCAAGTACTGATAGCCCGAACTTTCGCACTATCGTTGATAAATCACATAACAATAATAATGGAAGAACCTATCACATATAAAACGAAGCTGCTTGGTATAGTTGAGCGCGCCTATATATACTGCATACCACCACGTCATGACTTACACTCGTTGCCACATATAATTCAGCGGGAGAAATAACATCTCGTTAAGTAACAAGATAATTTGCATAGGAAAATAAAATAACAAGAGATAGTAAAATCAAAGGGAAACTGAATCTAGAGTATACGTTACATCTTGTATGCTATACAGGAAGAATTTTTCAAATCGAAGTTTTAGAAGCAGAAATAACGCAGAAACGCAATTTACTTTTGTGTCCCCTAGCGGAAAGTCTATGATATTCTTGAAAATCTTTATTTTGTAGGAAAAACATTTCGCATCGGATGTGACTTCCAAAGTGGAATATATAGAGCTAACTAACAAAGAAGGATTTTTTCAAATAGGACTTCTAGAAGTAGAGATATTGATGAAAATATGATATTTATCTACACCCCTGGCGTAGAAACCATGCATTAATTCAAGAAAAAATGTTCCTAAAAGGCTTGTCGACGTGAGTAGTATCGGTCAACAAACCTCTTTTTTTCAATCGAGATTTTAGAATCTCATATTTTGCTGCAAATACATCAGAAGCGGAAATTAAGGTTTACGCCCCCTGGTGGCCAAACCATTTAATAACAAAAATAAGAAATTATGTGCAAGCGATTTCCCATCAGGAACTGTATCAGGTGCAGAAAGAATTTTTCAAATCGGAGATTTATAAGCAGAGATATAGGGGGAGACGCTATTTATTTCTACGCCCTATAGCGCAAAGTCTATGAATTGCTTCAAAATTTTGAAATTATATGGAAAACATGTCACAGTGGAAGCACTATCTAACAAAGAAGGAATTTTTCAAATCGGACTCCTAGAAGTACAGATATTGAAAAAAATAAAATATACCTCTACGCCCTCTGGCATAGAAACTGTGGAATGATTTAAGAAGAAAACATTCCGAAAATGTTAATTGACGTAAGTGGCATCACTCCACGAAATAAGTTTTTCAATCGATATTTTAGAAGCTCAGATTTTATGGCAAATACATCAGCAGCAAAAATTAACACTTACGCCCCATGGTGACCAAAGTAATCTTTACTAAAAACTAGATATATATGAAAAATATTTTCTACCAGGAGGTGTATCCGCTAAAGAAAACATATTTCAAATCACAGTTTTGGAAGAAGAGCTGTCGGGGAAAATCTATGAGTAATTTGAAAAAGTAAATATATCTAAAATACTCTTCGACATAAGTGTAATCGAAAGATAAAATAATTTTTTCACTCGGATGTTTAGAAGCACATAAGTGGAATAAAACGTATTTTTGAATTCGACATAATCTGAATATACGCATTCCTAGCGACGAAATTTTACATCGTAAAAAAAACGAAATAAAGTATCATCATTCATCATTCAAGCTTCCCAATGCAAAATGAATTTTTCAAATCTGACTAATATTTGCAGAGATATCGTGGGTACAGAAGGACGGACGGACAAACCGGTAACATAAGCACGATCTTTTTTTACAAAAAACGTGCTGAAAATGAGATTTCTAAGAAAATAATAATATCTAAAACATATGAAATTCGTCTAAATATTAATGCTGCCCAGTTAATGATGCAGGGGAAACACCTTTTATCCAGTTTGGAGATTTAAAAAAAAATTGTTTCGATTGTTATACAAATTATTTTTGTGAGATACAGTCGGAGTTCTAACTTAATGACAGTAGGAAACACAATGAAACTTAAGTCAAACGAAGAGCGGAGATGTCATCCAGTTATTTCCTACATTGTACAAATGGGTTTTCAAAGGATTCACTCAAAAAATGTTAGATTTCAGGACTAGTGAACTTTCAGTTGTATGTTTTTTAAGTTGAACATATTTTCCCCGAAAGATGTCGTTGATCAGGATTAAAGTGCAGCATACTTTCGATTTCTCCTTTAACTTCCAGTAATACTTTTATTGTAAATTTACGGAAACGAAAACTCAAAGATTCTCTCCTTGGCAGTGTTTTTATTACCTTCAAGAAACATAAGGACGCAACGCTTAAGTTCAAAAAGAAACTGCAGTGTGCTAAACAAGTTCAACACAGGCAGTGACCATAGATTGGTGAGATGTAAGATGCACCTCAACACTAAACTCGAACGTAGCAAGCTCATAAGGCAAACAAAATGTATTGACATAACCAACCTTAAAAAACACCATAATACCTTCAAATTGGAACTGAAGAACAGATTCTCTGCTTTAGAAGGCCTAACATCGGAAGAAGTGGATATTTATGAAGTTAAAAGAAAAGTAATCAAAGCTCTTATTGAAACACCAACAAAATTAGCTGGGTCTAAGAACAAATTGCATGTGAACAAATTATCAGGAAAAACCAAAATGTTGATGCAAAAAAGAAGGGTGATGAGGACAACTAAAGAAGATGTGACTTCCAAAGTGGAATATATAGAGCTATGCAAGACAGTACGAAAAAGTATCACTGAAGACGTAAGGAAATTCAACTGTGAACTAGTAAGGAAAGCAATTGAAAACAACCAAAGCCTAAAGATAGCAAAGGGACATCTCAGTAAGGGGAAAAAACAGATTATGGCACTGAGAAAAGAAGATGGTTCTGTAACAAGAAATAGAGGCGAAATTTTGACAAGAGTGAAAGATTTCTACTCCAAATTATATGAAAGGGATTGTACATGTACTCCAGACATCATGAAAGGTACCAGTACCAGAGTTCTTCCAGTCCATCCAGCAGAAGTTGCACATGCAATCAAGAACATGAAGCGAGGTAAACCTCCAGGAGAAGATGGAATTACTGTAGACATCATACAAGAAGTAAGTGGAGAAATCGAAACAGTACTCGCCCAAATTTTCACTCCATGATTTAATGAAGGAAAAATTCCTGAGGATTGGAACAACGCTACAATGATCTTGCTACATAAAAAAGGTGACATTGAGGATCTCAGGAACTAGAGATCTATCAGCCTCCTATCAGTGGTTTCTAGAATCTTCACTAAAGTTCTTTCACACCGCTTGAAGGTGACACTGGACATGGCTCAACCGAGAGAACAAGCTGGATTCAGGAGTGGCTACAGCACAATAGATCATATCCACGTGCTGAGAGAACTAATTGAAAGAGCGAGGGAATATGAACTTCCATTGTGCATGGCTTTTATCGATTATGAAAAATCCTTTGATTCGGTGAAACCATCAGCAGTTGCAATGGCTCTGAAATCCTGCGGTATTGAAGATGCATACATTAATATTATTAATAACATCTATGAAAATGCAAGTGCAAAGATTCGGCTGTTTGAAAATACAACACACATAAAAATTGGAAAAGGAGTGAGACAAGGTGACACCATATCTCCGAAGCTCTTTAATGTCACATTCGAAAATGTCTTTCAATCACTGAACTGGGAAAACAAAGGGATAAAGATTAATGGAGATTATCTAACCCAAATTCGTTTTGCTGATGACATAGTCATTTTTGCAACTACCCCATCAGAGGTACAGAGTATGATACAGGAACTTGCTGACAAGAGTAAAGAAGTGGGATTAAAAATGAACTTTCAGAAGACAAAAGTGATGTACAATGCTTTTACAAGAAATGAAGATTTATCGATTGATGGAGAAAAGCTGGAGATAACAGACACGTACGTTTATCTTGGACAGCAGATATCAAGTGAGGGTCACATTGGTGAAGAAATTAATCGGCGTACAAAACTTGCCTGGAGAGCTTTTGGAAGAAACAGCATAAATTTCAAGAGCAATATGCCATTATGTCTTAAAAGAAAAGTGTTTGATCAATGCATCCTTCCAGTGCTTACGTATGGTGCAGAGACGTGGACCTTAGCTAAAAGAGACATACAAAGGCTGCAGACAACTCAAAGGAGCATGGAGAGGTGCATGCTTGGTGTAACCAGGAGAGATAAGAAGAGGAACACGTGGATCCGAAAAATGACGAGAGTGGAAGACATCATGATCAGAGTTAAATCCCTGAAATGGCAATGGGCTGGACATACTGCCAGATAACAGACCATCGATGGACAGCCGAAATTTGAGATTGGATTCCAAGGGACAGGAAAAGACCCAGAAGAAGACCACATGGAAGATGGGTGGATGAAATTCGAAAGTATGCGGGAGTGACATGGAAGAGACAGGCACAAGACAGACCGTTGTGGAGGAAACTTGGGGAGACCTTTGTCCAGCAGCGGATTGATAATAGTTGAATATGATGATGATGATGATGATATATATATATATATATAGGTCAGGTGATGCGTAACATCATAGCCTCTCCTTGACAAATGTCAACCCCGCCTTCTCGTGGTGCATCCTGTTCATACTAAAAGGGCTCTGACGACCGCCAATAGCGGTATAACTATACCTTCGGGATCAGAGGAAATGCTGTCCCACACTCACCAACCCGCTTGGCCAGCGTGGTGAGTTATGGCCAAACACCTGCAAAATGACTCCACAACTTAAATCTTGGGCTTCAGTCTCCGGCATCTGGAATGTACGTGGCCAAGGCAGCGGCCAGTGCGACATGAAGGCAAAGGGTGCTAAGAATCCCCGGAGGACCGGACTAGGCTGTCATCTGATGCTGACCTTGGCTACATATAATGGACGCTCCCCATCTTCTGATTCAAGGATTCTTAAATTGGAACAGGAACTACAAAGGATTAAGTGGGACATAGTCGGGCTAAGTGAGGTAAGGAGAAAAGGAGAATATCTCATTGAACTGAAAAGTGGACATCTCTTCTACTATCGTGGAACATATACTGGCAGAACTAGTGGTGTTGGATTTATAATAAACAAGAAACTGAAGGATAAAGTTGTAGAAGTTGAAAGTTCCTCTGACAGAGCTGAAAGACGTGTTATCCAACTCTCGAGAAGATACCAGGCTCAGATTATTCAAACTTATTCACCCACCACAAGTCATCCTGAAGAAGAAATTGAAGAATTTTATGAGGAAATTCGTCATCTAAATAATACAGGTAAGCAGCACTTGAAGATAATTATGGGATATTTCAATGCAAAAATAAGGCAACGACAACAGAATGAAACTTCAGTAGGTGAATTCGGTCACGGCAACAGAAACCAGCGTGGAAATACTCTCGTTGAGTTTGCAGAGGCAGAAGGATTTTTCATCTTGAACTCCTTTTTCAAGAAAAAAGCCACACAGAAAATGGACATCGAGACATCCAATTGGGACGACAAGTGAAATTGATTTTATTATGTGTAAAAAAACATTCGCCATAGAAGACTGCAGTGTGCTAAACAAGTTCAACACAGGTAGTGACCATAGATTAGTGAGATGTAAGATGCACCTCAAAACTAAACTTGAACGTGGCAAGCTCATAAGACAAACAAAATCTATTGACATAACCAACCTTGAAAAACACCATAATACCTTCAAGTTGGAACTGAAGTACAGATTCTCCGCTTTAGAAGGCCTAATATCGGAAGAAGTGGATATTTCTAAAGTTAACAGAAAAAGTAACCAAAGCTCTTATGGAAACAGCAACAAAATTACCTTGGTCTAAGAACAAGTTGCATGTGAAAAATTTATCAGGAAAAACCAAAATGTTGATGCAAAAAACAAAAGATATGAGGACAACGAAAAAAGATGTGACTTCCAAAGTTGAATATATAGAGCTATGTAAGACAGTACGACAAAGTATCACTGAAGACGTAAGAAAATTCAACTGTGAACTGGTGAAGAATGCAATTGAAAACAACGAAAGCCTAAAGATAGAAAAGGGACATCTCAGTAAGGGAAGAAAACAGATTATGGCACTGAGAAAAGAATATGGTTCTGTAACAAGAAATAGAGGCGAAATTTTGACAAGAGTGAAAGATTTCTACTCAAAATTAGTGAAAGGGATGATACATGTACTCAGACATCATGAAAGGTACCAGTACCAGAGTTCTTCTAGTCCTCCCAGCAGAAGTTGCACATGCAATCAAGAACATAAAGCGGGGGAAAGCTCCAGGAGAAGATGGAATTACTGCAGACATCATACAAGAAGCAAGTGGAGAAATCGAAACAGTACTCGCCCAAATTTGCACTCGATGCCCTAATGAAGGGAAAATTCCTGAGGATTGGAACAACGCTACAATGATCCTGCTACATAAAAAAGGTGACATTGAGGATCTCAGGAACTACAGACCTATCAGCCTCCTCTCAGTGATTTATAAAATCTTCACTAAAGTTCTTTCACACCACTTAAAGGTAACACTGGACATGGCTCAACCGAGAGAACAAGCTGGATTCAGCAGTGGCTACAGCATAATAGATCATATCCACGTACTGTGAGAACTAATTGAAAGAGCGAGGGAAAATGAACTTCCATTGTGCATGGCTTTTATCGATTATGAAAAAGCCTTTGATTCGGTGAAACCATCAGCAGTTACCATGGCTCTGAAATCCTGCGGTATTGAAGATGCATACATTAATATTATTAATAACATCTATGAAAATGCAAGTGCAAAGATTCGGCTGTTTGAAAATACAACACACATAAAAATTGGAAAGGGAGTGAGACAAGGTGACACCATATCTCCGAAGCTCTTTAATGCGACATTGGAAAATGTCTTTCAATCACTGAACTGGGGAAACAAAGGTATAAAGATTAATGGAGATTATCTAACCCACCTTCGTTTTGCTGATGACATAGTCATTTTTGCGTCTACCCTACCAGAGCTGCAGAGTATGATCCAGGAACTTGCTTAAAGAGTAAAGAAGGGGGAATAAAAATGAACTTTCAGAAGACTAAAGTGATGTTCAATGCTTTTACAAAAAATGAAGATTCATCGACTGATGGAGAAAAACTTTAGATAACAGACACGTACGTTTATCTTGGACAGCATATATCAAGTGAGGGTCACATTGATTAAGAATTTAATCGGCGTACAAAACTTGCCTGGAGAGCTTTCGGAAGAAACAGCAGAATTTTCAAGAGCAATATGCCTTTATGTCTTAATAGAAAAGTGTTTGATTAATGCATCCTTCCAGTGCTTACGTATGGTGCAGAGACGTGGACCTTAACTAAAAGACACATACAAAGGCTGCAGACAACTCAAAGCAGCATGGAGAGGTGCATGCTTGGTATAACCAGGAGAGATAAGAAGAGGAACTCGTGGATCCGAAAAATGACGAGAGTGGCAGACATCATGATCAGAGTTTAATCCCTGAAATGGCAATGGGCTGGTTATACTACCAGAAGGACAGACCATCGATGGACAGCCGAAATTTTAGATTGGATTCCAAGGGACAGAAAACGACCCAGAAGAAGACCACATGGGAGATGGGTGGATGAAATTCGAAAGTATGCGGGAGTGACGTGGAGGAGACTGGCACGAAACAGACCGTTGTGGATTAAACTTGGGAAGATCTTCATCCAGCAGTGGATTGACAATGGTTGATGATGATGATGATATAATTATCAAAGCAGATTACTGCAAATATTCAAATTATTACAAAACTAGTGGTCCAAAACAAAATGGGGATTTTGCAGTGCGGTTTCGAAAGGGAAACTTGGTGGTATGCAAACTTAGCGACTACTGCAGATCGGTTATCGGAGTGGCTAGCTGCGTCACATTAAAATTAGCATCGTGACAATACAGCACGTAGCGTTTGAGCTCTCATACGGTTCGTTTCATTGTTTGGTTTAGACGTTTGCTGATTGTATCCCTTTCAGTGTAGAATTACATAAGCTGAAAGGAGGTTCAGACGATGTTAAAGCACCGTCAACAGAAATAGGGATGGTTGCATGCTACAAGCATAGTTTGCGCCAGATATATGTGGCTGCTACTTTAGGAGTTTCGCAAAATGTAGTTAGTCGGCTGCACGCACCATTTCGGTAAAGGTGTAGTTTTGCGACATAAATTAGTTGGTTTAAAATTTCTAGAAAAAGTTATACACATATTTCAAATTATGTAATTTTATATGAAATAATGAAAAAAAATAAGCTTTACAACGCGTTTCGAAATAATTTGCCCTAAATATTACCAACAAGTACGGGAATGTAAGCATACGCTGGTGCGAGCTTACCCCGCGCCTTAACGTAGTCCGTGGGTTCGGTTAAGCAATCAACTTCGAGTCGCGCTGCAGAGGCTAATTTGTGATTTTGTGTATCTGCCGAAACGAAGAAAACTAGCGTGTTTTTTTATGCACTCGAAGTATGAATAGTAACGCTCTTCCTACACAAAATAATGGCGAATTTAGAACACACTTCGGTAGCAAAACTGATTTCTGTAAGATACAAAGTCTTGCTCAATACGAAATTTCGCTGCTTCATTCCTGGTTTTCTGAACTTTACTTTCTTTCACGAAGCCGTGTATTTACATTTACAGTTTGATACCCTCTTATTTTCGTGGGTATTCTTTTTATTAAAGCAAGTACAGAGTAAACACAGTGCCGTTACTTCAATTTGATGTTAGCAGTACTTAAGGTCTCCTTTATTCTAGCGTTGTATTGAAATTTCAGGAGAATGGTTTAGAAATTCTATTTGATGATTAGCAAATTTTAGTCTCTTTATCATTAATAAAACAAGGTGAGAAAGGTTTCGTTTCCTTTCTTTACAAACTTGAAGACAAACATACACATTGTCTTACATGAACAATTTGGACTAATACGTTCTGCCAAAACACAAAGGAAGGTAATATTTCTTTCACTATGAGGCCACATTTCTTTACTAGGTCTAATTTGGCGGTTTCATTTATTTTAAATTACATTCTCTTCCTTTTCTAAATCGTAGCTCTTTATGAATAGAAAAGGAATTTCTGGATACAAACCGTGAGGTTTATGTCCCTTTGGCTCATCTGGAAGTTTTGCACGTTTCGTCCGTTTCTACTTTCCAATCTCAGAGACATAATTTTTCTTACTAGAACACGATGAGATCTTACAGAAACTAGGAAACCGTGACCCCATATTTCTTTTTTTTTTTTGCTAATCATGAAACTTTTTATGAGTGCTAGATTTCAACAGCGCGTTTGCGAAACACGGAAACAAGCTATATCTGAAATATTGTGATCCGTTGTTTCTTTGGTATTCAACATTTTTGAGAAATAAGAATTGAATTCTATGAAGCAGGAAAAATATTTCATCAGGAAAAAAATCAACAAAACGGAAGCACAATATGTACAAGTAGCACCGACTGCTGTAGTGTAATGAGCACGTCCTTTCAATCCTCTCCGTCTAGGAAATAATATTTCAAATCTCCTCATGAAAACAAAAATTTCAACAAATTGGATAATGCACTTTGCTCGTAGACACTGCACATTATATAAAATTCACCAAAACCCTGTGTTTTTCAGAAAGAAATAATTCAATTACAAGGAAAAGTCGTTTCACACTAACAGTAGTAGTTCAGTGTTTTATGAACAGCCAAAATCAGAAATGTTATTTAGCACGGGAGCGATGGAAATTTGTTTTCCAGGAAATCCCATACATTACATGAAATTTCCTCATTTCAGAAGGTGTATGAGACAAAATAAATATCCCTATCGTTTAGTTAGAAGAGATATGAAGATGAGTATTATATCGCTTTACCCCAGACGAGGCAGTCGTCATTATTGAAGATGCGGGAAATGTTCAACAGACTGCAGAATATTAAAAAAAATTCAGACGTGTAATTAGAATGGGAGATAATATCTGAAATAACCGTATAGTGTCTTGTCCTTTGGTGGAAGAACACGAAATCATTAAAAATGTAGAAATTATGCATAAAATGATATTTCTAATGAATCCCAAGCAATATAAAATTAATTTTTTCAAATTCGATTTCTTCCAGAAGACAGAGAAAATAAATTATTTTTCACATAATACGATATAACACACTAATGTGTTTTTTCATTCCGTTAATAAACGTAAAATTACAAAAGTTTCATACGATTTCACTGCCAACGGACAGCTTCTTCAGGCTTCTGAATATAAACACTTAACAGAAACAGACAAAGAATAAATGCAAATATAAAATTTAAAAGCATTATAGCATAGCATGAGACCCGTATTAAGCCTCGTAAGCGTGTGCACATATGGTTCCGGTAATTTTTTCATGATTTTATTATTAATACCGTCCTTACCAGGTGCCTTTTTATTCCTGAGTTTGTTAATATGAAACCGTACCTCCCTGTCAGTAAGAGGAAATGGGTTTTCAAAGTCAGGTGAAATAAATTTTATTCGGCTCTTAAAAGGGTCGGTTTTTTTCTCGCAGTCAGATTCTGTCCAATTTCTGCAGCTTGTTCAGGTTTTGCGGACCTAAGAGAGGTCGTGGCACTTTCAACTTTGAGTTGCTGCTTTCTCTGTCTCCCCCCTCTTTTTTTTAATCACACCATTCAGAGTGCTTTTATTTGGGTATGTTCTCACAGGTTTTTTGTACTGGTGAATTCCTCGTAGAGTTCTGCACTTTGTGCAATTACTCTAGAGTTTTCGACATTCTCCACATGTTTAAATTAAGTATCCAAGGCCTTTTGGGTTTTGATGTAGGCATCCGAGTCAGGGATATCATTTATTTTAAACTGTTTTTCGAGTGAGTTTGCAAAAATTTCCGCTTTTCTTCGTCAGTTCTACCAACCGTCCCATCTTCTTTTTGAAGGGGTGGGAGTAACGTGACATTTTTTTTTGTAAGCTCGACGTAAGATTCCATACGGTCATTTTATTTTTTTATCCAAATTTTCAGAGTAGTCAATATGAGCTTGCTCTAATACTTGACCCCATGACCCATTGTCGAGTTTTCTAATTTCTCTTTTAATTTGTCTATTTAGGCAGCCATAAGTGTCATAGAACGTTTTATTTCTTGTTCTTTGCCACTTGCTTCGGTACTTATTTTTTCTTTAATAAGGTCCAAAATTTCTTTCGGTAAATAGTACGGAATTTTTTCTCTCTCTAGCAGAAGTTTGACATTCTTCCATATTTTTTTCAATGGCGAGGTTGAAGAGTTCAATAGCTCTGTCAATTTCTTCTTTGCTATTGCAGTATCCAATTGCCGGAGGTGGCACTAATTTAATTTTCTCTTCAAATTGTTTTAAATTAGTGACCATTTTAGGTGCTACCGTCACAGTTTTCTCAGTATAAAGCTGGAGGTGAACGGGATTGTGGTCAGAGGAGAGCGCTGCCGCAGTGTAAATTTCAAAATAATATTTATTATTCTTCAAGATGGCAAAACCTATTATGTTGCTAGTTCCTCTGAGCGCCGTTCTTGTGGATTCAGACGGTGCCCCCAAATCAATGTTTTTGTTTAAGAGATATCTGAAGATATTGTTTCCACTTTTATTAGCTCTAGGGCAGTACCAATATCGGTGTTAACTATTAAAATCTGCCGCTATGACCGTGGGAATATCTTCCTCGAAAAGATTATTTAGAGCTTCCCTGGTAATAATGTGTTTGGGTTGATTGTATAGCACCATAAGTTTAACGGGTTATTTTTTGTTTTAATAATAACCGAGTGCGCTTCCATGACATCCTCTGTGTTGCATGTTGCTTTGATTTGCTCTAGTTTATCTTTCACTGCAATCAAAATTAACCTACTTTTGGTGGTTTTGTCTTTTCTGTAAGCCTTGTAGTTGGGAATTTTGAATTTAATTCTGTCTATTAGCCAGGATTCATTAATCAGAGCAGCATCAATTTTTTTGTGTTTTAGGTAGGCTAAGAATTATCTATGCTGTCTTTTGATGCCTTGCGCATTCCAAATTAATATGTTAAGTCCATTTGTTTCAGAGTATAAAATTTCACCCTCATTTTTTGTGCATCATTTTTTACTGTGTCAATTTATTTTATATTATTGTTACTTTCGATAACTTGGGCATCAATATCAGTATTGAAATTGATTGCTTCCATGTTTTTGACCAGTTTGGCAGCTAATTCTGCTATTTTATTGATGGTCCATTCACCATTTTTTTGTTTTTTATCTGTTTCTCCATTTATTTGGTTTTCCGTAAAATTCTCACTCATGGACTTTTCTTTAATTTTTTTAATTAATAGGTCAATTTTGCTTGAGTGAGTATTTTTATTCTCTCTATCTACAATATTTACTGGTTTAGAAATGTTTTCGCTTGTCTTGCAGCGCAGTTCTCCGGGGTTATTTTTATTCACATGTGTGAAGAATAGTTCCAACTCTCTTTCACTGTTTCTATGTTTTTTACTTGTTGGCTTGCTATTTCAGTGTGTTTATTTCTCGCATTATTATATAGAAGAGGCAGTTCCTTTTGTGTGTTATAAAGTGTAATGTTATTAGTAAACTGCAATTGAGCACCTTCATTACAGGTAATTTTTCTACTTCTTTAATTTCTCTGCTAAGCCTTCCTGTGAAATAATTTGTTTTTTTCACAGTTGGAGTAACTGTTTTTCTTTCGAATTTTTTTGGCTTTTGTATAGCATTTTCAATAAATATTTATCAACGTCAACAATTAATTTCTCTATCACTTTCGTGTTTTGGAAAAATTTTTTTTGCGATGTGTTTTAATTCTTTCTCTTCGCGCCGAATGCTGCAAATTGCTTTTAATGACAACTTTTTTTCTCTCTTTTTTTTTTTTTTACTTTTCACCTAAATATTTGTCAACATCAGCAATCAATTTCTCTGTCACATTTGTGTTTTGGAAATTTTTGCTATGTTTTTCAGTTCTTTCTTTCAGCACAGAGTTCTGTAAACTGCTTTTAATGACAACTTTTTTTCCCTGCGTAATAAGTTAATATTACGCAGGTATTTATTTGTATAATTTTTCTTTAATTCTCTGTCATTAACTTCATCTTTTTTTTTTGAGCTTAAACTATGCTCGTATGATGCCTGAGGTTGTTCTTTTTTTTGTGCTTTTTTTTTTTTAACATTTTTGTTTTTTTGTGTTTGCACAGTTTTTTTTTCACTTTTCTCAAACTTTTTGAAACTTTCTGAAGTTTCAATTTTTTCTTTGTAAAGTCTTTCTTTACTTGTGTGAATACATGTTCGTGTCTGTGGAAGCATAGTTTCTTTCAACTGCGGAGCAGGTTTGGCAAATTTCTTTTTGAAAAAGTACTCGGCCCCAAAAAGGGCCGTTTTTTTAACAGACCGACGTGGATTTACACCAAATTCCTTGCAAAAGCCTGACGCCGAAGCCGTCTGAGGTCTATTTTCCAAAAAACCTTCGGTTTGTGTAAGGTTGTCCGGATATCTTTCGGACTTTGCATAAATCATACCTGGTATTTTCTCAGATATTTCATCGCCCGGGCATCCCCCCCCCGTGTTTTAATGATATCTGAAAAATTTTGAAATATCCCATCGCCCGGGCATTCCATCGGTGTTTTAAAGACCCATCGCCCGGGCATCTCTCCGGTGTTTTAATGATATTTGTAATTTTTTCAGATATCCCATCGGCCGGGCATCCCACCGGGGTTTTTATCATATCTAATAATTTCTCAGATATTACGTCTGGAATTGGCGCAGATATACAAGAAGAGTCATCGACAACTTTTTTGTCAGATGACGTGCCTAGAATTTTCTGAGGCACAGAATAAGAAATTATTTCACTTACTAATCTTCTTCTTGTTCTCCTGGTTCTTTTTTGGATACTATTACATAGTTTCGGCGGAAAGTTTCTAATTCTTCTGGATCTTCTGGGATCTGGCTTTTCAGTTGACTCTCGATTTCCCGTGGAAGTGGATGAGGAACGGGAAACGACATCACTTTTCTTGGCGTCAGGTTTTGCTCTACAACATCTGTTCTGGTAATTCTCTTAATTTTTACGATGGGCTGGAAGCTGAAACGAAGAGAAGTGGATTCGAGAAAATCTTAATTGAGCTTTGCAAAAAGCTTAACAACTAAAAGATCCCCTAACCGGACTGATTCGGATAGAATGGTAACCCAGAAACTATCTAACCGTTGAACAAGATGCATGGCCGACGACGACAAAAAGCTTACACTGAATTCACTCGCAGGAGCTCACACGATGTGCGACCTTCCTGCACAGGATCCAAAACGCAACTGGCGTGAAGGACTGCTGTAGGGTGCAAGTCTTCTTATATCCTTCCAGATCGGTTAAGCATCCTTAAAATTCACGTCTTGTACTAACGCAGTAGTTACTTTTCTATGTTTTATATACCGTTTGTGCTCTGCCTCTCTGATGTGGAAAGATCTCTTTGTCATTCCGATACACCACCTTGTGGAATGCGTCCGGGTATATGGGATGTCGTATACCCGGCTCTAAACATAGCGCCCAGCTCGCACAAGTGCGCCATGTTTAGAGCCCAAGCGAAGAGAGCTTACGATCTCTCTTCAGATAGAGAGGATCTGCTAGCAGAAATCCGCAACCTAAGAGAGTTTGCTACTGTAGCTGGCTACAACATTGAGCGTATCGAAAGAGTAATACATAAAGCATCTTTGAAAGTAACAGGGCGAGCACAAAGGTCACCTACGGAAAGAGCAAGTTTTGTCGGATCCATACCATTAATCCCCGGATTTTCTTATCAACTCAAGAATACTCTGCGCAAGCTGAAGCTGGATGTAGGTCTAAGATCCCCGAGGACGATCGGGACCATTCTCACCGCTGATCGCGACCGGCAACCACTGCCCACCTAAGCCGGGGTATACGGCATCCCATTAATATACCCGGACGCATACCAAGGTGGTATATCAGAATAAAAAGGTCTTTCCACATCAGAGAGGCAGAGCATAAACGGGATATAAAATATAGAAAAGCAACTACCGCGTTAGCGCGAGATGTGAATTTTAAGGATGCTCAACCGATCTAGAAGGATATAAGAAGAATTGCGCAATACAGCGGTCCTAGGTCAACAGCAGTCAGAGAATAAATCGATGTTAAATCAGGCAGTGACGTACGTAACGCAGACATAATTACTGAAATGTCACCTATCTGGCGCAAGGTATTAAACATTAGGAGCTCGCTGGACAATTTATGAGCACGAGGCGTAATACGAATCTCAGGCTATGCTGTAACGATTTTAAATTTTACAATTGCATTTATTCTTTGTCTGTTTCTGTTAAGTGTTTTTATTCAGAAGTCTGAAGAAGCTGTCAGTTGGCAGTGAAAGCTTACGAACCTTTTGTAATTTCATACCTATTACCGGAATAAAAAACACATTAGTGTGTTATATCGTATTATTTTAAGTGGCGTACAACCCACGATCCAATTTTCGGTCCCTTTTGCATACTCACCTAACGGGAAACCGGTGAATTCTTTCAAAAGCATATACACTGGCGGAAAATGAAAAAAGAACACCAAGAAGGAATTGGCGGATAATCATGAAATTTACATATGTTAATGGGGTCGAGATTACGTAGGTGTGATGTAAATTTCGGGACCAACCGGTGAGCGCTTACGCCACAGCACGGCATAATATGTAAATTATCGTCGGTGATATTTAAGGAGTACGACGAAGTGAATGTAATCAGATGTCGGCGAACGGACACGTGCGAAGACCTTGAAGAAGCTACAATGCCTGGACATGGAAGACGTGTACGATTTCAGCAGTTATAGGAATTTGAGCGAAGTCGTCTTGTCGCACTTCGTGAGGCCGGTTAGTCGTATCGTCGTATTGCGGAGCGAATTGGACGGGAAGTATCGGTGGTGGAACAATAGTGGTACGATGATGGTGGAACGATGGTGGTACGATGATGGTGGAATGATGGTGGAACGATGGTGGTATGATGATGGTACGATGATGGTGGAATGATGGTGGAACGATGGTGGTACGATGGTTGCGTAGATGGTCCGAGGAACATTCCCACACGAGAAGAAGTGGAACAGGGAGTCACAGACGGACTGATGAGCGGACCGATCGACTCATAAGAAGAGCGGCGATGTCAAGCAGAACGTCAACTGCGACGCAAATCTGAGCTGCCGTTGCACTTGAGGTGACTGTGTGAACAATCCGCTACCGTCTACTAGATGCAGGAATACGTGCACGTGTGCCTCTGGCACGTATACCTCTGACTCCAGCCCACCGTCAGGAACGGCTGCAGTGGTGTCGCCAACGTCTGCACTGGAGAACCCAATGGCAATCGGTCGTGTTCTGCGATGAAAGGAGATTCTGCTTGGGAGCCTCCGATGGCCGTATGCGTGTTCGCAGACGCACACCAGAGCGTGTCCGCGGTTCTTGCATCCGCCAGCGATACACAGGGCCTGCACCTGGTCTTCTGGTGTGGGGAGCGATCAGCTGTCACTCCCGTTCACAATTAGGGTCTGTACCGGGTACGTTAGACAGCACCTCGTACATCAACAACATCATTCAACCCCTTGTCGTGCCATTTGTAAGGTCGGTCCATCGTGGTGTTTTCCAGCAAGGTAACGCACGCCCACACACGGCACGTGCAACGCAATATGCACTTCAGGGTGTGAGACATCTTTCATTGCCTGCACGTTAACCTGATGTCCCCCATTGAGCACGTGTGGGATTTTATGGGACAACGACTTATCCGGTCTCGACTGCCAGCTACGACCATCCCCGATTTACGCGTCCAGGTTGAGGATGTTTGGAACTCAATACCCCAAACTTACATCCGACATCTGTGCGACAGACTCCATGCCAGAATTGCACAGTGTGACGCAGTTCATGGCGGTTCAACCTCGTACTAACCATGTTATATGGAAATGTTGTTTTTCAGTTTACCAGCAAATATAGCTGTATTTTGCGATAATGTTTTGATCACGTTATCCTCTGTATTCTGTTATTATGCTGTATAAATTTCGTTGGTATCAGACGTCGTCTTCTGGGTGTTCTTTTTTCATTTTCCGCCAGTGTAATTCGCCATGTTTGCACAGCGAATGCCAAGTCATAGAAAGGCTCTTAATAGCCATAGAACAGGTCTTAAACTCATGTCAACGGAAACTACTAACTCTTCACAAATATGATCTTTGCTGCCCTATTTACAATATTTGGGGTATATAAACGCGTTCATTTTAACTTTTGAAATAACATCATAACGTTATTAGAAACAGAAACGGAAATGTCCATGCTTATTTAAGTTCATAATATTTATACAGTGGTGTGAAAATTAATTAAGACAAAGAGAAAAAAGTTCGCTTCTTGAGTTTATCTGGATGTTGTTCGTTATTGACGGAAGTGGGCGTTCCTAAACTGCGCAGGAATCCGACCGTAATCGTCCAGAAACGATGTTTGCTAGGTTCATATGCCTAGTGGCAGATTACGCTCAGCTCTGAGCCGGCGTTTGATAACAGAATACGCGAGCGAGTTCGCGGTGTTAAGTGCAGTGATGGTATTTCGTCAAGCAAACGCGCTAAAGTTTTAGCGTATAAGGAAAATACTTAGATTACTACTGGTGAGATTTCTGCGGCCACAGACGTCAGTAAATTCAGTGTCTAAAGGCTGTTGAGAAACTAGAAAGATAGTGGACCCTAGTTACCAAAGTGAAACGTAATCTGTGAGACATCATCACGATCTGATAAATTTATAATAGGAAAAGTGTAATATCTCCATCAATGACAAGTCAGGACTTGTAGAGAGAGTTAGCAGCAGGAGGTGTAAAGACATACTCATCCACAGTACTCCGCAGACTTATAGAAGCTGCAAGACCTGAGAGTAGATATTTAAAAAAGGCTGTTCCTCACAGCTTTAATGAAGAAGAATCTATTGCAACGGGCTAAAAAGTATAATCACTGGAATTTTGATAATTGGAAAAGGATGACGTTTAGTGACGAGGTCCACTTTTTTATCCAAGGGCGGAGAAAATCTGTTGTGCGATGGAATAAATGTGAACTTGTACTGGAAGCACATTTGCAACAGGAGGTGAAACACTCAGTTAAAAAGATGTTTTGGGGTTGTTTTACCTTAGAAGGATCTGGAAGCCTTAGTGCTATTGACGGAATGACGAATTTTGATAAATATTGTAAAATAATACAACGGATGTTTGTTCCAGAGACGGAGAAGTGCTTTAATGGTGTGAATGGCATTTTGCAGCCTTACCTTGCTCCATGCTACACTTCCAAAAAAATTGCAGGCAGTAATGAAACAAAAGGCTGACATTCTAGAGTGGCTTGGAATCTCACTTCATCCCAGTCCCATTGAGAATATGTGGGTCATTATGAAATCTCGGCTCAAAAAGGCTAATTGTTCAACAGTGAAAGACCTAATAAATACAGATATCTGACGTGGACCAGGAACATCAAACTGCAGTCATCGCTCTTTCCACTATTGTATAAGTGAGTCAGGGAAAAATGCACACTGGCTACCACCGGGAATAGAACCCAAAGTCTTCCAGTTACGCGCTGGATATGCTTCCACTGCACCACAGCGGCATCGAATTTCCCCAGACTAACATGCACTAACTACCGAGCTACTTGGCAGATTGCTTCTTGGAGTCCCGCACAATTGTGGGGATTCACCAAAGCTGGTAAGCAGCAACTGAACAAATAATTGGAAGGCGAATGAATAATAAATACAGACATTTGTCGTGGACCAGGAACATCAAATAGAAGTAATCGCACTTTCCTTTTAATAATTTGTTCAGTTGCTGCTTACCATTTTTGGTGAATCCCAGCATTGTTCGGCGCTCCGAGAAGCAATCTGCCCAAGTAGCTTGGTAGTTAGAGTATGTGCGTCTGGGGAATTTGAGGCCGCTGTGGTGCAGTGGAAGCATATCCGGCGCGTAACTGGAAGACCCTGCGTTCGATTCCCGGTGGTGGCCAATGATATTTTTTCCGTGACTCATTTGTAAATATGGAAAAAGCGATGACTTCTGTTTGATGTAGTGAAAGACCAAACCTGTTAAACAAGTTATTGGAGCCATAGATGTACACGTTAAATACTAGATAGCTTGTAATCCATTCATGTATGGAAGGTATGCAATAAATGTTGAAATCTTACCTTGTCCCAAATAATTTGCATACGACTATAGATATATGAAAACCCCGTAGACTGCTAGATGTAAATATTAGCAACCGATGAAGAAGATTTAAAGGAATGTGAAAATGTTACCTGTACCGCAAAATAGAGGTGGGTGTACTATCGATGACACTATCGATATGTTTGTCCAAATCAGTACATCGATAGTGCATCGATAGGTTTTTGTAACTATCGATAGTTTTAAGTTTTCCAATGCTAAAAGTGTTAATCCAGATTTTGTAAGCTATTCAGCTTCCGTCGATGGCTTTGATGACTGGAACGCTCATTTTCATCTCATTTATACTGGTGTCAAAAACATTGAGCCCAGTCATATTCATACATGATGACAATGTAAAACTAAAGTTAACTGTAATCAAAAGACTAAACGGTGAAGGAGTGCGGTTTTTGCACTCTGTTGCTGTTCACATCGAGTCAAGCTCAAAGCAAAAGTGTATGTTTCAGTCAAATAAAGAGGAAGTCAAAAGCGTTGATCTTGTTGCTTGTACTGGAAGTTTCAAGGTGCGTCAGGTGCTGAAACAATTATTTGTTGAGAGTAAGTCATCAGTAAAAATGGGTAAAAGTAAAATATTTTTTGTGCAATTTTCTTTTTCTTTTGGTATGGGTAAGGTCTACGCAAAATATAGCCTTTTCGGAAAGAACTACAAAACTTTGGGCAATACGTCAAATGTATTTAAAACGACAGCATCCAGCCGCTGTGTTTTTAAATGATCCTATAAAAAAACTATTGAAAAACAATTCTACTCATAATTTTATTTAATCAGTTTCTCACGAATTATTACCGTGATTTTGCTAAACATCATAGAAATAAAATATTTTTGAATACAGAACTGCAGAAATTGTTTCTTTAGCTTTTGCGATCAGAAACATAAAAAATGCATACAGTAAAAGCAGAAAACGAGAATTAAGGATCAACGAATTAGTTCGTTCTTCAGGCAAAATGTTTTTTCCTGACTTCTGCTAACTCCCATCGGGAGAATTTCGCAAAAACGCATAATTCCCTGCCCGGTGGCGCAGTTATCTAAGCGCTGGCCGCTGGCCGTTGGTACAAGATGGTCCCCGATTTGAATCACGTAAGCAATAAATGTCGTGGTTGAGTTTGTCTTACAGCACTGGCCCTCTTCGTCACCTGTAGTCACTGGCCCTAAATCAGGGATGGGCGAATGCTTACAGCCAATCGTGTTGCCCAGTGTAGTCGTTAAACCCCAAAACAAAGGGGGAAAAAAGGTTAGTTTCAAAGTTTATCGGAACTTAGCTTTATGAAAATGTGGAAAAGTAAGCAATTATTGTCAGAAATAATTTTTCATCCCAGAAAACAAATTTTCTCTCGAGAAACTTTGCCAAAAACTATCGATGTTATCGATTGTTATTTTTAGACAATCGAAAACTATCGATATTCGTAAATATAGATAGTTCTCATTCTCTACCGTAAATCTCCTGTCGGTTTTACATTACATGTAAATTATTGTTTTTACATAATACTGCATTATGTAATGAAATATTTATACATAATTTTACATATATCTCGTTTTTACCGTTATTATACATTTTACCTTTTTACTACATGCATTACATATTTTCACATTATTTAGGAACATTTTTAAAAAAATCGCCAATTTTTATGCAAAACTACCCAATATTTTCGGTTGTATCAACCTGAGCGCCAACAGATGGCAAGTTTCGCAACACATTAAATCCGATAGATGGCAACACTATACCCACACCAGTCTGTTTTCTTATCTGAAATAAGAGATGAGGAAAGCAGATTGAGTCATCCGTCAAAGGGTAGTTAAGGCTTTCAATGCACGATCAGATTTGAGTCATCTGTCATTTAATAGTTTCGTCCCCAGTTTCTTCCTAAATAATTTCTTTCACTTAATTGTTACAAGTTTGTTTTTACTGTTCAAGTTGCAAAATAAATCGACATACCCCAAAATAAATCACTATATTATCCAAATTAAAGGCATTTATTAACGAGTTTCCCAATGGAGGACTTAGAACTGATAAAAATAGTTTGTTCTGTGGTGTTTGTGCATCGGTTGTTTCTTGTGACCAGTGTTTCCAAGTTCCGCTACACATTAAAACTGGGAAACAAGAAAAAAAATAAGGATTCGTTGAAATCAAGGCTTACAAAAGTTCCAGGGAACAGTAAATAGGTCAGCTCAAATTCCAGTTTGTATCACTGGTATCCGGTATCTCGTTGTCAAAAGTAAACCATACATTATCTAGAAGTTTCTTAGAAAAATACTGCACTCAAATAATTCCAGACGAATCTACTTTAAGGGAAAACTTACTTGCAGGTGATGTACGACGAAACTGTACTAAAAATTAAGGTGAAAACTGGAGTGTTTCCAGTTTGGATCTCAGTTAGCGAAACAACAGGTACGCAAGGGAAATATATAGGAAATCTTATTGTTGTGCATCTGAAGTAATCAGCACCACCGATTCATGCTTAATTACTACTAAAGAACTAGCGACATGTAACCACCACACAATCGTTAAATTGATCAAGGATTGTTGCGAATTTTATAGTCAGAGGGAGTACAATACGATAACGTTCACCTATTGGTAACTGATGCTGAACCTTACATGATGAATGTAGCTACAGTAATTTCTGTACTCTTCCGCAAGGCGATTCATTTGACTTGTCTACTGCACACTGACGCCCTTACTTTGGCATTGTAAAATATATTTTCGATGTCGCCTCTCTGTTTCCACTGCACATAATGTAGAATACTGCACATAATAATGCTTTGTGTTATTGGAAAATGAAAGACTGTATCGGAATGAAACATTTAGTTCCACTTGATTTCCATTCTGTTTAAACAATGAAAATTATGTTCCATAACCATCTTTTTAATATGTGATTATTAGTTTTTGGGAAATATGCTACAAGAATTTCAGTTTGAGAATTCATAAATAGAAAAAGAATTTACAGCGTGTTTCACTTGTAAAAAGCCTCGAGTTATCGTTCACTACAGACATAATATACATACAAGACGGTTGCAACTTTTGGAGTAGCGACATAGGTGGAGACATATTTAAACGAAACATGGCTCCCGCATGTCTCGCTACGTAGCGTTGCATTGCGGCTTACAAAGAAACCATCGATAACTTTCGATGTTGAGTTCCTAACGCCCTGAAAAGCTCAGTTCTTGGCCAGTCTATGTGATATGAGCATGCACACGATTTAGCAGAAATTGTTGTTGGTCAAAATATATTGGACAAAAGGTTCATTCAGGTTGACACTATAATTCGTGCATGAATACTAGTATTAAATATCTATATACCATTATCCGCAATGATCGTGACAAAATTGACAAAGGGAAAAAATGGGGTGTGTATGTTATTCCTATGCTCGACACTATCTCTGGTGAACTAAACAATCATTATGTGGGTTCTACCAAAAGAAATTTGGATTTGAGATTAAATGAACACAGATATGATCTAAAAATGAATCACCAAAGCACCTCTTTTGCAAGAACCATAAGTGCTGGAAATTCCATCCCAGACTGGGACAACGCTAAAGTCATAAACACACCTAACTCTGTGTATTCCTTGTTATTTGCAGAAAGCCTCTATATTTCGGCTTATAATACACGTTGCTGTAATGACTATTATCCTTATGTTTTACCTGAATTTTGGAGCAATCTTGTTGGGAAGGACAGCACAATAGCAATTGCTTCTGTTAAGTGATCATTGGCTAACTATGCCTTTTTTTGATTGTCTTGTTATCTGGTATATCATGTGACATTGACATTACCTTTCCCATGATGCATCTACTCCACGTACTTAAGACCAGCATGTACCCACATGGTGAAATTACATCTGATGAAGGTGTCAATGTGACACCGAAAGTGCTCATGTGTTTTTAAACTGTATATAGATTTCATTTTTAGCTGAATAAATATCATCGTGCAACAAGACGGATTTCTTTTAATACTAGGTTCATCCAGGTTACGCGCTCGAACTTCAGCTCCGTCAAAAAATTACAAGACAGAAGATGGTGATAAAACTGGGGATTACAGACACGTTGGTTGATGTTCAGTAAGGCGGACGTCCGTCAATCACCGAGGAAACAGTACACGACATGCATGACAGGTTGCGTATCTTACCGGCGACTCTCCAAGAAATGGGCTTGCCACCTTCGACTTGCGACAGAGCAGGAAGAAAACGGAGCGTTTGTTCATAACGAGTGTCCGTAGTTCAGGAAATGTAGGTGCCGAATTTGCATAGAGAGGGTCATACTGCAACTGGTTTCATTGAAAACGATGACATGCGTTACATAAAAATTTTCTCAGACGAAGCGTCGTCGACTTGTCTGGATACATCAGTTCTCAGAATATGTGCTTTTGGTGGAAAGCGGATCTACATGTGGACATGAATATCCAGTGCATGACTGCGAGGTTGTAGTATTGTGCGATGTGTAGCCTTCACGCGTCATCGGACTCATGTTCTTTGAAAGGACGGTGAACACACACGTGTGCAGCCAAATTATCCACATATTTGTCAGTCAGTTGACGACTTTTATTGCCAACATAGCTACTTCCAGCAGGACGACCTATCACACGTCCAGACAGTCTGTCAGCTGTGTCCAGCTTCTTCGGAGGACGCGTAATCTCTAAAGGCATATTGCCAGTGAGGTCTCGAAGTCGTTTCCACAGACTGACATACACAAATCTATCGGAGGCACGCGCACATTTTAGAAATGCTTGTTTAAATTCAATCAGTAATGACAAAACATTATAAAAAAACTTGTAACTAAATATTTTAAATAAAATGTTTTTTCAATAACATACTGTAAGAAATGCCAGTAAAGGCAATCTTAATGAAGAATGTATATGGTGCTTAGCAACTGTCTTTCTTAATCGAAGTCTTTACCACCAACAATTTGCGGAAATCGTAAAGATTTGTTCTTGTGGTTGATATAACAAGAAATTCTTATCTTATTCTCTGCGGTAAAAAATACTTCAGTGCTGTTTTTTCTGCTTGTTTGAGAAGTAAACAAGTCCATAGTATCCTTTAACGGTCACATATCTTCGAATCTACATAGTCTTGAAGACATGCAGCCTTTTCCAGAGCACAAGCTATTACATTTTTTCACTCCTGTGTAAGCTACTGGATCAAATTGTAAAAGTTAAAGGACAAGAATGTTTACAGCAGTCGAAGATTGTATATTGATATCTTTCCACAGGCTAAAGTTGTTTCTTAAACTGCACATGCTAATTTTATTCTCTTGTTCTATTACTTTATGAAAATTGAGGGAAAATGCATTACTGCTTGTTATATAGTGACAGGAAAACTTACAGCATACTCCCCGGTTAAAATACGCAAAGCATCAGGGCAGCAGTAAATCATAGTGTGCTGGAAAACCAGTTTGGTATAAAAAAGAGTGGGTCTATACGCACAGGAATACATTTCATCAAGTGCCAGCGTGAGTCGAGGACGAGACTTAAGTGAGTTTGATTAAAGTCAAGTGGTGGGAGGCCGAAAGACCGGATGTTCAATACGCGAAACGGCGGAACTGTTAAGAACTCCGCGACAAATCGTAGTAAGTGTGTACCAGGAATACGTTAAACCGGCAAATCCGCTAACAGTCCAATAAAATATGGCGATAAAAGTGCATTGGGTGATAGAGGGCGGCAACGATTGGCCCAGCATCATACAGAGGAATCGGAACGCTTGTTTGCAGCAAATCACGTCACAGTTAAACGAAGGAGCAACCAGGAGCCTATCCTTAAAAACAATTAGTCCTCACATGGTACAACGCGACTGGGGCCGTCACCGGTACAGTACTGTATGATTCGGTTGCAGTTTACGAAGGTCCATGAAAACTGGAGCAGGGATAATTGGAAACGTGTCATATGGTCTTTAGAAATCCGTTTCACACTGTATCATTCCGATAGAAGGCTGCGTATGAGTGGCGTAAACCAGACGAAGCAATGGACCCTCAGACCAATTTGGTGCAGTACAGGCCGGTGGAGGTGGTGCTACTGTATCGGCAGCTTTCACGTTGTCCAGCTTGGGTCCCTTGATACCTCTTGAGCCTTCCATCACTGGTTATAGCTATGTGCAGCTTCTGGCGGGCCATCTCCGCGCTTTCACTACGTGCCACTTTCCGAACCAAGTTCCAATCTTTCAACAGGACAGCGCTCCACCCCATCGCTCCTGGCTGGCGACTGACTGGCATCAGGAGCATAGCAGTGAGCTTACCACACCCGCGTGGCTCATTTACTCATAGAGAAATCACCCGATAGAGAATTTATTGAACATATTTGAACCAGATCTTCGTGATCAGCCATTCTCATCTATATCACTGCCTGGTTTACGCCAAACACTCTGATATTGCTTGTCAGCGATAACTGAGTACGTGTTTGGGAAACCCATTGCGCGTGTACCACGAAGTTTGGATGCTGTTCTGCGTTTAAAATTTGGTGCCACAGGCAATTAGGTGGGTGTACGTAACAATTTGTCCTTTTAGCGTATATATATCAAATAAGTATGCTAAATACATTGGATTTTAGCAGTTAGGTTCAATGATTTTAACATTATTCCATATTAAATGAAATAGATTTGTTTTTAGAAAAAAAAAAAAAAAAAAGGTCAGGCTAAAATCTCCCTATAAAAGTGTATGACATGATTAAGACTTGCGTTTCCTTAATGTCGCCGTGGAAACATCAATTTAGGAAATAAAGAAATGTTCCCTCTAAGTCCAATATTGTCGTCTTTGGCATGATTTGGTTTTCGACATGATGGAATAAATATAATTTTTCCTGTTTGCTAGGATGCTGGTAGCTCATTATCCGATGAGCTCATTTCAAAGTACTCGTTTGTTCTACAAATTGGATTTTGGAAAAACATCAGTCACCTTACAGATAAAGTATTATGAAATTTTCCTTCAAAGTATTATCCATATTTATCAATTGTTTGGTTAAATGTCTAGTACTACATCAAAATTTCTAAAGGGGTAATGGTACACTACGAAATTTTGCCGAATAAAAGATTTTGCTAAAAATTTAAATTTCATTTTTTGAATTATGTAACAATTTCCAACACTCAAATTCCAACTTCTGAAATATTTGGGATTCCAAATTACAGAATTTCAATTGCTCTTCAAATAACAGCCTATGAAAACTGAATCTTCTCACCTTGAATGAAAAGAACGAAGCAGAAAGTGACCCGTAGGCCAAGTTCGGATGTTTAAAACCCCCAAAAATAATGTATTAGCAATGGAACAATGACATAATTATCCTCACTCCTGTACAGGGCTCTGCCAAATAATTCAAAATTGTTCCACCTAAGAGTGAGAAATGGAGAGAAGCTAATTTTGTAGCATTTATATTGTAAATTTTTCTTTAGCACAGCAGATTAACGAGTACAAAACAAAAGACTTTCTACATTCTTATAGCCCAGAAATTTGTCGGTCTGGACATTAAAGCTCCTTTTACACGCATTTACTTTTGTTAAGAATACTGGTGTAAATCTTAAAATTCTACCTACACAATAGCTAAAATGCTTGCAATGCACACCAAAATAAATGCACTCTTTTTATTTCTGCACCAACAAATTTTCATTTAGAAACGAATTACTCTATAAGAAAATACCTGGCAATCCCTTTGAAAGTAAAATATGTTTCATTTAGAGACGAATATATTTATTAGAAAATGTTTTTCAGTCAATTTGAAAATGAAATATTGTTTTGGCCCATTTTGTTGTCTCTAGGCAAGAGAACCGAAATACGTCGTACCATTCAGTTCTGCGTGTGTCATACGCTACTGCTAAAACAATAAATAAAAAAAAGTTTAATGCATGTGTCGTTTTCGTTAGAAGAAACCATGTGAACTCCGTTAAAAAAGTTGTCCGTGAATCGTTTACTTTTCGTGGTTTTTCCCTGTATTCCAACGTATAAAATAAACTACTTAACAAGTCACCAGGTAGCAGAAGAATCATGTAGCTTTCTTAAGTTACAGTTTTCCTTGTCTTGAATTACATTATGTTATTAAAAGTACACAATCGGATACTTGCATATCCACAAAATGCCTGTAATAAGAAAGGATTTAAAATAGGGTTGTTTAAACCGTTGCTGCTGTCACAGTTTTAAATCTACTAGCAAGACTTTCCACTACATTCCTGAAGGTTCCTTCATTCGACCACAAGCGCCTTATTCAGATCGGTCGCCAATAACGGAGGTTTCATTTTGGCAAGCTGTCGGCATTGCTATTCATCCGGAAGGTGATACATGAGGTTGATATTTCGGATCTCCGCAGTTCTGTCAAGTTTTTCTGCACTCATCCCAGCAAACCATTCCCGCAAGAACCTCGCTTTGTGGATTGTGGCATTGTTTTGCTTGCAAAGATGGGGGCGTTCACTACATTGTTACCATAATGGTGGCAGCACAGAATAGTCGAGAATGTCAATACAGGCCCCAGCGTTTAGACTCTCGGACACTGGCACTAGGACGCCTAGCCTAAACCATGGAAAAACATCCACATAGCATCATAGTTCATCCTCCACCATGCTTCACTGGTGGCAGAATATTGTCGGTCAGGTGCCGTTCATCTACTATCCTCCACATTCACATTCGTCTGCCGGATTGACAGATGCTGAAACGTAATTTATCACTCCTCAAGCGTTTCCACTCCACTGGTGCCGAGCTTAACACAACTACAACCGACGGTTGACGTTGATTTTTGTTATTTTAGGTTTGTGTACGACTCATCGACTTTGTAAGCCCCTTCCATTCAGTTCTGGACAGACTATTAAGGTCCTTGTGTTTGTTTCAGCGGCAATGTCGGACTCAGAGCCGACGTTTGCACTCAGGGATCGGCTATGTAGTCATACAACCGCTTTCGCACTCAGCGGGCTCACTATGTGACTTTACGTGACCTACTTCGGCGCGATTTCGCTGTCCTTTATCCAATGTTTTTCCACTTGATAAATTCATCACCTGCAGTTCATTCAAGCACTTGCAGTAGTGCCAAAATTTACCCAAGTGACTTATTGCAAACATGGGATCATGTGACAGGGCCGCGTTGAAGGTCACTGAGCTATTCGGTTTAGTTCATTCTACTCTTCGTGCTTTTCTACCATGTTTGCTCCGCGACGTGTATATTTTATGTCCGTATCAACCATGGTCGTGACATGTATCAGAAACTTCACTCTCAAGTGTTTCCTGAAATCTTTGATCATAAAGAATAATATGTGTGCGCAACAAGTATTTGGAAACTTCAGGAACAGTTTACCAAAAACTGCTAAATACATGGAAATAATAATAACAGCAGTTTTAAGTATTTTCTCTGATACTTCAGTTTCTTTATCGATTTGCTTTTCTGTTCTTTGATTTAAGTTACTTGGTGGTTAAATTTCATGAAAGTCGCTTCTTACCTGATAACAGTAGGTTAAACCGTTAAATAAACTGCACGTAATTGAGATGAGCTCCAGCGAAATTTAGATAAATTTGCTCTAATAAGAGGACGCATTGTATGCTGTAGGTGGAAATAAGTAGTCTGTAATCGAGGGCAGTAGTCGCTTGAGACAATCACAAGAGGAAACAGGCTAGCCTCATTGTGTAAAATAACTTTGCAGTACGACGCTGGTATAGCAGCCAGAATTTCAGCAAAAACATTCCACTGCACTTTGGATCGAATGGACTGTAACAGAAAACGTGCCCTTCTTGCACAATACAAAAGATGCACTAAATTGTTTTAGAAAAACAAAATAAGGATAACGCAAAAATAAAGCCTGAAGGTTAACTGAGGCGTGCGTTCGTTCGTTTTGCTAAAGCAGGAAGCGAAGCCAGAGTTTCCGTGGATTTTGGAAAGGCATGTAATTGCACTTCGTCAAACGTCCGTTCGGGAGGAGGGACGCGTGTCTGGCCGCCCACCCGGGTGCGTGTGCCGGCGCAGAGTGCGGTGCCTGGCGGTCTAGCAGGGCGCTCGTGCCGGCCGTATTGGAGCTGTGGCAGATCACTGTGACTTTCTGCAAGTTATATTCGGATCGTTTATCGATTGCCTTTTCGATTCCAAGATGGCGTTTTTTTGACATTGTTTGTTCGCTATCTTGGCAAATACCTGGTAGATTTTTTTTTTTTTTCTCTCACTTCAAATTTCGGAGAACTTTGCTCCGCCACTACTCAGGAAGTTCAGGAGTCGGTATTTTTGAATAACTCTGTACCGCTTTTGATTAACGACCACGTGCATTAGTTTTGCGACCACGTGCCTTTCTTTGCGGCCACGTGCATTTGTTTTTGCGGCCACGTGCTAAGTGTTGTGTGTGTGCTTGTGCCTGTTCGTTTGGATTACCACGCTTAGGAGAATAGGTAAGTACTTTTTGCTTAATTTTCTTTAGCGAGGGTTTGTGTTTTATAAACTTTTTCTGTTGTGTGAGCTTCTGGAGGGGTCGGACTTTTGTCCTCTTCCACGATGGCTGCTAAGACTGAGCCCGATAGGGCTAACGCTATTGTTGTCACCCATAAGGGTATTTCTGCTACAGACGTTTGTTTAGCGCTGTATAAACATTTAGGGTCTCCTTCGACACCAGTTTTTGCCCTGATCCAAGAGGCAAATAAAAACAAACTAGAAGTGGTGCTTAATAAGAGGGAGCATTATTACAAGCTTCTTGATTGTGAGGTTGAGTGCAACAATACTTTGATGAAGTGCACTAACGCCCAGACAAATGTGAAGTTAGTTTTTTGTAAATATCTGCATTGCGGCATCACCAATGCCGAGGTTGCTACTGCTTTTTCGAAATTTGGTAAGGTGAGGACCGTTAAGTTTGAAGTGAGGAAGGAGAATGCTCCCCACATGAAAGGGGCCTTGTCAGGTACCCGTGTAATTTCCATTGATATGAAGGAGCCTATTCCTAACTTTATGCAAGTGAACGGTCAGCGTTGCATGAACATTTACAGGGGCCAGATTCGGGTGTGTAGACGCTGCAACCACGCTGGACACATTGCTGTGGACTGTGAAAAGTTCACTTGTAGCAATTGCCATATTTTAGGGCACTCAGCTGAAGATTGCAAGGAGGTGTGTGGAAATTGCAAATCTCCGCACCACCAGAGGAAGGCCTGCAGTCAGAGGTCCTTTGCGCAGATGCTTGGAGGGCGAACAGTCCAAGCGTGATGACGAAATGGAGGCTTGCCACGCTGAGGAGGAGGGGGCTCAGGAGGTGTTGCCGAGGCTGAGATCTCGAGCAAAACAGAAGGGGCCCACCAAATTCTCAGCTCGGTGCAAGCACAAGGGGCTCTGGAGAAACAACAGGTTAGTGTTGTGCCTAAGAAAGGCAACAATACAGGTAAGGATACTAAAGAGAGTGTTTCTTTTACAGCGAAGAAAAGAGAAACCGTTCCTATCGGTGAAGATGGGAAGCGGGGTCTGTCTTCTTCGAGTTCGGATGAGGATGGTTTTACGAAGGTTATTAAAAAGTCAAGGAATTTGACTCCTGAACAGGTTCGGGTTCTTCAGTCTATCCCCGGAAGTGTGAGTATTGTGGAGGGTAGTGAGATGGCTGAAAATTGTGACGATACTGAGGATAAGAATATGGAGGTTGATATTCCTAAGGGCCTTCAGACTCCCAGTAGTGCTCGAACAGAGTCTGGAGGTAGTGAGATGTCCAGCGAAGAAGGGGAGACCTCCAGTGCTGATGGTACGGAGGGCAGTAAGTATGATTCTGATCTTAGTGAGAGTATTGAGGAGGGAATTGCTATTAGTGAAAGATCGCAAGATGATATAGAATGTAATGATGACAGTGATATTGATATTTCTAATGATTTAACTGATAATTGTAGTAAGGTTGTTGATAATGATTGTGATAATAGTGTTATTGAGTGTTTTGGTGCTGCCACGAACCGTGAAAAATCTGAAGTCCAATGTTTTGGTGCGAAGGAGGTGAATTTGGTTTCCACTGACCCTGTGCATGATTTATTTCCGGATCTTCCCAACGACACCGGTCAATGGGAAGGGACGGATATGAGGGCACCTGCCCTCCTGGCCAACACAAGGGGGCAGCGGTCTTCCTCCGCGGCTGTGGATGGTCAGGGCATGCGTCTTCCCGAAAGGAAAGCTGCATACCTTACTCCACCCTCCGATGGGCTATCGGAGCACGTCGGGGGTCCCGGAGGCGCACTTGCGCTTGGACGCGCTACGACCACGAGCGGCAGCCACGTCGCCGCTGACTCGGAGGCGATGCCGGAGACTGCCGGGACAGTCTGTGCTCCGCTCGATGGAGTCCGGGCTGTCGGTGTTGGTGGTGCGCAGGTTCGCCAGCACTCTGGTACTGAGGCAATAAGTGGCAAGTTCTGGGCTTCTACGGAGCCTGTGACGGGTGATGATGAAGATGTGGACCCTGTTCGGGCTAACTTACAACACCAGTACCAGAGTAAGTTTAAAAACTCTGGCAAAGAATTCACGGCAGCTAATTTTAAGGCTGTCAACGAGCTTGCCGCGGCGTCCGTTGTGATGTTGCACGGCACAGGTCACGTCGTTCCGACTGCAAACGGCCAGAGTTTTACTGCTGAGAAAATGGATCGCGGTGCAGCAGAGAAGGTGAAATCTGACAAGTAATGTGGTTTCTTTTCCTCTCTCTCCGTTTCCAAGTTTTCATGACTCTTGTTTATTTTTGTCTTTGTCTAATCTCCACTTTCCCTTTTCAGCCCAAGGTAAGTATGCATACCAGTAGGGTCAATTTTCTCGGCACCAACATTAGGATTGGTACGTTGAATGTTCAAGGCCTTAACTCTGCGGAGAAGCATTGTTGGCTTGAAGGATTCTTCCGCCAGAGTAATCTGGACTTCCTTATGATTCAGGAGACGCATCATACGGACTTGGCAAAGTTGTTTGCCTTTCGAAGAAATTCCGGGCTCAGGTTTAAGTACTCTTTAGGCAGTACCGGCTACACGGGTGTTGCCATTATTTTTAAAGAGAAGTTTGAGAGATATATTTCACAATTTCAAACAGACGGGGAGGGTCGGCTGATTGCTCTGACCGTTCACAGTGGTAGTATGTCCATGAAGCTTGTTTGTGTTTACGCTCCGAACCAGGGAAACATGCAACGGTCGTTCTACAACCAGCTCCCGTTTTTCCTTAGGAGTTCGGAGGACGTCTTGATTGTCGGCGGAGACTTTAATGCCGTCATCGATAGTCACCTTGATAGGGCGGGCGATGGTAGGTGGTCTGAAGCCTATGAGAACGTGATTAAAGCTATTCTGGACACTCAGGGTCTTTACGATGTCTGGAGAACTCTTAACCCTAGAGAGCCAGGCTACACTTGGCACAGAGGGACCAGTGCGTCCCGCATTGATATGTTTCTAGTCTCCAAGATTGATTGGATTGACAAAGTTGAAATTTTCAGCCCTAACTCCCCTCTGAGGTACATTTCTGACCACTCGGCCGTCATGATGAATGTCTGTGTCCCGGTTCCGAGAGAGAGGGGCGCTACCCCTGGCGAATGAACGTCTCTATGTTAGAAGACGAAGAAACGCTGGTGCACCTTCGTTCTATTTTGAACGCTGGGATAGCCACGATTACGGACGATGAGTGCGGCGTGTGGGAGAGGGTTAAAAATGAGATTAAGGATTACCTTATGAAAAAAGGTAGTCTGGCTGCCATGGAAAGGAGGAATCGTCACATGATTTTAATGAATATCCTGAATGCGGCGATTCGTGGAGAGGAAGGAGGTTGTAATTCCTCTCTGATTAATAACGTTAGAAGTAGGATCAGTCATTTTTTTAAGGAAGAGGGTTCGGCGGTCAAATTGACCGGCTCCCTCGAAGTGCTCCGGCAGGAGAGTGACATAAACTACATTTTCAGGAAGATGGAGGCTGAGAGAGTTAGGGAGAACCTCCAATGTCTTGATGTCGACAACAGGGAAGTCAGGGATCTCCCCGTCATTCTGAAGGCCGCCGCGGACTATTACGGTGAGTTGTTCAGCAAGGAAGCTGTGGCCTCTGATGTCATGGATGCCTGGTTGGAAGGCACGCCGGTTCTTGCGCAGGAGGATAGGAATCTCGTGGAAAGGGAGTTTACTGATAATGAGGTCAAGACTGCGATCCTGGATCTCAAGCTTAACAAGTCTCCTGGTATTGATGGCTTGCCGGCCGAGTTCTATAAGAAATTTTCCAATATTCTGGCTCCGTGGCTTTGTAGAATTTACAACCACATTGTGAATAGAGGAATCATGACTGAAACTATGAGAACCAGTATTGTTACTCTGCTTTGTAAGACCCCGGAAAATCCTGCCAGGGATCTTGGTAGGTGGAGACCAGTGTCTCTGTCTACAATTGATTACAAGATCATGGCAAAAATCATCAATGCTAGGCTATTGCAGGTTGCGGAGAAGCTGGTTGGTGTTGGTCAGACCTGCAGTATACGTGGGAGACAAATGTTTCACAACATCAGGTGCGTAAGAGACTTGGTCACTTACGTTACCGAAAGAGATCTTAAGCTGGGAATGTTTTCTGCGGATCAAAGCAAAGCCTTTGATCGGGTCTCCCACGATTTTATCAGGAAGTTGCTGGAAGCTCACGGCTTTGGTGAAATATTCCGAAGGGCTGTGGACTCGTTGTATAGAGACCTCAATGGGAGAGTTATTGTTTCTGGCCGTCTTTCTCCCCTCTTTGAGGTTGGAAGAGGAGTGAGACAAGGCTGCCCTCTCTCTCCATTGTTGTTTGTTTTGGTCATCGAGACCATGCTGAGGAAGGTTCTGGCGCACCCGAACATCAAAGGGGCTCCTGTGCCTGGTTGTGCGTACTCCATGAAGTACTTGGCGTATGCTGATGATGTCACCTTCTTTGTGGACTCGGAAAGAAGTCTGACTAAGGTCCGGGAGGTCTTCACGGGGTACTGTGGGGCCACCGGTGCTAAGCTGAATGATGATAAGTCCAGTCTGGTGCTCTGGGGAAGATGGGATTGCACTGCCGTTCATGGGCTGGAGGTGACCGATGGACCCGTCAGGATACTGGGTATCCTTTTCGATAAAGACGGTGTTCATAAGAAAACTTGGAGGGACATCCTCTCAAACGTGCGGAAAGAAAGGGATAGGTGGCAGAAGCTTCATATTTCAATGACTAATCGTGCTAAGTTGGCCAATGCCCTCTTGGTGTCAAAGTGTGCTTTTGCCGGAGAGCTTGAGTCACCCCCTCGGAGTCTTCTGAGGTTATTGGAGAGGGAGATTTTTGCCTTTATCTGGGCTGGTAAGGCCGTTGAGGCGATAGCCAGAGCCGCCCTTTTTTGTCCTAGGGAGGAAGGCGGTTTAGAGGTTAAGCACCTTTCCTCTTGGTTCAGCGCACTCCAGTTTCGTAGTACTAAAGGGGCTCTTAACTCCTCTCATCCGTGTAAGAACTTTGTGTCCTTTTTGACTGGATTATCCGCGGACAAGTTCTTGCCTGGCTATCGTTTTTTCGGGCCCCGCAGGGAAACTACCCATAAGTATTACAAGCTTGGTGGGCACCTTCAGGCCCTTGCGGAGGCCAACCGGAACGGGAATAACTTGAAGCAGATGTACTTTCATATCCTTCCTAGACCCAGGGAGAAGATCATTGAGTTCAATGTTGTTAACTTCGATAAGAGGGAGGCGTGGATGTGTGTCCATGCTGCTGGGGTTGATTGCAAAAAACGGGACTTTAAGTTACGTTTGGCGCATGATGTCCTTCCTACGAGGAAACGGCAGTGCAGGTGGGGTGGTGCTGTCACTGACAGGTGTCTTTCCTGCAATCTTATCGAAGATAGACACCACTTGTTTTTTAGTTGCCCTATGGCTGTGCAGGTTTGGCGGTTGGTCTGGGATTGGGCCGGCCGCCCTCAGCAGTTTATGCCTCAGCATGTTTTCTACCAGTATCCCGGTCCCAAAGCGGGAAGGGATGTCTGGAGACTCATCATTACGGAGACGACGTACAAAATCTGGAGAGAGAGGAACAGAGTTCTTTATTGTAATCACGGTAATGTGGGATTCAGCCCTATGAAAGTTGCCTGGCAGGTCAAGTGCGAGATCCGGAACAGGGTTGAACTTGACGCCCACTCCCTTTCGGACCGTGCCTTCAGGTATCGGTGGGTCTTCTGGCCTCGGATTGTTACCGGTACTAGGGAAAAGTACTTCTTCCACTGGAGAACTTAACCCCCTCCCACCCCCTTGTTTCGGCTTGCAATCCTGCATTACCGGATCCTTTTGAATTTTTGGTTGATGTTTTGTTTCGTTGATACATGGTTTGTGTGTTCTACTAACTTCTCGGATCGAGCGTGGGGGCTCCGGAGACGCAGTTTTCCGGACCCCCTATCGGTCGATTCGGTGCTTTTTGTTTCGTTTCAGCCACTTCTGCTTTGCGGTTTGGATCCAGCTTCGGTTTCCGGACCCCCGGTTTCCGCGTTCGGTGTGCTGTGCTTCGGGGGTGTTGCTTGTTAGAGTGTTTTATTTATTTGTATGTGTATGCGTGTTTTTTTGTTTTTTTTTTTGTGGAGCGGATGCCTTGGGGAGTTTTTTGTTGTTGTCTGGTGTGTGTCTGGCGTGTGCCGGTTCTGTGTGTGTGTCTTTAGGGGGAGGCTTCCTCGTTTCTGGAGATGCCTGTTGCTCTCCGCCGTTGCCTCCTCTGATGTTGTCATCCTTTGGGTGGCTATGTCACTGGGTCTCCTCCGAAGGAGGAATTTCCTCCTACATGAACGTTTCGAAGGGCCTTGTCCCTTCGTCGTTCTAGGAGACTCCGCCGTCGGTATGTATGGTGTTGCGTCGGGGCTTTAGGGGGAGGCTTCCTCGTTTTTGGAGATGCGTGTTGCTCTCCGCCGTTGCCTCCTCTGATGTTGTCATCCGTTGGGTGACTTTGTCACGGGGTCTCCTCCGAAGGAGGAATTTCCTCCTACATGAACGTTTCGAAGGGCCTTGTCTCTCCGTCGTTCTAGGAGACTCCGCCGTCGGTTTGTATGGTGTTGCGTCGGGGGTGTGAGTGTCCTTGCATGTGGAACCGTGGTGTGTGTATCGGGGCATGTGTGAAACACCGGTGGAACCGATCCCATGTTTATACATGGGAGCGGGGAAACAAGCGTGTTGGTGTTGCTGGGCAACAAAAGTTCGTAATGGGAGAGAGGTCGTCGTGCTTCTGCACAATATGACGTCCCTTTCTTTCTGTTTCCAGTGAATGGTATTCGAAGACAAGGAAAACATTATCCTGCCCAAAAGGCGATCTCGCTGTAGGTGGCTTGGACCTAAACTCTACTCCCTGTGGACGGAAGTCCTACATGAGAATGACAAATTCTGCATCCTCACTGTGTCTGACTGTATACAGGAAAACATTCACCATTATTTGAAATGTTGGAAAAGGATTTTAGCGGTTGAACAATATCTAAATGACTTTTCTGAAATTTGAAATTTTTTTTATCAGTCAAATAAAATATATATGATAGTGTCCAGCAATATATTCTCAGCGCTTCATATTGCATTTTTAGACATGATTTTGAATCAAACTGTTCAGAACGTTAGCGCAATTTGTCATTTAATGAGATTATGGAGAGAAAGAAAGCGATTTACTCCTTTCATGTTTTCTCTTGTTTTCCATTAGAAATTTCATTTATTTAATATGATAACAATATCTGTGTGTAAAAACAACATCACATACTTGGATTCATTTTCGCATTCTACTGATAAAGTACGTATCTGAAGAAATTAATAACATGATCCAAAATATTGGTTCTTTTTCTCGATTCACACGGATTCTAAACTGAAAAAAAAAACGATTTCCTGATGGTTTTACAGAGCTTACTTTATCTAAAATGATATTAACTTCTCAGTTGTTTTCGCACCTTCCCAGAAATACATGGCCTAAATCAAGATGTACCAAATCCTGTTTTTGCCTGATATAGGATATCAGGATCAATGTATGGAGAACTGCACTCCGAAGGATCAGATCACCAACAAATTACATTTTCCGTAACTTGTCCTCATCTTCAGCTGATAACTTGGAAAAAATAAAAGTTTTTTCAGCTCTGTGTGGCGTAACATAAACTTGGTACAAAGTTTTCTTTGTTTCGTCAAACATTACATATATTCTATGAGATTTCAGTTGCACCTCAATTAAAGAACAGTAATAGGGATAATACATATATAATATGGAAGTCAACGCCAACGAGATGGGGACACAAGACATCAGATTCCCATGAGCATACTTCTAGAAGATAAACTATGTTACAGCAACAGAATGATGTGATGTAATGCCACGTATTTTTACGAGTGCAGTAAGTGAAATGTCTCGGTATGAAATACCACTACTGTCAGTTACGATTCTGCGAGATTTATCTGCAACCGTTGTGCACCATATATGGCATAACAGCCGTGATTCTTTTTGGCGGGCAACTGGTCTGTTTATACAGACTAATCATGGCTGACACTAATCCGATCGAGGAGAAAACGTGTGAGATTACTGCTGCCATGTCCGCAACATATACAATGGTTCAACCGTGCGTAAGTTTAGGGGTTATCTTTCTCAATGTTATCGACAAACACTTCAGTAATAACGAGAGAACAGGTAGGTTCATAAACTCTGGACATAGAGCCAATCAGTCAGATTGCCATTCTTGAGGTCTATTGATTAAAAAAAATCGTACCTGGGCAATTCATATTCCATTAGACCTGCCAAACCTGCAGTACTGCGTTCCACAATGGTTCTAATTTTATTATTTTGAACATATCGTTGACATATCAGAAAGTACTGATCATCGAGCTCAGGTACATAGAATCTGGATTCATCGCTGAAGGACACACTGCAGATGGACAGTGAGCAGCACTCGTGCTGACAAATTTGACTGTGTCAACCTTCAATATGGAACGAAAAAGGGTCGGTGTGTTCGCCAGTATGTATTAATTAAGGTTTATGTAGATCACTAGGCACTTTCTTTAAAATAAAAGAGTTTTTGGCTAATTAATGACTAGCGACTGAAAAATACTTTCCCCACAATACTTTATTGGTGTATGTTAACCAAAACCAAAAAACAGTTTTTATTAGCATCGCATTTAAATTCGGGGATTATTTAATAGATGTAACAGTAATGTGAGTAACGGGCAAAAATGAGTTAAACATTTGCTAAGATTGTTATTAGTTGAACCTAATAATTTTGGATATTGTGAAAAAAACATTTCTTTTTGTTTAACCTGAGAGAAATAACTGATATATGCAAGGCATATCCTGTTCAGAACTATATAAATGCCACAAAATCAGTTTATAACTAGGGCATTTTACATTAATTGGAACATTTCTTCCCACTATCCATGGTTACAGAGTTTTCAATAAACAAAAAAAACATGATTTATCTTATCTCTTCAAGTTGTATCACATGAATACTTGCGCAATCATTTTCAGAATTTAATTATGAAGTATTTTGTGCTTATATGTCATGCACATGCCGTGGCACTCAAATTATATGATATTGCAGTATGAGTAAAAATTCATAAACATGATATAAGCTGAATTATTTCAAATCCGCCGGAATTGCAATTTATCAGAAAAAACGTGATACTTTGAAAACGTAAGTAACAAATTAATTTCAGTTATTTCAATTTATTTGTGTAAAATTGAACAAGTGGACTTAGGATCCATGCAGTAAATGTCTGAAAGCCAAATCAAAGTAGCAAATTTAATTGGCTTATATTACCTGCATAAAACGAAGGGATTATTGTATTAACCAAACAAATCTGCAACTTACATATTTAGACATGTTTACCAACAGATAGAAAGCATCAGTCCAGCTTATAATTTCTGTCGGCGGTACGAACACAGGCTTTTCCACACATTTAATTTTTCCTAATGAGAAATTACGAAATTTGTCGGCTCTAAATGTTTAAAAGAGCAAATAAAATTGAAAAAAAATTTCATCAATATATTGAACCTGAATATGGTGCATCATTCTGTCTCTTTTTATTTTAACAACTATTTTATTGCAGGATTTTGAGTTTTTACGGAATACGAGGTTTGTTTTTCTTAAAACAATGCAATCTGAAACCATTTATTTCTGAACAAAAAAACAACAATAAGAAGTGCGCTTTTGTATTAAGAAGCTCATGTATATTAAACAGAATGTGATCATAACACGGGAAAAGAAATTCAGGCATGTCTGCACAGTACAAAGTCATACCCAGCGAGGTAAAATAAAGGCAACCCTTTGGCTATAAAGATAATCTACCTTCTCCTTTCGAATATAGTAGCAGGATGATTCATTTTTAAAAACATGTTATTATTAACAAATGTTTGAGGAATAACGGCCTTTCTGATTGAATGCAAATAAATGCTTTATCCCTGTTTTAAGAGTTCCACCCCATTAATTCACGTTAGTTTGAAATCTTCACTTAATTGCTATCCTAAGCGAAATAAATTTTGACATAGCACAGTGGACATGCAGCAAATGATTTTAGGGCGTTTCCTGATTTTTTTGTAGTTTATGCTTAATTCGTTTAACAGAAAACGTTAAGTACAACAAAATATGATTTCGTTCTTTGATGCAACCCAAGGTGAAATTAGTAATTTCTAAAGATAACAGGCAACATATCATTTCTTCATATTACTTTGCTTTCTACCTTTTTCGATTAAGGCCCATCGTCTAATAAAATGCAGGTTTCTTGTTTGGGATGAACTATTCACAACCTATTTTAATGTGATGTTATTTGTAAAATTCAAAAAGAAGAATTTACTCAGAAAATTAATGTATGTATGTTTTTGTATTTATGTATTCTGAAGGAACTAGTGAACGAAAAATCTTTGAAACCACACTTCGTGTTTGAATTTTTTCTTAAATGTGGGTACAGGGTAAATAAAAAAAATCGTAATCAGTTATTTCTATTACTGCAGAAAATTGTGTTGATGGCTCACAGTAATATATTTAAAAAATCTGAATATATATATCATAAGATAAGAAGTGTTATTAAAAATGTTGATCTTCTAAGTTTCAATGTAGGCTAGCAGATGCTTGCAAAAAAGAAGTGTGTAGAAACGAGAAGTTCACCGTGATTTTGTTGCTTCATCTGGATACTCACAACAGTGAAAACTTGGAAGGTTTTATGGGGCATTGTTGAAGGACCACAATAAACAACTGAAATGGGATATGAGCTGCTGCCCGTTGCATACGGTTTGGCCTTTGGTTTCAGGGACGAAAGAGAGAGCAGTGCTGTAAGACAATACACCATCATTTCCTGGCTCGGGACGAACGCAGATAAACAGTACCTCGGACAAATGTTCAGAGGCCAGTGCGTAGACCACTGTACTACCGGACGTCTTAACGTGCTCAGAAGTAAATGTTATTGAAATTCGTTATGTTATTCTGGTAGCTAACTTTTCTAGTTATAGCCATTTTTTGCGCTGATCAAAATCGCAAAAAAATTCAGAAATAAAACTCGGTCGTTTACAGTCCGGCTCAACATGTACTCATAAAGCGTAGACAAACAAGAACTACAAACTGTGTATCAAAGCAATGGAGACGTTTATCAGATAAAACATTCGTTAATGAGTCAATTTGCTTAGCAGACAACAAAAATCAATATTTATGAGTAACATTTAACAGAAATTCATTGGAGTTAGCCCCTAGTCGCTTTTGGATTAGTTTTGGACTTAGTGCATTTCAAAAATGTATAAAGAAGTTCTGTTCATCAGATAAAAGACGTTATAGTATATCAACAAAATTTTGAAGTGAAAAAAAAAACAGTTAGCATTTGCTAGTATAGATAGTGACGCAATTTATTATGTGCATAAACTGTGCTCTGCCACTGAAAGCAAAACGGCAGAAATCACTGTAATGCAGCTTTGCTGGACGTACCTATATTCCGGAACGGTTCAAGACGTCTAGATTTCTAGCACAAAGGGCACAGTATTGCGACACTCTCAATTTTCAAATTACAACAGGATATTTTACGAAATTTAACTCAATTTTTTCTAATTGTGTACTCAAAAATCTTCTGTAGACGAATGGCTTAGGTACACAATAACGTTTGTAAATGTCTGTCGTTTATGCTAAATTTGGCCAGATATCTGATCAATGCTACCAATCCATGAGCCAGTAAAAGCATAAAATAGGATGTGAATATATTTTTGTTGAATGTGGGTGCTGTTGTTTGCAATGGGAGCACATTCACATACAGACAGTTTTTATTAAATGTTTACATAACCTTATGTTTTGCGTTGCGCCGATTCTGAAGGAAATATGTCTTACACATAAAAGTCCAGAAAAGCTTTCCTCAAATGCTATGCAGGTGTATAGTAAAGTTGTATACGAGGTTTCTCACAGGTTTACAATGCTTATAATGAGGAGTGATTAATTGGATTCCCATAATTATTAGGAGAGAGATCCCATGATTTACCCGTCAGTACCTGTAACGGGGATTTTGTTATCTTTGCTCGCTTTAACCAGATAATATGATTGATACAGCTGACATGCCGATTGCAAAGTTGGAGATCATCATTCGTTTGCTAGGTATTGGTTATAAATAGTGGGGGTGTGTGGGGAATTTCGTCCTTACACTGACTAGGCAAAAGTATTTTAATGAATTAAACTGGCCGGCAGGAGCGATGAAGTCGAACTTAAGGAAGCATCCATCCAGTAATTACCCGAATTAATTCATTTTCATATAGCTTCGAGCCTCCTTTCTCTTATGAGGGATCATAAGCGAGATAGTTTTCCGTCAAAAAACTACATTGTCCGAAGTTTGTATAACCTTTTCTCACTTGTATCAGTCAGTAGAAAATTTAGAGAAATATTTATATGCATCCTGTATAAGTATTCTTAACTTCACTACACTGTGCAGGTGAATCCTGCTATGTCACATCCGACGGTGCTGTCAAAAATTTCAAATTTTAATGTATAGCACACTTGGAAATCGTAATTTAAAAGTATTTCCGCATAAATTCAGGAATAGAGGTGCGAAACGATATATGATGGGGAAATTGGGATTCATTGACTAATACAAGCGCACAGCCTTTGTGTTGTGTTCGAATGAGGAAGAAATATTCTAAAATTTTGTGAACCAAACTGCAACGATAAGCTTTTTCTTTAGATTTATTAAGAAAACGAGTGTAATTAAAATTTTCTACGAAAATTGGTGATATGAAAACATTAGCCGAGGCTCTACAAAGCAGATGTTCTTTCAAGATATATGAATGTCTATTGAATTTATTGTTTTTCATCTTAAAAATCGATGAATTAAATAATTCACGATAAATAATTCAGGTACGTGTAATTGTGAAATGAGGAATTTTGTACGTAGCATCGCACGCCTTTGTTTTTCATGCTGACATTTTGGGTTAGTGTTAATAACACTCTTTTGTCATTGCAAACTAATCACTTAATGTGATCTTTACAATCGCTACGAACAACCAGCATTTACAAAAAGGAGTTCTTTCATACTGTACTCAATGCATCGAAAGCAACACAAAAGCAAAATAACTTTTCAAAACACTTTTTTATTAATTTATTTTTCGAATTATTTACTAAAAGCAAAGAGTAATTTTTTATTCACTGAACAATAATTCATAACAAATGTTTTGAGAAGCTCCTTCGTATTAATGAGAATCAGTTTTTAATTACATAGACAAAAGTTTTGAAGACTGCTAAATTGGTTATCGTATTTCCTTTACATCCTTCTTCAGAATTTTAAGAAGCACTTCAACATATTTAAGTATCTAAGCGTATTTTTGAAGTCGTGAGCTTTCTTAAGTTACAAAGAAAAGTTAGATTTATTTTTATTTTTATTTCATAGTAATTAATACTGTAGATGGTTGTGCATGTACTTGTTCACATGTAAGGACGACGTATTCCATTTCGGCAGGACTAGCATATTCGAAAATATCCAATGCTGTCCACGATCACTTTGCACGAACTGTGAATTCGAAAGCCAGAAAATGAATCAACCGACAGCTAAGTAAAGTTTTATAGATGATGCGTCTGACATATATTCGACTGCAGTACTTGTCTTTTAACCAAGTTCAACGTAATAATTTGAGATGTATCACACCTACTTCTGATATTTACCTAGACGCACAATCTAACCATATTAGAAATCCAATGTTTATCAGTTGCTGCTCGTCAATTCTTCCAGCTTTTCCTTACTTTCCACCATCCCTTTCGAAAGTGTTTGCATTTATTATGTCGCACATCACGTCTTTGCAAACGGAATTAAGCGAGGAATACTTACTAAAAACCTATTTAGAAAAGTCCCATGAATTTAAGTCTATGTTTTGCTATCTTAAAAAATGATCTTCCGTATTCCTATTATTCCTTAAAAGCACTGCATTTTCTCTATGTTCGTCTATCAAAGGAAATGTTTCCCACAGGAAAGAAGTTACCGAACGGTAACTTGTTTCCCTTGGGAAAACGATGTTCACAGCGTTCATAACAGCGCCAATGAACACATAACATTTACATATGGAAGATGTTGTGACAATGTTTTTTTTGTTGTTTTTTTAATAGTGACACCTGGTAGGAGTAGAGAAGTCCAGCTAATTGATTGATTGAAGGTTTAACGGCCGTCGTGAGTAACCCAATGGGCTATAAGCAGTCGCCGATCCCTAATTTAGGGCTACTGGTTCCAGGGAAGGGAAAGAGCCAGTGCCGTAAGATAAACACAACATCCATGCCTCACGGGATTCGAACGCTGACCCCTTTCGGACGAATGATCAGAGTTCATCGCTTAAACTACTGCGCCACCGGGCGGTACTATGTACATGTATTAAGAAGGATATGGCTAAAAAGGCAAATTATCCAATGACTGATAATAAAGATTTAAACAAATATAGGCACAACATGTTTTATGACACTACAGTATATTGCAAAGACACAGCTTCATCTCCTGTCAGCAGCAAATCAATTCAGATTATATATTGATTTGCTTTTTTTATGCATGGGGGCGGGACGATAGTCCTTCTGCGAAGCAAAATATGTGTTGGGACACAAATATACAAAATACATATATATTTTGGTGTATGGCATATATCTGGTGTATGATATATACATGTCATACACCAGATTTTATTTCTCTTCCAGATATATGTTTCTCCGTTTGCGAGTTTTAGTGACCAAATATGGTAAAATCGAAACCGGCCGTTTCAAATTTGATGCCACTTAATCAAGGGGAAAGAGCGAGCCAATGTCGTAAGACAAACATACCAGCCATGTCATGCACGGGTACGAAATCCTTGTGAGTCATAAATGGACAGGCGAAATATTTGAAGCCAACGCTCCATACAGGTCTCTCATCTGGGCAGCGAAACCCCTATGTAATAAATTTGACAAAATTTGGAAATGTTATTTGTGTTTTGTGATTAACCTCTTTCGCGCAATATTTTGCTTCAATTGAGTTACCAGTTCAGATTTTTTAACATTAATTTTGTTTGAAAGTAACATCGAGTAGCACACAAAAAACATTCCCAATATGTTTTTGCTACAACAAGATAAGGAAACACAAATGGAAATTCGACATCTTTTTTTGGGGGGACAGCATTTTTAATAGCAGTAATAAATAATTTGTCTTGATCCATTGCAGAACTTAAAATGCCATGTCTGAATAATTTGAAAAGGAATAATACCCATACTAAAAATGATAAGTTATTGGCCTCCAATAGATAACATTTAACATTCTCCCAGCATGTGGCATGACATCGACGTTTTTTTCTCAGCAGTTGATCCCACCCTAGTTATGAAGCCGATCATGATTTAAAGATCTTTGCCATTTTCGAGAAAAATATCAAATTTTTCTTTCTTCTTGTTCTCTTTATCTTATATTATTTCAAGGCATTTTGATTCTCAATTTCTTCTTCGATGAATATAAGTCAAGAATAACCTTTTGCTTTTAAAGTATTAAAATTCAGTGACAGGAGAATGACATGATGTTATTCTTTTTATTCTCATACATGCCATTCGAAATCATTCCAGCATTTCACTAACGACAAAATTTTAATGCTTTTAAACGAACTGCAATTTGTTACATGTGTTTTTATTCTTAATCGAGTGCTGCTTGCGTTAACCATTTCATTCATTCGAATGAGGTTGTTACGGGGTATATATTACATGCGGACAAGGATTGTTAACCTTTGTGATTCTTGTTCCTACATTATTATCAATTGAGGGAAGAATTGTGTGGCGGTTATTCACAATTTCTTCAGATTTGTTTTACAGTTTGTTTAGGAAAATCCTATTATGAGAAGTTGCACAATATCTTACCGTTTCTTTTTGTCAGTATAACCAGTTAGGATTATTAGATTTTACATATTAGATACTAAGTGATTGGGAATGTGAACGCCTGAGGGAATAGTTCATTGAAAGTAAAATACATCATTTACAGTATATTACTGGAAAAAATAAAAAAAATAGGATTAGCAACGACTTTCTCTTTACTCCAATAAAGACCGTCTGATTTGTTTACGAAGGTATTTTATTAGATCAAGCCTAAAATATCAGATCATGCAATTGTATTACTCGTAATATTTCATAAGTTCAGTTCGTTTCTAATGTGCAACTGAAAACCTCCCATATTATAATGAACGACTTCCTTCGCTGCAGTGAAAAATTATTTACAGTCGAAAAAAAAGTTTCCCGTAAATCTACATATGAGAAATGGTCTTTAGACAAAATGTTCTACTCAAATTACGTATAATAACGTATGTAGCGTCGAAAAATTTTTTGTCGAAATAGAAACGCTTATGGCTAACAAAGAATAGACCATAACAGAAATATGGATAAAGTCTACTCCTCCCGCAAAAAAAACCCCAATAAACTTTATAAATTCAAAATATTTTGGTACTACTTTACTGCAAATAATAATTAATTCAAAAAGAGTGAAAACTAAACACAAATGTAAGCCATCCTACAGAATTGATGCACTGTATCTTAAGTATTTGCTGATATAAGTATTCGGACCACTAAGAGAAAATGACCTTCAACTATTACTAATAACAATGAGAAATATAAGAAATCACCTACGCAATACTTATTATGGAGCAGTTGGTGTATTGTGTAACATAATATCCGCATTGTAATAAAGACTAAACACTTAGCCAGCGTTGACAGTAATAGAGAGAGAGAGACAAGTGTATCTTATCTCCCGTACCACTGTATGAAGAAATGTGGATAAGGTGAAAAGAAATATATGTGGGCTCAACGGGTTTATATAACTCTCACCATCGAAGGAGCAAAGGAGGTGATAAAATCCTCCAGGAAGTGTTGCAGAGGCTGCAAAGAAAGCCTCTTGGGATTTCCTTTTTCTTGTGCTCGAAACTGAACAGCTATTCATAAGTTATTCTTCCTACGGAGGAAAAACGAATGACGCACCGGCCCTAGTTCTTGTGAAAGTTGCCATCATTTGCTTGGTGTAGAACATTTTAAAACTCTCAAACTCCGAAAACAATAACAATAGTAGCTGAAAAAAGAATGTTGCAGCTTTTCGTGGTGTAATAAGTGGCGTGACCGTGCGATGAAAGTATGTATTTTGAGGAGCGGGATGGGAAAAGAAAGCACTCTCCACAGAATGTATTTATTTTCTTCTTTTTGATTGAAGGTTTACGACATTCGCTTAAAAGTAAATGTTGCAAGTCTTCGTGGTGTAATGAGGTGGCGTCACGTTTGTCCTTTCGCAAAAAGCGTGCATTTCCAGGAGATTGATGGGAAAGGAAAGCACTCCCCACGATATTTTTTTTTTTAACTTTTTGATTGACGAAGTAAGGACCACTGTGGATAACTCAGTTCAATATAAGAAGTGGATCGTCCCTAATTCAGAGCCACTGATTCCAGGGAAGGGAGAAAATCAGGGCCGTAAGACAAATATAATATCCATGACTCACCGGAATTCGAACCTGGAACCTTTCATTGACGAATGTGGTTTGCTACACTCGTTAATGAAGAATATGTTTCACCCAAGTCAAAAACTTACTGGGGGATCTGCATTTGTCAGCAAGCTGTACTATGGAAGTGGTTCATTTTGAGAGGAAACCAAATATAGATAAATTAATAAAGTCATTACGTATCATTATATTGGGCAGGAAAGAATATCAATACACTTCCCTTTCTAGGAAAGCGGGAACTTTAAAGCCTCAAGAAGAGAAAATGGCATTAGCATATGGAAAGGTATATGAAAGTTGAAGAATCTTTGCCGAGAGGATTTCAGCAATGAAAATATTTTGTACTAATAATACAAGTTGAACTGAAAAGACTCATAGACAAATTTTGCAAGACACTCAATGTCGTACAACTTCAATTGTAGAAAATAAAGTTAAAGGGAGCAGTTTATATACAGGACACCTGGAAAAACCCAAATAAGAAAGTGATTGCAATTTCACCTATTCCTAATTTTTTAAAATGAAATCTGAATGGTGTCATGATATTCAAATCAAAACACATGCAAACCATTCATAATAGATCTATCCTCCGAAGAATGGTGTTGCTTTTTCCTCGAGGACAGTGAATCGAAGGTACAAGCATTACGGAAATCAGAAATTAGTGTGAGTAATGCAATATCTTTTTCAAAGCTTTGATAATAGGAAAATAGGAAATTTTAGTTAGCTTCAATTCCAGAATTAACAACTTCCACCGTGATTTACCGACAGGAAATGATTCTAACAATGTCGTAAAGAAATGAGGAAAAAGAGAAAATCGAAAATTATTTTTCTGATGCTCTTCGATTCATAACTGATTCTTGAAGGCACACAGCAGACTTTTTTCACACAAAATTGCTTTAGTGAAGCTGGGATGGAAAAGCATACTCAACTGGTCTTTTCTGACGGAATATCTTCCCCTCTGTGATTGGTTGCGTCATTAGTTAATAACGAATTTGCGGGTATTGCTGTAATTAACTGACGAATTCGTTAATGTAGATGACTCTTTCTTGCCATACTTGGCATCAATTCTGCCAACGGTACAATATAAGAACACAAATTATGGTCTCAGGAGAGTATAGAAAGCAAATAGTTGAACAGTCGTCCAAGGTCGTATGCAACAAAAAATGACTGGGAGCGAAATCTATAGTGATTTTGTTTTAGGAACATGCTACGATGATGATCGGTTATGCATTGTAAAAAGTTTTATTCGGCTTTTGTTATGGAAAAAAATATGAAGCAAATCAAACAATATTAGATCCGTTTGTTAAAACAACTTCCACATAATAACTGCTTCAGGCTTCGTTGTTATGGTGCATGCATTTAAGTTAATTTGAATTTAATTTGGAAAACTGTAACTAAATTATTTATTGTTTCAGTTACGCTGAAATCTTCTTTACGAACAGTATACGAATTTCTGCAGTTCCAAAGTAACCTAACAAATCGCGTTTCAACAATTGGCAGTGAACTAAATGACTTTGAAACCTTAATTTTTTATCTTATACAATATTTTTTAACATATTAAACAGAAATCATTTATACTACAAAATATTCCGGCGAAATATATTCCTTGACAGTAAGATTTTAAAAACTGAATTTAAGTTAGCGGTACGGAACTACGGGTCATAACTAAAATCTGGGTCACAAGCTGACTGACGTGGAGTCCCTAGGAGCCTATCCTACAGTCGCTAAAAGGTTTTATTGAAGCCGATAAAATTTATTGAAATGTGCATTTGATTTATGAGCAAATGATTGGGAATATATAATAATGGATTTTTTGTTTATTATTTTTAAACGTACTGTAGAAATTAAATTCGAAAAACTAACGACCACAGTTTATTGTAGTACGGTAATGTCCAAATATAAAGTTTAAATAAATGTACATGGCGCTTTTTTATATTTGTATTCATTCGTTTTAGCGCAGAGTCATTGACGTTAAGACGCCGAGGTGCCAATGCCGCTAAGACGGCGCCGTGAGCGATTTCATTAAACAGATGTGTTCATGACAGTTTCTAATTCTAAATTAGAAGAATCGCGATTTCATTAAACGATTTCATTAAACAGATGTAAGGTCAGGTGATGCGTAACATCACAGTCTCTCCTTGACAAATGTCAACCCCGCCTTCTCGTGGTACATCCTGTTCCCAATAAAGGGGCTCTGACGACCGCCAATAGCGGTATAACTATACCATCGGGATTAGAGGAAATTCTATCCCACACTCACCAACCCGCTTGGCAAGCGTGGTGAGTTATGGCCAAACCCCTCCAAAATGACTCCACAACTTAAATCTTGGCCCTCAGTCTCCGGCAGCTGGAATGTACTTGGCCAAGGCAGCGGCCAGTGCAACATGAAGGCAGAGGGTGCTAAGAATCCCCGGAAGACCGGACTAGGCTGCCATCTGATGCTGACCTCGGCTACGTATAATGGACGCTCCCTATCTTCTAATTCAAGGCTTCTTGAAATAGAAGAGGAACTACAAAGGATCAAGTGGGACATCGTCGGGCTAAGTGAGGTAAGGAGAAAAGGAGAAGATCTCATCAAACTGAAAAGTGGACATCTCTTTTACTAGCGTGGAAGTAATACTGGCAGAACTAGTGGTGTTGTTTTTATAATGAACAAGAAACTGAAGGATAAAGTTGTAGAAGTTAAAAGTTCCTCTGACAGAGCTGCACGACTCGTTATCCAAATCTCGGGAAGATACCAGGCTCAGATTATTCAAACTTATGCACCCACCACAAGTCATCCTGAAGAAGAAATTGAAGAATTTTATGAGGAAATTCGTCATGTAAATAATAAAGTTAGGCAGCACCTGAAGATAATTATGGGAGATTTCAATGCAAAAATAGGGCAACGGCAACAGAATGAAATTTCAGTAGGTAAATTCGGTCACGGCAACAGAAAGCAGCGTTGAAATACTCTCGTAGAGTTTGTAGAGGCAGAAGGGTTTTTCATCTTGAACTCCTTTTTCAATAAAAAGCCACACAGTAAATGGACATGGAGACATCCAAACAGGACGACAAGTGAAATTGATTTTATTATGTGTAACAAAATATTCGTCATAGAAAACTGCAGTGTGCTAAACAAGTTCAACGCAGGTAGTGACCATAGATCGGTGAGATGTAGGATGGACCTTAACACTAAATTCGAACGTAGCAAGCTCATAAGGCAAACAAAATGTATTGACATAACCAACCTTAAAATACACCATAATACCTTCACGTTGGAACTCAAGAACAAATTATCTGCTTTAGAAGGCCTAACATCGGAAGAAGTGGATATTTCTGAAGTGAACAGAAAAGTAACCAAAGCTGTTATGGAAACAGCAACAAAATTCGCTGGGTCTAAGGACAAGTTGCATGTGAACAAATTATCATGAAAAACCTAAATGTTGATGCAAAAAGGAAGAGAGATGAGGAAAACTAAAGAAGATGTGACCTCCAGAGTGGAATATATAGAGCTATGCGAGACAGTGCGAAAAAGTATCACTGAAGACATAAGGAAATTCAACTGTGAACTAGTAAGGAAAGCAATTGAAAACAACCAAAGCCTAAAAATTGCAAAGGGGCATTTCAGTAAGGGAAGAAAACAGGTTATGGCACTAAGAAAAGAAGATGGGTATGTAACAAGAAATAGAGGCGAAATTTTGACAAGAGTGAAAGATTTCTACTCCAAATTATATGAAAGGGATGATACATGTACTCTAGGCATCATGAGAGGTACCAGTACCAGAGTTCTCCCAGTCCTCTCAGCAGAAGTAGCACATGCAATCAAGAACATAAAGCAGGGAAAAGCTCCAGGAGAAGATGAAATTACTGTAGACATCATACAAGAAGCAAGCGGAGTAATTGAAACAGTACTCGCCCAAATTTTCACTCGATGCCTTAATGAAGGTAAGATTCCTATGGATTGGAACAACGCTGCAATGATCTTGCTACATATAAAAGGTGACATTGAGGATCTCAGTAACTACAGACCTATCAGCCTCCTATCAGTGGTTTATAAAATCTTCACTAAAGTTCTTTCACATCGCTTGAAGGTGACATTGGACATGGCTCAACCGAGAGAACAAGCTGGATTCAGGAGTGGCTAGAGCCAATAGATCATATCCACGTACTGAGAGAACTAATTGAAAGAGCGACTGAATACGAACTTCCATTGTGCATGGCTTTTATCGATTTGAAAAAGCCTTCGATTCGGTGAAACCATCAGCAGTTACAATGGCTCTGAAATCCTGCGGTATTGAAGATGCGTACGTTAATATTATTAATAACATCTATGAAAATGCAAGTGCAAAGATTCGGCTGTTTGAAAATACAACACATATAAAAATTGGAAAAAGAGTGAGACAAGGTGACACCATATCTTTGAAGCTTTTTAATGCGACATTGGAAAATGTCTTTCAATCACTGAACTGGGAAAACAAAGGGATAAAGATTAATGGAGATTATCTAACCTACGTACGTTTTGCTGATGACATAGTCATTTTTGCAACTACCCCATCAGGTATGCAGAGTATGATCCAGTAACTTGCTGACAAGAGTAAAGAAGTGGGATTAAAAATGAACTTTCAGAAGACAAAAGTGATGTTCAATGCTTTTACAAGAAATGAAGATTTATCAATTGATGGAGAAAAGCTGGAGATAACAGACACGTACGTTTATCTTGGACAGCAGATATCAAGTGAGTGTCACATTGATGAAGAAATTAATCTGCGTACAAAACTTGCCTGGAGAGCTTTTGGAAGAAACAGCATAATTTTCAAGAGTAACATGCCATTATGTCTTAAAAGAAAAGTGTTTGTTCATTGCATCCTTCCAGTGCTTACGTACGGTGCAGAGACGTGGACCTTAATTAAAAGAGACATACAAAGGCTGCAGGCAACACAAAGAAGCATGGAGAGGTGCATGCTTGGTGTAACCAGAAGAGATAAGAAAAGGAACTCGTGGATCCAAAAAATGACGGGAGTGGAAGACATCATGATCAGAGTTAAATTCCTGAAATGGCAATGGGCTGGAGATACTGCCAAAAGGACAGACCATCGATGGACAGCCGAAATTTTAGGTTGGATTCCAAGGGACAGGAAAAGACCCAAAAGAAGACCACATGCAAGATGGTTGGATGAAATTCGAAAGTATGCGAGAGTGACATGGAGGAGACTGGCACAAGATATACCGTTGTGGATAAAACTTGGGGAGACCTTCGTCCAGCAGTGGATTGATAATGGTTGACGATGATGTTGATGATGATGATTTTCCGGCGAAATATATTCCTTGACAGTATAATTTTAAAAACTGAATTTAAGTTAGCGGTACGAAACTACGGGTCATAACTAAAATCTGGGTCACAAGCTGACTGACGTGGATTCCCTAGAAGCCTATCCTACAGTCGCTAAAAGGTTTTATTGAAGCCGAAAATATTTATTGAAATGTGCATTTAATTTCTGAGCAAATGATTGGGAATATATAATAATAGATTTTTTGTTTATTATTTTTAAACGTACTGTAGAAGTTAAATTCGAATAATTAACGACCACAGTTTATTGTTGTACGGTAATGTCCAAATATAAAGTTTAAAATAAATGTACATGGCGCTTTTTTTATATTTGTATTCATTCCTTTTAGCGCAGAGTAATGGACGTTAAGACGTCGGGGTGCCAATGCCTCAAAGACGACGCCGTACGCGATTTCATTAAACAGATGTGTTCATGACAGTTTCTAATTCTAAATTAGAAGAATCGAAGAGGAAAGTTCTTCTTTTGGAAGTTTAATTAAATTTGCTTCTTCTGGGTTGGGTGAAAAATTTGCATATTATACAGGTAAATTATTCTTAAAACCTATTACACCTTCCAAGGTATTACGTAAGAACCCAGAAGAAGCTGTAGTTTGCGTGAGTAAAGGTACGACGTGCATTGCGCGTTGTATGTCATTGTCAGTACGATGTCCATGCTTTTTTTAAATTGTAACGTTTCTTTTTATACAAATAATGGTTTCTGAAAATGGAATCACTGTGTAATCCGAAAGATCTAAAAGTTTATTTATATACTTCTAACTTGTTGTTGTTGTTTCTTATCTTTAAGATATCTAACTCAAGTCTGAATCGTGCTGAGACGGTTTCAATGTTAATATGCATATACTTCAGCCCGACCATAATATTATTTGAATTTCCTGTATTTTTCTTTAAGATTTTGCGGGTTTTTACGGAAGGGGTATATAGAAGTAGCGATCATCTTCAGCTTTAACCTGTGTAAGGTCTTCTTCCCAGAAATCTGTGTTCCCAACTTTTGCAATGATTTTTTGAAAGCCCTAAGCATTATTTAATCTATTTGTTAAATTATCTACTATATTTATTCAGACATTCTGGAGTTATCCAATGATATTCCATTGCTGAAGCAAAGAGTAAATTTGAAAAAAAGTTCTTGGACTTCAGAATGCAAAACTCTACTTATAATCATATTTTTTTGGCATGCTAATATGTAAATAAGCGTTTCCAAGCCTTCGCACAAAAACAGCATTGCTTTTTCAAGGAATGTATACAGAAACGGCAACCTGAATAACAAAACGCTTTTATAATTTGAACGCGCTGATTTGACTTGACAATAAATAGAAATGACGTAATAATCATTTAAAGACGCAATGCATCAGGTTAATTATGCACGCGGTGTTCTGGCAGGAAGAAGGCGTTACTTGAAAAATTGTTTCCAAATTCGTGGCAAACCAGAAAGATGTTATCAATGGTAGTCTCACGGCTGGTGATGAATCCCAGGATTTCTCGAATGGCTGTAAATTTAGGGATGGAGTAAAGTAACGTGAACCTCTCTACCAGGCGTGAGGTACAAGTAAGGAATAGCAACACTTGCACCTCACGCCAGGTTTTGCTGTTATCAGCACCTTCTTAAATAAATTGAATTTTATGCCCAAAACATGATCGATTCCCTATAGCTAACAATGTTCATTTCGCGAGATAATAGAAGATACTTAACTTTAGTTATTAATTTGGAAATACAACTCTGAAATGCGAGTTTAAAAATTTATAAGAACATAACAGCAGTCAAGGCATTTAGATCCTATTTTATTTCAAACTACCATACATTGCGATTCAGGTAAATAAAAACAAAGGTGTAAAACGTTTTAAATCCAACGTGCTGTAGACTGAAATGCCAATACCTTATAAATTCTTCTGAAAGACTAGGCGAATTCATCTCTATCACGCAAGTGCCTCTCGTGTGAAGAATTTTCCGTGAAATACAGTGAATCTGAAGATTACGTAGGACAGAACAGAGTATTTGTTTTAAAAAAGAAAGGAAATTTGTTGGACTCTTCCATTGTGAATCATACGTGGTTTTCTGAACTCACAGTTTTTTATGTTAGGCATTACAGTTCGTAAACGTCAAGCTAGTGAGTGTACCTATCTTTAACCTTACGGTTGTGTTACTTTAGTTTAACAACTGTAAGGTTAAAGTTTCACAATGATGTGAAATTACCAAATTGTGACTAATTAGAACAACCTGTGTGCAAAATTAATTCAACAAGCATGAACGTTTAGTTTATATTATTCGTAGACAACACATCTGCCAGTAATGGGAAATGCGAGATCCTGGAAATAAAATATTTTTTCCCCTACAACTTTGAGCTTTCTTGGCCTTAAGGTCGATGTTAAGCATCTGTGCTTAAAATCACTGTACAAATTCTTTCAGTACAATTCTAGAATTGAAACTCTAGTAAAAACAGGGTTTCAAGAATTATTTAATGAAGAGCTTCAAACAGCTCTAATCTCCCTGAATTATACTAGTGAAGTAAGAACTACATTGCTTCATACATAAAAATTATGCAATTTTCCTGAACATTCAAAGCTACATTATTTATTAAAATATTGTGAAACATGAATCCAAACGAAACAGATTTCAATTGTTTATTCGAGAAATAGCATATATATCTGTTATATTGAAACTATTGATATCTACATTTTCTTAACAATCAATTTTCTGCAACGAGTCTTTTACTGAGCATAACGTTTAAAACTCTCTGCATGTAATTCAATTTGGGAAGTATATATGAGTGCCGAGTGCAGCATATGTATGATACATCATACAGTTTTTATGTACTTAGGAAAGTACAAACATCTCGTTAAACTACAACCTGAAATATCAAAAGGCAATGATGACGAAAGTAAACCGATGGTTTGGGGGCAAGATTTAAATGTTAGGCTTTTCCTTTCATTTCTATATTTATGTCACACTGGAGTGAAAAACTTATTTTTCGCTGAAACTTAGAAACTATTATAAGTTGGTCAATATTCTACGTTAGGTAAAACGATTGTGTAATGTACGTAAGACTTTTTGACAAAAAAAGTTCTCAAACTTGGAGTCTGCAATTTGTTATATACTGTACATATCGTTTGTATATATGTTTTCCACACATGAAAATGCATTGTAAGAAAACAAACCAAAGCCCCTTAAGGCAGTTGTAAATTTAAAATGAAATAATTTCGATCTTGTAGTTAATCCGAGCTTCAGCTGAAATTTTTTTAAAACATTTATGTTATTATAAAGCATCGGCATATTGGTAAGGCTTAGATTGCGAAGTTCAGCTTTACCTATTTGCCGATGGGAAATTCTCGCTAAACAGGAAATGCTTATTTTTGTACTAGAATTGCTTATTTTTCTGGTATAAAATGAAATAATATTTAAGTGAACAGAAAATTCCTAAGAAAAGAAGTAAATGAAATAAGTTCCTAAAAACAGAAAATTCTTATTAAAAATTCTTAGTAAATCAGAAAGTCCTTAACAAACAGGTTTAAAATGAAATAACTTCATGCTTGTAGTGAATCCAAGATTGCGGTCAAATTTCTATCAAAAGATTTGTGTTATGGTATGGACAAATTTGCAAAATAAAACTTGCGAGGCTAGAAATTTCTAAAAAACAGTAAAAAAGATGCTTAGAAATGCATATTATCCTGTGAAAGTAATCAATAGAGTAAATAATATCATTGGTTATGAAAACAGTAGAGGTAATTGAATAATTTTTGTGGCTTTGAAAGAACTGCGGATCTTCCAAGGAATGCCGACATCCTTTTCTTCAAGTAGAATGGTAGATAACAGAACGCATATCGAATTAACGTGTGAAATGATGGTGCAAAAAAGCTTCCATTACGTTTAAATGCACATGGTGTTTATTTGGGAATGTTGTTTTTATTTTTCAGATGCATGATATATTGTAGGTTAATAAAACATCAAGTAAATTAAAAATATATAAATACTAATTAAATCAGGCAAATAGAATTGTATCAGGTAAATTAAGGTGGACGTCAAGTGATTTGGCTTTCCACACTTCCAATGGGCAAATTTCTGTACACGTTTTCTTCACGATTAATGCGTTACCAAGGATGAAAATTTGAACATCGGTTAAGATAACGTCATATTATAACTTGGAATACTTAATATTTTCTAAAACGTAATTATAATTATATTAAAAATCAATAACTTTTCCTTTGGTGATGTTGAGACCAGAAAAAAGATGGCGTGACCTGTACATTTTAGCGTCAGTAAAGAAGCAAATGTTGGATTGCCTAATTATGGTTACGGTTTAGAAAATATTAAATACTCCAAGGTATTATATGACGTTATTTTAATCGATGTTAAAATTTTCATCCTTGGGAACGCATTTATTGTGAAGAAAATGTGTACAGAAGTTTGCCATTGGAAGCATAAGAAGCAAAATCACTAGACGTCCACCTTAAAAAATAAATATCTAAGTAAGGAATTTCGATAATGTCCTAAAATAAATAACTTTGAAATACATGGGAAAAGCAGCGAAGACTGCGGTGAGACACGGCATCTATCTTTGCTGACGACCGCCGACTCTTGGACTTCTAAAGAGCCCTTCTGCAAATTGCGTTTTTAACTTGAAACTAGGGTAAATAACCAGGTTTTGGCGCATATTTCACTTTTAAACATATAGCACAAATAGGTAAAACAACATATAGTACAATACACTAAAACAAAATGCAGCCCGTAACATAAATTTCATGTATCCTGATTATCAATACATTACTGAAATCCTTATTTTCTCTAGTTGGCTCACTTGTGAAAACACAATTTTTTCCGTGACTGAAATCGAAACCGCGTCGCCTCACTGCGGAGTAAGTTTCTCTCCAAACTAAACTTCACGGACTGAATGTATCGCTGCAGAATTGTCATCTTGACACGTGCTTAACCTCTGTAGTACGTCGAATCATCTCCTTCTTATTCTTTTGTTAGCGAAGAACGAATTTTCGTTAGTTCTAGACATGTGTGGATCAAACATCTTACATTTTTTCCCCGAAGAACCCAACGACCAGGACATCCATTTTTACGTTTGTGCGCCAATATGAAAACAATCCTTCACTCCAGAGTAAGTAGCTACCCCAACTAAGCTACGCGGTCAGAACGTATCGCTATAGATTTATCATCTTCACACGTGCGTTACCTCTGTATTACGTCACACACACTGATTTACCTGCTGTTGATGTGTTGATATTTTTCTATTGGTGGTGTCGAGGATTATGGCCCAGTCTTCGGTTCCACTATGCAAAAAAAATAACATATCCACGCACTCTTGTCACGGAGAATGATTCCTTAAATTTTTCCTCTCATTAATCTTTTTCTGAATTTCATTCTTTGAAGCGAACTGAGCGACATGAAAAACATTTTTCCCCACTTCTTAAACATTCTTTCACGGATTTTAGTGGAAATTGTGTAGTTATAGTTTTTGTACGTGTACTGTACATTTATGTGTCTTTCGAACGAGAGCTAGAAATAATTTGAACATATATAAATGGCTTAAAATTACTTTTAGTCTATGGGTGAAACTAGAACAGGTCTGAACTAAATTATTCACTTCATTTAAAAAACTTAAATATATATCATCATCATCATCATCATCATTGTCAACCATTATCAATCCACTGCTGGACGAAGGTCTCCCCAAGTTTCCTCCACAACGGTCTGTCTTGTGCCAGTCTCCTCCATGTCACTCCCGCATACTTTCGAATTTCATCCACCCATCTTCCATGTGGTCTTCTTCTGGGTCTTTTCCTGTCCCTTGGAATCCAATCTAAAATTTCGGCTGTCCATCGATGGTCTGTTCTTCTGGCAGTATGTCCAGCCCATTGCCATTTCAGGGATTTAACTCTGATCATGATGTCTTCCACTCTTGTCATTTTTCGGATCCACGTGTTCCTCTTCTTATCTCTCCTGGTTACACCAAGCATGCACCTCTCCATGCTTCTTTGAGTTGTCTGCAGCCTTTGTATGTCTCTTTTAGTTAAGGTCCACGTCTCTGCACCATACGTAAGCACTGGAAGGATGCATTGATCAAACACTTTTCTTTTAAGACATAATGGCATATTGCTCTTGAAAATTATGCTGTTTCTTCCAAAAGCTCTCCAGGCAAGTTTTGTACGCCGATTAATTTCTTCATCAATGTGACCCTCACTTGATATCTGCTGTCCAAGATAAACGTATGTGTCTGTTATCTCCAGCTTTTCTCCATCAATCGATAAATCTTCATTTCTTGTAAAAGCATTGAACATCACTTTTGTCTTCTGAAAGTTCATTTTTAATCCCACTTCTTTACTCTTGCCAGCAAGTTCCTGGATCATACTCTGCAGCTCTGATGGGGTAGTTGCAAAAATGACTACGTCATCAGCAAAACGAAGGTGGGTTAGATAATCTCCATTAATCTTTATCCCTTTGTTTTCCCAGCTCAGCGACTGAAAAACACCCTCCAATGTGGCATTAAAGAGCTTCGGAGATATGGTGTCACCTTGTCTCACTCCCTTTCCAATTTTTACGTGTGTTGTATTTTCAAACAGCCTAATCTTTGCACTTGCATTTTCATAGATGTTATTAATAATATTAATGTATGCATCTTCAATACCGCAGGTTTTCAGAGCCATTGTAACTGCTGATGGTTTCACCGAATCAAAGGCTTTTTCATAATCGATAAAAGCCATGCACAATGGAAGTTCATATTCCCTTGCTCTTTCAATTAGTTCTCTCAGCACGTGGATATGATCTATTGTGCTGTAGCCACTCCTGAATCCAGCTTGTTCTCTCGGTTGAGCCATGTCCAGTGTTACCTTCAAGCGGTGTGAAAGAACTTTAGTGAAGATTTTATAAACTACTGATAGGAGGCTGATAGGTCTGTAGTTTCCAAGATCCTCAATGTCACCTTTCTTATGTAGCAGGATCATTGTAGCGGTGTTCCAATCCTCAGGAATCTTTCCTTCATTAAGGCATCGAGTGAAAATTTGGGCGAGTACTGTTTCGATTTCTCCACTTGCTTCTTGTATGATGTCTACAGTAATTCCATCTTCTCCTGGAGCTTTTCCCCGCTTCATGTTCTTGATTGCATGTGCAACTTCTGCTGGAAGGACTGGAGGAACTCTGGTACTGGTACCTCTCATGATGCCTAGAGTACATGTATCATCCCTTTCATATAATTTGGAGTAGAAATCTTTCACTCTTGTCAAAATTTCGCCTCTATTTCTTGTTACATACCCATCTTCTTTTCTTAGTGCCATAATCTGTTTTCTTCCCTTACTGAGATGTCCCTTTGCTATCTTTAGGCTTTGGTTGTTTTCAATTGCTTTCCTCACTAGTTCACAGTTGAATTTTTCTTACGTCTTCAGTGATACTTTTTCTTACTGTCTTGCATAGCTCTATATATTCCACTTTACAAGTCACATCTTCTTTAGTTGTAGTCATCTCTCTTCTTTTTTGCATCAACATTATCGTTTTTCCTGATAATTTGTTTACATGCAACTTGTTCTTAGACCCAGCTAATTTTGTTGCTGTTTCCATAAGAGCTTTGGTTACTTTTCTGTTAACTTCAGAGATGTCCACTTCTTCCGATGTTAGGCCTTCTAAAGCAGAGAACCTGTTCTTCAGTTCCAACTTGAAGGTATTATGGTGTTTTTTAAGGTTGGTTATGTCAATAGATTTTGTTTGTCTTATGAGCTTGCCACGTTCAAGTTTAGTGTTGAGGTGCATCTTACATCTCACCAATCTATGGTCACTACCTGTGTTGAACTTGTTTAGCACACTGCAGTCTTCTATGACGAATTTTTTGTTACACATAATAAAATCAATTTCACTTGTCGTCCCATTTGGATGTCTCCATGTCCATTTCCTGTGTGGCTTTTTCTTGAAGAAGGAGTTCAAGATGAAAAACCCTTCTGCCTCTGCAAACTCAACGAGAGTATTTCCACGCTGGTTTCTGTTGCCGTGACCGAATTTACCTACTGAAGTTTCATTCTGTTGCCGTTGCCCTATTTTTGCATTGAAATCTCCCATAATTATTTTCAAGTGCTGCTTACCTTTATTATTTAGATGACAAATTTCCTCATAAAATTCTTCAATTTCTTCTTCAGGATGACTTGTGGTGGGTGCATAAGTTTGAATAATCTGAGCCTGGTATCTTTTTGAGAGTTGGATAACAAGTCGTGCAGCTCTGTCAGAGGAACTTTCAACTTCTACCTAAAAAAGTCATTCTACTGACACAGTGCACACACATATATATATATATATATATATGTGTGTGCACTGTGTCAGTAGAATGACTTTTTTTTTAGGAAACTAATTTTTTCCCTCCGAATTCTGAAATTACTTATTTAGCAATTTGTAAATTAAATGATGTGAATTTTTTTGTATTGTTTCGAGAAATATTGAGTGTTCATGATGAAAAATTGCCCTCTAAGTAGTGCCACGTGGCCTGTCGGAACCCGGTCGTCTTGAGGTATTACCTTCTCTTGACCACCGCTGCCAACAATCATGCACAGTGGCTACATTCCTGCCAAGTCGTTCTGCAATATTGCGGAAAGAAAATCCACTTTCTCGTAGCCCTATTACACGACCTCGTTCAAACTCCGTGAGCTGTTGATAATGGCTTCTTCGTCTTCTTTAAGGCATTATTGACTAACATCAACACACTACGTCGAATCTCAACGATAACTAACGCTCACAAACTTTACAGCGCGTATTTATAGCAAACCTGCTTTGCATGTTCCGAGGGTCGCTACGAGCGCCACACAACTGCGCCGAGCGCGAAATTTGCATAGACGTCATCTTACAGATGTACTCTCACTGCCTACCAACTGTCGTTTATCTAACACAAACCTTCTTGGTGTTGGGATTTTTTTCCGTCAGTATATAACTTTCATGGGCATACACGAGATTTAATCTTAGGAAGCACTGCGAGTTCCATACCTTTGTTTTTGTTCTGGTGTTTTTTGGGCAAAGCTTGGAAATAAATATAATCACTTCATTGCTTTCACACGAGCATTTTCAGCAGTGGAATGAAATCGTTAAGAGAATGAACGCTCAGTAATCAACAAAAACCAAAGTGGTTTGTGTTTAGCAGGTAAATCGTTTCAAGAAAAAGCTAATGAAGGCTAATAAGAATCGAAATATACAGTAGCTTTAAGAAGTATGTGGACGTAACAGTGATCAAATAGAATAACCGACAGTACTTTTTTCATTAAAGAAAAAACTTACAGAAATCTAATGTTTCAGGTTGCATTTGGATTTAATATTCTCCGAAATCATGCATTTTTAAGCACGATCTATACACTTAAGAACGGAAAGCATCGAAATAACGGGTGGCAAAAATTTAAGTTCTCGTTTCCAATGGAGCTGCAAGTAAAACTGGTGGTACGAAAACTTTAAATTTTGTATTTCCTGGTGCTCAAATTCTGCAGTTGTGAATATTATCGGATCCATACCGGTAGAAATGTGTTTCGCTTATTTACATAATGTTCCATCACCATTCTTCGTCGATTTCATCCCGAGCAAGAATCGGGAGTGCTGACTTCCGTGCGCCCGAGTGGGCGGAAAAGAAGTATTCAACAAGTAGACTTATTATATTGATAAAAGCACAGTACTCCAGAGCTTTGCGGACCGTACTTTAAAGATTGCCTAAAGACAGCAATAAATGGTTCACCCATTCCTCTCACGCCATCTGACATGTTGTGTTTCTCTAACTCCGCGGATATTTCTTTCGCGTTGCGCTGGTCGTCTGGCATCTGTCGTCTGCCAGGTTTGACCTCTAAAGTGTCCCTGTCTTCAAACTTTCTGATCATTTAACGTAAACAATTTGCAGTCATTGGTCCAGTCTCTCAGCTCTTTAATGTCCTGAACATTGCAGTAATTTTAAAGTTGTTTTTCCTGAAAAACAAATTTCCGATAGAAGCAAGATATATTGGAGACAATGACTTTGGCTACCAACATACCTCGAACTGAGGCATCCGCAGATGCATGCTATTATTTCAATTTCTTACCAATCATGCCGAATTGCGGACACCTGTAATTTAAATACTTGAATATTGGTAACGAGTATAACTGCAGCTCCTGTATGGCATGCGATGTTACTTTGCCCCTTAATCTCTAGGAGGGGATTTTCGAAACTAAAGTATTTTTTTCAGCAAACGAATTCCATTGCCTCTGTTGTTATATTAAATCTGAAGTAATTCTGAGCAGTAGTTCCACTATCAACGCACCAGAAGTTATGAAATTTAAAATTTGAACGACTTGCATTTGAGTTTACCTGCTTCAGTGTCCATAAGGGAAAATACGGTCTTGTTGTATAACTACCTGATATTATGTTTCAATACCAGTCCATCATTTTTTGATAAACCTCCGTACTTTTTCGAGTCCAGTGTCGAAATCATAATCAATTACTTTTCCTGTTTTCGTTCCGAGTTATATGGAATAAAAAATATGTATTTCGTTCGCGGAATTTAAAAAAAAATCATCACAAGAACACCAATGTATAAACGTTTTTTATGTTGCTTTCCAAACTTTCCGATAGGGGTTTTCTTCTTTCTTTTAGAAAATTGAATACACTGCTTTTAAGTACATTAATTTACTTCGTGTTATTTGATTATTTCATCAACTTCTATTAAGCCATCAAATTCTATTATTATTGCATCAATTTCTATCAATTTAAATTCTTCAGCTATTTATTAATGCGGCATTGAATTTGTTATTTTAACAGAATCTTGTATGAAGATGAATATGGAGAAAACAGGACTGTATTTTCTTATTTCTGCGATTTCTAAATCATCATTTAAAATACATATGTAAATGTATTCATAGAAATTTTGCTTCATGTATTTTTCTTAAATCACAGTTAGAACTCTTCTGTAATTATTTTCATGTAAATTGGGTATGAATTCTTGCATCATTTCCCGGCAGGACAACGGAGTTGTCCGAAAGTTGGTGTTTTTTCTTGTTTATAAGTAAATTAGGTTCTATGATTTGACCAGTTAGGTTTTTGGTATTTTGTTTTAAAGTAAGGACTTGAATAACAAGAAAAAGAGATCATTTCAATGTGAACGATGTATTTCCAAAGGAAAATCTTAATTCTGAATATTATTAGTTCTCTTCCTGTTACACTGCACTGAATTGTTTTTATCTGTATAATATAAAAATGTCAGTCTACTGAAGGCAAAAAAAGGTCTCTCAGTTTCTAGCACCGAAAGAACTCGCGTATATGACACTTGCAAGTGGCTTTGAAATGCAGAAATATACGCACAGGGGATGCGTAGGTTTGGGGCAGTCTTTATCTTTACCTAGCTATAACTGAATTGTTTTATTAAGGGAGCGCAAGTGAATATTGCACAATGCAGTTCTATTGTTACGTTTTTTTTCTTGCCGTTGGTTTGCCATCTATTGGAAGAGACGAACTTCTAAGATTATAAGCAATCTTTAATACCATATCTATTGCTAAGACTTCTACGGTAGGTAGTATATAATTTTAAAGATATTATATCCAAGATAGGGCACTTATCACTCCACAAAAAATAAATCCAGAATGTAGTAATCCCGCGAAACGTTGAAGGAACTAATGCACGAAGGAATCCTTCACCCCTAATGAATCACAGGATCACTGTCGCATAGGTATGACGATTAAGTTGAAATACTTTGATATAGAACAACAGGAAATCACTGGAGAAACAAAAAACATCACCAGCACTTGAGCTGTAACACCACTGAATTCACAAATCTTGCAGACAGGAAAGAGCGATTTAGAAACCCAGAGAAAAATACTTTCGGTTTCGAAAAAAGAGACTTTCAGTTTTGTGTGGAGGATTTCTCCGTCCGATTTTCGAACGCTAAACACATTATTCGAAAATCGAACATTACTTTCGAACGTCGAACACCTTACACTACTGCGCTAACTTGACAGACCTTCGAATGAAACGGTATGTGATACAGCCTCCGGTAAAGAGAACTCGCTGACGATAAATAGATTTTGTCGAAGTCCAAACCGAGTTTGAATCTCATCAGAAAGAGTTTATGATTTCCAAAATTTCTAGGTGTTTAAACACCTTAGCAGTTAAAGGAACACCTCTGTATCTTATTAAAATCATTTAGGCCGGCAATTTAATAAAATTCAATATTTGAAGAAATTACGCAAATAGAACTTGCTGAATATGCTGTCATTAAACATTTGAACAACTTTTTGTCATGGTGATGAGAAATGTTGGAAAAAATGTTCGGTAATGCACACAAACTAAAATATACTGTCATTGTGTGCATTCGTTAAAGGAACACAAAGACAGAAGGAGTAAAATAAAATATGCAGTGACATATGCCGTAAGTTGAAATCCAAATAATACTTAATTTCTGCTCTCTCATTAAATGGAGTGATAAAACACTAATTCCATGGTTTAAGTGTTTATGCCTTTTTAAAAATTTTCGAAAGGAAAACTAATTTCCAAAGTAGAATTTTATAAAATCTAAAAAAAAAAAAAAATCAGAAAAACGTCCATGACCAGGTGTTATCTTGAGAGAAAGATATCCATTGTTTAAAATGAATAACATCCGTATATTTCTTCTCAATAAATAGAAACAGTCAAGAACGATTGCTTTGATTCGAATAATTGTTTAGTAAAATATCTGCAGGTACAAATAAATGAGCTTTTTCTAAGAGTTGCAGAGATATGTACTACGGAGAAATTGCTTGTTATATAAAAATGACTTTTCAGTACAAGATATATGTGGCAAAAGGAATCTTGTAAATAGAATTAGTAGAGGAAAGAATATGGGAAAACATACATTACTTTAAAGAGTGTCCTTTCTATTTTTTCGCAGTGATAAATGTTTTAAAAATACTGCACTTTTCCAAAGGATATTAAGGCCAAAAAAGTGTCCATATAAAATCATGCATTGATGTAATGAATGGATAACTTTAACTTATGAAAAATAATAAAGCATTAGCAAATATACAGAGTGATCACTGAGTTATGACTACCTAACTTACACTTCGCAGGTCCACATTTCGACCACCGTGCAAGAGTTACCCTACGTGGCAACGATTCAATAAGAAACCGGAAGTAGTTCGGAGGTATGGCCGTCCAAGCTGTGTGCAGCGCGGACTTTAATGCATTTAAGGAGGTGATTGGTCTCTTCAGATGCCTTGTCTGCCGTTCTTTAGTGCCTAACAAGTGCTATGTGAGACTGATATCAGGAAATTCAGAGGTTAATCGATACACTAGAAGTGCGAACTGTGTCCCTCAAACCATTTCTGCAAAACATTGGAACTGTGGCGCGGAGCATTGTTATCTTGGAAGCCACCATCGCCTTTGGGGGAAAGTGCAACATTTGCTGAGTGTACAGAATCACCAAGCTAATCGGAAAAGTGGGCACCAGTCATACGTTGTTCCACATGCACCAGGTGTTCTTATAAGCTGAAAATGGACCACACTATATACAAACGTCTCCCCCGGATTGCATCATGCAGGGTGGATCGAGTGAAACATCTTCTTTGCGCGAAATACGTAAACTACCATAAATGCAGATTTCCGTGAGGGACCGTAAAGCGTACAAACATTTTCGGTACATACGAACACGACCATACACGGAGTGGAGTAAATAACATGACTCGTCGGACCAGTACACCTTTTTTTGCAGTCATCCGATCTTCAACTTGCCTGCTCTGTGCACCAGGAGAGCCTTTTCTGCCGACAAGCCGAGGCTAGAAAAGGATATCGTTGGGGTTGTCTATTGTTACAGTCCACACGTGCGAGCATGCGATACATGGTAATAAGAGACACCATTCCGTGTTGACCAATGTTGTGATGGGTGGTACATTGTTGAACAATACTCTCTTTTCGAGCTCCCACTATCTGTCATTTCTCAAAGTGCAATAAATCCTTCTGTTTACCCATCAGTTTACGAATTTTACTCAATACTGCGACACTCACGCCTGATATAATCTACGTCGATCGACTAATCGCGACCTCACGATACCCATGTGGTCAACTGGTTGCATCTAGTTTTAATAGGGATCATCATAACTCAGTGAACACTAGATGTATATTTCACAAAGAAATATATTCTATGTTAAGGGTTCCTTTTTGAATGCGAACGCCACAAACATAAACGCCAAAAAAAATTGTTCTCATATGGGTCTCATAACAAACGTTCTGCACACTGTCCATTTTTGAGAAAAGCGTGAAGTAACGTATAAAACTTACATTTTTGCCGTTCAATGTACTCCAATCCATTGCTATCCATTGCCAGCAATTCGTATCGGATGCCACAGAGCCGATTTTTAAACTTTGGGAAAATATCGAAGACGGGTGGACTGAAATCAGGGATGTATGGTGGGGGAGAATATAGTTGCCCAGCTATATTTCAACAAAAGTCCTCGTAGCAACGGCGCACCATGACACGATGAGTTGTCATGCAGCAAGTTCCGTTCCGTTTCTAAAACACTGAGCGATTTTAAGAAAGTTTTGTTCTTAACTTTGTCCTCAGAAAGATGTTGGGCTTCAATCAAGAGTTCCTCCCCCAAAAACCTTTTGCAAGGCAGTGTGGAACTGTGTCGGACTTGTACACCGCAGAGCTTCTATTTTCAGGTACGAGCGCTGTTGTAACGCCGTGATTCATCCTGAGGAATTCCACGCTTTCATTTTCAAACCCTCTCATTTCCACACAGAAAACGATAACGCATCGTTCTGACACTACTACGTTCCTGAGAGTCTGACCTTGACATAACGGAATCATTTTCCCTACTGCATCATCCGCTTCCGTTTAGTTTAACTTGTACCTAAACTTTGTTGTGACCCTCATATATTTTTACGCGAAAAATAAGCTTATTCTTTCGAATAAAAAAACATTATGTTACGTAACTAAATAATATTCAAGGTGCACTTCACTTAAAATAATTTCGGACAAAAATATAATTTTTTCTAAGTCAGCTGTTAGATTCTCGAAATATTGAAAAAAAAATATGGTTCGTTCTCACCTCTACAACACAAAAAGTGTGAGATATTTCCCACAGGTTATGTCAGCAAGACATCTTCCCCATGAACGGTAGGTAATATAAATAAATAGTTTCCTCGGTGGATGCTTTGCTAGCAAAAAAAAACTACTGCAAATGAAGGGAGATAACTATACACCCTTGAACTACTGAAAGAATAGAAAACAATCTTAGGTAGGGTACCCACATTTAATTTCTAGAAGAAAGAAGACGTAAACGACTGAACTCCAACTTTTAAAAGCGTTTTGAATAACACCCTATCTTTAGATAAAAATCAGTGGGGAGAATCGTCGGTTTTAAAGCTTTCCTCATGGAAAACTTCCCGAAAGGTCCATGCAGCCTCGAACAACTGATGACCCTGAAAACCCGCAATAAAGACACAAATACAACTTTTACTCTAACTGATAAATCCAGCCAACATATCATGGTAAAGTCCTGTGATTACAACGATAAATTAATGGAGTTTATATAGATTTCGTAGTCTTCCCTTCAAACGAAAAATGATCTAAACTCGATGATTCTTAAAGTGAAAAAAGCAGAAAAAGTAAAATCCCTGCTGTTAGCACTAAATGATGCTTCTAGAACACCTCCAGGTACTCACATACGTTATCTTTTCGGCCGCACAAAGCACTATAAACCCGAAAACCACTTTAGGAATAATGACGGAAGAAGTACTGTAGTTTACCTACGTAAAGAAAGAAATGGCTGTTTTCCTGATAATGGTCCACACATGATCCTCATATGCTCTCACCAGCTCTTCTGATTTCATTAAAACTGTTGCATCAATAAAAGTGAAAGACACATATATCATGGAAATATTTTATATGCTTTCACTATATTCGTCTATCACAGTAGAAGAAGACAAGGTCAATGTCGCTTGAAGCCTTAAGGAGCTTGAGCATATTTTCCGAAGAAACTATTGATGGCGTAATTATATTTCTCAACCTGGCAACAAATTACATACTTTTCACATTCTTTGGAAAAAGTTTACAAGCAAACAATTGAAGCACCTGTGGGTCCTTCCCTATGTGCAGTTTTACCTGAAGCAATCTTACAGCACTTCAGAACAAATTCTGAATGACCCTGGGTTAAAGCCATTAGTACGATACAGATACATAAGTGCCATTTTCCTTATTTGTATTAATGACAAAAATTCATTATACTCCTTTTGACAATGATAATTGGAATAACATCATCATCAGCAGCAACAACCATGCGAAGGGTCCCCTAGGTGTACGGCGCCAGAATTGCTACAATACACTCGTGTTTTCACTTTTACTACCAGCTCATCGACACTCATCTTTTAAACGCAGGCATCCTAAGAAGTAAGGGTCCAAGTACCAAGTGCGTCAGGGGCCGACTTGATAGGGCACCATCTGCACATTTTTGTCTGCGGAAATATTACAATATACAATATGAGTCATTTTCGTCTGCGGAAATATTACAATATACGAGTCCGTTAATTTCACCGTGGAACCAGAAAATTAGGGTAAACTAACATATCTTGACGTCAATCTCTCCAGACCTGAAAATGGAAAATTACACATTGGACTGTACTGAATATAACCCTTGTACTCTGACGAATTTTACTTCGTCTGACTCTTTCGAAAACGCGTGTTTCGAACGCTCCTCAAAGGAGCACTGTAACTTTCTTCAGAAAATGAAACTAAAGAAGCAGAAACGAGAAATATATGCAATAAAGCAACGCCCGCAGACTTCAGCAACGACTTCATAAATTCTGTTGTTGGTAGAACTGCGCAAATGATAGAAAACCAATGAGCAATTCCAAGTTAAATTTCAAGGAATCACTGCCATACATTTCAGGTTTCATGTCTTTTTGTAAGAAACCCCATACGTGAGGTAGTTTTATAGCATTGTTATCCCGACAACTGCCTCAGTAATGAATATCCTTTCTCCCAGGAAGGAAATACACCCTGACCAGAAGACAAGTGTTTATTCCATCCCGCAGGAATACCCTGACAAAACTCAGAGTTGGTATATACAGGGGTTGTCCAAAATAATGGAAACATTTTGAAACAATAGGTGTTACGCACTTCATATGGTGTGGGAGCACCCTTGACATTTAAAACGGCTTGATTCCTCTTTAGAATTGACGTATACAAGTCCTGGATGGACGCCAGAGGTGGATAACGGGACGCACCCTGCTTTCCTACATAAACCACAGGGGCTCAATGATAGTTACGTCCATTGACTGTGCAGGCCAGGAAAGGTGTGCAACTTCATGCTCATGTTTCTCAAACCATAATTGAACAGTTCGACTACTGTGAATCAGGGCATTATCATCTTAAAAGGTACAATTCCCGTACGAAAACAATGTCTGCGCCATTGAATGCACATGGTCGGCCAAAAGAGTGACATAGTCACTGCTAGTGATCCGTCCGTGTAAGGTGATAATGCGACCTGCCGCAAACCACGAGATCATGGCCCAAACTATTACAAAACCGCCCCATGCTTCACTGTAGCAAGGATACAATCTGGGTTGTAGACTTCTGCGGGGGTTCTCTACACACACGTAAACCCGTTCTGTGGTGGGGAATAGTGTGAAATGGGATTCAACGGAAAAAAAGACACGTTTCCATTGATCCGCTGTTCACATTTTATGTTCCTGGCACCATTGTTGTCTCCGTTTGATATTCACCTGTGACACCAGAGGTTTTGCAATCGCAGCTCTGCCATAAATATTGTGAGTATGCAATTCCCTTCGCACGGTATGGGTCGACACTGGATTTTGGAGATGTGAATTAAGATCAGCAGTCACTTTCTTCGCCATGGTCTTCCTCCTTGCTGTCACAATCCTTTTTAATGTCCTCCTGTCTCTCGCAGTGAGATTGGTTTCCTTCCACAGTTGTGTCTCGCAGATGATGTTGGGCCGAGAACATTGTATGCTGTCATGACATGCGACACGGTACTTCTCAATACCCCCAATGCCTGTGCCACTGTGGTTACAGACGCACCAACCAGATGGGCTCCTACAGTCTGCCTGTTTTGAAACTCCGACAGGTCAGTATTTGTGCTTTCACGTGGAAAGAAATTAGGCCAACAGCGACTTACAATACAATTACACAGACCCTTGAGACTATAAGCAACACTTTTTTACAAAAAAAAATGTCGCTACATGTTAGTTTTCCTTAAAAAGCTGCACATTCCAAAGTCACTGTTTTCAGCAAGTTGTTTCCATTATTTTGGACAACCCCTGTATGTATGACTAAGAGGTCGATTGACCGTCGCGTAGATGGACACAAAAAACCCGTGAAAAATGGAACCTCTAACACAGCCGTTGCAATAGAAGTTCGATACCTCAAACGATATCTAAGTTGCTAAGATTTTAAGGCTTTCAGTTTACTTGTTTGTATTTTTCTCGTGAAATTTTTTTCAGTTATATAATTTTAATTTAATTGAAAATAAATACGTATGTACGTTCAAATATTAACATCAGTTATAAGTTTTCTTCCCCTAGGTTAGCATCACTCTGCCTCTATAAAGACACCCGTTGACGCGTGAAAAGTTGGCAATATGAGTTCTTCACGCCAATAAAAATAAAATAGATTTTAGTAACAGCGTGTATTAATTTAATGTATACTCCTTGTTCATTGATTATCAACAGTTTTGTGTTAGAACAGCATTGAATGTGATGGGCAACTTTTTTATTGTTTCCTTTCTAAATAACGCGCAGTCTTTCTACTAAAAAGCCAAATATGTATAATCTGCTCTTTCATTTTGCACTTAGGAATTATTTCATTTGAAATAAACTAAAGTATTGATGATATTTTTGAGTCTGGGACGACCACTGGTACTTAATTTTACACTTATCTGAGAAGTACATTTGAAAGAACTGCGTATTTAATAGCAGCCCATACTGAAAAGATCATTTCATGTAATTTGTAATTTAAATAATTCTGAGATTTACGCTACGAGGTGCAAATGAATTTGGTTGTGGGTGACATTTCCCCCTGTTTTCCGAATCCACTACAAAGATATTCTTGTTTCGGAAAACATTCAAAAGACGTGCTTATTAAAACCGAGAGTTTGCTGTCAGTTTTCTTTCCATTCCCAATGCACTAGCAGTGTGATTTCAATTACAAATATATAAAAATTATACACTCTCATGCATAAAATAATACATTAATATATATTGCACTTATTTCAGTTGTATTTTTATTACAGCAAATAACGGTAATATTAGCCTTCGCAGTTTTACATTTTCTCGATCCCTGTTGTACTGATTACAAACGGAAATGTAATTTGGATTTTCTTCGTCTTCTGAGGTACGTTAGGATGATTTGCTTTAAACACGAATAAAATATTATCATTTTCCTTGTCAGAAACATCACTGGATGAATAACTAGCTAAAACAATTTTAAACAAACAGCACACTTCCGCAAATACGGGAAATTTGTGAAAATATTTTCAGGCCGAATAGATCCACATATATTACTGTCAGTTTGTTTCTGTTAAAATGAGCAACTAATTTCAGTAAGAAATGAACAGAAAGCTGAAAATTGTTAATTGCTTTTAACAATTTTTAGTCCCTTGAATATGAATACCGAACTTTATAGAACTTTATGCTTTAATAATAAACAAAAATGATCCAATTATTGTGTGCAAATTTCCATGACATCGTAATCTTAATTACAAAGTAAAAGAGTTCTTGTAACGTATCTAGATAGTAGTATAGTTAGTAGATCTGACATCCATCACTAAAATGTTTGAATGATTAATGAACTGAATCATTCAGGCTAAAAGGTGAAAGATGGAACATTTTTAGAAAAATGTGTACTTGTTCTGACACTTAAGGATTTCATTTTCAGATACATGACGGTTTTGACGTTAATGATACGAACTAAAGATGTTGTAAAGTATGTATGACATGTGAAAGTTGAAATATCTCAAAAAATATCCATCGCTGTCAGTATTTTACCTAAAAAATATTTCTATAGAATAATAAATATGTTTTTAATTCAGATACTTTCTTAAAATCAAAAACTGTAAGAAATGTAGCTTTATAGCTCCTTAAAAAGTGAGAACTCCAAAATTTGCCGATAATAATTATACTCCTCTACATCTAATTCTAGGAAGCAAGTGCGACGTAAAATTAAATCCAGCTTCGTAATCGTAGTTTAATTAGATTACAGATAGACACCCTTTTTCATTTTGCAAATAAAATTCATAAACAGCCTTATGGTAGTAAACACTTAAAAAACAAAAAACGTCGTAATTAATATAAATTTCCGAAAATACAACAACTTGTTACGGTCAGTGAGAATTCCTTTTCTATGTTTCGCAGTATTACATACGCTGAATAAATAAATTGTTCAATGTAATCAATTTATTGGGTATATGGTTATCCTAGCGGATATGATCCTCATGAAAATAATTATTTGGCAAAATTTCTGCCAAGCACTGCAAAAATTATGTCCTGCCCCATACATAATATGACGGTTAGGTCCACCCCCACCAATAGCCACACCCAGTGATGAGCTACTGGCATCATAACTACTCGAATAGCCCTAAGAAATAGCATGGTAGATCATTAGCGTTCAGGAATTCAATGGAAAACGCAAACAGGAATAACAAAGAAATCTCAGTAGTAAATGCGTAGTCAGCCTTCCGCTGTAGGTCTTTTCGCGCAGCTTTCTAAAATATATTCGCCAAAGTGTTGACGCATATCACATAAAATTGTGTGTGGTTTTTAAAATAAATTATAAGTAACTAATGACAAAACATTATTAGCACCACGAATAATTCGAGCGGACCCGATAAAAGGAAATAATTACTGTATTTCCCAGCGTCCAAAACGCACCCTTATTTTAAAATGCAAAGTTTTGAAATAAAGGTATGAACATTAAAATAAGGTTTCATAAATATTAAAAGCAATACAAAGTTCACCCCTAGATATAAGGAAAAACATTTCAGTCATCCATATTCCCAAATACTGGCATCATTGTCCAACTCAGGGTCGTCAATACTGTCCGAAGTGTCACTATCTCTAATTCGTGTTACGGTAATACTGTAACGACGGCTAATTAATGTCTTTTTTCTGCTATGTGCGAAAAGTCATTTTTTTTGTTAAAGTGGTTTGCCGGGCGAATTGTAAAGTAAAGATACCTCCTGATTTTCTGCTATGACTTTGGAAAAAGCTTTCCAAACAGGCAAGCTAAGATTTTTTACACGTTTTGGCAAAAACTCGTTAGAGCGGGTCTTTTGGTCTAGAACCCTATGTGTGTGTAACGGGTCTGATGGTATAGATCAGTGGTGTCCAACCTTTTGACGGCATGTGCCACTTTTAGGCTTTTGTATCTTGGGCGTGCCAGTGAAGTCATCGGTTTTCCTAACTCAATTGACCCATAACAAGATTAAATAAAAGCACAATTATTTTCAGTTTCATGAGGTTTATTATTATTTTTTAGTTCATAGTGCACATTAAATTGAACAACACGTTTGAAACTCACAACGACAATGGGATATATAAAATTTTAATGCGGCTTTTGAATTTTCATGTTTCTCAAAATCTCCTGTATGTTTGGGTTTACCTGTGAAGAAGCCTGCAAGATTAAATTGTGAGCAAGGAGAGCGTTAGTTAAGTTTGAATGATATTTAGTTTTAATCGTATTCATTACTGAAAAAGATTGTTCACAAGCGTAATTTGAGCCAAATCTGCAGCAGTACCTCAGTACAAATTCGTGTAAAATAGGAAAATTAGGAACTGGAAGAAATTTCCAGAATTCAGCATAATGTGGACTGGTTGAAGTAGAATTAAACTAATTATATTTACCTTTAAGTGCAATATTATGCTGAAGGTCAATAATTGCTCTCTCCATGTCTGGAGGATAATGAATTGGGTCTCCAATAGTAACTGAAAAAGGGTTGGTAAAAAGTTCATTTTTGTTTTTAATTTTTCGCGAAATCACAAAATTTTGTGGCAAAGCAGTGATGTAAAACAAATATTAACTTTTTGTACTTCTTATAATTTGGGGCATTTTCAAATACTTTATTTCTAGTTCTTGCATTCGAGCGAATTGAGATAATTTGTTTTGAGAAGGACCATTTAAAAACAGCAAAAGTATAGTCATGAAAGATGATACAGGAGTCACCAATATTTGAAAAATGCAGTCGTTTCCTTGTAAAAGTAAATTTAAATTGTTTAAATCCCCCATTAAAACTGTGAAACATGCGTGATCCTACAGCCAGTCTTCATCATTGAGAAGTCAGCATTCTCTTGTGAGTAAACTATTGTCTTCAAAATACTTTAAAACACTATGTCGCAGGTTCCCAAATATCTCCAAGGCCATTCCCTTTGAAAACCAACGCCCGTTAGAGTGAAGAAGCAATTCACCCATTTCTTTCAGGTCCTTCCGCAAACTGTGAAATTTCCGACGATTGAGTGCACGGGTCCGAAGTTTTTAATACAACGCACTACTGGATCCAGAACAGAAGATAACCCCAAGTACTTTGCGCAAAGAGACTCTTGATGTATGATGCAGTGGTACTTGAATATCTTCCTTTCCACATAATCTTCAAGTAATGCTACACACCTATTTTTCGTATCAATCATTGCTCGAACCCCCTCTGTGCAAATGCTGTCTAATTTCTCCACTCTAACTTATTGTTTTCAATAGAATTTTTCAGCTCGTTAAAAATATCTTCACCTCTAGTTGGTAATAATCGACGCAAGGCTAAAAGTTCTTCAGTTGAATCAAAGTCGTCGTTGATAGCACCTACAAACAAACTTAATTGGGCTATGTCCGAAACATCACACCTCTCATCCATAGCCAGGGTATAAAACTTACTAGAGTGAATCGAAGATAAAATTTGAGTGTTAACGTTTTTAGACATATCCTCAATACGAGGCATCACTGTATTCTGAGAAAGCGAAATTGCGTTGACCAATTCCTTAGTTTTTGGATCTTCGGCATGGTTAGCCAATATTTGCAGGTTGGACGACTATTTCTTCTCCATCAGAGTATAGTTTCGTCTTTCCTGCAAACAGGAGAGAAATTTCGTAGGAAGCCTTCACCATTGATGTCAGTTATTCACTCTTTTTCCGGAAAAGCAATTGTTGACCAGTTAGTGATTTCTTTTTTTTTTTTTGTTAATAAAGTTCGTTCGTAATGTTGAGCCAACAGTATACTTAGAATCGGAATCAGAATGCTTTTGCTTGAAATGTAGCTCCAAGTTAAACTTTTTCGGTACAGCAACACAAGATCTGCAAATCAAACAAATTGATTTGGTTGCAGATTGATTACTAAACTAAAACTTTTCTTCCCAATCAATGTTGAAAACACGTAATGCAGTGTCTTCTTCATACTTCCTTTTTTAGACATTTCTAAAATTAAAGCACAATGTGGCGCCAACCGCTCACTTTACAAAGTAGTTAAGCTTTACCTTTTCCGATCACCGTTCGAAAGACACCGTGTCAAGAGAGAGAATCACTTCCTCATAGCTTGCTAGCACTACGTGACTACGTCAACAGACGGGGAGCTCCCGAGCTTGTGTGACCTCCAGGTTGGTTCTCTCGACACAACGTTCAGTTTTTGTGTTTTGCTTTAACTTCGACTGTGTCTTCAGTGAAGACAAGATGTCACTAATTTAAAACCGCGATAACAGTGACAATGGAATTAGTTTGATGGTTTCTTGCGCCCGGCAATAGTGCAGGCCAGGGTAGCAGCTTTGCCTTCTGACGCAAGCACGCAAGCAAACAAAACACACTTGTAAAGGCAACCTTGATTTGTGTATTTTCGCCAATTGCTTTAAAAATGTTTTTTTTTTAATTTTTCTCTTTTTATTTTTTTAAATAGGGTACTGACATTTTGAAAGTTCCCGCGTGCCACCCAACACCCCTCGGCATGCCACTAAATGACACGAGGGCCGCGGTTGGCCCCCACTGTTATAGATCATGTGGTTCATCGTAAATGCATCCCAGCAAAAGCAACGAGACGTTTCACTACGAAGGCAGTCGTTTTATTAATAAGGTTGGCCAGTAAACATTTTAACATAGATAACTTTCCTTCGGGGTTGACATAAGCCTAGGGAAAACGTAACCTTTGGCCTCCAGGACGGACGGTAAGTTTTAGTGACTTATTTCCGGAAAAAAATAGCATCCACGACGCGGGAAGTACGGAAATTGGAAGGCCAAAGGAAATGTATAAAAACGAATTCCCTTGTTAATATTAAATATTATATCATTGCCAATAGTAGTCTGATTACGCATCTATAACAAAAGTAAAATTCATATTAATTATAGCCTAATTTCTCAAACTGCCTATGTTCACATAAAAATGAAGCGAACCTTGAATTTCGTCATATGAAAACAATAACAATTAAATTTAAAGACTGTTACAATTTTTAAATACAACAAAGCTGGCTAAAATATTCACACAGATGACATTGAATTGAAAAACACTGCTTTTTATATGATGCATTGAAAAACGACATGTACATTTATTCGGTTTTTGGAAGACATTTTATGTAGACAGTCATGAGCTATGACCTTAAATAACTGTAATATCTTTTGTGCGGATTAATTATGATTTCCTAAATAATTTCCATCTGTGGGATCAATAGCATACCTATCAGATAAGAATTTTCATTTCGGACATTAAGGAACACGAAAAAAATGTCCTAAAGTACTTTTTCAAAAGCCTTTTGTAATATCTCCAGCTGGATTCAGTTTCTTATTCCGTCACGTTAGTCCTTCTCTATTTTGTCTTCAGAACGTTCTATCAGAAAGTAAAGGGATGTGCCCACAATCTCGGTGGCTACATGCTTGAATGTTTTCTACGTAGAGAATGTTTTCCAGTTCGATTCCAGTCACAGCACGACTTACCATATATAAACCTTCAGGTGGGGATGGGGAATTTCTGTTCATGAAGATTAAAAGTTACCAGTCTTTTTACTGTGCATGCAAATCTGTCCATTAATATTTGCAAAACTGGAACTCGTCCCATAATTTTCAAGTTTCACGTACATTCCTATGTGTACCATCTGGGATATTTCGGGTACATTTATTTAATACGTTTAAAAGGAAATATATTTATTATTTTTATAATTCCAAGAATTTCTGTTCAATCTTCTAATTCAAAACCGTTTGATCTTATATTTGTTTCCAGATATCTGGAAATAAATAAATGAAAAAAGAAACGCTTTAATGTTCGATATGAAGGAATAGGTTTTAGAAACATGATTTCACAAAATTATTTTTTGGTTTAGAAGCATTCTTGCCTGTAAATAAGGAAAGCGGGTTGTCACTTGCTGTATCTAATGAACTTGTGGAGCACATAATTTTCAGGAGGTTCAAATGATCTAAATTAAGTTCGGAATAAAGAGCTGTACCAAAGTTTTAAAGCTCTATCATATTTCTGCATTATGTTGCACTCTCTGTTTCATTCTCTCTTTGCCTTCCATAGATTTCGTGTTCTCTGATACAGGGTTCGGCAAACATATTTTTTAAGGGGCCAAGTAGTAAATATTTCAGGTCCTGCGGGTCAAGAGGCAAACTTGAGGATAGTTTTGTTGGTAATTTTTTTCCTGGTTATATTTAAGTTATTAGGCCTACTTAAATAACGAAAAAAGAAAAAAATATTTTCTCAAATTTATTGAACAAAATAAAATGTAATAATAATAATAATAAGTAGACTAAGAGAAGGCTACAATTGTTTGAAATACAGCTCTACTAATGAGAAGAATGTAATTGTTTTTTTCGTGTGTTTTTTTGGTAGGGGAAGGGGAGGGATAACATTTCACCAAATTGGTGTTCAAAGTCAATACTCCCGATCATCAAAATTGATTGGAAATATTCTTCTGTTAATGCTGACCAGTATTGAGTTCTTAAGTATTTATCTTTCATAATGTCTTTTAACACAGGTGAGTGCTGCCAAATACAGTTATCTACTTTTCTCTTATTTTCTGGTTTTGACAATGAAATGATAGATATGCAAGGGTAATCAAACGAGGACAAAATGTCGCAGAACAGGGATACACGTGGCACTGGAAACGCAGCCAAATCATAACTGCGTGGCATCACAGCAGAGGCCACCAAATGCGAAGCTATGGGAGCGACACATACGGTCGAATCTCGCAACTCCTCAACTCGGCGGTCGGTTAGCCATTACGTTAAAAGCGCGTACTCTGGCATTTTAAAAAATTTGAAATTTTAAAGTATTTAAAAATGTAAAAGGCATTCCTAAAGCTCGTGGGCCGTACAAGAAGAGGCGGCGGCCCGTAGAAAAAGAGGCGGCGGGCCGTAGTTTGCCGACCCCTGCTTTAATACAACAGGAAAGGGTTTACTACGCGTTCCTTCATTATTAGGAGTGAAACACCTCTTCGTCCCACTCTTAAAATTCCATCATCGTGCCTGAAGAAGAATCTTAACCTATTTGAAATGGCTCAATAATGGAAAACATTAAGAACAAATAGTTTGATATTTAGGGCAATAGTTTCACAAAACACAGGAGCATACGATGTGCTAAAATATAAATGAAAACACTGAAACCATATAATGGCATATCGAATAAAAAAAGCTGTCAACCTCTTATTCTACGGATATACGTTTCCTTTTTATTATTTTTGTCCAGTTTCCTGTCTCCCATATAAATATTCTGCTTTAACGGATAATATTGTACGAATATTTATTTCAGCGGCTTTCCCAAATTCGCTACATTCTTTGTACAAAAATGGAAAATGTTCGCGTTCCAAGATATCCGTAGAGATTCCAAGATTCATTTTTTGACGCCTGTTCCATTGAAAAGTCTGTGCACCTACATGGAATTCAAAGCAACTGGCGCAACATAAAACATTACTCTCAGAGAGAAAGAATGCCAAATATTTCGAAGTTACACATTTGAATAGTGGTCTGAAAAAAAACAACTCCCATCTAAATAAAATGAGCCGTGATATTAAATAAATTACAGCAGTTATGGGTGCAGAACATTCTTCTCATTCAAGTAGGCCAAAGAATTCGGAAACATGAAAAGAAAATTTCCCATACTAACAATTTATTATCCAAAAACCATATTTAAAAAGTGACAGAACTTTCACGCGTGTACTTATAGATAGTATTTTGGGAAACACAGTAAATTATACCGGCAGTTCCACTGAATAACTAATAAATATTTTACATATCAGTTGATACTTACATAATTCTGGGGAAGAATTTGGAAGAAAAGGGAAATAATGTCGAAACGCGTACTGGTTATAAATGACGCAGTAATGATAACATTAAACAAAGATTAACGCTAATTGCAACATGCATTTAAAAGAACAAATTTGAAAATATAGAAAGTTAGAGCGGCACCACTACTAGAAGTCAAGAAAAGTCAAGTAACAATAGCATTATTAAACATGAGGCGGGCTGTAAATTACGTTTTTTTATGCATTTATTTTTTTTTAAATACCTATCTGTTAAAGACCTGCTTCCTTATCAATTTCTGATTCTGGTTTACTATATTCACTATTTTGCTCCAATAAATTAATACTAAAGGTATAATTTTTTCTTCTACCCATATGACCATGAGCCGCGGATGGCTTAGTGGTTAGTGTTTCAGATTATCGATGCTGGGTCCCCAGGTTCTAGCCTGGGCTGATCTTTCAGAGATGGTGTGATTTACTAACATTCGCTGAATATCCGCCGTGCATCGGACGAGCACGTAAAGTGACGGCCCCCAGGCTGGACCCACTGGTTAAATGGGTATCCTTTCCTATGACTTCCCTGAAATTCTCTCACCCATCTATGTGCAATATCACACTTGTACGGTGGCGCCATCTACTGTACTCTAATCTCACTACAAACTGTTCTGTCAAAAGTCGTTAGACTTGCTCTCATTCCTTCCGTTTCTGTGTCCTGCCCAAAAGGCGATCTCGCTGTAGGTGGCTGGGACCTAAACTCTACTCCCTGTGGACGGAAGTCCTACATGAAAATGACAAATGCTCTCTTCTACCCATATGACCTCTTCATACACTAATTACAGCAAAAGGAACTTGAGTTCCCTACTCTATTGCATCAGCGGTCAAAAATAGCAGATGAGTAAATGTTCATCAGTATGTTTCGCTTGACACAACTTTGTGCTAGACTACAGCGTTATTTCTAGTTACCTGAGAAATTCGAATTAAACCTTGTTAAAATGTTCAAAATTCATTTCATCATATGAAGCACACAAGTATTTAAACAAACTTGTCACATTTTATTAAAATTACTGGTATTGTTTGCTTTTAACACCAAGATTATCAAAACAAAACAAAACCAAAATCATGCTGTCTAAACACGTTTAATATTAAAAATTATGAACCTCTCACTATAGGAGAACTTAAATACATAACGTTAAAAACACACCAGTACTTTCCTGACCGCCATCGGTCACTTTCTTAGGTGTGACTACCAGTTCTAAGTAGCAATGGTCAGCATATGTGTACAACATGACGTGTCAGGTCAGACGAGTGCGTAGTGAGACAGAAAAAAACAGGACGTCAGGTGGCGGTAATAATTATTACAATATTTAAATCACAGTAAGTCATGTATAAGGTACTTCCAATCATCAGGAATATAGTTAGTAATATCATCGTTGCAGCAACTTGTATGGTGAGCCAGAATCTGAGGGGCTTCTGTAAATAGTAATAAATTCTTATTCTTAGGTATAGTCAGAATAGTAACCCCAGACCATATTGCTTCAACAGGTTTGCTTAGAAGCCAACATGACATAGCTGTAGAGCCATTACCAGCTTTAATACTATATTTGTGTTCCTGCAGTCTGACCTTTAGATTACAAGATGTGGAACCTATATAGGAAGTATTACCTTCATCGGGGTTAGAGGACAGGAGAGGGATTCTGTAAATTCCATAATTATCTAATAATTCAGGTCTGTCATGATCGCTTCGAACCAACGAAAATACTTTACAAGAAGACAAACCAAAGTCAATACCAAAAGGTCTGCAGGTATTTTTAAGTAGATGTGAAAGTGGTGGGAAAAACGGGATAGGACTCTCACATTTTTTGGTTCTAACATCTCTGGTTAGTGCTGTAGAATCAAACCGTTGGGATTTTTTAATAAGTTTAGTAACAATGTAATTAGAGTACTTAAAGGAATTAGCCAACTCGTAGATTTTCAGGATTTCCTGTTCATACGTTTATTTAGTAGAACAGTGAGAATAAGCTCTGTGTACCATAAAACACAAAGAAGCACGTTTTTGGCAAAGGGGATGATTAAAACCTGAGACGTAGAATTCCGAAAAACTGAAGTCGTAACCAAATTTAAAGTAGGATCACTGGTGAACAGGATGTCTAAAAACGGCAAAGTGAAATCCAATTCAGTTTCAACAGAAAATTTAATAGAGACAAATTTTGACGAAAAACTATTAACCAAATCCTGCAAGTCCGACGTTGACCCCTGCCAAATAATTAAAATATCATCAACGTATCGAACACAAAGGATTGGTTTAATAGGGAAGGTGTTTAGCACCTCGTTTTCCAATTGCTGTAGGAGGATTTCAGCAAGGAGGGGCGATAGTGGAGAACCCATTGGGGTCCCTTCCAACAGCTTATAAATAACATCACTAAAACCAAAATACGTCCTATTATAAACAAGTTGTAGAGCATGAATTATAACTTTAGCGTTAGGGGCAGAAAAAGTATTGGAAGCCAACAGTTTGGAAAGAATCAAATTATGAACAGTGGGAACAGAAATATTGGGAAACAATGATATGACATCAAATGAGACCATCGTAAATGGAACCAGAATAGGTTGAATAAAGTGAATAGATGATAAAGCCTGAGTGGAACTGGAGATAGAGTAACGTGAATTGGCAGTGAGATAATTCAATAAGTTGGCAAGAGTTCACTCAAGAGGGTGAGTGGGGGAAGCAAAAGATGAGACCAGAAGACGAATTGGGTGGCCAGGTTCGTATAATTTTAGCTTTCCAAACAAAGCAGGGACGCGTGGCCCTGGACTAGGGTGTAAACCTTTAATAATGTCAGGAGGTAAGTCTGAAAAGAATTTTAGGTTATTAATTGCAGCGATCGTGGCAGAAGTTGGGTCTCACTGGCCAAATGGAGTGTGTGATTTGTTTAATAGCCTCCAACATATTTTGATTGTACACCTCCGTATCGATGATGATAATTTGTGAGCTTTTATCTGAAGAAATATTAGAAATGTCTTTATTTTTGCAAAGCTCTCGTAAACCTGTGACTTCTTCACGGGATTGATGTGTGATCTTTGTAGCTGAAACCCTTGTTTGCATACTACAGATAGCATCAGCAACCTTAAAACGAGTAGGTTCTTACACATTTTAGGTAAAGCACGTACAATAGTTTCAATTTTAGGGATAAGGGTAAAGTTATCAATATGTGAATTCTGAAAAACATATTTTGGTCCCTTATCAAGTGCCGATTTTTTAGCTGTAGAGAAGGAAATGCTACTTAAATTTAGATATGTACAAGAAGGTTGTGATTTATGGCGGTAGAGCTGATCTAGAAAATTGGGCTTATAATAGGTATTGTCAGCCACTAAGTTACGTAATGTAACCACATGGGTAACCTGGAGTTTTCCTTCAAGTGACAGACAAGTAGCCGATACATTTTTGAACACTGTTTGGTGCCAACACGGCGTTAATTTTTTTGTGCTGTTTCTTGGCTTTTGAATATATTGAAAACAGCTCAAGTTAATTGTGGTCCCGAAAAATATTTACATATTTTACATTCAGGGAAAAGCTTAAAAATGTCTCAGTATGAAACCTTTGTTTGCCATACCACATTCTATTATTTCAAATGTTCAGTTGTAAGAGGGTGCTTATTCCAAAAGATTACGTAGTGGTTCCGATAGAAATGTTTGGAAAAAGAAAGATATTTACTTAAAAAGTTAATAATTAGTGGAATTTTTTTGCGTGGTGCTTGCGTATAAAGTAAAAGTATGAATTACAAACTTCCGAGCAGTAAGCAAGTTTAAGAAATCCATTATACTTCTTATTGTCTATGTCTTTTAATTTTACTTTTCGACCATGAATTTTCTGAACATGAACTGTAATCGGAATTTTAAAATCTTTTCGAAATATATTTTCACGAAACGCAGACTGGTTTGATCATATATTTTGTAACTCCCTTTCCTGTAATTGTGCAGTGTTTTGCACAACAAAGCATCTGACTCTAAAACAGTGTTTTTATGCAATCCCATCACTTCACTTTATATTCTTCACGGTATATCACGAAAATCCTATTCGTCAAGTAAAACAATAATGGCGAAATGCCGAAGCCGTTCAAGTTGAAATCATGAAAAATTCCTAACGTCGTTAACTGTGAAACATGGCCATAGTTTTTCCAACCGTTTGATTTACTTACACCCGTGTTAGCAGGTACATTCTATAGAGTTATGGAGCTTTAAGGGAAGAGGTGGAATCTGCTTAGTCTTAATAGGACTGTTCATGATATCCGCAGTTAGGATTTTCTATTCATTAATTTGGGCAGAAATAGCACGAATCGCAAAAAAAGATATTTTTTCAATACGTCTCTTGAAAAACAGAAGAAAAATATGCTGTACAACTTTCTTCCGTCTATCCTCCCGTCCTTCGGACTGTCGTCAAATTATCTCTGCAACTCTTCGTCTGACCTGATTTTTTTTTTTTGATTTTTTTTTTTTTGCATCTGGAATGTTTAGATTTGAGAATGATAAACCTTCATTTCTGGTGTTTTACGATGATTACTTCGCTATTAGGGGGCGTAAATGCAGCTGCTATCGAATTCAAAATATGATGTATTCCGCATAGTTGCTTCTAAATATGCGATAGAAAAGAATCTTTGTTCAATTCCATATCATTTATAAGGAAAACTAATCTAGAATTTTTTTTCAAGTAATTCATAGATTTTCCGCTAGGAGGGCTTGAAATGAAACTATGATTTCATTGATATAAATGATTATAAAAAGTGCTTGCAAAAGTATTTTTTCCGGCAGAGGCCTAAAGGTTAAAACCGTTTTTCTCGCTGTCAGTGCTAGCAAATTTTACTTCTCTCGTGATTTCAAATTTTCCATTGTACAAAATTTTCCACTACGATATATAGAGTTTTATCATGTTTACCTCTTTACTCCTCCTTCTAACTGTTTCATTTGAAAATAGCCTTGTGTCTGACATCTTTCTTCTGCTATGAGAAATTATTGTGCGCAGTTTCTTAATTTGCATACCATACTTCTTAGCCACTACGAGAGTAACTATCTAATTCTTTAATAAAAACCCGACTGATTTATTTTTTGTATCCGGGTCTATTGAGTGCGAATAACTTTGAGATTTTTTTGGTGTCGAAAAGGTTGTAATTTGCATTTACAAATAAAAATCCAATTTAATCTTTCTTATTAGTTATTACGTTTACTCTATGCTTTAATTTCCCTCGCTTGAACTAGCTGAATTCGTCCGTGTGATTTCGTGTTTGTGTAGTCTGAATGAGACTTTGCAAGGAGTCATTAGATGCAGACTATACATTAGTTAAACTCAGTACTCCCAGCTGTCAGACAAGAATAACACGGGTCAAATGGAATTAACAAAGAATGCGAAAGGGAAGATATGTTACAGAAATATTCAATTAATGACAAAAAGGAATTTATAGGAACCTACATTTCAGCCTTGGGTAAATACCAGTGGTTATACCTCGCCTAAAGAAATCGTCACACTTTGGCTTTTGTTTACCCTAACTGCAAATGGCACGAAACGCAAATCGCGACACAATCAATTCCTTAATACGTAGCGTTTTTGTAGCTATGATCTTTAATGAAGCGGTCGGTCATAACCTGTCGAAGAGTTCATTACTACCAAATCAGCCAGATGTTATCAATTCTGTGAAAGGTATAAAGGGGTATCAGTTTCCAAAGCTTTATAATTAACAGACAGCAGCTCAAAGAAAGTTACGCGAGACGAAGTTGTAAGAGCAAAAATGTTTTTAAGGCAATATCAGGACACATTTTACATTATGTTTCTCAGCGCATTGAAGAATATTTCTGAAAGCGACAACAGCAAAATCTTTGATGCAAGCACAAAAATGCGTAAATTGGATAGAATTTTTTCCGTAAAACAGAGTAAAACTAACCACCGACATTTTTGCAAAATGTTTCCGAAAACCACGGTAGGCACAGCAAACATTTTGATACGTTCACAAAAAGCGTAAATTGGATATATTTTTCTCCATAAAACTGAGTAGAACTAACCACCGACATGTTTCACCAGTGCTAAATCTGAGTAAAAGTAACCAAAATAGGAGGAGAATGTCTTCATGACAAAAAAAAGGAAAAAAACTGAACATCTGAGGATAAAAGGAAAATTACACAAAACCTATTCATAAAATTAACAGTTATAAAAGTTATGACAAACTGAAATCCACCTACATAGCCAGTTCCGAAACCTGTATGACGTCGTAAAACTAACATTTTTTCCAGTTTGTTTACCTCAGAAGAGAAAAGTACAGGTATCATATTACTCCACGGACACAACCCTAGCCAGGCTGAATGTGAAACCCATAAAAACCAAAACATCTCAACACACCGTTTATGGATGCATGTAAACATGGATTCCTTCTCTATGATTTTAAACATCATTACCTGTTAGCGACTCGGAAATTAAAGGGGAAACATTTCATTACGTTACGCATTAAGTAATATCGACCTGATTTTTACAAAAACTACTTTCGATTCTAGAACGCATATTTCTTATTAATGATATAAAGCTGAATATGGACTGCGTCGGTTGAATTAAAAAAAAAAGACTTTTTACTCCTGAAATCTCCTATAGTCATTGATACTTTACGATTCATTAAAAGTGTTTCAAATTCTGCAGCTGTAATAAATTTGAATTACGAGTGTTTTAAATTCTGCGACTGAACCAACATCTGAAGAAGTCAAAATCCTATTTCATTAACTGATTCATTTCTTAAATGAGATTACCTCAACCGTTGGCCTTAACTTACATCTTAAACTCTGGCTTGCAACAAAAATCTGAACGAATTGTATTATTTTTATATATTTTCTTAAGCAAAATATGAGGTGCGTGGTTTCTAGTTTTGAAAATTCAAATAATGTGCTAAATATTTAGGAGCAATGGGTGTTGTTTGAAGTTGGTAATATATGCAAAACATCACGTTCGAGTAGACTAAATATATAATATTTCTGTTTCTCTGTACATTAGGTGTTGCTTTTACATTGTTTTCATTCAAATTAGGTTAAGTAGGGAAACATATACTGTCGAGTAGTAGTATAACTGTTTCTGAGAACAAAAGCTCATCATCAGTAGGCCTATTCGTTTTCTGAACCTTGTTCCTCGGTAGTGGTGCTTTATCATCAACTTGTTGATCTAGTCAAGTTTATGTGCTCTTACTAAAAACCTTGGACATCTGAAATCTGAGTTAATTGAAAAAGAGTTTCTAACATTTTGATAGAATATTGATAAAAACGCGAATACAGGAGTAATAGTAATAACAAACAAGGTAATAGTTTCTTAATTTTTTAAATGACAGATAGAACAGTATAACGAGCCAACTTTCAATGTGACATAGCGGTTACCAATGAAGCACGGGCATTTTCAAAGAACATTAAGGAGAGTTTATCAGTGCAAATCAGAAAACTTCCTATACTCAGTAACTCCAAATTTTGAGTACTACGAATCTACATACATACGCTGTAACAGTTCTGCTGATCATATCTTGTGAGTCCGTGTCTAATGTCAGATGAAATATATATATATACAGTATATATATATTCCTTGGAATTTAAACTCCGTAAAAAGTTACAAGACTATAGGCGGAAATAACAAGTGAATCTAACTCACTTGTTTGAATAATCGTTTCCAGAGAGAATATTATGGATTTCAGATGAATTGTAAATTTTTAAGTGTGTTTTTTTTTCTTAGGCAGTCTGTGTCAGCCCACAATGTTGACGAGCTACAACTGAAGACTAGACTACAAATGAACCAAGTTTCCAATTTAAGCATATTTACATATATAAAAAATGTGCGCATCATCAGTTTGGATTGAAACAATTAGATTTGCCAGATATCTTTTTCGTATTTTAGCTTTCGGTGAGCCATGTCCTACATTTAGCAATGCATTTCGCACTGTAAAGATAAATCAATATGGGAAAAAACATCAAAACTAGAATGTTTGAAATATTTATATATAATTTCTTATCTAAAGAAATTACTAAAACCAACCGATGCAATATGTTTTCAGTTATTTAATAATACTGATAAATAGCTTTTTTCAAAGTGATGCAAAACTTTGTAACAAATGTTAAAGAATTTATTAACATATTATAAATACTGAAAGACTAACCTGATTAGAAGAACCTGTAGAAATAATTACAACATTCTTTTATTTACCGCCGTGCTGCTGCCGAATAATAAGACTATTTAAATAATATTGGTAAATCAAGATCAATACTTTTCACCGGATGATTATCAGGTAAAGAATACAAAGTAGAATATACTGTTATTGTGTGTATTTTCTAAGGAAAAGTCAGAAAGTGAGGAAATAAGGAAATATATATAACAATGTATGTAGTAATTTGAAGATCAATCAAATACGGAATATAATTAATTCATAACACAGATTAATGGACAATAGATTAATATAAAGATTGATGCATAATATAACTTACTCTTCGAGTTCACCAATACACTTTGCCTCGTTTAATGTATGGTTCACTTCAACATGTAAGACAGCACGTGAGAATCTTATGCGGTATTCTTCAGACTGAACATCCGTCGAGCAACAGGCAGCATTGGATTGATAATTGGAATAGGTAAAATCAAACATCTGAAGTTTTTTCTACGTGGAAAGATAGTTGGCGACAGGCTTGGCATTGCGAGAATACTCCAAACGGCCTCTGTACTGAAGTCTCTCGCACGACCGTATTATGGCTGTGCTCCGAATAGCGCGATAAGCAAAGTACTTATGGCAATCACAGAAAATGGTGTTCTAAACAAGTAATATTTCACAGACATCAACGTGAAATATATGGAACAGTGCAAATTAAAAGACGCGACGCAACATTCCAAATCAATGGGGTATTAAACGTCGGTGTGCTGAGGATCATCTTCGAAAGAACCATGAATGGGTGCATCCCTCGAAAGGGATATCTAGAACCCTGCAATCTAAAATACAGAGCTTATCTCGCTGGATCAATGGAGAACTGAACATTGGTATGCCAAACGTTTCTGTCGAAGCACCACGTATGGGACTATGCCGAAAACGGGCTATCAGAAACCAAGCGAGAAAAAAACAGGTAGCATATCTCCAAATCAATGGATATTTGAAGAGAGCTGGGCCGAAGGTCATTTTCGAAAACTACATGCATGGGAACATTCCGCGAAAGGGTTACAACAGCAGACGACGATACGCTCAGTCTGCTTTCATTGATACACCAGCGATTCCAATACACTAGCAATATCCGTCCATAGGATCACAGGCTGCTAGAAACGTTCTGCGTCCCACACCGCGCACGGTCGAAATAAAAACAGTTCTGCCAGTAAATCGTAGGACGGAGCACATTTAGCAGGTACATAAGCCAGCACTTCTACAGTATCTGAAGATGTAACTTTACGTAAAATGATTTTCATTGCAAATTAAAATTATTTCTTTGTATAGTATAATTTGTTATGCAAATCATTTTGCACAAGATGAAGGATTACGCAAAATTATTTTCATAATAATTTATACTATACAAAAGAAATAATTGCTTCAGTCGGATTTGTAGAAGCAGGGATATAAAACAAGTTATATTTAAATGTAATATGCTCCGTATTATTGAACTCTGGCGTCCAGTTTATGCATACAAAAAAGAAATCCATCTATCTGGGAGAGAAGTACATCCGCACGCAGAGGACCGGAAAGATAGCCATATTCATAAAACAATCACGTCCCCTTTTTTTGGCTGCAAAACTGGAATGACAATTATCATGAGTTCCTGTGGGTTACCGTCTCCTACCAAATTTTTCTTAGACGCATTTTATGCCGCAGAACAGCCTCAACCTGGTTTGTCATTGAATCTAAAAGATGAATGACATGTGTGGGGATCTGAAACGAAGCTGTTTGTATTATTGTAAACAATTTTAGTATGGAGTTTCAAACTTTAACTAGTTTTCTCGACATTGTATCACTGTTGTTCAATAGAATTTAAATCAGGTGATTTGGGAGACAAGGACATAACATATCAAAACGGTGTTCGTCGATACACTTCTGCACGATTCGGATTCGATACTAGCGGAATTACCGTCTTGGAGGAACCAACCCTTTTGGCCAAGGGACTACATTGTGTATTGTATTAATACATGGTTCGGAGACGTCCGTACGCTGGAGACGCCCAATTCGATCTATTCATTTTATCGCAATGACGGAGAAAGAAAGAATTCGTTTTTCTGGATTCCTGGTCTGTTTTAACTGTTTTGCAGGCTTTATTCGTACTTTCATGATAGAGCCCTCGGCATAATGACAGAGGGGAGAAGAGGCATTCATAATGTTTTTACCATTTGTAGGTCTTAGTAAATAAGTACATCTCTTTCACGTTGTAACCACACACAGCAACAGAAAAATTGTTATTCGGCAGTCGAGCCCTCGATATTTAGCTGAGCGCGTTAGCCGTACACCACGCTGTCCATCAATTCACGGTGCTATGTGTGTATTTCAATCAGCTTCTGTCATCATAAATCCTTAAGATGGGCTCAGTTACTGAGATGTCTCGACTATATATCGAGAGATCCGTGGATTCAATTCCCCGGCGCAGCGGCCGAATAACACTTTTTCGGTTGCTGTGTGGGGTTACAACGCAGAAAGAGCGATGAACTTATTTATTCGACTGAAGCCACTTATTTAGAGGATTTTCACAATGTAGGTCTTAAGATGGTAAGAACACTTCGGGACATGTTGACAGAAAAATGATTCCACCCCGATGGAGTGCCTATGTTGCGTGCAGTGGGGTAAGGGAGCTGTCTGTAGTGGAGTGGAGTAAGGGATCTGTCTGTAGTGCAGTGGAGTAAGGGAGCTGTCTGTAGTGGAGTGGCGTAAGGGAGCTGTCTGTAGTGGAATAGAGTAAGAGTGCTGTCTGTAGTGCAGTGGAGTGAAGGCGCTGTCTGTAGTGGAGTTGGGTAAGAGAGCTGTCTGTAGTGGAGTTGGGTAAGAGAGCTGTCTGTAGTGTAGTGGAGTAAGGGCGCTGTCTGTAGTGGAGTTGGGTAAGGGAGCTGTCTGTTGTGCAGTGGAGTAAGGGAGCTGTCTGTAGTGGAGTGGGGTAATGGAGCTGTCTGTAGTGGAGTGGGGTATAGAAGCTGTCTGTAAAGCAGTGGGATAAGGGAGCTGTGTACAGTGGAGTGGGGTAAGGGAGCTGTCTGTAGAGCAGTGGGGTAAGGGAGCTGTCTGTAGTGGAGTGGGGTAAGAGAGCTGTCTGTATTGGTGTGGGGTAAGGGAGCTGTCTGTAGTGGAGTGGAGTCTGTTTTTGTGTTTGTATTCGAGAGCGGGACGACATAAGGTTATTTCTCCTATCCCTAATACGTATTGGGTGTATTGATTTTTGTAATATTACTGCTTGGTAGTTCAAAGAGAAGGATATTTTGAACCCACTTAGTTAAACACGCCGAAATAGATGCTGCTAGTCCGAAGCCTGGATGAAGGGTAAAGGAAAGTGAAATCATTCAAAAATTTGGGTTACAGTGACAGTTTTGATCGAGCGTAATTGCAGAAACATATTATTATCCGCGAACATAGCATCCTAACATGTACCCAAGTACCGCCATATATTTGACATGAACACAAGTGTCAAGTGCCGTTGAAAGCTGTAGACGATATTTTCCTTATTTTATACTTTTGCGAACATGTGTTGTTCCGGGATAATTGAGAAAACGTAAAATTATCTTTTACCATAAGGCTGTGACATGTACGCAAGTTCCACCAAATTCGACATGTACGCAAGTGTCACTACACCATGTAACTGATGAACGTCGGTAACGAGGCCACTTTCTTTGTAATTGCAGCTCTGCAATACATTGCAGCTTATGCTGTCAAAAATAATTTTCTTTAAAAGACGATCATGTTAATATTTTTCCTCAGTTTGAGATTCCATTTATCTGTGTTCTTTTAATTTGTGAATATAACCTAGTCACAATATCTTAAGTTCAAATATTTCTTAAAACGTTCAGCGTTATAGCTTAATTGAAGTTACAGAAAAGAACCGTTACCAGGAAAACGTAAAAGCAACCAGTTTTGAGGTTTTAAAAAGTAACAATAATAAAATGCTATGGTGTGAAATTTATTTGCTGTAATTTTAAGCTGAAATTTCACGTTGTCGCTGAATACCCTTGGTTACTAGCTAATGTGCAATTTGAATCATAACAGTAGCACCTGCTTTTGTCTTGTGGTTGCTCTTTGAAGTAGTGCAACTGTTAGTAGGTCGTGACTTTCGTCACACTAAAGTCTCGAAGCAGGAATGTGTGCTCTCCCAGTGAGGTACCGCATGGAAGGAACCCGGTCACGTGGCAAACCAGCTACAGCCAATTGAAAACTTTTGATTGATAGAATGCAGTGTGATGAAATAACAGGATTTTAGGCTGCATAACAATTTTCTTTTTCCTAGATAATTAAAATAAAGCACAAAAAAAAAACCCGGTTGGTTTCGACTCATACGAAAATTTATCTCTTTCTTTTTGCTGCCGAAACATTGTTGTTGTTTGATCTTGCACTAGGCATTGCTACTTTTCTTAATCACTATTTTTACACTTAGGTTCGAAATGAGTACAGATTTTAGCTCTACCTTTTTGTTCGGCGAAATCCATTCTGATCTGCTGTAATCTCCCGTATGAGTGATCAACGGAATTCTTGAATACCCTGCTGCATCTAAAACGTTTGAGAAATGCTCTATTAAACTGTTTCCCATAAAATCCTTCCAAATGTTGGACACAAGGTGTCCTTCACTTGTCGTCGAATAAACGACCACTTCGGAAATTCGGAGAGAAAGACGTCAAAGTACCTTCTCTTATCCACAACAAATATTTCTTGCCCAGCAACACCAACACACTTGCTTTCCCTCTCCACATATAGAAGGTATGGGCTTGGTTCCACCGGTGTTTCAGTTAAGCCACGATACACGCACCAAGGTTCCACATGCACCAACATTAAGAACCCGAAATATGCTCGACACTCAAAGGAACTCGAACGGCCCTTTATCGAACCGACGGCAGAATCACTTTGGACGGCGAGAATGTCAGGCTGACGTTCTCGGTACGTAGAAGTACGAAAAGAACGTTCCTTCAGAGGTGTCGCACTGGCATTATCAGCAGTGAAGTGACCAGAGATGGAAATGGGTCACGGGTCAACGGGGCGACAATTTCTAGTGGATCAAACAGGTCGGGTGAAGTGTTCCTGACCCGAGTTCGGCCAGGTTACATTTCCGTTGCACTTTTAAAAAGTAAAAGAAAAAAAAATCAAATTAAAATGCACACTGTAGAATATTGTGCTCGATATTGCAGTACCCAGACTGGAAAATTATGTATCGTGCATTACGAATGAAGTGTCCTCAGTAGGAGAAGTGTTCCTTCCTTTTGAGAGGCAATGATGAAAACAACATCCACATTTTGAAAACTTTCAACTCATCATAAGCCTGAGAAAATTGGTGTAGCTCTGAAACCTGTTCTGAAGCTTGATATGTTATCAAGAAAACAGCAAAAACTCAAGTTAAGCATACAAGTTTCTTAATTCAATAATTTCTACTGCAGCGCCATCAAAGTTAGGTGGAACAGCCTTAACATTGTTGGGGAGAAATTTTTGAAGGTTGCAGATGCGTTTGAAAACATGTGTAAAAGAGGTTATGTCTTTCACAAGAAGGACGACAATTTTAACACTTGGTGAAAGTGAGTAAATTATACTTTCCTATAAAAAATGTGTTTGATTTCCATTAACCTAACATACCCACTGCGGAGATACTTTATGTACGTCCTGTATATATATATTAGTTCAAAACATATTTGTTTGGTCGTGTCCGAGTCAGTTACAGACCCGGTTCGGGTCCTATTATGTGACGCCCGGGTCCAATTATATGACGCACGGGTCCAACATTTTTCACCCTTTTCTAAATACGAAAGTAAACCCACAAGCGGAAGTGTCAGGTCGGTAATCAACACGACACTGCTACGAGAGACGCCTCCACCATGCAGCCCATCCGCACACCGACGATACACTCTAAACACCGTGCATTTTTCTCCCAAAGGAAAACCCATCCACAACACACCGTAAATGAATGCACCGAAACATGCAAAACCCAAATCACACGACCAGGCCGTAAGTGACGGTTGCGCAGCAAAAATAACACGATGCTCACCTCCGGCGAAATGATACACCTGCAATGAAAAACAAAAGGTCAGACGAGCGGGATTTCTCAGAGCGTCCCGGAGTGTAACACGATTAGGCCATCAAAGAAACCGAACGACCGGAAACACAACATGAACATAGAGCAACCAGGGTTTCTAGCCTCCAAGCCTAAACTATGGGAAAGGTGCCCCAGTGGAAGAAAAATTTCATCCTGGTCCCAGCCATAATTTGGAACAATGACTCCTGCGTGTTCGGATTGCATGATCGTAAAGAGTGCTTTCGTCGACCGTAACTCGAAAGCGCAGCTCGCACTTAACATGCGACATGAAAGCATTCGGAGAAAAACACGAACTTCCGTTTCCTTGGGCACGAAGAACTCCGTTCCTGTCACACCAAATCTCATAACCCCCTTTGGTAACGATAACCCTCCACACAACATGCATTTCAGTACAAATCCAGAAAAGATGAGCTTAACCTCAACCTCGTTGCAAGAAAGACACCTGACGAAAGAGATGCCTGACCAGGAATACTGTCTGCTCCACGTCGTTAAAACATCATGAGCAAGCCTATACCTGAGTTACCTACGCCTGCAGCGCAACCTGTGCAATTTAATGCTTACCCATACCTCCTCGAGCAAAAACCTGCTGCTAACGACTTAGAAGTCTCTGAAGATGTTCTCCTAAGCCCTAGAGAGATTAACATGCGACAGCGTCGTGCAATACCCATTGCATGAAATGATACATTTCAATGTACGCAACTAAGTTGTGAACAAGCTTCTTGACTGATGTGTAGCGATTATGCGAATATGATAACAACCGTAAAGAGACGGTTAGCATTCACCTAAACACTGAATGCAAACATTTCCTTAAATTTAAACACTACATTTCATTATTCTACAATAATGCTGAATATTTTATTTTTCTCCCCTACGAATCTTCGCCAATATCAGGACGCTTGGTCTATTTGATAATAATAATAATGCATATCCTTTAGACAGTTAATAATTATGCATATTTTTAAACCTAGAATACCACCAATGCACTATAATAATATGTTCCTGTGTGCTGTGGATTTGTTTCCATTGATTAATGTGCTGTGTTTAAAAATATGCGATAACTTCTTATGCACGCTGTTACGAAGGATGTATTTCTTATAATGATTTGTATATTATTATATCACGTGCAAAGCCAAACTACATGCTAGTGTCTCTAGGGAAGGAAGCATTCCACCATAACCCACCGTGTCGTGCCTCGTACAATCCGGAGATGTGATTAAAAGAAAAAATGTGATAAAATCGTCTGGTACAAAAAGGACAACATTTAGCATTTTACGTATAAATAAGTTTATAAGGCATACTTCTAAAAAGTGAAATTTCAACAGAGCCGGAATTCAGTTGAGCAAACACGACAATTTTTGAAAAGTAATATCCTAAATTCTACTACTTCTACAGTATTTGTCATTTTCTTTAGGACTTCCGTCTACAGTGAGTGGAGTTTAGGTCCCAGCCGCCTACAGCGAGATCGTCTTTTGGGCAGGACACAGAAACGGAAGGAATGAAAGCAAGTCTAGCGAATTTAACAGGACAGTTTCTAGTGAGATTATAGTACAGTAGATGGCGCCACAGTACAAGTATGATATTGCATATAGAGGGGTGAGAGAATTTCAAGGTGGGCATAGGAAAGGATACTGATTTAACCAGTGGGTCCAGCCAGGGGTCCGTTTTTAAGGTGCTCGTCCGATGCACGGCAGATATTCAGCGATTGTTAGTAAATCACACCATGTCTGAAAGATCAGCCCAGGTTCGAACCTGAGGACCTTGCATCGATAGTCTGAACTGCTAACCACTAAGCCATCCACTGCCCATATCCTAAATCCTATACAATTCAGTAAATAATAGGTTTATATTTTGAATTTATTACTGATAACTTTTGTCGTCTTGCTTAAAGGACACACTTGTTCACTCCTCATTATGCTATTAAAGCAATTAATTGAAGATCCTATTTTTTATATCAAAAGAAACAGGCATCATTCAAATTGCTATAACAAGTAACTGCAGAACTATAAATGCTATAACTATGACCAATATGTTGCTATAACTACTGTATAACGGCAGAACAAGTTTTTAAAATCGAAATGCAACTGAGTTTCAACATGAAAAAAAAAGGATATTTTAGTGCAACACCATTAAAAGTGGTCAGCTTTGTCCAGTGCACATTGCATAATAATACTTCCATAATTTCCTTACGTATCAAGAGTTATTTAAAGATATTTTTTGTAACTCAAGTTCCGACGTCTGGTATCCTAAAGGTTAAAAGCTTTAAGAAAACAGACATATTGGCTTTAAAAAACATCTTGACTTTCCCACAATGCGCTAATACATGGCGGGCCGTCAGACCACTTTCGAGTACAATTCTACCTACCCATTACGGAAGTACCTTCAAGGAACTGTAGGTAATCGGCTGGTCGTTGAAAGTCCCTTTAGTAGTGTAAATTGCTCGCCTGATGATGTGCCTTTTAATATCCCGCAAACATGGAAATCATTTGTCAAAAAGTCAAATCCATATGCATTTGATGATCTACTCTACCCCCACCCCGCTAGTGAGGATGATACAATGAACAATGTGATAACTATTTGTCGTTACCTTTAGCTACCACGTAACGAATGAAAAAGACGAATTTGCGATTGCGAAGCAAGTCATGAACACTGTCCCGATTGTATTTAACACTGAATCGCTTGTAATTTCCTGATGTATTTCACCTGATGATGGTTCGACTGCGGAACAGAAAGATCTCATATTATCGACGTGGTGAAAGTAGGCGGTATTGTATAGCTGTTGTATCTGATGATATTGAATGCAGTGCAATTGCTGGCACAGTGTGTAACAACTTACTTTTAATTTCTAGAATTGCCAATATATGAAATAAAATGAAGGGAATCACCTTGGTGTACAAACACACATGCGATCCTAGAATTTCCGTTCTTAAAATTAACTAAACATTTTTTTAACACGTTTCGAATGGTAGTATGATAATACTATCCATGGAGTCCATAAAGAATCACAGAAAAAAATTGCCAGTCTTTTACAGAATTACAGGGTGTGCTGGGAAGCGCCAAACAATGTACAATCAGAAGAATATCAAGCTGTCAGTTTGATCTCTAGATTTTTTGTCTGCCTCCAAGGAGACGTCCATGAGCGACCGAAAGCATGACATTTTTTAGCTGTCTTTCCTACAAATGTTATATCGAGTTTTCAAATACATTTGCAAGCACCTTCTACTAATTTAGACTTAGTTAATTCTGGTGTGTTCACAATATATTTAGATTTCTTTTTAAAGTAACCTTTCAAAATAAATGCATAACCTCAAATCAAATAAACTTAGAATAAGATAAAGTAAATCATATTAAGAATAAGGTATATCAGCAATTATGAAAATGCTTTCAAATAAGCTATATGATTTTTCTTATAGTGATGAAAAATCTTGTGGTTAAGCAGTCGACATTAATACGTCAAATTCATTTTGTCTATATGACAAATTTATTTTTTTAAAAAGAGCTTCTAGCATAACTAATGTTCACTAGTTCTCTTTCTCAAAATATCTTTATATTAATAGAATCGTGTAAAGAACAACCAAATCTAATAGTAACAGGCTGTGCTATTGAATTTGGCATTCTGCCAAATAATGTGGATACAATTGTTTTTCTTCAAAGTGTTATGCTTCATGAAATTGTAAAATCTATAAATACAATGAAACATCGGTTTTTGAGTTTTGGAACATTAAGGTTTTCACTTATATACGCAGATCTTTGTCGGTTACGATACTTAGCTAAAATGTTTATTGCATGTAATTCATTTCTACATTCTTACAGTTATCCGATGAATTTGGAATTTCAGATGATCAAAAATACACGATTCTTTGTTTCATGTTTACATCGTAAGGAATACGCCAGATTTGTAAGACTAGAGGAAATAAACAGATTTGAATCTCCTGAATGATCATGTGAGCTGTCGTCTTGATCTTGACTGACTCATGCACGTTGCACCTTAATCTCGAATAATGAAAAAGAGGCGTCCTTTACATCGGACGACAACTGCTCATTCTGTTTGCTTCAGTTCCCTCCATCTGTTCCTGTTTCCTTTTCCTTTCTGATGCTCGCCCTCTCAGTAACACTTAGTGATGGGCAATGCTTACACGAAGTCATTACACACAACAGTTTTTTCTGCGTGGCTGCTTCAGCGCACACCTGTTATTGCTAAGCGTCGATATCGCTCAGAAGGCACTTTATCTGCTTGCGTAAGAAGGTCAGGAGTGTAAACGCGGCAGACCAACAGTACATTTGGCTTTACTCTTCAATCTTACCAGTAATTTGATTTATTTCTTCGAAATTTCAAAGTAAAATGCGACCTACTTTCTGTCAGTTTTTTATTTAAATGACATATCCTAATTGCAAGCATGTAAAACGTAAGTTAACAAACACTTCTGTAACATTGGTTAGCTTTTTTTATTGATATATATTTTTGTTTTGTTTTTTTCCTGTTTTAATGAAAAATATTGATGTATTAGGTATCACAAATGGTTTTATTTGTTGTGGAAAATAAATATTGTATTTACGTTCCGCAGTTACAGATTTAATTTTAGTAGAATGTGTGAAATTCCCGTAATGGAAATTTCAAGTCAATTGCACTTACACAACACACATTATTCTTTCCGAAGAAAGTGCTGGGGTCATTTTGTCTACACATTACTTATATCGTTAGCTTGTTTCATGTCATCAGTTAAATGTTAAGATCCGATCACTGAGCTGATCCGCTTAAAGGAACAGTTCGTTTCGTTCATTGGAAGCAAAAACTGGTGTGAGGTCTCTACTGCTTGCTGGCAGTTTGTTTATGCTCACAATTTTTACACTAGATAAATTAAGTGTTTTAAAATGATGTGGGATGTTTTTTGCAGTTAACTGCTTCAGTCTGCGGAAGTAGAAATAGTGCGATTCATATTTATAAATACATTACCTAGTTAAATATTAACAGGCTGCATTTGAGATGCAGATTACAACACCGCAAGTACGACCATAGTTTTTAGCTGGTGTTCCTAATTTTTTTTTTTTTAAAAGGCGTAGCGAAATATATCAAAATATGGAAGAACAGAATTTATAAAAATGTGATATATCGTTATTTTACAGCAAATTTCTTAAAAAAAAGAATATGAAATCATTATAAAATGTTTGTACTAGCACTTACATAAAGATAATTCAGTCCAGTAAAAAATTAATGGGCAAAGAAAAACCATCTCCGACTCGGGATCCAAACAAAAGTGTCAGACCTTCGGATACACAACTCGGAAACCCAAGCAAACGGCAAACTATTGAGCCAAGCGAATGGTAAAAAATGGAATACTTGAACGCATCTTTTCGTTCACACTTTCGAGCACGTCACTCGAAACGAATTTCAAGAACAATCCATCTCTAGTTGGTATATTATAAGCAAATGTGCGGTAAGTAATTGTGACTGTTGCTTTTGGGGTTTCACAAAAAGCAGTAAGTTGGCTACACACAAGATTTGTACAGCATAAAAAAGTTGTATATCTAACCATAAGTAGTCACTTAAGGATAGCAACCAGGAGGCAAGATTTGTTCCTGACAGTAAGTTCTTGGAGAGAAACCTACTGTCACCGTATTCCACCTCCGGAAATCTCTACGAGCCATGTGTAACAGTATGCAATCCAAGGTACGACACCGTCTTTAAGAGATTTGACTCAGAGCAAAGAGGCCGCGGAAATGTGCAAAATTTACATTACTTCACAGTTGTCAAAGATGTACCTTAGTCCAACAGTACATATCATGAAATACAGATTGGTGCCATGTACAGTTAGTTCTCAGACGAATCCCGATTCACTTTTATACTGTGACTCTACGAAAACAGGTGAGGAGGAGATTCGTCACAAGAATGCAACCACGCTATGTGCAGTCCGTCCACCTTTGCCAGCGGTAGTCAGTTCTGATATGGGCAGCGATGTATTTTAATGGCCGTGATTCCGTGTATGTTTGCCAAGACAATATGAACGACTCAGTGTACCGATATAAGATCATTGTGCCGATTGTGACGCTCTTTCACTTTTTATTGGACCTTCATTTCGTATTTTCGTTGGCAAAGAAACCAGTTACCGTTCTTGTAGCATGCTTCAGGAGATGAGAAACGGTGGAAGTTAATCCTTACGGCTGCGTCCGAGTTCTCCTTACCTTCATCCTATTGAAAACCTTCCTATCAAGAATGAATAACGATGTTCCATACCCCAGTACACTGACATAACTCAGTAACGTTTGGCCTGTCATGGCAGAAGCTACCGCAGACACACGCCAATAATGTCGTGGTAAGTGTGTCTCTCAGGGGCTGAGACATTCTTCGACACAAAGGTTGTGTTACAGGGTTGTGAAGTTCAGAGGGATGCGTATTCTTTAAATTTGCAAATGCTGTTTTATTGTGTGCGGAAATCACAAAATAAATTCTTCTTCTAAACGCACAACTTATCGTTTTTGTTTACGCAGCCTTGTTAATGTTATTTCGTTGCTTGTTTCTTGAGTTAGACACACACTTTCTTCATTTCATGCAATATGAAACCATTTCAAATGCATGTCTATATGTTTTTCAGTTACAATTGTACTTTAATTTATCTTTATGCTGTGTAGATTGCCATGATAGAGAACCAGTTTCCATGGAAGGCTTTTATGCTTCAATTAAAGAATTAAAGTTCCTTACAAATACATGGGAAATTCACTAGATTATTTAAAGCAATCGGAATTGTGTAGTAAACTACCTGCAGGTGAGTGGTCTCCATGAAACGTCTTCTCAGAAAAGTTTAAAATTACATTTACACATCCAGGAGGAGGTAATTTTTAAGTTTTCTGAGGAGATGTTACACGGATACCAGTAAACTAGAGTCTATTCAGTACACAACTTACAAAAAGGATACTGTGTTTATCTTAATATGGAGCTGACAGTCAACCGTTGTTGTTCCTTGCTTTTTTTTTTTTTTTTGAAATAAACCCTTCATTAAAAATCCGCCTTCCTTATAGTCTTCGCCTTAAGGTGTAGTACATGCACTATTTTGCTCTAATTAATTAGTTCAAAAATGTTTCAATTGTACAAAACCCGTACCGGGTCTGTCATGGCATCAAATTACAGAAAAGCGAATTTACTTTCGCTAATGTATTGCATCTGCGGTAAACATTAGAAAAGGCTTAAATGTTATTTAGCATGTTTACTGACTAATAACTGTGCATTTGATTACACCATTATTTTCAAATAGGTGGGTAAATCGAATTAAGCTCTTAAGATGCTTAAAATTCATTTCATCATATTGAGAACACACGCCCTTAGATAGACTCGTCAGATTTGCTACCGAAAAGAACCTTTTTATTAAAATTACTCCTATTGGCTTTCATCGGCAAGCTACGTGAAATAATTTTCCTCCATTTTGCAGGCATGATCAAATATATGGAAGACATTTTTATCTTCTCTCGAATATTAGTTTCGAAGCGCCACCAAGACCTCCCATTCAACTTTCTGTGTTCGAAATCCGTTTTTGAAAATCTCTATATATAAATATATACAAATCTCATATCATATGCATAAGATATCATGATCATCACATGTATTTGCAACATATCGAACAACGAAAAGTGCATTTTAACCTATGTGTGCATATTAACCTACAATTAAATGATATAACTCGAAGAATATCGCTGAGATATATTTCGGAACACTGAACAATGCCAATATAGCACCAATTGTTTTTTATATGCGTCTCTTAATTTTTAACTCTATTGAAAACATCTCAAGCGAAAAACTCTTCGCTAAAACAGTCACGGAAAAGCGTGAACATTTGCCAATATGAAACACAGTTTTTTTCACACCACATTCTTCTATTTCAAATGCTCAGTCGTAAGAGAGAGTTTATTCCAAATGATGATACAGTGGAACAGATGAACATTTTTGGCGAAAGAAAAAGTGTTCATTTGAAAAGTTAGTAATTAATGGAATTGTTTTGTGTACTGGGTGAGTATAAAGTGAAAATATGATTTCCTAACTTCTACGCACTAGACAGGTTTGAGAAATTTATTAAACTTCCTATTGTGCATATATTTGAATTTTATTTTTTGACCACGAAACTTCTGAACATTAACTATATTCAGAATTCTACAGTCCCTCCAAAATATATTTTAATGCAAGGCAGACTGATTTAGCATTGTATTTTGTAACTGCGGTCCCTGTATTTGTGCAGTGTTTCACACAACACAGCATCTGAAACCTAAACAGTGTGTTTACGGAATCCCAGAACTTCTCTTTCTATTCGTCACGGTTTGTCACGACTATGATATTTCTCAAATAAAACAATAATGGCGAAATACTCAAACATGTCGTACAAGTTGAAATCATGAAAAATGCATAATGTCGTTGACTCTGAAAATGACCATAACTTTGCCAACTGCTTGATTTTTTTACACACGTTAAAGATGTAAATTCTAGTGAGTTTCAAAACTTTAAGGGAAGAGGTGGAATCTCTTTTGACTTGATAGGACTGTTCAGAGAGAATTCTCTAATCATTATGTTTGGGAGAAATAACTGTAAGAATCGCATCAAAGATATTTTTTCAGCACGTCTTTTGTAAAAGGAAGAAATATATGTTGTTCCACTTTTTTCTTACGTCCATCCTCCCGTCCGTCAGGCTGTGGACAAAATATTTCTGCAACTCTTCGTTAGATTTGAATTTTTTTTTCTTAGATTTGAGAACGATCATTCTTCCTTTCCGGTGTTTTACGATGAACACTTCACTGCGCTAGCAAAAAATCTTTGTAACATTCGATACAATTTAAAAAGAAAATTAACATAGATATTTCCTTTTTTCAAGTAATTCATAGATTTTCTACTAGGAGAGCGTAAAGCTGAACCATGATTTCACCGCTATCAGTGTTTATAAAAATCCAACTTACAAATTTTATTTGAATTAGACAGAGCTTCAGGTATGAAATATACTGCATTTACCGATTTTTGGAAAAAAAACGTTTGACACTACATGACGAAAGTCTATATTTCTGCATATGATGTAGTTCCAGCAAAATCTACCCTTCCGAAAATATATCTTTTGGTCAGACACCATATAATGCAAAAAACATTTTGTGTGTGTATACCTTGTACTTAATATATTGCATAGTTTGTCCTCCAGACGACATAGATGTAAATTCTGCTCTTGTCGTTACGTCTGCTTTTAAGGGCCTCATTTGAAAAATTCGTTCTTTGTCACATAGCGCTTCTTTTGAGAAATCGTTTGCACATAATTTCAAATTTTCCTTGGCGCACAAGTTCTCCACTTCAGGATGTAAGATCACGTTTCCATTTGCAGAACATCTGCATGTTTGTAACAATATCGGCGTGTTCAAAAACGCAACTTAAAGATTTCTTTTTGGTGTGGATCCTATTAACATCGAAACAATTTGTGCGTATTTCCAGGTAAAATAGTGTAAAATTTCTCCATTAGGAGACCCGAATTTCTAATACGTTTTCGCACTTCTTCCAAACAATTTATCTCCTTGTGCAGATTTTGCAATTAACAATTCTGTGGCCACGTGATGTTTCAGTACTTATGTTTGAAGTTGTATTTCCGCTTCAAAAATCATGTTGAAAACTTTCTTTTTTCTTAATGCATGCCATTCGCTACAACAGAGTTAAAGGGTGTCGGGTGGACGTTTTCTTTTTGAAACAACACACAGCTTTCCCGGTTGATGGCGTAGAGACAAATACATTTTTACCGCTTATAGTGCTTGCTAAAGTATTTGAAAAATGTTTTTTTCTTTAGTATAGCTTATCCTATGAAGAATAATTTCCTCGTGATTTCAACATTTCCGTTACACAAAATTTTTTCCATTACGAGACTTTGGGTTATGTTTGGCTCTAAATTTCTCCTTCAAGCAGTTTCATTTGAAAATACAATTGTCTCTGACATCTTTCTTCTGGTATGAGAAAGTATTGTTCACGGTTTCTCAATTTTCATAAAATAATTCTCAGCCACTAGGAGAGTAACTATGTAATTGTATACTGGAAATCGGACTGATTTCTCTTTCATATCAGGGTCCATTGAGTGTGAATAACGTTGAGAATTTTGTCTGGTCGAAATAGTTGTAATCTGCATTTACAAATGAAAATTCAATGTCATTTTTCTTATTAATTATTACGTTTACTCTATGGTTTAATTTCCCTAGCTTGTCATAGCTGAATTCGTCCGTGTGATTTCGGGGTTTTGTAGTCTGGATGAGTCATTGCAAAGAGTCATAAGGTGCAAGATATTCATTAGGTAAACTCAGTACTCACAGATGTCGAGCAAGAATAATACTGTTCTGAGGGACTTAACAAAGAATGCGAGGGCGAAGATATTCTACAGAAATGCTCAATTAATGAAAACAAATTAGCTTTTATGAACCTGAATTCCAGCCATATGTAAATAGCAGTGGTTATACCTCCACTAAATATTTAATCACACTTTAACCTTTGTTAACCCTAACCACAAATGGCACGGAAGGCAAGCCGCAAAACAATCAATTCCCTAACATGCAAGGTTTTGGTCGTTATGACCCATTCCTTTAATAAAGCGGTTGGTCATAACCTGTCGATGTGTTCATTATTACCAACTCAGCCGGATGTCATGCATTATTCAAAGCATTATAAAAGTGTATCAGTTTACGGATCTTTGTAATTAACTGAAAGTAGATCAAACAGCTCAAATGATAATTATGCGAGGCCAAGTTATAACAACAAATTGTTTTTAAAACAATTTTGGAACACATTTTAAGTTAAGTTCCTCAACACATTGGAGAGTAATTGAAAAAATAAGGAACAAAGTCAAACCTTTCATGCATTCACAAAAAGAGTTAATCTCACAGAATTTCGCCGTAAAACTGACCACCGACATGTTTGGAGAGTGCTTCTGAAAACCACAAGATACACAGCAAAATCTTGGATGCATTCACAAAAAGCGTAAATTGGATAGAATTTTCGTCAAAAGACTTAGTAAAACTAACCGCCAACATGTTTCGCTGCTGCTAAATCTGAGTAAAATAAACCAACGTTGGAGAAGAATGTAAAAAAGAAAAAAACATGATGAAAATTTGAGGATGAGAGCAAAAAACTACACAATAATTATTCGTAAAATTTACAGCAATAAAAGGCATGACAAACTGAAATCCACCTACATAGCCTGTTCAGAAACCTGTATGGCATCATAAAATTAACATCTGTTCCCATTTGATTTCATCAGAAAATAAAAGTATAGCTATCATATTATTCCAGCGATGCATCCTTCGGCATGCGGACTGTGTTAAACCAATACAACCACAAAACATCTGAAAATATCCGGTTTTGAATCCATGTAAGCTTTAATTCCTTCTCTATGATTTTAAACTCCAGTCGCTGTAAAAGACTTGAAAATTTAACGGAGAACGTTCTATTTCGTCGTTCATTAAGTAATATCGACCTGATATTTTCAAAAACTACTTTCGAATCTAAAGATGCATATTCCTTAATTAATTATTTAATGCTGAATATGGAGTAGGTCGGTTGAATTAAAAACTATCACTTCTGCTCCTAAAATCTCTTATATTCATTGAAGCTTTATCATTTGCTATAAGTGTTTCAAATCATGCAACTGTAATCAATATGAATTACGAGTGTTTTAGAATATGCGACTCTACCGACATCTGAAGAAGTGGAAATCCTCTTTCATTCCACTGATTTCCTTCTTATATCAGATTACCTCAAACATCGTCCTTAACCTAGATCATGAATTCTGGCTTGCGACATTAATCTGAACTAAGTGTATTATTTACATATATTTTCTTAAGTAAAATATAAGGTGTGTGCTTTCTAGTTTTCTTCAGAATTCAAATAATTTGCTAAATATTTGCAAACAATGAGTGTTGTTCGAAGTTGGTAAGTAATAAGAAAACATGACGTTTGAGTAGACTGTATAAATAATATTTCTGTTCTTCTTTCCATTACATGTTGCTTTTACGTTTCCATTACAATTAGGTCAAGAAGAATAACATGCGCTGTTAAGAAGTAGAATAACTATTTCTGAGAACAAAAGCTCATCATCAGTAGGCCTGTTCGTTTCCTAAACCCTGTTCCTCGAAAGTGATACTTTAGAAACAACTTTCTGATCTAGTCATGTTTATTTGCTCTTACACAAAGGTTTGACATCTGAAATCTGAGTTAATAGAGCAAGAAGTTCTAACATTTTGATAGATTGTTTATAAAAACGAGAATACAGGAGGAATAGTAATAAAAACAAGGTATTCTTTCTTATTTTTTTAAATGCAGACAGTAATTTTTTTTTTTTTACTATAATCTATAATGTGCCATTTTTAAATGTGACATAGTGTTTACCAATGAAGCATGCATATTTTCAAAGATTATTCATTAAGAGGGAGAGCTTAGTCCGATACACAAAATTCCCTATTTTCAGCAATTCCAAATGTTGGGGACTGCGAATTTACATACGTTCGCTGTAACATTTCTGCTGATTATGTATTTTGAGTCCAAGCTTGATTTCGGATGAAATATTCGTGACCTGAAGTAAAATACTATTTGTATATATACCGTATTTAATTCAAAAATATATAAATTACTATAGTATATAAAAAACGTTACAAAATTATTGAAAAAAAAAGTGAACTTAACTCACTTGTTTAAATGATGTTTCGAGAGAAATAATTATGAATTTCATATGAACTGCATGCTTTAAAGAGTGCTTTTTTTTCAAAGGCCTTACGTATCAGACCAAGTTGTAGGCGCAGTACGACTGCCGATTACAAATGAGCCAGGCATCTAATTTGAACATATTTACATATTAAAAAAATGTGCGCATCATCAATTTGGATTGAAACAGTATTTGCGATACATCATTTTTCCCATTTCAGCTTTCGGTGCGGCAAGCCACTTCATCATGAATCATCACACTTTAATGTCCTAAATTTAGCAGTGCATTTCGAACTTTAATGAAAATCTTTACTGAATGTATTGAAATTATTTTACCCTTTTTTCAATATATGTATATATATATATTCTTATCTAAAGAAATTACTCAAAATCAACCTGTTCGATATATTTTGTATTATTTAATAATCCATATAAAGTCTTTTTCTCAAGGTGATGCGAAACTTTGTATGAAATGATAAGATAATTCTTCACGTATTACAAATTTTGAAAGACTAACCTCATTGGAAAGTGCTGTAGAATTATTAGGCTAGCAACTTAATTCTCGGCCCCTAAACGCAAGCGATCATACAATGTCGGCAAATGCAAATAGCTGTGTGCAGTAATGGCTGATTGTAGCGCCATCCAACTGTTTTCCAGGCAACCGTAACCGCTCACAGGTGTAGTGAAAGAAACGACGAAATTTGACGGTGAAAGCAATGTCATTCGAGAAGCAACATTTCAGGCACTGCATCCTGTTCGCGTTTCAGCTGCAACAAATTGCTGTGGAAGCCCGGCAAAGGATCTGTGCTACTCTGTGTGATGCTGCTATGTCCTACAGTACGTGTAAGGAATGGTTGGAGCGGTTTAAGCAGGAAAATATCGATCTCCGTGATGCAGAACTTCCGGGACTGCCACAGAAAGTTGACGATGAGGAACTGGAACAACTGTTCAACGTGGATCGCTGTCGCACACAGCCAGAGATCACCTAGGAACTCAGAGTAACACGGCAAGACATTGCAAAGCGCCTGCACAAGCTTGGGCGGATTCAAAAGGAGGGCCGTTGGGTGCTCCACCAACTCACAGCTGCGAACAAGTCTAGGCGCTAAGATGCTGCTGTGTCCTTGCTCTCCAAATTCAACAAGAATTTCTTCCACAAGATTTTTACCTGTGGTGAGAAGTGTATCTTCTACGATACTCCTAAGCTGGGCAAATCGTGTATTTATCCAGTTCAGTGTACCACCAGTACCGTCAAACCGAATACCCATGCCAGGAAGTTGTTGCTGTGCATATGGTAGGATCAGCGCGGTGTCGTAAACTATGAGTTGCTCAAACCTGGTGAAACGGTCAATGCTGAGCGTTACTGTCAGCAACTCTTTCGTGTGAGTGTCGCAATTGAGGCGAAAAGGCCATACACTGGAAAGAGAAGAATGTCGGTCCTGTTGCTTCAGGATAACGTGCGTCCTCACACCAAGGAAAACACTTTAAACACGATCACCAACCTGGGATGGGAGACTTCATCCCACGCGCCGTATTCTCCAGATTTCTCCCCGTTGAATTATCACCTCTTTCGCTTCCTGCAACATCACCTGAGTGATACGCACTTCACTTCTGTCGAAGAGGTCCACACAAGTACTGATGACTTTACCAACTCGATACAGCCCTATTTTTTTTCGTAGTGACATTGGGAAGTTCCCTGATCGATGGCTGAAATGTATCAAACACGATGGGATCATTTCCCTGATTAGGTACGTATTCGATTTGATATAAATTGCTGTCAACGTGTCGTGCCTGTGACCGAGAATTAGGTTGCACCCCTAACAATTACAGCATTCAATTATTCACGGTTGACCTGCCGCCAAATAATAAGACTATTTAATTACTGATAAATCAAGATCAAGACTTCTCACTGGACCATTCTCCGGTAGAGCATACAAAGGAGAATGTAATGTTACTGTGTACATTCTTTAAAAAAAAGCCAGAACATGAGGAAATTAAAAAAATATATATAACATCATATGTAGTAAGTTGAAATCAACCAAATACTTAAAATGATTAATGCACGATATAGATTAATGTACAATATCTAGATTAATGGACAATTAATTAATATGGAGATTAATGAATAATATGCCTTACTATGCGAGTTCATCGGCACATTTTGCCTCGTCTCATATATCATTCACTTCAACATGTAAGACGGCACGTGAGAATCATATGCGACATTATTCAGATTGATCATCCCATCGAGCATCAGACAGCGTTTGGTTGATGATTGGTATAGGCAAAACGAATGATCTGAAGTATTTTCAACATTGCAAGATAGTTGGTTACAGACTTGGCAGTACGAGAATCTTCCAAAGGTCCGCCGTACTGAAGTCTCTCACACAGCCGTATTATGGCTTTACTGGGAGTGGCGCGGTAAGCAAAGCACTTACGGCAGTCGCATAACTTAAATTCAAAACAAGTAATAGATAAGAGATGTTAACAGAGAATTAATGGAAACGTACAAGCTAAAAGACGGGACGCAACTTGCCAAATCAGTGGATAGTTAAACAGTGGTGTACCGAGGATAATCTTCAAATTCACCACGAATGTGATCATCCCGAGAACGGGGTATCGAGAACCATACAAGTTAAAAGACTGGGCGAACTCACCAAATCAATAGAGAATTGAACACTGGTGTGCCGGTTTTTTTTTCGAAATCACAACGTATGAGGCTTTGCCGACAACGGGCTACCAAAAACTATGCAAGCTAAAAGACAGGGCGCAATTCTCCATATCAAAGTAGAACTGAAGCGAGATGGGACAAAAAGTTATCTTCGAAAGCACCACGTATGGAATCATGCGGTCAATCTGCTTGTATTGATACAACCGCAATAAACCCCAGCAATTCCAATACAACAGCAATACAACAGAGATTTAATGGACTTCGTTAAATTTTGGGAGGAGGGGAAGACGATGTGAGAAATCTTTCGCCCCTCCAATATTTTTCATGGAATTTTTTTTTATATAAAACTTATATTTTTTATGTTTTCGGGAATCCTGCCTATGTATTATTTATTTAATTCTTATATTTTTCCTCTCTCCAATTTTAATCAATGTCGATTTTAACCGTTGCCCCCTTTCATGAGAGCGATTCCCCACTCAAAGGAATGCATAAGTCGAGATTTTCACCAAGTATTGGATTTCTCCCAGGAAAAAGTGGGTCAGGATGTTGAAATTTTGAAATCTGAAATTTCTCTGTACGGAGAACAAAGTGGCTGATAAGAAATCTACTATGCTAAGAGTCATACAATAGACGTTTCTTCATTCCATTTCGTTTTCAGCTTTAATTAAGAAAGCCTTGGAAAAAAAATAATTTGACTTTGGAAACATTACAAACACCAAAAGAAGAATTTCTGTGGAATGATGGCTCTTTTCTTCTTGAAGAAACTCTCGGGGACACAATGTATGACATGGTGGACATGAACGGATTGGAATTCTCCTACGACGACAATCAAATAAACATGACCAAAATTATTTTACAACTGGATTTTGAGAAAATAGCTTAGCAGTATCGGAAAGAACTTCCTCTGAATCGAAATACTAAAGTAGACGAAGCATTTCTGTACTCAGTTGACCTAAGTCATTACGTGGGAGAAATTTTAAGAAAAAAGGGATTATTGAAATCGTACACTGTGTTTTATTTATGTGAAGAACAAAGTATTTCATAGTTTACTGGATTTTTTTTTCAAAAGCGGCTTTAAATCTGAAATGAATTCTTTCAAGGTGTCTGATTAAATTATTTCGCTTTCCGTATTCCTCTCTCATTTTAGAGAAAAACGGAAGGATTTCTTACCGAATATATTTTAGTTTTATTCTCTCAAGATATGAAAATTAATTATAATGAAATCCTTCCGTTTTTCTCTAAGAATTTACCTGAAAATAAGCTCTGAGCTGTAGGCCGTTTTGTCTGATTAGAGTCGGTAGCGTTTCGTCACAAAATGAGAAGATAAGGGTATAGTCACCGTGAAGCGTTGACGCATGGTGACACACCAACACGTGTTGTGATAAGGGTCATGCATTAGTCACAGTATGCAAAGGAAACGCTTAGTGAATTTTAGTTCTGTTCTAAGTTTGAATAAAGTAAGAAGTCTTCAAGTCTTTCAAATTCTGTTTCCGGATTTTTCACTTAACAACAGAAGTTGCATTAACCAAAAAACATTTTAAGAAACACCAAATTATTTTGGGTGGCGTGTGGGACAGCATCCAGGAATTGTTAATGGGTTCAGAATTCCAGAAAATCTTACTCGGAGAATCCCGAAAGTTTCAAAATACATCGATTGAGGAGTGTGAACTTAGACCCAATGTAATTGAATGTTTTAAAAAATTTAATCGGGGAGAACATCCTTGAAGGTATATAGATGTCGCGAATGCGTTTCTGAATACTTCCACCTATTCAGATGCATCCTCCATGTCTAACCACTGAGTGGAACAGGAAAGCGATTTCAAGTTTCGAGAACGCTGTGGCCTTGTTGAATCCTAAGGAAGTAGCTCAAGCTTTTATGAACACATGTGGAAAAGTGAAGATTTCAGAAGATTATTAACTATATGTCAACAAAATAGTTTCCATATCATCTACTGTTTCGCACGTTACTAGAAATTCGAGCACGGGAAAAAACGTCCATATAATAAGAAAATTTTTATTTCAACTTGTCACTAATATTCCTTTTTTTCGTTTTGATGTTCTTTATAATAGTTTAGAATTTTATTATGAAGATTACAAATTTATATGAAAAAATGTTTTAATATGTGCAGTCAAATGCATCATAAGTTGTCAAAGTCCTCCAATACGTAGAGACAATATGTATTAAAAGATTAATATTATTCCAGTTTTTTAAGTCATGATTTACGAAATTAATACAATAGAAAAGAACTTTCGAACCTTTTGATTATGATGCGTTGAATCAGTAATAAGCCATCTTGTTATCGAAGAAGGCATGATTTTCCTTTCCTGTGGTATCAGCTTCCAAGTTGAACTTCGATCTTATAAATTTCTTATTATAGATGATGGTTGCATGTTTTATTTTCCGTGGCTCGATATCCCAAACTAGTTTCAATTCCTTCTTTTGGAATCATCTTCAGTGGGTATTATGATCTTCTCATACATGTTGTGTTTCGGCCACTTACATCGATTCTACTGGCAGCGTCCGACTTTTCACGGCAGTTGTACTCTTGCGCATGCTATTTTTGGTATTAATGCACGTTCTTAGTCGTGTTTTGATATAACCGGATGACATGAATTCCGACTCCAAATTAATTGGTGTTGCCACTCGTTTGTTGAAAATAATTAATAAGGTCTTTCACTACATTTTTTATCGCCAATTTCCCCTTCGACAAAATATTTCCAAGCGTACGGTAGACCCACTGGATCACCACTACTACAATTCATTTCCCTAGTCTTTTCAATCACCATCGCCCCTGAGGTCAATACCCGATCCCTAGTTCCATGTGAGGCCACTAATTCTGCACCACACCAAACAGGACAAGCCCCATCCCCAACACAATGATTTACCAATGATGCCCTGTTTTCCCCTTCACTCCAGCTCGACACATGCTCTTCCAATCTGGTCCCAAATCCCCCCTTGCACCCCCCATGTATACTCCATCTCCCTCACCTCCCTCCATTTCTGTACAATATTTTGCCGGCACAGAATACACTCCGGCTCCATCAAGCATTGATCCCCCCTCATCTCCACCAGTTAATATAGTTTCGCCATCCATGACGGTCTCCGCCAATATCACCTCCTCTCCAATGCATTCCCTCTCCAAGATATCTGTCACTGGAGGAATGCAGGGAACCCCACCAGCAAATTTTACTTCACTTCTTTGTCCATCCCTATTTTCACCCAAAGATTTCCCCATATTTTCAAGTACATCATCCATGATCCCCCTCTTGTATCCAAATTTCATAGCAGTTCCCCCTATCCAGTCAATCTCAATCCCCTCCTTGTGTCCATTACAGGAATGGGCCAATGCTCCTCCCATGCAAAATTGAAGCGCTGCTTATCCATATCTCCAAGGATGACCCGAATCAATCGGAACCATCGCTGGAGTACAAGTTGGCCCTCGACATACCCCGCATTCAATCACACCATTTCGCCTGAATAAAGAAATGTCCAAATAGTCCAGTTGTCTCCCAACTTCCTCCTCCACAGTAACCCGTATTGTAGGACAAATATCTTGGAGAGGGAATGCATTGGAGAGGAGGTGATATTGGCGGAGACCGTCATGGATGGCGAAACTATATTAACTGGTGGAGATGAGGGGGATCAATGCTTGATGGAGCCGGAGTGTATTCTGTGCCGGCAAAATATTGTACAGAAATGGAGGGAGGTGAGGGAGATGGAGTATACATGGGGGGTGCAAGGGGGGATTTGGGACCAGATTGAAAGAGCATGTGTCGAGCTGGAGTGAAGGGGAAAACAGGGCATCATTGGTAAATCATTGTGTTGGGGATGGGGCTTGTCCTGCTTGGTGTGGTGCAGAATTAGTGGCCTCACATGGAACTAGGGATCGGGTATTGACCTCAGGGGCGATGGTGATTGAAAAGACTAGGGAAATGAATTGTAGTAGTGGTGATCCAGTGGGTCTACCGTACGCTTGGAAATATTTTGTCGAAGGGGAAATTGGCGATAAAAAATGTAGTGAAAGACCTTATTAATTATTTTCAACAAACGAGTGGCAACACCAATTAATTTGGAGTCGGAATTCATGTCATCCGGTTATATCAAAACACGACTAAGAACGTGCATTAATACCAAAAATAGCATGCGCAAGAGTACAACTGCCGTGAAAAGTCGGACGCTGCCAGTAGAATCGATGTAAGTGGCCGAAACACAACATGTATGAGAAGATCATAATACCCACTGAAGATGATTCCAAAAGAAGGAATTGAAACTAGTTTGGGATATCGAGCCACGGAAAATAAAACATGCAACCATCATCTATAATAAGAAATTATAAGATCGAAGTTCAACTTGGAAGCTGATACCACAGGAAAGGAAAATCATGCCTTCTTCGATAACAAGATGGCTTATTACTGATTCAACGCATCATAATCAAAAGGTTCGAAAGTTCTTTTCTATTGTATTAATTTCGTAAATCATGACTTAAAAAACTGGAATAATATTAATCTTTTAATACATATTGTCTCTACGTATTGGAGGACTTTGACAACTTATGATGCATTTGACTGCACATATTAAAACATTTTTTCATATAAATTTGTAATCTTCATAATAAAATTCTAAACTATTATAAAGAACATCAAAACGAAAAAAAGGAATATTAGTGACAAGTTGAAATAAAAATTTTCTTATTATATGGACGTTTTTTCCCGTGCTCGAATTTCTAGTAACGTGCGAAACAGTAGATGATATGGAAACTATTTTGTTGACATATAGTTAATAATTTCTGAAACCACGTAATGTTTTCGACAAATGTTGAATTAATATGATTTCAGAAGAGTTCCTCTCTACAATCATGGTAAAAGAACTGCTTGGAGAAGTAATGATTTCGATTATTTAAATTCAGATTTTTTTTTATTTTTTATTGACAAGGTAGAAGGTGAGTTTGTGAATATTTATTATTTATTGAAATATTAAGCGTGGATATTTTTTAGTTTTAAGGCATACATTTTAAGAGTAATTATTATTTTTTTAAATTAAATTTTAAGGGAAATTATTTTTTTTATGGAAATGAGTCAAAATTTAAGTTTTCAAGATTTTTAAAGTAAAAGTGAGAATGTAAACTTCTTTTTTGAAATGTTTAAAACAGTAACAGAATGAATACCATTGATTTAATGGGGGACTAGTGCTTTTTGCTAGACTTTTCTTAAGAATAATTGGGTATTGTTATTGGAGATGGGTCTAAGGTTTTCCATTATGCAACCAATCGGGGTGGAATTCCGACTGGTCTAAAAGCAATGCTTTACTGTATTGAGTCGAAACCAGAGTACAAGACTTATTTTCGGGGAGTTTGAAATGTTTCAAACTGACTCGCTTTATTCTTTGAGTTGAAAAGATGAAGCGCTCTCACTGAAGACACATTAGCCTGGGAAAACTAAACAGTCTGTGTTTCATAAAAATTTTTTCCTTAGACATTTTTCCAAATTTCAACCTCATCTATTTTCAACTTTCAGGAACTTGCTGGGACTGTTTCTACTGCATTCTGTTTTCTACCTGAATCGTTTTCAACTGAATCGAAAATAGACCTTTTAAAATATTTTCCTTGAACGAAAACGTGCTTCTTAAATTTCATAGTTCGCCAGGTTATTCAATGGGAATTTCACTGTTTTTACTGAAACGTGTTTCATCAAAACCGCCCCTAAGAAAATGTGAAGTGTTCTATTTTTAACCCTATAAGAGAATGTACTTTTCCGAAACGAGCATTATCTGTTTTCCATTTTTCCTAAAACGATCTTTGCAAACATCTTTCAATCAAAATTTAAACCCTTCTCAATATGAACTTAGGGATGCATTAAAAAAGAGAGAGAGAGAGAGCGAGAGAGAGAGAGAGAGAGATAAAATCAACTCAAAAGAATGATACTTTATGAAAAATAGATTAAGAAAAGAAGTTTTAAGTTACATAGGGAAAACCAAGAAGCGAATGACGATATGAAGTAGAAAAATAATAAAGGTTACATGAGGAAATATAGAATTTGCTGCGAAAAGAGCCACTTAATGCTTTGAACCGGGGAAACTTGTTTCAGTAAAAAAATTCTTATTCTTATGATTTCTTTAAGAAAACTGACATTTTCAGTACATTTATGCTTTTCTATGAAACTTTTTCTCAAAGGACTCCATTAAGTTGATCTCAAGTCTTTGATGTGAATGGGAAGAAAAATAACATGTCTATGTGTTATGAGAAAATGAAAGAATTTCCTTAAGACAGCGTGAAGTGAATTGAACATCAAGCAGTTGTATGATGTTTTACTATCGTAATATGTACATACATTTTATGGAAAATATCTTCTAAAGTTAGAGGGAAAAATATACGAATATTAAAAAAAAACCCAAAACAAAAACAGCTCCTTAGATTTACAAAGAGAGTATTTGAAGTAGAAAGAGGGATGGAATGCTTTGAATAGGAATTCCTTGATTCATTGAAGGGGTTCTTATTTTGGAATTTTTTTTAAAAAAAGAGAAACTATCATTTTCAGAAAATTTCTGGGGAGTCGAACTTAGACATTTAACAAAATTCTTGGATACATAGGAATTTGAAGAAAGTTTATGGAAAGAAACATGACGAGAAATAAATGGGTTGAATGACTTAACATTCAAGCTTCGTCAATTTTTTGGTTCCTCATACAATTCTGGGGTAATTTTACGTTTTTGGGAGAACCCGTTTTTTTTTTGTTTTTTTTTTTTTTTGAAATCAACCCATTTAGAAGTTTTTAAGATAGAAAATATATTGACTAAGGGAAATCTTAAGTAATACAAATTCTGACTTGAAGCACTTTTAAGTAAGAAAATATTTGTCTGAAGTAATTTTTCAATGTCTAAGCATTGACATCTGACTAATCGCCCGTCCGAAATTGAATCTCGAGGAGGCTTGAGTTATGAGCTTTTGAATTACGACACTAGCTTTCTACCTTCCTTGGAAACAGTGGACTAAATCAGGGTCTGCTTATTTCCCTTGTAGTGGTTCACTACGGATCTCTTAAATCTTAAATGAACGGCAAAGTTCAAACGCTCTGTCCCATTGAGTCAACAGTTTTAGATTTTTGTCATCTTAGACAGTTTAAGTTCACTCAGAAAACTATGCTTTTGTATGCTTGAGTTTGCGTTCAAAGTTCAAAACCAGAATTTAGTTTAATCTACCAAGTAAAGTGATTTCATGTCATATGAGGTTTTCCACAAAGCGTAAAAACACTCTTCGTTCACTGGAAAGAGCGTAAAAACACTCTTCTTTCATGTTTTAATTTAAACCTCGAGGAATTAGTATCTAACTATGAAAAGGAAGTTCTAAAGATTTAGGGGGCATTTACACTAAAATCCTACAATGACTTTATTTGAAATAGGGAAGAATCGGCCTTAGAGACTAGAATACATCTGAAGATTTTAGATACATTTCTGTTCAAAAGTAAAGTCGAATGGAAAAATATGAGCAATTAAATCGATAGGAAAAGATTGATAGGTTGAATCAGAAAAAAACTAAGAAAAAAAGTTTCATAAAAATAAACCAAAGTTTTAAGAATCATACAACACTGAATAGAATGAAAAATATAATAAGTAAAATAAGAGGAATACGATATTTTCACTATGAGAGTTTGGAAACACCTGCTTTTCGTAAAGAGGAAGTAGGGACTTGGTCGCTAGGTGTCCAGAATGAAAGCTTTTTCTGCTGAGACAATGAATAAAAAATACGATAATGAAAACCTAATTGAAACGAAAAAAAGGTCAATAAAACTAAACGTCTAAACAAAAAAATACGGCAGGCACAGAAGTTAAAAATGATGGGATAGATACGGGAGAACTGGACATTTAGTGAAAGAAATGTACGCGAAGTTTTGAAACATCTCAATTTAAAGCGAACTAAATGAGGGAAAGGAATGAGATTAGGGGAGTTCTTACTGATTTTGTTGAGGCGAGGAAGCAATAAAAATTTAGTTATACATGAAATAAAGTAAAAAAAAAATTCGTTTAAGAATAGATTTTTGGTGAAAGTATGAAATTTTAGTTGAAATGTCATGACCAGCATTTCGAAAAGAAATGGATTGAGTCAATTTGCATGGAAAAGAAGTAAGAATTTCTTTATTTTCGCTATGAGGGAGGGGAATAACTGCTTTTCTGGTCAGTTAGTAAAACGTTAAAAAAATAATGTTTATGGGAAGAGCGGAATCACTAGCTTTGCCTCTAGAATGAATGTTTTTTCAGATGAGAGAGAAAAATATACAGCCCAAAGAATACAAATTTTATCGTAAGAAAAAATGTTTTAGATTGTATGTATTGACAATGAATGCTTTCTTGTTGGGACAGTCCACAAAAAGTATAGCAAACTAGGAAAGAATAAAAAAACGCATATTTGACTAAATGCAAGCTTTGAGGGATATTTTTCAGCAAGTTTGATAATATGCTATATAAGGAAACAAAAACCTGATGATTTGCTATATCTAAAATAATCGTTTTGTTGAAATGAAATGAAAAAAAAATAGTCTAAATAAAAGGAGTCACAAGTTTGACCAAGTAAGAAAAAAATTACAGACATAATGAGAAGTTTTATGCAATTTCAAAAAAAAAAAAGAAGTAAAATAGCGAAATTGGGAAGCTATAATGATATGCGAAATAAAGTAAGAAAATATTGTTTCATCAGAATTTTAACTGTGAAAGACCTGTAGATTTCTTGAACACACGAAAAAATTACGAGAAAATAATATTGCTAATGCGAAAGACTCAGAATTAACCTGTCTACATTTCCGCTTGATTTCCCAAAAATTTTGTGAAAGTCCAATAGTTACTGCGAACAGGAACGAAATCGTTTCTAAAGAAGCATTTTCTCGTCTCATGGTCTGAAATAAAATTAAATAAAAGAAAAGTTCCCCAGAAAATTCATTACATCTACACGAAAAAACTCCCTCAAAGCACACAAAAAATATTAAAAATACATGATGAAATAACGTAAAAGTAATTAAAATAAATAGAGTGAATACGTAATACACGAGACCACCTGACTAAATTTTGAAACCAAATCATTGTGAGTTAGAACCTCGCTAAGACCATCAGAGCATTTTTATTTCATTGGAAAGAAAATTCCCCAGCATCGTTACGTAAAAATTTCCTCCGGGGAAAAGTAACATCGAAGAGGGGAAAATCCCGCTTGAAAACCACTGGAATAAATACAAAAAATCCCAACGGACCCCTCTCGGTTGTTGACATCCCTCAAAATCAAAGATCCATCGAAAGTTAAAAGAAGCACCGCCAGGGGGCAGCACATCGAGTTGACACCCCTTTTTCCACTCGGTCGTTGCCATTCCTCAAAAACAAAGTTCCAAGAAGCACCGCTAGGGAGCAGCACATCGAGTTGACATCCCCTATATAAACCCCCTTTCCCTCTCGGTCGTTGCCATCACTCAAAAACAAAGTTCCATTGAAAGTTCCAAGAAGCACCGCAAGGGGGCAGCGCATCGAGTTGACATCCAGCTATATCCACCCCTTTTCCCTCTCGGTCGTTGCCATCCCTCAAAAGCAAAGTTCCATTGAAAGTTCCAAGAAGCACCGCTATGGGGGCAGCACATCATGGGGACGATCACGTGACAAAAATTCTGACTCTGGGACAGCCTCGTGGGCAGCCAATGTTAAGTCTATGGAAGGCTGCCCCTGTCCCAGAAGTCCCCATTTTCCTCTACTGTCCGATAAGTTAGAATATCGGTAAAAACAAATTTGTCAGATATTTCACAACAAAATGTGCTGGATTTGTTTCACATTTCGAAAACAAATGCTTTCATGTGAAACGTCCTGAAAACAAATCATCAAATTCTCAGTCTTCGTCATTCTAAAGTCCTACCAAAATTCTTATTTGAATACAGTTCAGCAAAAAAATTTTAAGTTTACATATTATCCCACATTGATTTACCAATTTCCGTTTCGTTCCAGGTCAGAAAACGAGAAAAAAAAAGCCCCTATACAGGATTTTTAGAAAATTACCCAACATTACCAGTCAGTGTGCAATACACCTAATGACAGTGAGGGTAGCTGCCAAAGAGATGATATATCAAGGTTGATCAACATTAAATGAAAATCCTAATAGGAACAGAACGAGTTTTGCAGGGATTCCGGTTTTCTGTAAAAAAACCGGAATCCCTAAGCCACTGCATCACCATAACTGCAAATACTTACAAATCGGTACAAAAAAAAACAAAAAAAAACTAGAACATATAGGCTAAACTTTTCACAAAAAGAAAGTTTAATTGGATGGGGAGGGGGGCAGAAAAAACAGTATGACTCATGAGCCTTTGGAAACTGGTATCTGCTTGATGGTTAAATTTTAAGGGTTGTGTAACTAAAAAATTTCTGACAATTTGCCGATTCTAATTATTTCTCACCACGTTTCTGATAGCTAATTCTTTACATTACCAATGCGATAAAAAATGTGAAGGATTGCGATATTTCACGTCATGTAATCTGTACCACACAATAACCTTCACGCCAGGGGTTCCTGATTCGAAAAATTTGGTATTGCGAGTTTGCCGAGTAGGCGTTTCAAATTGTTTGGTTAGGCAATGTTCCCTATTGAAATTTCGTCTTGTTCATGAAATGTTAAGTTATTTTTCTATAGTAACTTAAAATTTGGAAGGTTTTCCAAATTACCCTATATATGTGAATTAAAATATAATAACAAAACAATTTGGTAAAACAGCACGGTACTGTGTAAATGATGGATTTTGAAGATGTTAGTATAACACACACAATTTCAAATATACTACAGAGCAGCGCACATATCTGAAATCAATTAACTACAGTTGATTTAAATCATAATGAAACTGAAAATGTACTTACCAGAAGTTCTTTCATTAACGAATCTTGACGTTGATCGATGATCAAATGCACTGATTTCGTGGTGGAGTCGAACTGCGCGTGCGCGTTAAGTTATAAACCATTGCCAGATCTTTCTTGACTAAGTTTTTCTGTGAAGTAACAATCATATTAATACAATGTTCGAAGGTTTTACTGAAATTCTAGGAAAAACACCGAGCAGCTGAACAAACAGATTTTTTTATGTAAATTCACAGAAAAAAAGTAATGTGAATTTCAGGGTTTTTTTTACTGTGCAGGTCGCATTTGTTTTTTAAATTTGGTAACTTTTTTAACGGAATCAACACTTGGGCTTAGCGATAAGGTAGTCTAGAACGTTTAGAATTATATTGTCCAAATTGATAAAATGTTCTGACAATAATTTATCTGAGAATGCTAACAGAAATATAGTTACTGCTGATTTTTAATTCCGAAATAAACTACCGTGCTGATATTGACACATTTTCAGCGAAATTATTTTAAAGACATTCCCCGATAATTGTGCAGAGAGTAAAATGCAATGGAACAAATAATGGATCATTTAAGGTAACGTCATCATGTCATGGATACATTACACTACTCACGGCATCTAATTTGACACAATACTTACCAGTAGTTTTTAAATCATTGAGATATCGTCTGAATTTGAAATTCAAATTTTCCTTTTTTCAAGATGTTATTTTAAACGCGTGTCAAACTATAGTTTTTATAGATAGCTGTATGATAATACGATTTTCTGTTACTCGTGTATCATGAACTGAATCGCGTACCCAGCATAAAAGTAGTAACCTAGATGTACCTTTACGCAAATTAATATCAATATGTCGGACGCTGAAGTATAAAATCGAGAGTAGGCTGTGGATGTGGAATCATTTCGAAATATGGTCAATTACGACCTTCTGTTAGTGTTATGGAAGATAGTGGTTACAATAATGTGAATAGGTCAGTTTAGGGAAACGGAACTTAATTTCCTGTACAGAGAGCATGACAAGTTACCCTTTAATTTATAACTGTTACTTTTGCTTTATTTTTTAGACACATTCTTTGAAAGCAGTATTATAATACACATTGCTGCTTCTGGGTAATACGACATTCTCTTCTAGGTGAAGCATGTTTAATTACGAAAGAGAGATCCACAATGGTTGTCAGGCGTGAGGTGGATTTGTGATAAATGTTTAAATCTAGGGGAGTGCTGAAGGTGCACGCAATGGGGCATTGGGCACAAAAGCAATAAAAAAATGTAATCGAAGTTAATAACAAAAATGCAGCGTCACCTACACTAAGAGGAAGAGAAGTCATGTAATGTGGCCTGAACAGGTCTTATGACAGCCAGGCTGGGATATACGTTTTAAAACACGGAGTGGCATCGTGTAGAAAATGTGCACGGATGATGTCATGAGGTATATCTAACCATTTTTTGTTCACTTATGTTCCGTATTAAACGACTTGGCGAGAAGCCTACAGGCTTGTACGGGCAGAGTCGGCGCTGACGTTTTTTTGCTGAAACCACACGTCCGGTATACCACGGGGTTATAGCAACAAAACTGCTGCAACACTTTTTTCTCAACGTATCGCAAACCGGTCGTCCTTCAAACTATGCGTAGGTGTTAAGAACGGCTTTTAAAACTCATAGCACCCCCAACAATGATTTTAGGTTCAATAGCTTACTTACATGTGCTGCAGGATATCTGGTAGATGATCACGTCGTCTCAAGTCTCGCGATTGGAAAAGCTAAGCATCGAATAGTGAAGCGACACTCAACACTGAATATAGCACGATCCATTCGTCCCGCTGCTTCACTACTGCAAACACAGATATTAACACAAGTTAAGTTCTAAAATAAAATTGTTTCTGACACTATGCAAAATTCTTAAACTTCTTCATTCATGCAGCAGACAAAAGCTTCAGCATCTTTTTCCGACTTATGTTATTTAGGCTGAATTGCAAGAATATTTGCATATGTATTACACGCGTAAGAAGAATGGCAAAATCGTAGTTTGACAGGTAGGTTAAACTTGACAAAAAGCAGACAGTATCCAAAGGAGTTTTTCACGCGGATTAATAACCACTGCAACAATACGACTTCAAGTAGCAAATATTATCTGGTGCGTTAAAAATTCAATGCTTTAAAAAATAATAATTCAGTGTTAGTAATAGAGTAAATCAGTGTTGCAAAGCCACAGTACGAAGGACGCAAGCATGCCACGCCGCCGCTTACTTAACAGAGCCATGACATTATATTATATCTAGTTGTATGGTATGAAAGTCGTTCTACCACCAGAAATCTCTTGGTTTGTGTGTTTATAATATGCGCTGGGATTTCTCCGATTGAAGCAAGTGTCCTGAATAAGGAAAGAATAAGTATTAACTGCCCTTACAGTTATTTAAAAGTAGCATTCATGTTGTAACATGTTTTCCGTAAAGTAACATTTTGTAGGAAAAGACTATCATTTGGGCAATAATATTGCGTAGAACATTTTCTAAAATATTACCGTAATTACTAACACCATTAAGATATGAAGAAACGGGAAGGTCATAAGTCTGTGTCAAGAATCAGATAATTATCTTTTTGGAATGGGAACTTTCAAATATAAAAGAGAATCAGCAAAAAAAAGGGGATTGAGTTGGCAAGTGAAAATCATATTACAGAATATGTTCATTATTAGCAATTATAAAAATGCATCAAATTGTCCTATGTATTACACTGAGGATGTAAAGGAAGTTAAGAACTTTAGAGGTTCCTTTAATTAAGTCACACTGAAATTGATGACTATGGAACAGCACACATTTAGCACACCTAAGAGATCCATCTTTATTATTTTCAGTAATTATTCCGAAAATAAATTTACAATAACAAACTTCCGAAAACTGCTTTTAAGGTTAGTTGCAACATTTTGTTTTAGAAAATTTGGCTTTCTGCCAAACAATTTGTTCAATTATTGCTGCTCCACAAATTTTCTTTCTTTCTTTCCTTTTTTTTTTGAATTGGAAAATGTTAAAGTACAGGCTTTCTGTTGTAGTAAGTTTTTATCACTTTTGATAAGGGTTTTGCTTTTTGAAGTAAAATCTTTGTGCTTTCATACATTGCGACACACTTCAGGTTTTGTATACTGTTTTTTTCTCAAGTATGATATACCACGAAAAGGAATTGCATTTTCAAAAATAACTGAAAATTTCTGGTGAGAAGTTAATCATGGAGAAAAAGAAAGTTTATGCTTCTCTATGAATTTCATAAACAGCATATTTTAAACTCCAAAAGAGTTAAGTAGTTATTTTATTTTACTCAAAAAAAAAAACTGAATGTATTCTGAGGCAAACGTTCTTTAGGAATGTTTTCGTGAGAATATAAAAAGAAAAAAATGTAACGCTATTATATAGAACAGAGAGAGAAAGAGAGATTCTAACAAGATTGAACGCTAGTAAGGGATTCAACATACTCCTTAATACTCGATGATTCCTTGCCTGGAACACACTTGTAGGTTCTACAATTGTGCTCTTGTTGGAACTGGTGTAAAACGTATCCCTAAGCAGTGCACAATGTCTCCGGTATTTTTTGTGATGTAAGTGATGACACTTTTCATTCGTTCGAGATGGGTCCTGTTTGGAATCTCCGTGAGGTAGGTATGTCGTGTTTTTCTTAAGGTACTGGCTCTCTACATTCCCTAGAACCTGGTGACCTACATTGGTGACGGGAGATTGTTTGTAGATCTGTGAGTTCCTCAGGGTGGTCATCCAGCCACCATACAAACAAAACACATACGCTAAATCATCTGAGCCATCAACACGAAAAAAAAAAAAAACTCTTTGAGGAATGTTCGGGATCAAACAATCGCGGGGCAAAATTATCTACTTTCTATTACCAATTCGGGTTTCTAAATTCCTCTAACGATTGTGAGCACTATCAGAAGACAAGAGAGGGTCACGAAGTAATAACGATTTTAACATATCATGTCTGGCGTTCGAACACTTTGCTGTCTCGATGTGTTTCGGTATTTGCTGATTTTCTTGTATAACTGCAGCACTTATACTACTCCAAAACACGAGTAGGAGATAATTATCTCCATCTACTCGTTTCATTATTTCAAACTTTTCCGTGGCAATCTTGCCCACCAAAGTACAAATTACGATATGTGCTCATTTGTAACTTGTTTGCATGACACACATGCAAAAAAAATATATCCAAGTCCACACAACGCTTTCAAGTAGGAAATTTCCGCTGATTATGAATAACGCAGTTTTTGTTGAAATATCGCTCTATCATTCAATACTTGCGGGCAGCAGACTGTAGCAGAGCAGTTGTATCATAAGCTCTTAATCGTTACTCAGTTTTGTAACTGGGTACATAACTCTAAAATTGGAAATTTAAACATTTTCCTTTGAAGTCCGAGAAAGAATATATTCTCAGTAATATTTAATGCTTTCAGAATGAATAATACTTTCCTGTAATATACAGCCCAAGCGAAAAGGAGAAATTGCCATCCCCGTGGCGCAGTTTTCTAAGTGCTTCCTTCCTTCGATTCGTCCTAGATGGATCGGTATTCGAATCTTGGTAACGCACGAATGTTATGTTTTAACAGCACTAGCTTTCTCCCTTCTCTGCCATCAATAGGAAAAAGATTTGGGGAGGTCACTTCTCATTTTTTAGCGAGATGCTTGAAGTAGTCGTCTTATGTACAAAATCTAAAAAAAAAAAAAGGAAGAACATAAATTTACTCATTATAACATTCCACAAATGCTATAAAACCACTGTGTGTACCAGTAGAGGAAAATGGAGTGCGAATTACTTATACTGAGCTGGTGCAAATTAAATGTCCTGTAAGGGACCAGAACACGTGGACGGCGAGAACGGAAAGTAGGACAACTCACCTAGGCAAAATAATCCGAGTCGGCATCGATACATAGTTACCATCAGTCCGGCAAGGCCGTTATTCCGGAATGAAAACATTCTAGTAGCTGGGAACCGAAAAAAGTCATCAAATACACGTTGAACCTCGTTGTCTGTCGTGAACTTTTTTCCAGACTGGAAGTGATCCCCAGACAAAACAGATGTCAGTCTGTCGGAGACAAGTCCGGAAAACAGGCAGGATGAGGAAGTGCTTCATAGTTAAAGCCACTTAGTGTCAGCATTGTTCGTTGTGCGATATGAGGGCGGCTGTTGTCCTGGAGCAGAAGAAAACCATGTCTGTAAAAAAAGCCTTTTGTTTCTGCAGCAATTTCCGGTGCATCTGCTGTAATTCAGCACAATAACGTTCTTCAGTGATGGTTTGGTCTCTTGCCAAAAACTTGCGATGAATCATCACTGCTGTGGACCACCAGACAAGGAACATCATCTTCTTGATCTGTATGGATAGCTTAGGATGCCTTCCAGCAGGCTGTGCCTTCCTTAACCATTGTGCACGTGCAGTCCGATTATCATAAAAGACCCACTTCTCGTCGTAGGTGACGATTCGATTCAGTAGTTGTTCCTGTTTAATCCTAGAAAACAGCGACGTGCAGACTTCCAAACGTCTAGTCTTGTTGGCAGTTGTCTACTCAAGCGGCAACCACATGTCCGGCTTTTTGACCTTACCCACCGCAGGCAGAAGCCGAACAACTGTCCTTTGGTGGACACCTATTTCTGCCTCTATCCCACTACACGTTTTTTGAAGATCTGTTTCAACCATACGTAACGGAATATCGTCAGACACCGCAACAGGTCGCCGACCACGTGCTTTGTTTCGTTGTAGGTCCGTATCTCCGCTTTGAAACTTCACAACACATCGACGAATGGTTCGTTCGTTGGCTGTATTCTTCCCAAAAGCTTTGTTAGCGTTTCGAGCGACAAATTATGCAGAATAACCAAGTTTACACTCATACAGAAAGATGACTCTCAAATCTGACTTTTGAATATTTACTTTTGCAAGCCACGTTACGTCCAAACAAACAACGCCTTAACCTTGTTCTTCAGACACGTGTCAAATATTTATAGTACCTCTGTGATTGTTACCCGCAACATGCGTTTGTGGTTCCATTCCGCTGCGGTGGAGGCCTGTCTCCACTGTTCGTTTACTCCGGACACTTCATCGCAACAACCCAATAAAAGTCGCTGATGTTTACCAACAGAGCAAGTTCTCACACAGGGCTTTTGTAAAATGCATTAACAAAAAGTGAGAACTTATTCAACCCCTGATTCTGTTCAACATACTTTATATAAAAACAGCGCACTAGACGCTTTACTAGAGAAATATACAGCGTGTGTAGTAAAGCCAAGCACACACTACTTCACAAGTGAACGTGGCTCAGAAGGATGTGGGACTACGGGATTTGTGTAACTGTCAGGGAAGCTCGACATGAACATCACTAGCAGTGAAGCAGCGAATTTAGCTCAGTGAAGCCTAAAAATATAATATTTACGCAAAAATGTCAATTGCAAAGTTGGACAGCATAATTAGTTTGCTACAATGTTATCATGAAAAGTGGAGGTAAACTGGGAAATATCACCTGTAGACGGACTTAACAAAAAACATTTGGTGATAATGATCCGCCGTTCGGGACGCTATATCGAGTTTATGAAATCAGCGTTCTGCTATAGACCAATCCAGTTGGTGTCCTATAGTTATGAACCTCCCTTTTGCTTATTAATCGCTTATGAGACAGTTTGCTATATAGGTTTTATATCTCTGTCAGAATGAGTTTCGGATTCCATGTGTGTAAAAATGTTTCATCAGAATCAGTAGTAGAACAAGCTCCCAATAATTAACCGAATTTTTGGAAACATTATATTTTCAGCAGGACATGCCTTCTATATGGTGCGTAATAAATCCCCGGTCCGTTAATTCTGGAAACAAAATTAAAAATTTGTGCAGAATAGTAGAAACGGTGGGCACCTAACTGAAAACATTTTCAAAGCCTTTGAGAAATCAGGAATGATTTACTGATGTACTAAGGCAGCATTTTGTTTGCGTTTGAAAAGGCAGAGTAATTCTGAATTACTGTGAACCAAACGTAGATGATACGCATTTCTTTAGTTTTGCAAAGAAAATGAGCACAATTGTATTTCACTAAGAAGGGAGTGATAGGAAAACTGCATGTGCAACTATCAAAAAGCTGCTTTTTCAAAATAAATTTTAATTTATTAATGTTATTGCATTCCATCTTAAAAATGAATGCTAATGGTTTGTGATGAAAACCTCAGACAGGAGCAGTGATAAAAATCAGTGATCTGTGTCAAGAATTGCACGTTTTTTTGTTTTTTATTACGATATTATCCTACTGCATAGCTCTGAAAAGACACCAATAAGCACGGGTTTCATTACAGAAAATTAGCCGTTATAGCCTTTCTTAATGACGCCTTTGAATTTATGTTACAAATAAACAAATAACACATTCCAAGTAAATTATTTTTTGAAATATAAAATGAAAGTAAGTGTAATTAAATGACCAAATGATGTGTTCATATATATATACGTTTGATAAAAAATGATAACGAGCATTTCAGTAATAACAATTTGAATCGCTCATTATTACAAACTAGTTATTCCTGAACAAACGTTATGTCTGATTCAGTGCAGCTGATTTGCTTCGCGACATCTTGTGTGGGACGACAGGAAGATTGGATATTATTGTTGGTAGCACTTCGTAAGATTTTAACATTTGCAGGATTTGTAAAAGAATGCATCCCTTTGTGCTATCTTCCTTTTGGGCTATCTACTCTTTAGCGTAAAACGTTTGGCCCACACTTCAAATGCGTTCATTCGCTTGGGTCAAAATACAAAAACCTATGAGGCTAGACGTATTGAGTACTAATGCCTAATGACGCGACTCAAACGTAGGTAAAACTAAAATGACCAGGAAAATTTTTATCCATTCCTATTGAAATTTTTAAAAGAAAAAGTGAGTAGTTAATCTTGGGAATTGAAATTTGCATTATGAAATTGGGCAGCGAAACAGAGACAAATCTCTGAAATATGCAAGAATTTCGAGGAATAAAATTTCACTGGCCAAATATTAAATTTCTTCGCGGTTGTCCATCGTTCCATTACCGAAATAGAATGAGGTCATTTCTGATTAGACGAACAGTTTGCGAAATAAATTTTGTTGGTGCAAAACTTTATGTGATCTCAAAGCCAACCAAAGAAATACAAGGTTTTCTCAGTTACACATGAAGATATGCCCCAACTCTGCTTCAAGAAACTCAGTTCAGGGGGCGCGGATGCTGTTTAGCTGAAGGGACGGGATTTTATTTGTGGTTGTTGAGAATAGATGTCCCCTACATAAATATCCCTTTCTCGTCCATTGTCGGGAAACATACAAAAATGTCAGGAGCACTGTACTGTCTTCTTAGCAGATTTAGAAATATTTAATCTAAGAACGTTTATCCGTAAGCATTTTCTGTTTTATTCAGAAAATTATGTATGTATCCGATGTCATTGACTACAAAGTCTGATTCTGTATGTGGCCTAGCTCTTTTAGGATACTTACTCTTTTTAAAGAGGCATTTGTAAACATTCCGTCAGCATAATTGGTAGACGATGTTACACAGTTCCTAACTTGACATGAAGTGGTTGAAATAATTACAAATTTCTCACCCATAGTCATATCTTTAATCTTTATTTAGTATCAAAAACAGGTCTGGTAGGCTTTTCAATCAGAATGTTCTATATTGATTACGACACTTTCTTAGTGATACGTGGATTCCACAACGATATCTGCTGATGGGGTTATTTCCAGTAAATGTTTTCCCACTACAGCTTTTACGCGAATATTCTTGCTTAAAAATCATCATTCTGGTCTTACGGTTTAATGTTTAGTGTGTTGTTGAAATCTAGGACAGTTCCCTTCTGAATCTTTAAAGGGATTTTGTTTCTAACTCATAATGCCCTTATTTTCTGGGATTCAATAGAACAACAGATCATTCCTTTGACATGTCTCTGTAACCTTATTTTATTTTGGGGGACCTAAATTCTTTTAAAAAATTTAAAGCAAAATAAAACGCAATAATACAGGTTTCCAATTTTACAATAACTCAGCGTTTCACAAGTTCAAATGTAAGTAATTTTCGATTTTTATAGGTCATGTAGCGTCATTTATTCTACTCATCACAGCACTGAGTCATATATGTTGTACATATGTTTATTCATTTTTAAATATTGCAACGAAGTCCCAAGTTTATGATTCGTATTTTTATTATCTTAATTGGAGATGATGAGTTCACACTTCCCTGTTTTAAAACTGCAGCGGATTTTTTTAGAATATTATCCTACACATAAATGTTCAATTATTACCTCATTGCCCAATAATCTTAATGGACAAAAATTATAGATACCTATCTAATACCGTGTTGGTACTTCTCTACAGCGCATAATAGCCGGTACATACCGATACATCGACTCCACCGCGTGCTTGAGAGTTTCCTGTGGTATTGCCAGACATGCCTGTTTTTGCATTGTGCATACGTCCGCCAGAAACATCGGTCCAGGATCCATGAACTTCCTCTTCCCCCTATAGCATCCCAGAGAACTTCCACCGGGCTCAAATCCGAGGAACGGGGCACTACTAGATCGTTGTAACCGCAAAGAAGTATTCCTCGTGCCATGCGTATGTGTTTGCGGGAGCGTCGCGGCATATTGTTCAGTAGAAACACACAATAGGCCGAACGATGCTAAAAGATAATGAAAACGAGTTGGTGATTATCCACCATAAGCTTGAGACGCGCAACGTACAAGGACCTCTCAAGAAACACTAAGGGGACTAAAGGTGTTTCGCGAGATTGCTCCCTAAACCATCACATATCCAGCACAGCTTTGAACTGAGCCGAACTGGAACGACTGGTCCATGGCCTCATGGTATTGATGCCACCGTCACACCTTCCTGTTAGCTCGGTAGAGCTGAAAATTTAGAATCAACTGAGCCTACGACACAGCCTCACTCTTGAGAGGTCGAATGTTCAACAGTGGCAAAAATACAGATAGTCGTTTTCTAGCAAGAAAGCGCTCAGAAGTAATTTATTTGGAAAATAAATTAAATTAATGCAATTGACTTCTTTCCCATGTGATTGAAAAGAAATGTGTTAGTAGCATTTTTGTCATGGCGATGTGTAATGCACATACTTTTCTTAAGAAAAGTAGGCAAGGTTCTTAGGCAGATCCTTAAATCGAGCCATTTCAGATACGAGCTGCTATTGGCTACAAAAATTTCATCCGAGGAAGCAAAGGAACGGACGGCTGGAGCCATTGCTCTAACGGGAGTACGGGTTACACGTTAGCCAGGAATGTAAACCACAAATGTGATGGAAAATGCTTTCAAAATATTTTAAATTTCAGGTACGGATGGAACTCTTGTGAGGGCGAAATTTCATAGCAGGGGACAGAGAAAAATTCCATTGTTGGCTCTAGAAATTAAATCTGATAGTTGAAAAAAATCTTTACATGAAATCTGAAAGCACACGAAAACTACCATAAGAAAAGAACTACCTCATATTATACTGTGCACATAAGAAAAAAAAACATAACGTGTATTGAAAATTTAGAGAGGGACAGAGTATAAAGTGGTAAAATCTTCGATTGTTTTCCTCGGAGAAAGGGGTTAAAGGTATTGCATTTACCTGTGAATTTTATCAAAACTTTCTCACCAATTGATAACAAGATGATTTTAACTATACTGGCTAGCAAAAATTTTCCATGGAACACATTTTTTCATAGTGAATCATAAGGATCCCTTTTAATAGAATTGTTTATATGCATTTTTCCTGGTACATGCTTTACAGATTGAGTTTTGTTCCAAGGTGGATTTACTCTCAAATCAGTGACCCTTCTTTTTATCTTTTGTACTAGCTCATGAATGAAAATTGTTTCTGTTTTTTAATTTCCAGTCCTGTTTTTAAAGTCACTGAATACGTGGCCTCCATTACAGCACCAAAGTAACTTTGAAATCGTTTTTTTCATGTTTTTTAACTTACGAGTGAAAATATGGTTTACACACAAAATATGTTTTACACGTGAAATTTAATATGCTATTTCCTGAATATGGAAGGTTTAAGGTTTTTGAGATATTAATAATTTCTTGAAATCTGTAAATCTCAGTGTCTGTACAACGAAAGGCGTCAACCCATTTCAAAGTGTCTGCGAGTGTGTGTGTTGGATGGGATAAGATTCTGAACTGAAAAAAATATGAAATATATTTCAAGGGCCTTGCGCCCCAAAACTCAAAAAGAATAAAGAAATATGAACACCAAAACTAAAGAAAACTCAAAAAAAAAAAAAAAAAACGCTCAGATCTTAAAACTAGCAGAAGGTACATATATTTTTTGTAACAATAAGCGTTCCTTTGGAAGCTGTAAATCCGTTAAGTTTTGTAAATATGACATGGATGTTAAGTCAGATAAAATCTGAAAGGTTCAACATTTCGTCGTACTTGAGCGGGGTTGAATCCGCGTCTCCGGGATAGCAACAAAGTATGCTAACCACTACACCACCCAGAAAGACCAAGTTTCAAGTTTCCGATTAATTTGAATATAAACATCACAGGAGACACGGGAACGATTCCCGCTCAAGGAAGACGAAATTTACTAGTTTTCGGATATTATCTGCCTCTAACATGTATGTCATATTTTCACCAATTAAAATATGCACATCTTCGAAATTTGCATTGTGTGTAATCCTGTATTTCATTCATTGATATTCTATGCCTTCATGGCAATCACGGGAAAGAATTGTAATCCTCCAGATGAGCTATATATGAATGCTGGTTGCTTAAACTAGCGAATCCTGTGATGATTATTTTCAAATTAATCGAAAGCTTGAGACTTTGACGTTCTGGGTGGTGTAGTAGTTAGCACACTTTGGCGCTATCCGGACGACGTGGATTTGATTCCCGCTCCAGGACGACGAATTTTTCAAGTATTCGGATGTTATCTAACTTAACATCCATGACATATTTGCACTAGTAAACGTATTCACGTCTTCCAAATTTGTATTGTACAATAGTGTAATCCCGTATTTCATTCATTGAGTTTTTCTTTATTTTCTAGACTGCGGGGCTCGATCAAGACGTGGTACTGTAGTTAACCGCTCTGGTAGCACCTGCGGTCCTGCCGGAAATAAGTAAATTCAGACTTCAAAGATTAGCATATTTATCAGCGATTTCGCCCCGGTCGCCCGTGCGGTCCAACCGGTATTATGTAATTTCGGAGTTCAAAGATGAGCATATTTATCAGCGATTTCTATTTCCTGTTTCGCGAATTATTTAATTCTGAAAACAAAATGAACAAACAGCTGTCGAATAAAGACAACAAGGACATTTCTCTAAATATTGCTCCACTTCGTAGTTCTCAGGAAGTCATACTTACAAATATGTTATGTCAATCCGAATGTAATGTATTTAAAATCCAGATTATTTAAATGTAACTCTTTCGATTATTAGCCCATCAAGTGTTGCGTTAACGGCTGAAGAAACAAAAACGTAGATAGTACGTTAGTTATTATTTGACATTTCATTTCCGCAAACAAAATATTATTATTATTATTCACAGAATTCTACTTACAAGCGTACTAAGGCAAACAAAATTTCGGAACAAAATATACGGCAATATTCAGTACCCAGAGTTTTTCTGTGAACATCCACAGGAAAATAATGCTAAATTATATTCGAACCTTTGGTTTTCCAGATGTATGGTAAATATCCTGTTGCTGCACATGGAGGCATATTCAGCTACACTAATATAAGACAGTAATGTCCACAATATCTGTTGAAGGAATAGTAAGTAATTATAAGATATACCAATTCTGAAGCAAATAATAAATTATATAGAAAAGTAACAAATGATGAAGAAAAATAACGAATTCTCAAAAGACGTTACGAGTTATGAAGGCATAGCAATTGCGAAATATCCACTCAGGCCTATTCACGAAAGTGAAATATTTTTCTGAGCATGTAAACGAGTTCACAGCTTTGTTGTACCAGTCAAGATTCTGTTTCGTGGTCTTGCATCATGTGTAACGTCATGCACAAATTCGAGAAAACGGAGAATGCAACCGCGCATCAAAAATGACCATCCGTATTGCGTACATACAGAAATGCATATTTTTACATGGGATTTTTTACCTGAAAACGAATTTAGAGAGCGCACTGATTTAACAAGGGTCTCGAAATCCTGGTTATGAGCGTATCGTAACGCATAGCATTTTCTACTTCTAAGGAGACAGTGTGTGAGAAGCAGTTATTGTGATTTCTGTGCATTATAGATTATTGAATTTAATAAATATATGTTGATATAAACTATTTTTGTTTGAAAAATGTTTGGCACTTTCTTAGAAAATAAAAGTACATAAATAAGTAAACATTTACGACTCTTCTATGTTTTCACTTTGATGTATTTCCGGAAAGGGACTTTTGAAGCCCAAGAAATCAAAGTAAGTGGAAAGAAATCGTGTTTTAGAAAATTGTGGGTATATGATTAATTTTACAAGGTTTCTACTTAACTGTATTTGTTCTAAAGCGTTTGCAGGACGTATAAAATTTTCCATTTTGTGTACTCGAAAATAAATTATAAATGAATAACTGCAAATATTTAGGGAGTAACTCCATATAATTCTGTCATCCTCTTTCGTCATGTGTAAAATTAATGAAGAGAATTATGTTTATATTCAAGAAAATTTAACAGCCAGTTAAAATTTACAAGGTTTTATGTCCTAAGAATAAAAACTAAGAGGAGTATTTAGCTCTCTCTCGGATGGAGTGGGCGATATACAACTGCGAGAATCTCCAGTAACTCTTCTTCGTTTGGGTCAATAGTTCCCGATGATAATGAATTCTAGTGTCGTAAGGTAGGACTCTACAGTTGCCTCATCTAGAACTAGTATCCCTGATTGTCTCGAAGTTGCAGGTGAAAACCAGCTGTCATTCAACTGCGTCGCCGGGAGACAATTTTTTTTCCTTCAAAGGTCACTCAAAAGATAAAGAAAATTCTGCATTGTTTTTTTCTATCCCTTTCTTTTTTTTATCGACCATGAGAAAAGCCTTATGACATAAGGAAATACTTGACCTTCATATAACGCAGTTGTGCTCGGGAAAGTGATAGAAATAGATCGACTACAATGAAGAAATTTGGAACAGAAGCGATAATTATGTCTAAGTATTTTATAGCAGAAAAGATAAGCAGTTTTCTTCACAGCTTTACAGTTTTCCATCAATCAGTGAAATTTCATCTATCTTCAAGATTTCCAAAATCAGTGGTGCCTCAAACACCATAAATACAGTATAACAACATATAAATAGTACTTGTAAAGAAATTTATATGGACTTTTATTAATATACAACATCTTTCAAGTAAAGTACTGAAAGTAACTGCTTATGTATTGTATACAATGTAAATGAAATTGAGCACAATATACTAATGCATTTCATCAGAAAATGATTCTGTCAATTACAAAGGAATGGATTTAAATATTTAGGCAATGTTCAGCATTACACAAATTGTAAAAGAGAAATCAGTCAATGAGCTCTTACTGTATTAATCACCAGATTTGTTCCGGTATTTGTATATGGTGCCTTTAGCTTATGCAGAAGTAGATATTTCGTGCGGTTTTTCAGACGAAGAAAAATAAGGATAAGTTAAATTGATGAAGATAATCATGCTTGATTATAAGCGCAAAAAATCCAAATCACTCATTCGAAATGTGAAAATGTTAATCTTCGAGTGCTAAGACAATTTTCATATACAATCTAATAAAATCTACTTTTTAAATTTAAAACTTTTTACCAAAATATACATCAATTCTAGCATTAAAAACCCAAATTTTCTTTCTAAGCAGATTATCGTGATTAGTCATTATATAGTAGTAAAATCTTTCAATGTTTAGTGCAATAAATATATTTTTTTTTCTTTGTGATAAAAGTCCTTCGTGCGTTAAGCGACTTGGTAACAAGGGGGAAAGTAAATTATGCCGACAGCATCAGGCTTAAAAGAAAATAACTACTTCTGCCAAAGCTTGGAAAGCTGAAATTAGTTTTTAAATTCGGAATAATTAAAACCAATTATTTTATTCTTCACAGGAGCAACAATGTTTTTAAAAATCATGGGCATGCATTTGCTATAAAATTGTGCGCTTCTCCTTAGATGCCGAAGGGTAATCATACTTTAATGCCACAGCTGCACACAGCTGTCTGCTCTTCATTTAAAGAACTTACTTAAAGCGAGAGTAAAGGAACGTAATGAAAGGTAATTTTACCTCGTCCAGCACACGTCACGATGAGTGCGGTGATCTTCACTGAACTAAATGACGAACTACTCTGTAATATATATCATTATTTAAAAACTGTTCATTCAGTAATGTCATTTGTTACGTATTCCTTACAGCAGTAAATCTTACCTCGAATGGGTTGCTAACGAAGGCGTTCAAAAATATAGGTCATTGTTTCAACTCCGTTGTTTTAATCTGCTTTTTGCAGTATTACTCAGTATGCTACTCAGAACAAGAAAATTTTAATGATTCAAAATTTATTTGCCATTCTTCTTGTTAAAAAAGTCGCTGTGATGTCGTTAAAGGTATAAAGCATATCTGGTGTCCATGTTTCTTTAGAGTCTGCAAACGACGGTAATGGAGATCCATCACCCACTTCAAGATGTCCATATTTTTTTTCGTTTGAGGGTTTTATGACCAGCATACGCAATACAGTGGGCTACAAGCAGTCATCTGTCTCTAATTTTGGGACACTAGTTGCAAGGAAGTGAGAACACCAGTAGCGTAAATGGCAAATACAACATCCATGTCCCACTAGGATTCAAACCAGGATCCACTTGGACGAACAGTCGTAAGCTATGTTTTCTATTCTTGAAAAAGGAAATATTTTAAACAAGTTATCAGAACGCTTTTTAAAATTTAGCACGGGCGCAGTGTGTCAACGTATTATAAATTCAGCTACGTCCGCTTAATTAACATCAATAACGAAAAGCAACGTGTTATGTATTTAGGCTTAGATGAAGGGAAACTGCAAAGGCCTCTAACAAGGCAGTGCCGGCAGGCTGGCCCAAGCGCTGCTCAAGAGATTGCGAAAAAATGATGCTTGCAGTTGTATTAAAACGGCAATTGAACTGTTTGCACCTATTTCTGGTACCTTTTTGCACCATAATTTGTCATTTGTCTGTTTGCACATTTGTTCATAGTATGGTTCGCCAGTTTCAGTAGTTTTTACAACGTAAAAGCCGCTTTTCTTTAAAATATTCAGGCGATGTTAGTAGATTACATAACAGAACAAAGGTGCGGTGGTATAGACCGTTCAACCAAAAAAGAACCACAAACTTCGTCGACAACAGTAAAGTCTGCCGTCTTTCTTTAGTTGGCGTTGCACGATAATGATGTTGTTCCCATTATTATATATTCTCGGGTAGGACGGAGGAGGGGGATCTTCGATAATTGCCTTGGCTTTGGGCCTCAACTGTCAGCTGCATTAAGGTCGTTCGATATTGCGCCGAAGGTCTAACCTCCGAAGCTTTAAGCAAAAGTTGTTTGATATGACGTTAATTATATTTGAGTTTAATGTGACATCAATTTGATTTGAGTTTAATATGACGTCAATTCGATTTGGGTTTAAATTACGTCAATTCGGTTGGAGTTTGATATGACGTCAATTTTGATTAGAGAGCTAGAGAGAGAGAGAAAAAACTGTTAAATTGGTAATATATTTACATATGAGGGAAATGCTGATGGGGCGTAATATTTTAGGGGTACCACTGACGTATAAATGCATAGTTACGCCTCTTAAAACAGTCGATAGGTTTTCTATGGGGTTGCTGCAGATGTGATTGTTACTTTTGTATCGTGCTTTACATCTTGCAACAGAATCAACGAGCGTTCCTCCGATTTATGTTGATCAGCTGTCATGTATGAGAATATCAATAAAATAAAAAATTACATCTTCATTCCTGTGGATCCTGAAATCGATCTAGTGTCCTCAGCTTTTGAAGTTATAATATGCTGAAGATTTTTGATCATCTTCTTGATATGCAGAGATTTAAGTTTTCCCGAAATATAAAGAAATGTATCCTTCGCCATGTTCCTATTATGTTCATACTGTTAATCTAACGTTCCGCCATATAACTTGTCTTTCATTTGTATTCCCAGTAAGCTCTTAATTGACTCGATAGACTGTGGATTTGGTAAGGTTTACAAAAAATATTGTAAATAATTTTATAATAAATAGTTTTCTTACATACTACTGCATATGAAAACATAATTTTGTATGAAGAAATTATTCATCTTATTATAATCCTTTTCTGGGGTATTTTGTATGTCTGCCTGTCAAAATTATGTCAAGGGATCTACACAGTTGGGAAGTACCATAACACAGAGCGCAATCCAAGCACTTCAGCCTCAGACAGTTCCTTTCATGGGACAGGTACATCCGTATTTCAAAATCGAACACCTGAATGTGTAGTAGCAGCAAGCTCTACACAAGCTATGCAGTATGGCGTAAGTGCCTTCAAAAAGCAAAGGGTACGACGTCTTCCAGAAGAATTTGTTTTAATGCAACCAGCATTCCTTCAGTCAAAAAAATGTACTCTTCCAGTTTGTTCTGATGCTACATCAAAATTACTGTTGTCAACCACTGATACGAATCTGAAGGAAGAAGAGATTGCATGGCTGTGTGTAAAGCACGTTATCAACTGAAATACCAATATTGTAATTGACGCATCGTGAGCTATCATGCGAGTGATCAAAGAGCTCCAACTGCCTTCATTCCTGAAATGTCAACACTTTTGCTACTATTTTACAAAGATACGTCATCAATAGCTGTGATTAAGCTTGTGATGAACATAATGAAACAAGTTACAAAATATCTTAATGGAAATCAAATTCCTGTCATGGCAGTGGACTAACCATCTTTTGCGTTAGCAAACCTGATTCAGTGGAATTATCCAGATACATATGGGGGGGGGAAACGTTCCTGGTGATATTCGATGCATATCACTTTGAACAAGCTTTCCCCGAGTTTTGGATAAGTGGATGTCAGGAAGCGAAAGGAATGAAGCAATTGCCCATTCTGATATTGCATCTCCTCCAGCTGCTGAAAGTTATCTAAAAGTAAACTACGTGACAGAAGCCAAAGTAATTTATCAAGTATGTGCTGCAGCACTATACTGTTTGTTGCATGATGCTTGTCAAGAAACGTATCCTGAGATTGAATTTAGGATTTGGTGTGAACAACGAGCAAAAGAGAGCGTTATGTTCAAATATTGGCTGACTTGTCCTACTACGGAAATCCTATAGCTTCTTTTGCTTCTCTTTTTTCTCTCAATCAGAGAAGGAAACTACTTTTTGTGACTGGCTAAAAAAATGACTCCTTGGCTTTTCTGCTTGATCATCATATCTGTGCACGTTGGCTACCAATCCATCTGTAGGATATTTTTAATGCAGAGATTCAACTACAACACATACATCGCTCATTTTCTTCAGGACAGTTTGTAAAAAGAAAATCAAACAGAATCGTCTCAGCAATAAACGTAGAACAAGCACATGAACAAAGTAACACAATAGTGAAGCGGGACGGCGGCACAGTAATGTTGAAACAGGGTCCATGAACACTAAGACGTTGGATGGTTACAGGACCTGAAATCGTCGGTTAGTACAAGAATTTTAAGAGTGGCATTCATGCTAATCACAAATTTCAGGATTTCATGCTTTCACAGATTATGATAGGAATCATAGTTTCACAGGAAAGACAAAAAAATCAACTTGGAAGACATAGGTCCTCTTTACCGAAGCCACTACTGAACTTTCAGTCATCTTACAGCAGCACATTTCCATTCCTACCAAAAGTTTAGACATTAATGAACTATACGTAGTACTATTGTTCTGTTCAACCAGTAACAATACAAGTGTAAATAATGCAAGACAAGAGTTGTTCATGACCAAAAAGTGTCCGCTTGAAAGCCTGCCACCGACAAAGGGTACATTACAACAACAGGTATTACGTAGTGCTTTCCTAGCTGGACACATTTGGGGACAAGCAAACAGAGGCACAATATGTGTACCATCTCCAACCGAATGAGGCTGGTAGCTGGATGATGTCTCATGGCAAATGAAATGGTCGGAGGTTCCAGAAATTTCTGATTGATATAAAGAGCTAATCAAATGTATGTGCAAAAGCTGTAAGAATAAGTCTAATTGCATAAGTGGGGATTTGTCTTGTACACTATTGTGCAACTGTAGGAATGAATGTGAAAAATGATGTGGTGCCGGACGATGTTGTTAAAAAACTGTGCTTTTAAAAGACCTTTTTGGTAAATTTCAGTATGCCTCAGCCATTAATAAATACTAATTTTTGTTAGTAGGAGGACATATTGAGTTCGCCTTTCTTTCACTTTACCCAGTATATACGATAAAATAGTACCTATATGGATTCCTAGCCTATATTTAACATGGAAAATGAAATGCTTGTCCTCTAACACATATAAATCGATACCAAGCACTCTTTTCTATGATATCTAAAAAGCAAATTGTAATAAAATCTCAACACGTGTAGCCATTTTGAAATATAGCGGCTATCTTGGATTCACATTGCTTTGGGCGATGCCTACCCATCTTATTTCCATTGTATAACCATAAACTACATTATTACTAATGGGGATACTCTTATCATAATTTGCAGTTTAGAAATGATTTCTGTTATGTAGCACCTCCACTATCATTCAGGATTTGCCTATGAATGTTGGTTAGTTCCTGTTTTTATTTTATTTGTTCTAGCAACTTAGATAAATTTCTGAAATCTTATGAGACACTTATCTCTACATAATAACAACATTTCGTGTTAAGGGTTATGTGTAACGTGACAGTATGAAATGGCATGTGAAATTGAGACAGACGCACAAGGTCCTGTAAAGAATGAGTTTGAATCATTACTCATCACATCGAATCCTTTTTCCTGACACAATTCATTGTTTTTTATACATCTGTTGTTTAATCACAGACTCTACCATCATTCGTTGGCGAATTTCACATTTTATTTGAATTTTCCCTAAACCAAGTACTCAGTGTCGTACCGTGCTCGAGAGTTCGGGAAATAATTAAAAAAAAAACTTTTTCTCGAATGCAAGAACAAAGATAATATGACGGTGCATGAACGATTTGAGATTTCATCTTAAAACGTTTTTCTCTAATATCAAAAGAACTCGAAATTTATCAGTTCCTTTTATTTCACTCTCACGTTTTCTAATGTTTTAAAAGATGGCGATAAATTTCTTGACCTCGAAGCAATTGTCCAACATTAATAAACATATTTCCTTTCTTATTATTCAATAGACTCCAATATGTTACATTTTTACTTAGGTACGTAACCGCAGCCGATATAGAATCTATGCGCTACAGCAGTAACCAATCAGTAATGTAAGACCAATGGTTCCAAGGGGGAAAGGAAATCTGTGCGGCAGAGCAAACACACAGCCCGCGTATCATACGGGACTCAAGCCGGGGCTCACTTGGGCCAACGTTCATAAGCCAGCACTTAGACCGCAATGCTATGGAGTTGGTCACGTTACCGGCTCTAATGTCTCTTGTATTTCGTACATCTGCTTTAAATAAATAATTTGGTCCTATATACGCACGTATTTCCTGGAGCCGTCTAGCTAGAAATCATTCATTGAAATTTTATTTTGCCATTTATTTCAAGAGAACCTCTCTCACGATTGTTTATATCCAGAGTAGATGTCAGGTATATATGGTGGACTTCAATGTAATGAGATTTAGTAAAAAAATCGAAACTTTCTAAACGAGACAAAATATTGAATACAAAGAATCGATCATTAAACCTGTTATACAAAGAATCGATCATTAAACTTCTCAAAAGGTTTTTCCGGATGAGTAAAATTTGATTCCAATCAACCCTATTTATTCTACATGTGACATAGTGTGAAGTTTTAATTATAATTATTATTATATCTGTATTCGAAATATACGAAACACAGTGCCTGACAAACAAAGACCCCGCACGGGGATAACTGGTTTTCCAGTTATTTGGGGAGCGGCGCCCCCACGGCCCGAGCTGACCTTGTGACTGGTCAACATCTGATGACATGCCACAGCTTGTTTTTTCTTATTTTGGTGCTGTTGGTGTTTGCAGGGACGGCTGTTCATCCAGCTGTTGGGGAGTCGCGGCCCCACGTTCCCGAGCTGGTCTTGTGTCTTGCTTTTTCGTTTTTATTTATTTTCTCCACTGGCTAGTTGCCCGTGTTGTGTTCTCTACCTAATCGCTACCACGTTATGTACTAACACCCCGGTCTTGTGGTTTTGTTACCCTCCACCACTAACTTATTTATATTAACCGCTCAGTTCGTAGGTTGCTGAGATTCCGTTTAGGTTCCCTGCCAGGATTTGTCTTCTTTGGATTTCTTTTTTCCTTTTAGCAGGTTTGGGTGTTAGACCTACCTGCATGTTTGCCGCGTGCGGAGACCCGTGAGGCGGAAATGGGATGTCTGGCGGCTGAGGTCGCAGGAGACCGGTTAAGTGCCTCCTGTGTACCAACACTCCTCTTCGACCCCGGCTTCGCTGTAAACGGGAGGCTAGAGACTAACCCACCTCTAGTCAGAAGTCTTGTACCAAGTTGTGTACCGGGCTTTAGCGGCTTTTTTGTTGTATGGCACGGCAGGGTGAGCCCGGGGGCTGTGGGATCATGCCAAAGGCGTTGGCATGACGGTACCATGAGGCCGAAGTGTCCGCCGAGTGCGTGTGATCACAGCCAATGGACTATATCTGCAACGTATAAGCTCCAGAACTGTGTCTAGCGTCATTTTCTTGGCTTGCGGACCTCCAGTTCTCCCTTGTAGGGCTCGGTGGTGGGTGGAGTAGTTTGCAGACGAATCTTCCTTCTTTTTTCCATGGGTAGAAACAAGAAACAAAACTCCAAATTTAGGACACCTGTGAATATGATAGTTGACAACGACTCTCCTTCGTCTTCTCAACCTACCAAGTCTCATACCCTTAAACGATCTTTAGACCATGACCTGGACCAAGAATGTGGAACCTCTTCTTCAGCAGCTGTACCAGTCGCTCCGAAGCGTCGTCTTCCCTCGATTGCTGTGAATACGTATGCTACGCACTTAGTTGTAGAATCCGTCGATCCGAATGAGAGACTGTCCACCAGATCTCCATTTTTCATTTCTAAAGTTTTGGACGCTGCAGTTGGCCCCTTGCAGTCTGTGAGGAAGCTTCGCTCTGGGGACCTGCTTGTCCAAACTTGCAGTGTTTCTCAGAGTAACACTCTTATGCACCTCACTAGTCTTCAAGGCATTCCTGTCAAAGTGGCACCTCACCCGTTTCTTAACACCTCTCGGGGTGTTATTTCTGAGTTTGATCTGTTGCCATGCAGTGAAGAAGAATTGGTGACTGAACTTGCAGATCAAGGTGTTATTGCTGCACGTCGTATGATGTTCCGGCGTGATGGCTCTTTGATTAAATCTAAAAATGTAATCTTGACTTTTAACTCCCCGAAAGTTCCGACCGAAATCAAGGCTGGCTACTTGGTCTGTGGAGTTCGCTCGTACATTCCCAGTCCTCTGCGCTGTTTCCGGTGCCAGAGGTACGGGCATTCACAACGATTCTGTAAGAGTTCCGCTCGTTGCGCTACTTGTGGCTCCGGTGAACATGACGGGGAAGGTTGCACTTCTGCGGCCTGCTGTGTTAACTGTGGTGAGGCCCATGCTGCTTACTCCCGCAACTGTATGAAATGGAAGGACGAGATGGCGATCCAGCGCCTCAAGACCCTGGAAGGCCTCTCGTACCCTGCTGCCAAGGCCAAGTTGGGTATTTCCAACAACCGTCAGCGTACTTTTGCCGCAGTTGTTCAGTCTCAGCCACAACCCGTGCAGCCCTTTGTTCCGCGCCCTGTAGCTCTCGCCGCCCTTGCCAAGCGATCTAAAGCTGACCAAGCGACTCAGGTGTTTTTCCCCGAGCTCCAGATTTTTCGAATACCTGATTCTGGGCCTTCTCTTTTGCAGCCGACCGTCTCTTCCAGTTTCCAGCCGAAAGTCTGCACGTGCGGCAGACCCGGCCCTCAATCCGCAAAGGTGTGCAGTGTCCATCCAACTGTCGCGGTCCACCTGACCAACATTGCAACTGTCTCGGCCTCAGCGAGGTCCCCCCCCCCTCAACCAACATTCTAGAGGAACATAGGGGGGAGGAGAGTGACAGTTCGTCCCCAGCCTCAACCAACATTGCAGAGGAACATGGGGGGGAGGAGAGTGACAGTTCGTCCCCGCCCTCTGCCAGCATTGCAGAGGAGTGTGGGGGGAGGAGGGTGACGGTTCGTCCCCCTCCTGGTGAATCATCCTTTGTGTAGTTGTGTTTACTGATGATCATTATATTAGTTAATTATTAAATACATAAATTTTTATATAAACCTAATTAACTAACGTGTCTTCACAGCTTTCATCATCCTCTTTTCCAACTTTTACCAAGCCTGTTTTCTCTTCATCCTTTTCCCCGCTTTTAAACATCTGTAGCTGATAGTTCTTTGTCTGGCGCTCTTTGGCCAAAGCTGGCCCTTGCGCCATTAAAATTAATCAACCAACCAACCAACAAACAAAGATAAACAACAAAATTACCATTGACTGCTGCTGTTGAATTGATAGAAATGTCCCCCGGAGACCTAGCTAACAGTCTATTATCGGCGTAAAATATATAATGTCCCAAGTAAAGCTGTTTCTTGTAGTTCTATAAATGATATATGAGAAAGCTGTAATTCTTTAAATGAACCATAATTTTTTTGAAATCGCTCTAAGTGCACCGATGACACTGGGAAGTACTGCTGTGTGTTTAGTCCATGTGTAACTCCTATGACAACTCTGTATATGTAGTCATTTTGTTCCAAATTTTTTTTTTCATTCTGGCATCTCCAAGAAGTGCTATATCAATTATCAAGACTTTCGTATTTTCTATGACTGTTGTGTCTGTTGTATTATGTTTTGATGCTTATCCCATTGAATTCAAAAATACCACAAGATCTTGACCTGCTTATTTTCTAAGACTTTCACAGCCTGATATTTTCTGTACTTTTTCGAGGCTGGCAGATTGGTCATTCTGCGTAATGAGCAGTTAATCAATTTTACAGTGCTGTCGTGTCTAAATTTGTAATCCGTCGGATCAAGTTTGCTACAGTAATGTACCAGATCAGACACAGATTCATCTTTTTCCTGACAAAGTCGACACTTTGGATTTTCACTCACTTTTTGGAGTTTAATATTATTATTATTATTATTATTATTATTATTTTCTTTATTCGAAATATACGAATCACAGCCTCTGGCAAACAAAATAAAAAGCAAATTATCATTGACTGGTATTGCTGAACTGATACGAGTTTCCACCGGAGACCTAGGTATCAGTCAAGAATCGGCGTAAAATATATGATGTCCCAAGTAAAGCAATCTTCTGCAGTTCTGTAGGTGGCATATCAGAAAGCTACAGTTTTTCAAAATGATTCATAAAATTTTTTGACATTGTTCCAAGTGCCCCGATAACAATGGGGACTACCGTTGTGGGTTTAGTCCATAACCGGGTAACTTCTATGGCCAGGTCTCTACATTTAGTCATTTTTCCAATTCTTTTTTATTGACTCTGGCAACTTCAGGGTTCGTTATATCAATTAGCCAGACTTTCCGATTTTCTATGACTGTTATGTCTGGTGTATTATGTTCTATATGTCGATCGGTTTGAATTCTGAAATCCCACAAGATCTTGACTTCATTATTTTCTATGACTTTCTCAGCCTTGTGTTCCCATGAGTTTTTCGATTCTGGCAGATTGTGCTTTCTGCATAATGACCAATGAATCAATTTTGCAGCCCTGTCATGTCTAACTTTGTAATCTGCCTGTGCAATTTTGCTACATTCACATATTAGATGAGACACAGTTTCATATTTTTCTTGACAAAGTCGACACTTTGGAATATCACTGACTTTCTGGATTTTAGCCTTCATAACATTTGTTTGCAATGCCTGTTCTTGTGCAGAAAAAATCAGACCTTCTGTTTCTTTCTTGATGGAACCCGATTTCAGCCATGCCCAAGTTAAGTTGTTGTTACTTTCCCCATCAATATTCCTTAGAAATTGTCCATGCAGTGGCTTGTTCTTCCAGCCGTCTAATCTGCTTTCAAACTGTTTCCTCTTGTATTCAGGCTTGTATTCTGTTGTTTTAAAGATATTTTCATTATTCACTGCCTGAAGTAGCTTTTCTCTGCTTCTGTTGACGTAATCATTCAGGCTTCTTTTTCTTCCTCTACTACCTGTTGTACTTGTAGTAGCCCTCTGCCTCCAATCTTCCGAGGTAAATACAATCTGTCAACATCACTTTTTGGATGGTGTGCGTGATGCATGTTCAATAACTTTCGAGTTTTCCGATCCAGTATTTCTAATTCACTTTGGGTCCAAACAATTATTCCCGCTGGGTATCTAATTACTGGAATGGCACGTGTATTTATGGCTTTGATTGCATTTCCACCATTTAGTTTTGATTTCAATATTTTTCTTACTCTCTTGATATACTCACTCTGAGTCAGACCTTTGACTTTTGTATGTAAGATGTTATCTGATTCAAGAATTCCAAGGTATTTATAATATTCATTATCTGACAATGACTTCATTAAATTACCATTTTCTAGTTCTATTCCATCTATATTCTGGACTTTTCTCCGGCGCATTGATAGTACTGCACATTTTTCCAGTCCAAATTCCATCTGTATATCATCACTAAATATTTGCATTGTATGCAGCAATGTTTCAAGTTCAGCGGAACTTTTTGCATACAATTTAAGGTCATCCATGTACAGCAGATGGTTTATTTTCCAATGTTGGTCCGAAATGTGGCAGCCCATTTTTGTTTTGTTCAAAATCATTGATAATGGAATTAAAGTGATATTAAACATTAAATGTGACAAAGAATCCCCCTGAAATATGCCTCTCTTGATATTAACTTCTCCGAGTTCTTCACCATGTGCATGTAACACTGTTTTCCAGTTTTTCATATTTTCTTTGAGGAAACGGCAGATGTTTTTGCTAACTCCAAATAGCTCCAAATATGTGTTAATCCAGCTGTGGGGCAATGAGTCAAAGGCCTTTTTATAATCTATCCATGCCATATTCAAATTCATTTTTATTCTTTTGGAGTTTTTTAGTACCATTTTGTCAATTAGCAGCTGGTCTTTTGTGCCTCTTGACCTTTTGAAGTTCCCCTTCTGTTCTATTGGGTACAAATTGTTTCCCCATAAGTAGTCATATACTCATCTTGCTAGTACTCTTGTGAAAAGTTTGAATGTTGTTGGGAGGCATGTAATTGGACGATAGTTAGTAGGTTCATTGCCTTTTTCTTGATCTTTCATTATAAGAAATGTGCGACCTGTTGTCATCCAATATTCTGTGTCAGAATTATGTAGCATTTATTCAATTGCATAGCTATTCGTTGATGAAGACTTGTAAGATACTTCAACCAAATCCATGCAATTCATAAGGCCCAGGAGCGCTCCAGGTTTTCACATTCTTTACTTGCTGTGTAATCATATCAGTTGTTATCATCAGATTATCCATGTGTATTTCTTTCAAATCTTTAGGAACATTTTTGATCCACAAGGCATTTTTATTATGTTCAACTGGGCTTTCCCAAATTCCTTTCCAAAATGTCAAGGCATCTTTCTTGCATGGGCTGATGTTTATTTGGATTGTCTTTTGTCACAATGATTTATAAAATACTTGTTGCCGATTCCGCAATTGCGCATTTTCTTTGTACTGTTTTATGCGTCCGTCATATCTTTCAATTTTCTTTGCAGTAGCTGTTACTCGTTGTTTTAATTCTTCCATAATTTCAACAATTCTTTTTCTTTCCAGGACGTAGTTTTTGCAGAGTCTATCTTTTATATTTCTACTTTTAAGCTTCCCATCTTTTAGGCATTTTAAGTAACTAATGTCACTACGGAGTTTATTAATTTTATTTTCTAGCCGAATTTTCCACTTAGGAGTGCCAGGCATTTTCTTCTTTGGCATCTTGTAATCAAGTTCCATGGTTAATATGGCAGCTGTACTGTACATGAGCTGGTTTGTTTCCTTTAAAGTATGAGTTGGAATTTTGTCAACGACATCATTTGCAGAAAAAACAATCCCTTCACTTTACATCTCAGAAGTACCGACCTTAACCCTGCTCCGGCTGTTAAAGTATTCTCTGCTCCACAACACTTCTAATCCATGGAAAGTTGGAGATTGGATAGACCCCGAACACGAAGAAATGCTGGGGGAAGTGCTACTGCCCCTGACATGAACATCTTGCTATTGGGTAGGAACTAGCGACTGGAACATCTCTTCCCCTTTCTTAGGTTTGGCGCCACTGTTATAGCCTTTTTAGCAGTAAATCCGTCAAAAATTATTGATGTCAATCGTGCCCTATATGACCACACCGAATAACATAACTAACGGGAAAGCAACGCTTTCTGATATGCAGATTTAACACTCGTCCAGCCACGTTCAGAGTACTTTTCCGGCGGCGAATATATTCGTTCGACCTAATTTCACCCAATTTAGCCAGCCCCACGTTAGTTCGTTCCTGCCTGTTAAAGGGTTAAGGCGCAAGTTCTCTTCTATTTTTGTTTTGGAAGTTTTGAAATGCTCACACTTATGTTCTGAGATCAAATCCAATGCCGTATGTTGTCTTCTTTTTTCACTCACACTGGCTTTAGCTTTCCTAAACAAAGATGCTGTGAACTTGTTATAGTGTGTGTTTTTACTTAAGATAAGACAATAAGTATTTGCATATATATTGTACATGCGAATTTTTTAAAATAATTTCTGGGTTTTTTTTTTTTTTTTTTTTTTTTTTTTTTTTAAGAAAATGTGATTAATAATTGCACAAATGCATTTTGACTACATCAAGGAGCTGAAGGACCATCACGCTGAAGGTGTGGGAAAGAAGAGCTGAACAAGTCTCACATTTTGAAATTTTGTAAAAGTAACTAATTTTCTGTTGACATCAACAAACTGTCCAGTGGTTGTTGGATCAGGAATTTCATATTTCCGAATTCCGAATTATCTAACACACTGGAAACGAAATTTTCATGCTGCCGCGGGAAATGTATATAATGATAGATTTCATATATTTCATATTCTATGTGTATTTTACTCCGAAATGTGTGGAAAAGAAATTACATTTATTTCACTTTTCAAAACATGCTCAGTCCAACCATGTAGAATATAGAATCTACGCGTTTCACGCGTTGTGAAAACTTCATTGAAAAGTTTATGCGGAACACGACTTTCATATTTCACAATATTTTCTTTTATTTGCGTGAAGATTCACCTCAAAGCGAATGCTGTTTTGATTTCGGGTTTAAGGACAGCTATGAGCCACTCGATGGGCTATAAGTATGTCCCTAATATAAGACCATCGGTTTCATGGTCTATAGAATACCGGTGTTGTAAGACATACAAAAAATCGCAGCTTCGCTGGATTTCTAACCCGCTTCCTGTCGGTCGAATGAGAAAACGCCAGCACCTAGACCAGGAGTCGTTAACACGGCACTTAAAAAGGCTAAAAATTCGTGAAATAAGCATTCTTTACTTTTAAAAGAGTCATTAATGGCGATAATGTGATATGTGCCTTCCAAGGCAACCCCCGGCCGACACAAGCAAAATTTGCGAAAATGTAAACACAATATTTTATACAGATCTTTATTATATATATTTAGTTTTCCCGCTTCGAATTGAAATATATAGCGAAATCGAAGTTTCATAAATTCTCCAATTTAAAGCAGGATGAAACATAACCGTGAAGTTAACACTATACAGATATCAACTGTCTTTTACTGTAAAAGGAAAAACAAGTTAGTAAAATCATGCAATGCATTGTTATGATACGCTTTCCAATATATTAGAAATCATTACTCAAGCTATTACTCAAGTTATGAGGAAAAAGGCTGTGGAATAAATGTCACCCCTGTGCCCTGACCTTTGATCCATTTGGATGATATTCAACAGAACTGGTTCAGTATATCTCCGAAATAACATGATAAAGTTTTGTCGAAATCGAAGTAATTTTATGTAAGTTATGATGCATAAGCGCTATGGAATAGATCCCGCTCCTGTGTCCTAACCTTTCACCCCATTTCGCCCATTTTCAATAGGATTCGTCCCAAAACAGGTACGTATAACATACCGACATTTCATCCAAATCGAAACATTTTTACGTAAGTTATGACTGATAATGGCGATGGAAGTGATTTCGCTCCTATGTCCCGACCTTTGACCCCCATTTCGCCAATTTTCAATAGGATTTGTCCCCAGGTGGTCTCCTACCACATACTAAAATTTAATCGAAATTGAACCTTTTTTACGTTAGTTATGACGCATAAGAGCAGTGGAATGGATCCCGCTCTTATGTACTGACCTTTGACCCCATTTCGTTCACTTTCAATAGGATTCCTTCCCAGGTGTTCCTCTACCACATACTAAAATTTCATCAAGACCGAACGAATTTTACGCGTTATCGTGCCGAAGAACATACGCACACATCGCGTGACGAAATGAGGCAGATGGGAATCGCGACCATCTGCTAGCAAGGTGTGACTTCATAAAACTTTATAAATATCCACAAACAACGCGTGACGTAATGAGATGGATGGCATGACCGCGCGCCAACATCTAATGCGGCAACGCCATGACACCACACTAAAAACTTGGTATTTTGGGGTGGTTATTTAACCCACTAAAATTTTTTCATAAATTCGAGATCAAGCTAAATCGATTTCTGGTACTAGAAAAGGGTAGGTTAACGACTTTCATCAAAATCCTTAGAGCCGTTTTAAAATAAAATTTACATACATACAAGAATTGCTCCTTTAAGGTGAACGTCAAGTAATTTTGCTTCCTGTACTTAGAATGGAAAAATTTCTGTACACATTTTCTTCCAAATTAATGCGTTCCGTAGGATGAAAATTTGAACATCGATTAATATATCTTCATTTTATAACTTGGAATACTTAATATTTTCTAAAACATAACCATAATTATGCAATCCAACATTATTTTGTCTGCTGACGTTATGAAAATACAGGTCGCGCCATCATTTTTCTGGACAATTAATGCGTTCACAAGGATGGAAATTTGAACAACGATTAAAATAGCTTCATTTTATAACTTGGAATACCTAATATTTTCTAAAATATAACCATAATTATGCAATCCAACATTTGTTTGTCTACTGACGTCATGAAAACACAGGTCGCGCCATCTTTTTGCTGGACTATTAATGCATTCACAAGGATGAAAATTTGAACATCGATTAAAATAGCTTCATTTTGTAATTGGAATACTTAATATTTCCTAAAAAATAACCATAATTACGCAATCCAACATTATTTTGTCTGCTGACGTTATGAAAATACAGGTCGCGCCATCTTTTTCTGGACAATTGTTGCATTCACAAGGATGAAACTTTGAACATCGATTAAAATAGCTTCATTTTAAAACTTGGAATACTTAATATTTTCTAAAACATAGCCATAATTATGCAATCCAACATTTGTTTGTCTACTGACGTCATGAAAATACAGGTCGCGCCATCTTTTTTCTGGACAATTAATGCATTCACATGGATGAAAATTTGAGCAACAATTAAAATAGCTTCATTTTATAACTTGGAATACTTAATATTTTCTAAAACATAACCATAATTATGCAATCCAACATTTCTTTTTCTATTGACGTCATCAAAGTACACGTCGCGCTATGCTTTTTTTAGTTTCAACACCACCAAAGGAAAAGTTATTGATTTTTTATATAAATATGGTTGTGTTTTAGAAAATATTAAGTATTCCAAGTTATAATAAAGTTATTTTAATCGATGTTCAAATTTTCATCCTTGGGAACACATTAATTGTGAAGGAAATGTGTACAAAAGTTTTTCCATTGGAAGTATAGGAAGCAAAATTGCTTGACGTCCACCTTAATAATATGTGATAAGAGCGATGGAATGGATCGCAATGCTATGTCCTGACCTTTCACCCCATTTTGTCCACATTCAATAGGGGTTGTACCCAGGTAGTTCCCTACGACATACTGAAATGTCATCGAAATCGCACCATTTTTACGCACGTTATGACGCATAAGGGCAATGGAATACATCCCGCTTTTATGTCCTGACCTTTGATCCCACTTCACCCATTTTAAATTAGATTTGTCCCCAGGTGGTCCCCTACCACATAGTAACATTTCATTGAAATCGAACTATATTTACGCAAGTTATGACGCATAAAGGCAATAGAATGATCCCGCTCCTACGTCTTGACCTTTGAACCCATTTGTCCCATTTTCAATAGGGTTCGACCCTACGTTGTCCCCTACCACATAGTAAAGTTTCATTGAAATCGAACCCTATTTGCGCAAGTTATTGCGCATAAGGGCAATGGAATGATTCCGCTCCTACGTCGTGACCTATGACCCCATTTGTCCCATTTACAACAGGGTTCGTGCCCAAGTGGTCGCCTACCACATACTCAAATTTCATTGAAATCGACCCATTTGTACGCCAGTTATCTTGCGGACAGACGGACGGACGGACAAAACTGGAGCATATACGCTTCTTCAACCTACGGTTGGAAAGCGTAAAAAAGATCGTGCTTATGTTATCGGTTTGTCCGTCCGTCCGTCCGACCGCTTGTACCCACGGTATTTCAGCAACTATTAGTCCGATTTGAAAAATTATTTTTGCAATCGAAAGCTTGAAATATGAGAATGATGATCCTTCATTTCGTTTTTTTCTTACAATGTACAATTTCGCCGCTAGAGAGCGTAAATGCAGATGATGTCGAATTCAAAAATACGTTTTATTCCACGTATTTCCTTCTAAACATCCGATTGAAAAAAAAAAATTATCTTTGGATTCAATTTATGTCGAAGAGTACTTTGGATATAGTTTCTTTTTCAAGTTACGCATAGATTTTCCGCTAGGGGGCGCAAACATAAATTCCATTTTTTCAGATAACTGTTCTTCTAAAACTCAGATTTGAAATTTTTTAAAGCGGATACATCTCCTGATGCACAATCTTTTCCATATAATTTCGAATTTTCGGTAAAGAGTACTTTGGCCACCAGGGGGCGTAAGAGATAATTTTCGCTTCTGATGTATTTGCCATAAAATCAGTTCTAAATTATAGATTGAAAAAATTCTTTCGTGGACTGATGCCACTCACATCGATAAACCTTTTTGGAATATTTTCTTCCTAAAATATTCCACAGTTTCTCCGCCAGGTGGCGCAGATGTATATCTTATTTTTGTCAATATCTCGACTTCTAGCAGTCCGATTTGAAAAATCCCTTCTTTGTTAAGTAGTGTTTTCCGTGTGACATGTTTTTCATATAATTTCAAAATTTTCAAGTAATTCATAAACTTTCCGCTAGGGGGCGTAAAGGTAAATTGCGTTTCCCCCTATATCTCTGCTTCTAAATCTCCGATCCAAAAAATTCTGTCTGCACCGGATACAGCTCCTGATGGTAAATCGTTTGCATATAATTTTTAGTTTTTCTAAAAAATGGTTTGGCCACCAGGGGCGTAAACCTTAAATTCTGCTTCTGATGTATTTGCAGCAAAATATGAGCTTATAAATTCTCGATTGAAAATAACGTCGTTTGTAGACCGATACTACTCATGCCGAGAAACGTTTTAGAAAAAATTTCTTCTTATAATAGTGCACGGTTTCTCCGCCAGCGGGCGTAGACGTATATCTTACTTTTTTCAATATCTCGACTTCTAGGATTCCGATTTGAAAAATTCCTTCTTTGTTGGATAGTGCTTTCCGTGTCGCATGTTTTTCATATAATTTCAAATATTTCACGTAAGTCATAGACTTTTTGCTAGGGGGCGTATAGGTAATTGCGTTTCCCCCTATATCTCTGCTTTTAAATCTCCGATCTGAAAAATTCTTTCGGCACCGGATACAGCTCCTGATGGGAAATTGTTTGCACATAATTTCTAATTTTTGTAAAAAAATTGTTTTGCCACCAGGGGGCGTAAACCTTAAATTCCGCTTCTGATGTATTTGCAGCCAAATATGAGCTTCTAAATTCTCGATTGAAAATAACATCCTTTGTAAACCGATAGTACTCATGTCGACAAACCTTTTAGAAATACTTTCTTCTTAAAACAGTGCATGGTTTCTACGCCTCGTAGCGTAGATGTAAATCTTATTTTTGTCAATATCTCGACTTCTGGGATTACGATTTAAAAAAGTCATTCTTTGTTGGATAGTGTTTCTAGTACACATGTTTTTCCCATAAATTCAAAATTTTCAGGTATTTCATAGACTTTCCGCTAGGGGGCGTTAATGTAAATTGCGTTTCCCAATATATCTCTGCTTCTAAATCTCCGATGTGCAAAACAATGTCTGCACCGCATACAGCTCCTGATGGGAAATCTTTTGCACATATTTTCTAATTTTTGTAAGAAGTGGTTTGGCCACTAGGTGGCGAAAGTCTTAATTTCCGCTTCTGGTGTATTTGCAGAAAAATATGAGCTTCTAAAATCTTGATTGAAGGAAAGTCTTTTGTGTACCGATACTACTCATGTCGAAAAACATTTTAGGAACATTTTCCTCTTGAAATAATGCATGGTTTCTACGCCAGGGGCGTAGATGTATATCATATATTTTGTCAATATCTCTTCTTCTAAAAGTCCGATTTCAAAAATTCCTTCTTGTTGGATAATGTATCCGATGTGAAATGCTTTTCTTATAAATTCAAAATTTTTAAGTAAATCATAGACTATCTGCTAGGGCCCACAATAGTAAATTGCGTTTTATGTTCCTAAAACACCGATTTGAAAAATTATTCCTGTCTCGCATATAAGACCTAACGGAAAATATTTTTCACGTAGATTCTAATGTTTGGTAAAGAAGGGTTTGGCCACCAGGGGTCATAAGTGTTAATTTCTACTTCTGAGGTATTTGTGGCAAAATCTGGGCTCCTGAAAACTCGACTATTTTTTTTTTCTTCGACTGATACCGCTCATATGGATAAACCTTTTGTGAATACTTTCTTCCTAAAATAATGCAGGGTTTACCCCCAAGGGACGTAAAGTCACATCTTATTTTTGTCGATAACTCTGTTTCTAAGAGTTCGTAAGCTCACGATTCCGTTTACAGCAATATCTGAGGGATTAGAGACCCGTTTGAAAAACTTCTTTCATTCGTCAGGAACTATTGTTTACCACACCGGTTCCATTGACTTTGAATAGCTTTGATAAATATAATTTGCGTCAGAACGGATTCAAAAGACGTGCTTATTTCACCCGAAAATTCGGTGTGATTTTTTTTTTTTTTCAAACGCCGGTTTTTCAGCTCTTCGTCACAAACATATTCAAAGTGAAAAGAAAAAAGAAAAAATGTTACAATATTGGCAAACTTCAGTTTTAGTAACTACTGTTAATCAGACCCCGCGTCTTGCTTGCTACGTTTTCAGTGTCCAGTTGGTACTGCGTTATTTAAAATCGTGAAGACTCTCATTTGTGAGTAAACTTCTCAACTTTTTTTTTTTATTAGATTCATGCTGAAAAATGTTTGCTCAAAGCAATAAGTTGAATCAATTATAGTCAATACGCCACGTGCCTACTTCTTGAAAGAAGAATATGATGTAGAAAGACGGCTGCATGACTCGAAAAAAATTTGTGCTCTGGTGCTCCTCCTAACTGAACTTTGAACCAGGTCGTGAACTTGAGAAGTATAGCGGCTGCAGAGCCGTCCGCAAGAGATAGACACAGAGAGAGAGAGGGAACGAACTTGAACAATGGTTCACGGCCGTGCAGCCCACAACCACTCACAAATACCCAAACAGTGGAAAAAAGCTTTTCGGTCATCGTTAAATGATTAGTATTTTTAGGATCTCGTCTGTCGCGTTAGAGAGTAAATGGGAATTTTCGTTGAAGCAGAATTACGTCAAAGGAGAAGCTGAAACTCGGAACATTATCCATTCCTTCAAGTATCAAAAAACCAATTTTTAGATTCCCAAAGAGCCATATGTTGCCGACCCTGAGCCTAGATCATGTTCTCATTTGGATAGTACGTCGAATAATTCAGTTAAGGTCTTCGCAGCGCAAATTCTAAAACTCTTACAATATACAATCTATGTTTAAGACTTTTGATTAAATTAATAAATCCTGTTTAACGATGAAACGTGGATTAAAGTAGTTTCGTGATACAGCGATGTGTTGCTCTTGCACGGAAACCAGAGGAAGAAAAGTCTGGTTTTCGGATAATTTTTATTCACCCTAAGAGGTTTTACTACACGTACATACCATAGTATCTCTAACAAAGAACCCAATAAACACGGAAACTCACGTTACCCATCACATCATGATCAGCAGGAGTTCGTAATATTTAGAACTCCATCACGATAAATTTTTATTCTTAGAAACAATACGAAATTCCAATTTTAGGAATTTCGAAATTATAATTTTTATTACAACCTTTTAGTGCAAGCAAATGTTTCCTTCTGTTCATGTGAACCAGTTATGTAAAAAATACGTTTAAGAGGAAAAACCTCACTATTTGATTTGTTTGAAATACCCTTTACGAAAAGTGCTCATCGGTTTGTTAATATTTGCCAAAAACGTTTTCTCTTAACAAGTGAGTGATACTTACATACAAGTGTCTATAAAGATGTATAGAATTTCATTACGCTATTGAAAAAATAATACAAATAACACATTTTCAATGTAACACATGGTATCTCTAATTTTTTTTGTAAATGTCAGTAGTCCACGTGTGCCCCTTCGGTTTCTTGCAGGATGTCTTATTGATAGTACAGTTTGACCCAAATACGCTGCAGAATGTCAGGTGTAACAAAGGGGAAGGCTGCAGTAATACGTTCTTTGAGTTCACCGATAGATGTAACATTTTTCATGTACACAATGTCTTGAAACAAGCCCAAAGAAAGAAAGCGCATGCAATAATATCAGAAGAAAAGAGTGGCCACACCGTCGGACCCACACGTGGAATCCAACGCCCGGAGAATGGTTGTCTAATTATCTGCGTACATCCGAAGTCTTGTGCGGAGGCGATACATCTTGCTGGTAAATGATGTCTTGAATATCTTCGAGTTGTGGAACTGCTAATTTTTATAACATGTCCAGGTACGTTATGCCAGTAATGGTTGGTGTAGCGAAGAGAAAGGCCCCAATCACTCTGTCTTTCATTAGGCCATCCCAGACATCAAGATTTGGGCTGTTTTTCCCGAGTGTTACGACCACATCGGGATTTTCGGTGTCTCAGATTCGGCAGCTATATTTATTCACTCTGCCAGCAACATGGAATGTAGACTCATCGCTGAAACAGATCCGTGAAAGAAGTTTAGGGTCTTCGTCAATGCGATTGAGCTTGTCTACCGCAAATGCTTTCGGACGTGGTTGATCATTTGGTCGAAGTTTTTGCACTAACTGTACTTCATATGCATATAGGCGTAGCCGTTTATGCAGAGCCTTGTGAACCGTTGCTTGCGGCATTACCAGTTCACGAATGGCGAAGCGAACGGACTTCTTCTATCTCCTTAGCTAAGCCTTTCCCTCGTCTTCCACCTTTTCGTCTGAAATGAAAGTATCCCCGTGCTTAAGCGTCTCAAGACGCTTTCCGTTGCTTTGAATTTATTTACCCATTGTTCAATGCTCCTTCGTACTGCCAGCTGTCGCTTGCACTCCATTCTGAACTTACGCAGAAGTGTTGTGAAAGATTTTGACTTTGCAAACCAAAACACAAACGCTGCTTTCTCCGCTGGGGAAGCCATGTCTGCTTTATTCCATGCCTGACAAGATTTTTCATTACATGAAACACCTGGCGCCATCTATCATCTAACTTAACAAACTTTAACACTTACAACGTCTCTTGTCGTTCAAAGTAAGTTTTTTTTCTATCGTATTTTTAATAGCATACTGAAGCTGTATACTTTATTTATGGGCACCCTGTTTATACATCTACATGTTCAGAAAGGAAAAATTACATTTCCTAACAAATCAAAAGATTTGAAAAACAAATTCCCCTAAAATCTGCAAAAAAGAAGATTCATAAACATACAGAGCAGAAACCAAAAGGATAACATACATACTTAAAAATATCGAATTTAACGAAATCCAAAAACTGGTTTATATCGACCTGGAGATAGAAGGACTGAAGAAAATATTTTCAGCTAGCGCCAATGGCTTTATCAAGACCCGACACAGATCACAATTCTCCCATTTGTACACGGAGTTTAGATGTGTGGGTTTCTCATATAACCTGTTTGCATAATTCAAACAATAAAGCTAAAACAGTTCTATAATTAGGCATTTGAACATAAGTATTAAAACCAATGTCTATACAATGCAGCACACAAACAAAAACTTCTGAAAAGAAGAATTAGAATTTTTTTTTCAAAATGAAAAAGCTAGAAGATTATTTGAATTAAAATCTTGCTAATGCAGACCGAACGTATCGGGACGTAGTTGTAGCTCTTCATTACCTGTAAATTCGGTATTAGTTTTGTTATTACGTCAAAAAATGTCTTTAGTCTGACTAATGTGAATATTAACGTTGGCAATTGCATATAAATGTTTTACAGCAGTTCGTTCTCCGATTATTTCAAGTATTTTGGCGGGCTTTACGAGTGTGTCGGGCCTGAAAGATTCGGTCACACGCTGTAGAATTTATCGGAGTATCGTAGAAATTTGTGGGAATGTGTGGACGCTTGAATCATAGAACTGATTGCATTTTCGAACTAATCAGGTGTAAGCTGAGGGGAGTATAGGAACATTCCGCTCGGAGTAGTTATGTTTGGTCGACCCGACAAGGTGTGGCGACCACAGATTCATGGTATCACAGTGTGAATGCTCCTTGTAAGGTGTGAGAATGCTTGGAACGGTCACCAAGGAACCTACCATCACCAAGGCAACTTTATAAAAGGCTTATCAAACGCATGTCGAGACATAAACAACACCCATTCTTTACGACTTCGTGCCATACTCCCAACATTAAAAATTACGCATTGTTTTTTGAACGCAAGTGTTATGTCTAAAATTTTCTACGGGATGTTAACTTCCAAAACATTACATTTTGCATGATAAATATATGTAAACGTATATATTATATAGTAAGATACGCGGTCTTTGATGTTGACGTTTTCCTTCAAATCAAAATGGTGCTGCGAGGGAAAGCTGCTGTATCAAATCAACAGCCTAAATATGAAATATATTTTAAAATTACTAATATTTAATACTTCCCGAACACCATTAATCATTTTAAGAAAGCATAGAAATATTGTAATTTTCCCATTTTTTTTTACTTCTGAAAGTAACAAATTATTATTAATATCAGTTTAAACTACAGAATTTTCTTCATTTATCACTACTGAATGCAATTCACTGGGTTGCACTTCCGTTTATCTCGTACCTAGGTTTTGTAGACTTATTCCACGCTGTTTGGAATATAAAGCCCTATGTAAAATGAAAGTATAGTCCTTATGTGAGGCTGAGGCATTTTGTTTTTACGGAATTTCAAAATGTGGACTATTTTATGCTCCTCGTAGTGCTTCCCATGGAAAAGGATTCGTCTTTTCTGTGAAAGAGATTTTGGAGCTTCCGAGCAGTACTCTGCGGTCCTGATACACGTCACGGCCACCGCCGTTAAATATCGTGTGGGAAAAAACAACGCAACCAGTCGCACGCAAGATTCCACGCAGTTCGAAGCTTTCTGATTCCGAGAAAGGTATAATCGTCGGGTATCACAGAAATGGCCGATCCATACGTGACATATCCAGCGAGTTGAAGTACCAAAGATAACAGTGGCCTACGCGATTGACAAGTATAAGATAAGAGGTAACTGTCGGAATGTGCCCCGACCCGGCAGACCCACAAACTGGGAGTTACAGACCGACGGGTGCTGGTCAGAAGAATTCAGAAGAACCACACCAAATCGATGGGCCACATCCGCGAGGAGTTTCAACAGGTATCCGGGAGTGTTCTTTTGAAGAATTCAATTCGTAAGAAAGCCCATCTGCTCGGTTATCATGGACGTGATGCCGCCCACAAGCCTTTGATAACCAAGTCCAATAGCGCTGCTCGGCTAACATGGTGCAAAGAACGTCGACAGTGGACCGTTGAACAGTGGAAACATGTTCCCTGGAGCGACCAATCAAGGTTCAACCTCTACCGTTCGGATGTCAGGGTCTGGGTTTGTCGTCTGCCTGGAGAACGCCTCCTGCCGGAATGTATTGGGCCAACTGTGAAGTTCGGCGGCGGTAGAATTAGGCTATGGGGTTGTTACTCCTGATATGGCACGGGACCCTGGGTCGCAATTCCTGGTAGACTCAACGACGAGACCTACTGCACCATTTTGGACGACCATGCGTTTCCTACGTTGTGGCAGTTTTACGGGGTGGACCCATGCTTCTTTCAGGACGACAATGCCACCAGTCATGTTACGAAGTCCACCATGGCTTGGTATGGTGACAATGCGTGAACCGAATGGACTGACCTGCGCAGAGCCCGGACTTTAACCTATCGAGCACCTCTGGGAAAGGTTGGAGCGTTGACTTAAGGGGTGCCCCCACCGTCCGAAATCGGCGAAGGAACTGACCTGTCTTTTCCAAGCCGAGTGGAAGAAAATACCGCTAGCTGTCGTACAACACCTGGTTGAGAGTATGCCCCGGAGGGTCGCAGCTCTAATCGCCGCTCGTGGAGGCTCCACTAACTATTGAAGGTGAATAAACTTCGTTTTCCTTTGATATCACAGTCGAACAATTACTGGTTGGTAGATAGTGTATATTTAGGGCATCAAATACAGAATATTTTTTATGAATTAACATATTCAATTATTTTGTGAATTTTGACAGAACCTCCGAAGCTCGATTTATTTTTTTGTTCTATTTTGACATGTTAAGAAGAAAGGCATCTCAAATTACTCCTCATATGGGTGTTTTTCATCAAACAGACTAATCTTGTTTCCAAATATTGGGCAAATTAAAAAGAGATACACCAGAAAACTTCAAAATAAAATGCATGGGTTTGAAATGAAAAATAGTCTACCGTGATGATGGCTCGAATTCCCTAACTCCGCAATCCGAAATAACTTAGTGCTGTATATGTACGGCAACAGGAATTTCCCCATTTCTGCCAACAAATATCCTAAAACGAAGTGCATGAAGATAATTTTGATAGAATAATATAAGGAGCAACCTCTTGTTGTCCATCTCTAATTTATATGATTTCTAAGTGCATTCTCAAGAGAAACATATAACCAATGTTCCTACACATTTCGACGTAAAACTGTTTCCATTACAGCGGTATTCTATGTTTCAACAATGGAACAGATTATTTTGCAGTCTCAGATTGGAACTTTTACGCTTTTAGACGATCTTAATGAATTTCTCATTCTTTAGCAGCATCATATTCCAACCTTATTAAAAAATAATAAATAAAAGAAATCGATGCGTGATACTAAATTTACATTTGAAAAGAGAAAATGGTCTCTCCCAAGCGCATGTTACACTACTTCATGACTGAATTTTCTTTGTCCAATTACATGTAATTTATACTCCATTTCTTTTCAACTTCCCTGATAGCAATCCTTGATGAATTTTCTTTCAGTCGAATATTCTGAAAAATAAATACACAATTTTTCGTGAATACCATTTGCTGCAAATCACAAATGTAGCCTGGAACAAGTGTTTCTCTATCTTTTGTGGTACCTCCCAATTTTACAATAATATTTGGTATTTTCAAATTTAATTTATATGATTTTTAAGTCTATTTCCAAGAGAATCACTATATTTCTACAGAGGTTCCACTACATTTCGACTTAAAAATGTTTCCATTACAGTATTATTCTATGTTTCAACAGTGGAACAGATTATTTTGCAGTCTGATATTGGAACTTTTACTCTTCTAGACGATGTTAAAGGAATTTCTCATATTTTCGCAGCATCAGAATCCAACTTTATAAAGAAGAATAAATAAAAGAAATCCATGCGTGCTATTAAATTCACATTTGAAAAGAGAGCAATGTCTTTCCTAAGCTCATGTTACACTTCTCCATGACTAATTTTTATTAGTCCCATTATATGTAATTTATACTCCTTTTTTTCAACTTCTATAATAGCCATTGTTTAATAAGTTTGCTTTCAGTAGAATATTCTGAAAAATACATTGTTAAAAAGTATAATCACAAACCTATTGCTTGGTACTTATCAAATCATACGTCGTATTAAGCGAACAGCATTCGCTGCAAATAACAAAATTTAGCCTGGTTAATTTGATTAATTCCATGTGCACCGCACGTCCGAATATTTCATCTGGAGAATTAATCTGAAGTGTTCACTTCCAGAACACAATGACCTCCATTACAGTCAAACTTAAATAGATCATGTTTTCCTAGTTTTTCTGTTTTCTGTGAAAATAATGCTTTCTTTTCTAGGGCTTATAAAGGTGAAAATATTATTATATTAGGGCTTATAAAACCTACTACGGTGTCAAGCACTGCTGATAATCGCAACGGACAAATTTTAAGTTTTCGTTCTGGGGTCCTAAAAATCGGAGGCAACTATCATAACCATTTAACCAGACTTGATTACTGCTCATAGAAGCTCCTCATGTCGACCTTCCTTGCGGTACACGTTAGCCGTACTTTGTACCTTCTCACTTTCGTTTCGATTAGGGGATATTATAAGCCCTTAATGGCATATGGGAGCCTTTGCAATGCTGCAAGCACTGGAAGCATAGAAGCACAGAATAGGTTCCCATTCTTATGAATTCGGGAGGCAGCTTCATAGCCGATGAGGTGCATGAGCTGTTTACCAGTGGGCAAGGTTTTAGCCATTCAGTATTGAATGAGGCTTGATCATTGCCTATTAAACACCACTACTTCGCATTTCTTTCTGATATTCTTTTTGCTCGGTATTAAATCTCGCACACCTAAGAACAATTCCAAGAGGGAGAACATAGAGAATTCAGGGATTGTGCATTGCACAATGAGAAAAGTCAGAAAAAAATAATTTTCATTGTTTACTTTATCCATTTACTGTAACATTCGAGGTAATTGCTTTTCCATCCACACATATTCAACATTGTACCGATATCTCTACCACTGCCGTGATGCAGTCTACATCGCTAGTTGCATCATCGAAAGCTATACAACAGGAAACAATGCGACGTTCGCGCGTAAAGGGCTGTCTGCTACGAATCTGATATGATTTCAATAATTTATGAACGTAAGCAATGTGAAAAATTTGACGCATGAACTTTATTAAAAATTGCTTTCCTTGCCGGAAAATGATAAAATCAGTGAATTCTCTCAGTTACTTTTTCTGATGTACCGTAATTTTGTCAAGCAGATTTGAGTTTATGATTGTTCGATTTTGCAACATTTTACACAACTGTAATACTTAAAAGTATTCCTTGGAACAGGTGTGGTTTCCTTAACTTTATTTCATATGCATTGCTCACCGGATTACTTGAATCTTTTCTCTTGATTCCACCAGCACATGCTTCCCTTAAGTATTCTAGAAAAATGGAGTTAGAACCACTTGAGTTGTACAAATATGAAGAAAATTTTAGCTTGCTTTTGTCCAATGAATTTCGACTTAGTTATTAGAAAAACCGCGCTCTAATTATTGTCGCCCGTTTATTGAAGTATATCTATTGGGTGAATTTCTGCTATCTCAGCACGATATTACGAGAAGAACACTTATAGGTTTAACTTTAATGTAAAAGAAAATTAGTTTAACCCATTAAATATCGGTTAAAAGTACACAATATCTTTCAAGTCCGCATCGGACTCTTCATCAGGAGCCGGTGATATGCGAGCCGTGGGTTAAACACATATAAGAAGGGGTTGCAACGTATATTGTCATAAAGGGCATGCGCTCTAGTGGGGTATCCCCGTAACACAATACATAAATATGTGATGGCATTTTTAAAAAGTTAATGTCCATATTTTGTAAGTCACTCTTAATTACATATTTCCAAGGATTTGGCATACATCGCTCAGGAAAATGCTTCGTAGAAATTAATCAATGGACACATTTAATATATTGGAACACGGAAATTTCGTAAATGGTAGTATTATTTATTCCATGCGCTTCTATGTAAAATCTTTCTTAAATTATACGATTTTTCCAATAATTCTGTGACTTCGCATTTTTTGGATTTCCTGCATTTTTATCAAAAAAAAAAAAAAAATTCATTATTCAGTCTTGTAAAGGAACTGTTGAGTTCGTTTAAAAAGTTGAAATTGTTCATTGTTTCCACGGAACAAATTCCATTTCATATGTAATAATCATATATGAGATTGACGACCTTTATCTTAAAGAAAAATCATAGGTTAAACATATTTCGCGAAATATTGATAAATTTTTAAATTAATGCTGTTTGCACAAGCCTACAGAAACAACGTTCCAATTTTTAATTTGAATGCAACTAAATATTTTCCATGTTGTTAGCTGATATATTCATGTTCCGCGTTACCGCTTTGTTTTCAGTTCGCCGTGAACTATATTAACACCGCAAGTTTTTTTCTACTTTTGTTTTGGAAGTTCTGAAGTGCTCACACTTATGTTGTGAGAACAAATTCGAAACAAGATGTATTCCTCTTTCTTCATTCACACTGGCTTCAGTTTTATTAAACAAAGATGCTGCGAATTGGTATTGTGTGTTTTTTACTTAAGATAAGACCCTAAGGATTTACATATATACATGCGAATTTTTTTAAATAATTTATGGGTGTTTGTTTTTTAAGAAAGTAAGGTTAATAATTGCACAAATGCGTTTTGACTACATCAAGGAGTTGAAGAACCATCATGCTGAAGGGGTCGGAAAAAGAGCTGAACAAGTCTCAAATCTTGAAATTTAGTAAAAATGAACTAATGTTCTATGAACATTGACAAACTGTCCAGTGGATGTTAGATCAGAACATTCATGTTGGCGAATTCAGGATTGCCATACAAACTGGAAACGAAATTTTACTGCTGCACCCGGAAATGTATAGAATGATACATTTCACATTCTGTGTGCATTTTACTCCGAAATATGAGGAGAAAAAAATAATTTTATTTCACTTTTCAGAAGATGCTTGCTTGCTAGGTTTTCCGTACCCGGTTGGTACTGCGTTATTTTGATCTTCAGACAATCCTTGATATTCTCACCTGTGAGTGAACTTCTCAATTTACTTTTATTAGATTCATGCTGGAAAATATTTGATCACAGCAATACGTTGAATACAATATAGTCAATACGACATGTGCGCACTTCTTGAAAGAAGAATATGATATAGGAAGACTGTTCCATGACTCCAAAGCAATTTGTGCTCTGGTGCTCATCCGAACTGAACTTTGAACCAAGCCGTGGAATTGCGCGGAAGTGTAAAGGGTGCATAACCGTCCGCACGAGAGAGAGAGAGAGAACGAGGTTCAACAATGGTTCGCGGCGATGCCGCCCACATTAACTCACAAATACATAAACATTGGAAAATAAGCTTTTCAGATATCGTCAAGAGTTTATTATGATTAGGTCCCGTCTCTCACGTTAGAGAGTAAATGGGAGTTGTCGTTGCAATAGAGTTACATCGTAGGAGAAGCTAAAACTTTGAAAATTTTTCCATTCCTTCAAGTATCAAAGAAGGCATATTTTGATTCCCAAAGGGCCATATCTGGCTCGCGAGCGAAGTGTTGCCGGCCCTGGACATAGACCATTTCATCATCTGGATAGTACGTCGAATAATTCAGTCAAGGTCATCGCCGCGCAAATTCTGAAACTCCTGTATTACACAATCTATGTTTAAGACTTGTGATTATAATATTAAAACCAGTTTTACAATGCAAAGTAAACTAAAGTAGTTCGTGACATAGAGTTCGGTTGCTGTTGCAAAGAAAGTCCAATTTTAGGAGAATTTGTATTTTTCTCCAAGAAGCTTTACCGTGCACAACAGCGTACCTTTTTCCAGGAACCCAATAAAAACTGAAAGTAAAATGCTCCATCGAATCGAGATCAGCAGGAGCTGGTAATATTTCGAACTCCATCAAGATAAATTTGGGTTCACAAAAACATTTCAATTAACTTCATATGAATTTTGTTATTGAAATTCTTTAATACAACTTTTTAGTGCAAGCAAATAATTCTTCCTATTCACGAGAACCGGTTAGGTAAAAGATACGTTTAAGAGAAAAACCGGACTATTTGCTTTGTTTGAAATACGCTTTATAAAAAGTGCTTACCGGTTTGTTAATACTTACCAAAAACGTATTCCTTTAAACCGGTGAGTCATACACATATACAGGGTGTCCATAAATGAAACATACAATTTCAGTACGCTATTGAAATAACTGTAATAAATAACAACATTTGTAATGTCAAAACACATAGTAATTGTGATTTCTTTTTTTAATTTCAGTAGGCAGCCACGTGTGCTCCGTCGGTTGCTGGCAGGATATCTAATCGATAGTACAGTTCGAAAAGGTACGCTGCAGAATATAAGGTGGAAAAATTAATGAGGCTTGAGATATGCGTTCTTTCAACTCAGTGAGAGATGCAATCGTGTTTTTTTACACAATGTCTTAATAAAGCCTCAAAGAAAGAAATCGTATGGGGTTAATATCAGGAAAAAGGAATGGCCATGCCGTCAGACCCACACGTCCAATCCAACATCCTGGAAAATGGTGGTCTAAAGATCTACATACATCCAACAACCAGTGTAGAGGCGTTCCATCTTGCTGGAAAATGGTTTCTTGAATACCTTTGAGTCGTAGAATTGCAAGTGTTTCTAAATGTGCAGGTACGTTATGCCAGTAACGGTTGGTTCAGCGGAGAAGTATGGCCCTATCACTCGGTCTTCCCTTACGCCAGCCAGACATTAACCTTTGGACGGTCTATCTCGTGCGCTACGACCACATTGGAGTTTTCCGTGTTCCAGATTCGGCAGTTATGTTTATTCACGCTGCCAGAAACATGGAATGTCGACTTCTCGCTGAAACAGGTCCGTGAAAGAAGTGTAGGGTAAACAATGATAAACAATGTCTACCGGAAATGTTTTTGGACGTGGTTGATTATTTGGTAGAAGTGTTGGCACTAATTACATTTTATATGCATATAGGCGTAGACGTTTATGCAGAACCTTGAGAACCGTTGTTCGCGGTATTTTGAGTTCACGACTGGCGACTCGAACGGACTTTTTCGGGTTCCTTAGTTAAACCGTCTTCCACCTTTCATCCAAAATGGAAGGTATCCTCGTGCATTTGCCTCTCAAGACACTTCCCGTTGCTTTGAATTCATTTACCCATTGTCTCTTGTAATTCATTCTGAACTTACGCAGAAGTTATGGTAGAAATTTTGACTTTACAAACCAGAACACAAACGCTGCTTTCTCCAATGGGAAAGCCATGTGTGTTGCATTATATATTTCATAAGATATTTCACTATCTGAAACACCTGGCGCCATCTATCATCTAATTTTACAGACTTTAATATTTGCCACGTCACTTTTAGTTCAAAGCTTGATTTTTTCTATCGTACTTTTTGATAGCATTCTGAAGTTGTATAGTTCATTAATAGACACACTGTATATACTTTTACATATTCAAAAAGAAAAAATACATTTCCTAACAAACAAAAAATTTTGAGAATCGAATTATGCTAAAATCTGCAAAAAAAAGAATATTCAAAAACATACAGAGCAGTAACCAATATGATAGCATACATACACAGTAATTTAGCCAATACCGAATTTTAACGAAATCCGAAATCTGTTATTTACTGACCTGGAGATAGAAGGACCGCAGAAAAGATTTTCAGCTATCACCTTTGGCTTTATCAAAAAATCCCGACGCAGACCAGAATTCCCTCATTTGTACACTGACATTGCAAGTGTGGGTTTCTGCACCATCCTGTTTGCATATTTCAAGCAATAATGTTAAGCTAGTTAAATATTTAAGCCTTAAATAATAAGTATTCAAACCAATTTTTATACAATGTAGCATACAGAAAGAAAACTTCCGAAAAAAAGAATTGAAAAAAAAATTATTTTTTCAAAATGAATGCGCTAGATAATTATTTAATTTAAAATCTTGCTAATGCATTCCGAATGTATTGGGGCGTAGTTGAAGCTCTTCATTGCCTTTAAATTCGGTTTTAGTTTTATGTTATTAATTGGAGCAATGTCTTTAATCTGAATAGTGTGAATATAAATGTTCGCTATTGCATACTCTTTGTTTACAGTAGTTCGTTCTTTGTTTATTTGAAGTGTTTTGGCGGGTTTTGCGTGTGTGTCGAGTCTAAAAGATTAGGTCACACGATGAAGAATTTATGGGAGTATCGTGTAAATTGGTGGCAATGTTTGAACACTTGTGTCATATAACTGATTTTATTGTCGAACTAAACTAATCAGGTGACAAGTGAGGGAGGTATAGGTAAATATCGCTCGGCACATTTATGTTTGGTCGTCCCGACAGAGTGTCTGGACCACAAAATTAATGCTATCACAGTGTCGATGGTCGGTGTAAGGTGTGAGAATGCTTGGGAAGCGTCTCCAAGGATCTTACCATCATCCAGGTAACTGTATCAGAGGCTTACCAAACGCATGTCGAGACCGAAACAAGACCCATTCTTTATGACTTTGTGTCATACTTCCAAAATTAAAAATTACATAAAAAATTACGTGTCATATTCCCAACATTACAAATTACATTAAAAATTACGTGTCATATTCCCAACTAACACTACCAACATTAAAAATTACAATATTGTGTAATTATGCAGTAATTATCACTTGGGTGTGATTAGTTTTATAATGCCCTACGTACTTTCCTTTGAAAGGCATAAATTCTAGTACTTCCCATCCCTGTGAGTTAGTAATATACACACTGCGTCTGAATCTGAAATGATGAACTCTATTTATTCGTTGAAGGTTTACAAAAAGTACCTTAATTTTATTTTATTTTATTTATTTTCCTCCTTTTTAATTTATTTCATTTTATTTTCTTTTATTTTAAATTTTGCTACAAAAGGCATACCATTTTAAAATATTTTCGTGGATATCTTCATGAATAATATCATTATCATGATAAACCAGGGCTAAGGATACACCCTTCCAGGTATCCATTTTTCCGGCTTGTTTAACGAAATTCATGATGTAAAAGTTTTTAATGTTTACGCAAGCGCTTCCATTATTCACACATATTGCCACCTTGATAAAATCAAAACTACAATTGTGTTTCCATAATGAGCATGTATCTTAACCAGCGTTTTTCAAAAAAATTACAGAATGTGTATTACCTCTTATTATTCCCATTAGTATTTCATCAAGGACACCCGTTCAAACAGTTTTTATATCTGGTCAATAATTTTAAAAGCATCAATAGTAGAGATATTGTAAATTAAAAAAAAAAAGCAAATTTGAAATTCATTTTCGCAATGATATAAATATCTGAATTTTGAAACAGGTGTATGTCACACCAAAAATATACGCCAGATCAGCTAACTATTAGAATTGGCTTCAGTTGTCTCACTCGATACAGAGATTATGTAATTTGACTTTTGCTAGATAGTAAAATACAATGCTGCCAACATGTAAATGAAAACCTTATTTCTCAGCTTTAGTTCTCTTTGTGATGCAGAAAGCACGTGAATAGCAAGTGACCAAGGAATTCCTCAATTTAACTTCAAAATAAATTTGAGAAATGTTGATAAAATTTTACTTACTCAATAAAATATTAGTACGAATATTTCAGGCAAATTTCTGTCTACACTGTGTCACATTTCTGTTCATTTTCTAAAACATTGCACCAAATTGCGCGCCATTTTCCATTCTATTCGGACAGAGAAGTAAAATTTAGGAATATTTTTTTGCAAATGTCTTATGCAAATATCACGGTTGATTGCGTATGACTTTAAGTGTGATTTTCCTCTTAAGGGCAAAGCGAGTTACATTCCTTGTAAGCCGGTTTGTTTTTTGTATCACAAAATAATTCCTAAAAATTGAAACTATATATGTTCATTGCTATCTAAGTAGAAAAGCTCGAAGTGTTACGAAAGAATGCATTATCTTTCACATAAATTACTTCTGTTGCATGAAGAAATTTGCTCAAAAAAGTTCTGCTGTAATATGTTTTTGCACTTGAACAGCACCAAAATTTATGGAGGCAAAAGTCACGCTTTATGCCGGAAACCATAAAAAACACGATAACTAAGGGTGTCTAAAAACATTTCTGCGCTGCGGTTTTTAAATGCTAAATGAAATAACGCTTTCCAACTTTAAATTCTTCAGAGGTAAGAAAGCTAACCAGAAATATTTAAATTCAAAATGACTTTATACTTAATCACAATTTTAGTCGTTAACATACTGTATTTAGAAACGATATTGAAACAGAAGGCCAAGCTTTTATATCGCATCATATAAAGTTGTAATGTTCGACATATTTTATTGTGATCAGGAACAACACAGTTCGTTACCAAGAACTTACTGTAATATGATTTGTATACACAAATTTATACTACTGAAACATTTAAATATATAATATTTCTCAGAAAGTACTGCTATATATTTAAGTATATATAGATAGGGGTAATAAACAACCTGTTCCTAAGATATCTTTTAAAGTCACACAATAGATTTTTGGAAGAAAACAACTTTTTTATGTTACTAACATCTGGAAATTAAACTAAATCGTATCCATTTTAAGCACGCAGCTGCTAAATGAATTCCCGGTTTCTTCAGTTTTTGCAGTCGATCCAAAAAGAAAATGCCCTAATAATATTCTTTTTAACATTGAGCCTAATATAAAATAAGATTTCATTTATATATTTAATGTAATAACAAATTATATTTAATAAAACCACGGAAGACCACAGGATTGGCACTGTAGTGCATTTATAAATATTACTGGAATGGGTTATACAGCCCATTACTTCGTAACTGCAGGTGAAACCTCAGGCATAAATCAGACATCTCTTCAAGCAAGTGGAAAGTGTAAGCTCACATCTTCAAGCTAAGAAAAAAATGGTTTTTCGAAAGGATGGCAAATAGGAGAAACTTGGGATAACAAGAATCATTTCAAAACAAACGAATGCAGATTTCTTAGATGCGGTACATGTATTATTAAGTAGAACTATTTGGTATAAACTTAGGTAAGATAAAGGAATTTATAAATGCTTTCATTTTGTAGATAAGTTGTTAGCATTCAGGATTATTAAATTATTTTTATTTTTAGTTTCTTAGGACCGAAACAGATTTTCGTAGTTATTTTCATTCTGTTGATAGTTTAGCAAAAGAGATAAATCTTACAAAAAAACTATGATTTGCAATATTTCACCAAAGGGATTTTTTTGGCAACAACAGTGAGTAATATAATCTCTTCATACCGGATAAAGAAAAAAATATTCCGCCCTTACTAGAACAGTCAAAGTATTAGCATATTCATAAAAGTATGCAATAGATTTTCCTATAACAATTAGTAAAATTATCCATTAATAACATATAAAAAAATAAATCTGCAGCCCTAATTGGAAATCTCAACTTTCTTAGCCTACACATTAAAGTAAACGATAAATTGTGCAACATAAATAAGTGACATAACCTATGAAGAGGTGATTAAAATAAAAATATTCTGCCGGTATTGAAATGAACAGTAACTATAATTATGTTGCTTTCTCATTTAACTTATGACAGGTTAGCCATTCAAGAAAAGCCCTACTTCAAAAACATCCAGAGGTATATTCATGTTAAATTTTAATTTAAAACATAATCCAAACTAAATAAACCCAATCGACTAGATATCACATCTGCTACATAAATAATAGTTTAAGAATAAATTTTTATGCACAGGTGCCACCACACGACGGTTTTTGTTGCTCGCATACAATTTTGGCAAAATAAGAAATCAAGAACTCTGCTGAAGACAACACTCTTGTGCCCAAACCATACATTTACACACAACACGGGGGTATAACTGTCCAAAACGTTACTTTTCAAAAAGGAGCGGTTCTCAAGCTACTTGTGCAGATGCCATTAAAGTGATGCGTTCAAAATATTTGACGCTTCACAATACTGATTTTTGTTTCGAAGTTTTACATACTTAAAGAATTGCAAAAAATAAGTGTTCATAATTTTATTAATAAGGAAAGTGCAAAATTATTAGCACTTTTGTCCTATTTTAAGGGGCAGAACACTGCAACGTAATTCAATGGATTCAATAAGAATTTAGAGCTGTTAACGTAAACAAGTATAAAAAGTCACCGTCTCTGCACGAACAAATAAAGAAGCAAATTTAAAACCAACGAACTCAGAAGCCACAAACCTTCAGTCCGTTAGCCTAATCTGAGGAAATACATTAGTACTTTCGGGCCACTTTAGTTCCATCTTCAGATATGAAATGAACATTTGAACAATGCTACTATTTATACAGGACTATGGCAGTATGGGCAGACATAGCATGTGTGTATTACGTCAGATATTTTTAAGGTGTGTATTTAATAGCATGTGTGTATCACGTCAGCTATGTTTAACGTGTGTTTTAATAGCATGTGTGTATTACGGCAGCTATGTTTAATAGTAGCATTTTCTAAATGTTCAATTCACATCTGAAGATGGGACCAAAGTGACCCAAAAGTACTAATGTATTTCCTCAGATTAACCTAATCGACGTAAAGTTTGTGGCTTCTGAGTTTGTTGGTTTTGAATTTGCTTCTTTATTTGTATGTACAGAGACGGGGACGTTTTATACTTATTTATCAAGAATGCACGAGTGAGTAAATTTATATTTATGTTGTTAACGTAATTTGAAAGTTTTGTGACTTTTATTTGTCGCGCAAAGGTAATATGGAATTACTGCTTTGATACCATCATAATGCGAAGTAGCGTGTCATAGGATAGTGATTTTTCTTACATTACACTGGTCAAAAAAGGTTACTTTTTTGTCTGCTAACTAAGATATGACCCTTGCGTTATCAAGAAAATGCAGCGCGTAAGTTAAAGTTTTTTTGTAAATAGGATAAAAACTTTTGTTTTCCTTTGCGGCAATAAAACTAGAGAATTTCAAAAATATATGATGGCATTAGGTTTTACTACTTCTGTAAAATAATTTCTGACACGGAAAAATGCGGTAATGGTTGTAGTTGCCTGGGGTCTAGAATTTCCATAATAACCTAGCGTTGTGCAAAGTAGTAGATGTGCATGCATTATACAAATAGAAAACGCCCGGGCGTTTTCTGGGTGACGCGGGTTCGAGTCCCGCTCCCGGACGATGAGAATTTTCAAGTTTTCGGATATTATCTGACTTACGATCCTTGTCACATTTACGCCAAAAATCGGATTGTCATCTTCAAAATTAGTATTATATGGCGTAATCCCGTATTTCTAACATGATTACTTTGAAATTTGATCAGTGGTTTTTCGCCAGGGTATCATTCCTTTCGTAAAGGTATCCAATTTTAGACCTGGTGATTCTCACAAGGGAATGTGCTGTTGGAGTGTAAGATACTGACATTAGACGAAAAGATATATCGAATGAGGAGAAATTATTCAATCAAGTATTTGTCATTTTCCAATTGTGTACTCTTTATACTGAATGAAACAAGAAGAGTATTCGTAACGTGGAGATACCCAGGAGAATGAATAGCACACAGAAAAAAGAAAATAAATCCAACGTATAGATATCCTGAGTGCATAGTCTCGAGATAGCTCAGAATTATCAATGGACAAGTCGTATCATATTAGTCAGGAAGAAAGAATCAGGAAGGAGATGAAGAAGGAAAAGGGAAAGAGGTGGTAATTTTTTATTCAAAGTATTGACGAAATAGCACTTTAAAAAACGCACGGAGTAAAGGCAATTGTATAATTGGCCCGCGCAGGCAGAACTTCCTTTACGTTTCATTCCTCTCGAACTGCTTATTTTTTAAGCCAATAGGAACGTGTAAATGAAGAATGGGAAGCTAACTTTGTTAATGCTTGTACCACGAAAAAACTGATATGTCGGGAAAATGTTCTACCAAATCTGCAGCATTCGAAGTGTGAGTTATTTCCGTCACTCAGATGGTCCAGTGGTCAGATGATAACTTCTGGCAAATAGCAGAACTCGATCCCGCCTCGAATTAAAGGTGGTTGAACAAGCATAGTGTTTGTCCCGGAGCAGTGTCCGATGCCTCCCTTTAAACAGGGGCCCTTCATTTGGGAATGACTATTTCATAATTTTGATATATTCTCACAGGTCTCCTAGTCCTCAAAAAGTAATCTTAATTTAATATATTTAAAAGCACTTTGTAAAATTGGTGTATTCTTTAATTAGTTGAGCTATGTGTGTATTGCAAAGAAATATGGGAATAAATTATTTTCCAAGCCTATGCTGTTTTTCACTCATTTAAAAATACTAGCTTTAGTTTTTATTAAAAAGCTATCTAGCCATATCCCCTGAAGGTTTACCGAATCGTTGTGCAATAAGGAATGATATGTGGAAAGCGTTTCTAAATCATTGTACCGTTGATTAGCCCGTTACTCAGTAGAGGTGCTGCAGGTTCAGAGTTTCGTGTTCTTCAGTGAGTATCTAAAAGCAAAGCTAAATTTTCCAATCACAATTTTGTCGGCCCTGCTTCAAGGAAAGCAGGTAGTGCAAAATTATGAGTGAACTACTCCAACAAAATCTCATAAGGAATTCAGATTTCTCCGGGACTATTATTGTAAAGGATGGTCAATACTTTGAACACCCGGCAACCAGAGCGTCCATTTAAAAATAGTTTAAGAAAAGCCAACAAATATTACTAAAGAATGATTATTCAAATCACTGTTTTCTCGATTCTCAGATGAAATGAAATAATTTATATTTCCTGCTTTTCATTTTGAAATTTCTTATCGTCTATTATCTTGAGAAACAAGTAGGTAAAGCATCAAACGTGGTAGAATTTCAAACCGTTCAACGACGTCCACTCCTCACTACTGTGACAAGAATTCGTTGAATTATTTCACTGAATAACTCAAACATCTGATATTTAAAATTCTTGTTTTGCTACTGCTGATATATGAGATACTGACTGAAAATCACGGTTTTCATCTATATCTCGTTTATAAGAGCGTGGTGTCTATAATGATGACATGAAGAAATACTTTTGGCTTTTACACTTTCCTATTTTTCCCGACAAATGAAACATGCGACACATGAGAGCACACAATTTGTTTTATTTTTCAGTAGCATTGATCCCACTGTATCATAAATAGGCATTTCATTTTCAGGGGTGAATTAAGATTTTGTTGTCTGAAGCAGAATTTCAAGAGAAGGACAAAAGAGAGGAATGTGTCTGTTCCTGAAACGGAAGACAGCGTAAGAAGTCCAACAGCAGATGTCGGAGACATAATGAGAACAGAGCCAAGCCATTTCCATTATCAACAGTTATGATGTCAAATTTAAAGCATCACATTTCTTCAATGAGAATGAAGACTGTTAGGAATACAACTTGTGAACATCGTTCGATGAAATGTCTAAGATGTCCACACAACGATATGGGAAGGTGAAAGAATTTCTGCAATATAGAGATCTCAGATTTTGGACGTATCCCGTGAATGTGTTAGACTCATCTTCCACGAGATGCTGAGCATGTGAATAGTCTCGGACAAGTATTTTCCAAAATAACTTATTACGGATCCAAAGAGTCATCGGGTTACAACAGCTAATAAAACAACAGAATTTTCATCGGGATGCGGAGAGTTCCTGCACTCAACTCCTACAAATTTTTGAAAAGGAGACTCTTCAGTACAAATTTGGAAGATCTGAATTAGTTTATTGGTGTAAATATGGCACGTATCAATCAGTTTATTGGTGTAAATATGACTCGGATCAATCAGTTTATTGGTGTAATATGACACAATCAGATAATATCGGAAAACTTGAAAATTTCGTCCTCCTGATACGGGAATCGAATTCGCGTCACCCGGATAGCGCCCGATTACACCCCACGATAGCGACCGAGCGTAATCTAGTGTTATCCGGGAGACACCGGTTCGATTCCCGCTCCAGAACGAAGAAATGTTTAGGTTTTCGGTTATTATCTGAATTACCATCCATGTCATATTAACACAAATAAACGGATTCACATCTTCCAAATTTGTTCTGTATAATGGTGTAAACCTGTATTTCATTGATAGATACATCAGCTTTATCCGGAGTAAAAACACGCAACAGTTTCCCTCCGCACAGATATATCTCCTCACCCAAAAATATTTTGAGCACAAAAGTCAGCACAGAAGTTAGGTCGTCCACGTTCTACGACAAGGGGGTGTGGTGCTTGCTGACCCTCTGGAAAAAAGTGCTAACAACAGAGCTGCGTATCAAGAATGTATTTTGGGCAAACAGAAGAAAGATATCAAAGCAAAACACAGAGAAGATTGTAAAAATGAGGTTGAGTTTGTACGAAAATGATTCGGATTCCGCTGGTTTCTTTTTTTTTTTTTTTTTTTTTTTTTTTTGATTGGAATTTTAACGACCACCGTGAGCAACTCAATGGGCTATAAGCAGTCGCCCGTCCCTAATTTAGGATCACTGGTTAAGGGGAAGGGAGAGAGCCAGTGCCGTAAGACAAACACAACATCCATGCCTCACCGGGATTCGAACCCAGACCCCGTTCGGACGAATGATCAGAGGCCATCGCTTAGACCACTGCGCCACCGGGGCGGCCCGCTGGTTTCACGAAAGCGGGGAAAGATTAAAACTGTGGAGAAATCGTGCTTACATTTCAGATTTGGCACCGTCTGGCTCGTTAATTCTTTAGACTCCAGAAATATTTGAAGATAACAAAATTCCAGTCCATTTCCGATTCCACATTAGCTGTTGATACTCAGTTTCACCCTTATATTCAGGGTGCTTAAAGAAACTTGAACATCAGTGTAGAAACGGTGTTAACCTCGAAAGCCAATGTTTACAATAATGCATTAAATACATTTGCTTGACTCCTAGTTTTTTCTACCAAAATCTACTCCGCTCTGTACCCCAGGATTTGGTTGTCTGTGATTCCCGGTGAATTATTGTGCCAGGTGTTCGTTTTCCATAATGCTTATCAAATGATAATTGCACACAGCCAAGATTCCTTGTTACGTACTTATAAATATGTGTATTATCATCTATGAGTATATTTTCTTCCTGCATTGAACATTTTTCCGCGGCATCAACTGTTACTTTGTCGAACATGCGACTTTTCTGTAACATTACTGTGAGTCATCAGATTTTTAAGAAAGGTATTTCCAAGAAATAGCATCTTTTTCATGTTTGCAATGCCTAGGAAAGTAACTTTGTAGATATAACCACAAAAAGAATACTTCGACAGTGTGAAACCTCATACCGGCGTCACACTTTCGGTAAGATTTTGTAAGTGTCATTCAGGTGTTAGCCAAAGTTTCCGCAAACGTGCTATTAGTTTAAAACAGTATAGTAAATATCCACATAGTCTTTATAACATATTTTGCTAAAGAAACAGAGAAAACTAATATGTAAAACTATTTTCGATATCAAATTGGCTTCTTGATAGACAAAAAAATTAGTCTGACATCATGTTTTTCGGAAAATTTAAGCTTCGTATTGTGTATTTGCAATCAAAAGAAATCATGGAATATTTATGGTCATTTGATGTTCCTTAATTTTTTGTGTTCCAGTTGTTTTCTGTAAATAAAATAAATTAGGCGTATATAATTTACGCTATACATAGCCAGAGAATTTTAACCATACAAAAAGTATTTATTTTGAACGTTTACCTCTGTGGAAGGAAGCACATCGATAAAATGTGTTTTCATACACTAAGAAAACCTACTCTTCGATCAATACATTAACAGATCTAATAAATGAAACTGAAAAAAAAATGATTACAGGTTTTTAAACTGCTTACGATTTCATCAAATATAATATGTATTACCAAAGAAAATATTCTACTTTACAGGAAACTGGCAATAAATTATGCTATTTTCCTTCACTTTAACATTTATTGTTTCTACTGCTATGATAGACAGCTCATGCAACCGATCTTCTGCAGAAATACATTGTCTATACACAGCAACATAATATTCATGTCCGCGAAGACTTAAATATCTTGCATTCTTGTCTCAGAAATCAAAGTGTTTGAGTCGTTTGTTTCTACTTAGTTACATTTCATGGGACACTAGTGTTTCCGTGCCGGTCAGCACTAACCCTTCCCATCCTGGCTTGAGTATAGAGCAGAGAATAAGAAATTTGGTGTGTGTGATTATCATCAGTCCGGAGGAAATTTCTGCTTGAGGAGTAGAAATTTTGTGGCTCCTTATTCAGGACGGGTTAAATTCGAAGCAGTTTTAATAGAAATTCCGGAAGTTAACACATCTATTCTATGTACTGATATTCAGAAACTCGGAAATTGCGAGAAATAACTGAGGTATCTTTTTCCTGTGATCTTGATGTGACTGCTACCCCAAAAAAATTAGCGAAATGCAAGCCTCTGCTACAGAAGCTTCAAACAAAAAGAAAAACTATGAAATTGCAAAAAAACAATTGGGTAATAATTTCTTTTAAATGTTTAATATTATTACGTACATATGTCTGCCAACTGACAGGTTATCCCTAAAAGCACACCAGTATCATGAAATCATTTTGAATTTAAACTGATGGTATTTGATTTAAACACGAGCAATTAGAGAAATTAAGCAAAATTACTATTTTTATTCTTTCCCATTACGTAATTCAGTGCATTCTGGCCTTGCAAAATTTCTATGTTTAAATCTCTTACGTATGCCAGATATGGTTAATAACCCTAATTACTTCGATGGAACAATATATTTAATAATATGTTTGTCTTAGTAGTCTTTTGACGAAGTATTGCACTGGCACAGTAAAAAGGATTTAAATTCGTTCGTTCTAAAATTCTTCACGTGCAGTTAAAAATATGGTTTGGTATAGTAAATCCCAATATGCCATTATGTCTTAAAAGAAAAGTGTTTAATCAATGCTTCCTTCCATTGCTTACGCACGGAGCACAGACTATGACCTCAGCTGAAAGAGACATACAAATATTTCAGGCAACTGAAACTGTATGGAGAGATGCATGCTTGGTGTAACCAGGAGAGATAAGAAGAGGAACTCATGGATAAAGAAATGACAAGGGTGAAAGACGGCAGACTAAAATTAAATCCCTGAAATGGCAATAGGCTGGACATGTTGCCAGAAGAACGAACCGCTATCTGGGCTGGATTTGCAGCAAGAGAAGTGAAACAGCATGTGAATGCAGAATAGAAGCCAAAGTTTAAGTTTTTGCAATAAACTAATCTCACACTGGACTTTGTTGTTCGAAAGTGATTATATTTGAAAAAATGAAGCTCAAATAAAATTTTCAGCTAAATCAAACGTAAAAGAAAATCAATTGTATTGGTTTTAAGAATTATAAGAGCAAGTGATTTACAACGTATTTTATGGTACGTTAAACTATGTAGATTACAAACAAATTGTTCCGATCATTGACCGATTGTAGCCTAACGCCTTTAAAACGATCATTGGCTTTTTCACCTATTTCCGATCGCTTTGTATTTTCAATTTAGTTTCAATCCAATCGTGATGGCTTTTCTTTTCTTTGATACATAATCACCTCTTGCATCATACTTATGCTTTGGTGCCAACGTTACGAGCGAAAAAAACAAAATAAATCTAAAACTAAAACTGTCACTCATACAAGACACGGTTAACAGTAACGTGGTCCGACTGAAAAGATCGAAGACTTGGTCGTATCACGGGACCACCAGACTGCGAGCCAACGAACCTATGTAGTGCGCAATGTTTTGATACGCGTAGAAAAGTAGCACCGTCTTGTAATTAGTGATTAGTGATTACATGTCGGCCGAGAGACGATAGTACGTCAGCTCTTTTGTTGGCCCACGATTTTCATTCTTAGCACCTTGTAGCTGAAACCTGTAATTTCTTTCTTTTTTTATACGCTTTTTCTGCGGCGCACAGCCAAGACAGATCAATGTGCCACCTACCGTAATCTGTCAAGCTTTGGATTTTAACATCAAGCAGATAATTATTTTTCTAATTATGTTGATCCACTTATACATAGCTCATACTCAAGGTGTGGAGATCTACTGGCGTCCTCTGCGACACAAACTTATAGTGGGAAATTAAATAATTCATTTTGTCGACTATATTCTTGAATATTTATTCCGATGAAATTGTAGACTTTAATTAGAACACTGCCTTAAGGTGTTGATTCTCATCTTCAGACTCGTCTTTCCTGGCATGTACACAGTTTATTTTAAAATTCACGTAAACAACAGACTTTAAATTCACGTAATGAATTGATTTATTGTTCCAGATAAGCACCATCTCAATCACGAGGAAACGAAACCTTGCCGTCAAAATAAATGTTTTAGAGTGGGAACAGAATTCACATCCATAGAGGTCCTTTTCATGGTCATCTATAACAGTCATGAAATAGGATAATTACAGAACTGACACATTGCGTCTTTTCCAGTGTCCGATGATGGCAGCAAATTAGCACTGACTAAATCACAGATAGGAAACCCGTTTAGGAATAACAACCTTTTCTGCTTCTCTTCCGCCGCATCGTGCCGTGGAATCGCGACACAGCTGAGGATAAAACAAGAGAGCATAGGTCGAAATTCTAAGTAAAAGTCTTATTTTAAAAAGTAAGGAAAAATATTTCAATCAAACATAAACCTGAACACTTCTAATCAATAGTTGCAAATGTCTAAATAACAATTAGCTTCTTATTTATTTTATTCAGTTATTTTAATTATATTTGCCTGTTCATTAAGCTTTGTAATAATGACCAAGAGAAGAAAGGAATAGCAGTTTCGGCTAATGCAGTTCTTCTTACGAAAGTGCTTATTAAATGTAAACCCAAAGAAATTTTGAAAGTCAGTTAACTGCATATCAAAATTCATTCAAGGAAAACGGATGTTTTTAGACTTCACGGACGTTTTTTATTATTCTACCAGCACACACGTGTTTTTTTTATTTTTGCTTATACTTTTAATTCCATTGTTGAACTACATATGACGCATACTGGTACAAGGAGTCGCACCCTGGGAAATGGGTAAAGAAAGCCCAACACGTTAAACGTCGGAAGAACATCACACAATGTGTAACGTCTTTTCCTATTTTTTGGTAGAACAAAACTTTAAGAGGGTTTAGAACGACTACCAACTTTATGATATGTCTTCCTGCATAGCTGTTTTTCCTTTTTTTTAATTTTTATTCCCTAACTGAGCTGACAGATACATATTGTTACAACGGATCCCAAGAAGTGTTTTTCAAATTCGTTATTAAAATTGAAAAAAAAGTAATTAATATTGTAAACGTAACTTCGTGTGGCATTAACATTTAATCTTGGATATCATGATTGTTGCTGCCGCCAAAAGGGATTGGCATGGTTTGAAACAGATGGTTGGTATCGTAATCTGTAACAAACATCCAAGAAATCTTTTTACGGCACATTTCTGTAATATAAGAACAGGTGAATGTATGAAGATATCTAGACGTCTGAGTCAGCAATGTGGCATACGTAATAACGGGAAATAAATTATAATCCTGGAATTTTAAGGGATTATCTTTCAGGTAGATGCAAAAGTTTAAACGTAGTTCTAGTGTATTGCTGCGCCACATACGCATACGAACGGCTCATATCCAATATCAGAAACCAAAGGAAGTATCTTCTCGTGTACTGCATACGAATAGTTTTACAAACTAAAATAATCATTTTAAATCTGTAAGAAGACGAGTTTCTTTTACGCCTTATATTTCAGAAAATTATCAGCTATTTGAATTCAGAATAATTAATAAATTCCACATTTGGTTAAATTCTACCCATCAGTACATTCTGTCCTATCGGCTGCACGTTTCAAATTTACTCACTTACCTATATCTCTAGGCAAGAGCAAATTTATGCGTAAGCGAAATGCCCACAATATTAATTTTGCAAAGAATAGAACATCTACGCACATCACTAGAAATTTGTTCTTAAATAAAAACATTCAAAAATCATTTTAACCATTCTCCTCAAAATCTACTAAAGTCTGCTGTTTGTACACACGCAAGAATCCGTTCTACTGTTATTCGATAATTTTCCTTCTTGAAATAGTTTCCCAATTTGCACCTTTCATGAATTCTAGTCATTACAGTGTGCCACGGAGAGTACTGCAGAATGTATTTGTGGTCAAAGGTGGACCAACTCTTTATTGATTTTTCCAGAAATGCAGTATAGTGTAAAATACACTGGTATCCGAAGACTTTCTACATAGTTTATGTTTAGATATGTTGTTGACTGTAACCGAATCGTATTTAGTGTCAGCTGCAGTTATCTGCTAGTCATGGTCGGCATTCAGGCAGTGTTAGCGTTGACGTCGCACAAAGCTCAGCAAGTCATGCATCTGAACATGATTTTTATTATCTTTTGAAAATAGTGAAGTACACTGAAGAGCAATTGAATTAGAGATTTCTGTCTAGTAACGTGTAGCAACACCTTAAGCCCTGATGACGGCGGCTATTCGTCTTGGCATGCACTCAACAAGACATTTTTTTCAAATGCTGATAGATCTTTTTTCAATTTTCGATTAAAAGCTGTTAGATCCTTTGTCTTACCCACATTGCATCCGACTCTTACTGATTCTCGTCGCATCTCTTCTTATATTGTCGGATCGCTGCATATGTCACGTCGTTTCCGTTTACTGGGCCGCCCACAGCGCCACATTTGCATAACGCCAGCTGCCTCTAATTCAATGGCTCTTCAGTGTATATAAACGAAAGAACAGAAAATTGGGCTTTACAAATTTAACAAATTAAGATAAGTAAATAGAACTAAAATAATTATAATAAAATGCGCCCTCCCACCCCCATAAATGAAATAAAATTAAGTTAGCGGATCAAGACGGCGCTTGCATAGACTTATTTGCGTTAGAAAGCGAAAAATTTAGGGGTGAGCCTACGATGTGTCAATTAAAATGGGAAAACCTGAAAAACGCAAAAATATCCGCGTAACCAACATTGAACGGGGTAAAGTTTAAGCCAAACGGAGAGCAGGATTTGAAATAAACTAGCGGGAACTCCCCACACCGGGAAAGGCACGGGCATCATAGTGCACAAAAATTCTCTTATTAAGGCGGACTCAGTACGAGTGCCTTGAATAATCCTATTGTCGTCTGGGAGGTAGAGAAGGTATGCTGAGATGTTCATGTGAAGAAGAAACGCCGTTATATACGATTTATTACCACAATCCAGCAAACAAATACACACTTAAAAACTGGTCCTAGTTTTCGCGAAAATAAATCAATGTATAGCCAGAAATATAAAAATATATTAAGATATAGATTTCAGTAAAAAGCATTTGTTTCCAAATTCACAAATCCGAACAAAATTTTCATTTGATTTCTGCTAAAGGAGATGGTTTTTCGATGCATGTAAGTGTAAATCACCATGGTGTAAATTATTCAGCTTCCACCGATGGCTTTGATGACTTACGCTCATTTTCATCTCATTTACATTGAGCCCAGCTATATTGATACATGATGACAGTGCGAAACTAAAGTTAACTATAACTCAGCAGTGTTTGTAATTCATAGAAGTTATAGACTGAGTGGCCACTGTATTATGAAAACCCCTCAGTACTTCATTGGGCCACCTTTTGCTTTAATTCTGCGTCGATTCTTCGTGGTATGAAATCCACGAAATGTTGATAGGTGGTTTGTGTAATCTGAGACCATGCTTGATGAACCGCTCTTTCCAGGAGTGTGAAATTTCAGGGTTGTGCATCCAGCTGTCTGATGGCTCGTTCAACTTCATCCCACAAATTCTCAATGGGGTTGAGATCTGGAAATTGCTGGTGCCACCTAAGCAAAATAAACTGACAGGCATGTTCCTGAAACCAATCATGTACAATACGAGCACAATAGCAGAACGCATTATCTTGTTGAAAGTAGCCATCGCTATTGCGATAAAGCATCCACATGGTCCACTTGGTCAGCAACACTGTTTAGATATGATGTACCAGTCAGACGTTCAACAACACGAATTAAAGGGCCCAAAGCATGCCAGGAAAACATTCCCCAAACCATAAGGTTGCCTCCACCAGCTTGAAGGGTTGTAGCAATGCATTTGGGGTCCACGCTTTCGTGCTGTTTCCCCGAAAATCTCATTCGGCCATCGGCATGGTGCAACTGAAAACGTGATTCATCGGACCTCATAATTTGTTTCCCTTTATCGACTGTCTAATCCTTGTGCTCCTGGGCAAACTGGAAACGTATTCTCTTGTTAACTTCAGACAGTAAATGTGTTCGAACATGCCTTCGGCTGCCATATCCCATCCAATGCAGTGTACGGAGAAAAGTGCATGAAGAGATCATTTGAAGGGATCCTTGGTTAATATGGTCTGTAATTTGCTGCACTGTCGCCTGTTACCAGTATGGACACTCTGCGTTCCGCCCTAGTAATCACTACTCAATGACGATCACACGTTGCACGTAGAGAACCAGTTTTTTGGCTGATAGTCTAGTCCTTAAACACTTTAACAGCAGCTGCTCTGGAACATTTCACGAATGCGGCGGTGTCGGTGGTGCTCGCTCCATGGCTACGAGCTCGTACAATCATCCCACGTTGAAAGTCCGTCAAATAGCATTGTTTACCCATCTCGCCTCCCCAAAATCACTTCTACTACTGTCGCAAGCCTAAGATTTCCATTTTAATACTAGCCTCGCCCTCTGGCGGCAACAGCTTGCAGCCGTAGCTCATTTGCTTAAACCTGTCAGGTGGTCATAATAAAGTGGCCACTCAGTATATATTCCGCATAATGTCAGATACCCCACATTCTTTGTGACAACCAAAGAGGCATATTGTCGTCGGGCGTTTCATCCTGCATATTTATAATAAATGTATGAGCTGATTTCACACTAGTAACACAATGTAAGATTAAAGGTGTAGGTACTATCGATGGCACTATCGAAAGTACGAAACTCCACATCGACAGTGCATCCATAGTTTCACGTTTTTCAATGGTGTAAGTGTGAATCATTGTGGTGTAAATTATTCAGCTTCCACCGATGGCTTTGATGACTGGCGCTCATTTTCACCTCATTTACATCGAGCCCAGCCATATTGATACATGATGACAGTGCGAAACTAAAGTTACCTCTAGTCAGAAGAATAAACCGTGAGGCTGTTCGGTTTTTTCACTCTGTTGTTCTTCACTTTAAGTGAAACTCAAAGCGAAAGTGTACGTTTCAGCCAGATAATGACGAAGTCAAAAAGCATTGTTATTGTTGTTTGTACTGGACGTTTAACGGTGTATCAGGTGCTTAAACAGCTTTTTAATGAAAGTAGGTAATCAGTTATAATGAGTAAACGTAATACAGGGTGATTCATAAAGGAGTATTTAGTTTCAACGCACTATAAAACAAGAACAACGTAAGATATTTTATGTTCCCTGTAACATTATAATAGGGGAATATCTCACGTTTTTTTAGGGACAGTCACAGGCGTTCTATGAGTGCACACTTAGTCACACGACACACATCCAGCCGGTAATCCATTTGCGCCCAAAACGCAACTAAGATATCTGAATCAAGTGCAGTGATAGTGTCTATGACACGCTGTTTCAGCTCCGCTAGATATACAGGAAGGGGAGGGGCGAATACATTGTGTTTTACGAAACTCCACAGGAAAGAGTCACAAGGTGTTAAGTCAGGACTTCTGTGTGGCCATATGGTACGTAGCATGTTGTATTCAGCGGCTCGTCCAATCCACCGATGAGGAAGATGTTCATCGAGATAATCTCGCACGTCGCTTAACCAGTGTGATAGTGCACCATCCAATTGGAGAATAAAGTTGTCACTGTCGTCCTGCAACTGTGGCAACAATCAAAGACTAAACATATCAAGAAAAGAGCCTTTTGTGACAGTTTTCTCCTAAAAAAGAAGAGGCCGTACACTTTCTTTTTGGATACAGCACAGAAATAATTTACCTTAGGTAATCTTGCACGTGTTGCAATGTGAATCTGGGATTTTCCGTTCACCAAATGCGAACATTGTGCTTGTTTACCTGACCACTAACGTGAAATGTAGCTGCATCGATGAAAACTAAGTGGCCGGTAAAATCGTTATTTTCAAAACGGTGCTGCATTTCGGCACAAAACTCAAAGTGCTTTCTCTTGTCTAAGTCAGTAAGATTTTGCAACATCTGCACTTTGTATGGAATAATTTTCAGCTTCTTTCTCAAAATTCTCCCGACAGTGGGCTGTGAAATCTGCTCTTCACAACTCACCCTACGCGTTGATTTTTCCGGGCTTCGTTGAATGGCGGTGCAAACATTATGGACGGCTTCTTCCGATACACGCGGTCGTCCAGGACTTTTAAGTTTGCACAAACAGTCCGTAGTTTCAATTTTTTTATGCCAATTGTCGATAGATTTTCTGTTTGGAGGTTCTTTTCGGAATCGTGACCAAAAGTGCCGTTGCTCAACAGTTATAGATTACGTTTTGCTCACTTCAAGAACACAAAACGCCTTTTCCGCTGCAGACACTGCGATTTTGACTGACTAGCCACGTGGCACGCATGCTATCACCTACGTCATTCCGTTAGAAGCGGGATACAAACTTTATGAGTGCATCTACCTAACGGTTCGCAGTTGCGGTCCGTGCCTTCAACTGTTACTGTTTTACAATATCTGGAAACCGTATACGTCTTTATGAATCAGGGTGTATATCTTTGCGCAACCTTTTTTTTTTTTGTTAAGGATAAGGTATACGCAGAATATAGCCTTTGCGGAAAGAACAACAATACGTCGGGCAATGCGACGGATCTTATGGATAATTTAAAACGGTTGCACCCAGGTGCTGCCATTTTGAATTATCCCAGAAAAAACAAGTGAGGCACAGTCCCATTCAAAATTTTATTTATTCAATTTCCCACGAATTATTATCAAATATTATAGAAAAATTATGCTTGCATACAAAACTGAATAATTTTCTACTTTAACTTTGTGAACATAAACTTAAAAAAATCATACAATACAAACAGAAAATGAAAATTAAGGAGCCACGAATTATCTCGTTTTTCATGCAAAGCAAGTTTTTCGTGACGTTTGATCACTCAGTTTAGGAAGATATCGTTGAAACATAGATTCCATGCCCTAGTGGCCCAATGATCTCAGCGCTGGCTTCTGACCATTCGCCCGAGATCAGTCCGAATTCGACTCCCGTGAAGACTAGATGCTGTGGTTGTCTCCCTTCTCTGAAACCAGTGGCCCTAAATCAGGGACGGGGACTGTTTACAGCCCATCGTGTTGCTCACGGTGACCTTTAAACCCCAAACCAATAAAAGAATAGTTAGTTTCAAAGTGTATTAGTGCTTCCCTTTCTCACAATGTAAAAAGTAAGAAAAATTATTATTAGAAATAATTTCTTATCCCAGAAAACAAATTTTGGTACTATCGAAAACTATCGATAGTTCTCCATCGCAATGTCAGGTGATCGTCTTATATCTCTTATTCAGCACTCATCGTTAAGAACGAGTATATTTTTCAACAAAATAATAACATGGAATAGAGGCACACACCCTAGAAAGTTTAATGTCTTTATAACTTAGTTTTCCAATTTATTACCGTTCACTTATAATGTTTGATCTACAATTTTACACATGTATCATAATGAAGAACTCTTCCTGGTGTAATGTACCATTTTCTTAAACTTTAACATGGGATTTGACAGACTGATCCTTAATTTCCGTAGACGATATTTTCATGTAAGAATGCAAATATTTTTTTTGTTGAGTTTTGAAATTGAGTTCGTTCGTCCTAAAGTGTTAACGTTTTTTACTGAAGTACATGGTGTTGCACCTTGGAATTAATAAAAACGATTCATCTTGAGAGCCAAACTTTTTTCAGAGATAAAATACGAAACAAAAAATAAACGATAGAGGTACGAATAGCTGATAGTAATGCAATTGATAGCTTCTTCATACAATGAAGTGCGAAATTTATAAAAACATTATTTACAGGCCGTAAAAATTATATATTCTTCTGCTCTCTTGTATATATTTAGTGTGTTGACTACGCTGGAAAGCACGCGGACTTTGTGAAACAATCAGGGAGGTACGAACAGTGGCGTCGGAAAGAGCCCCAAGTTAAAAGAGGTGTCGGGCAGAACTACTGCTTAATTCTGTTTTCTTCATTGCAAACATCCCATCACTTTTTGTGTGTTAAATGATGGAGTATATGTGGGGAACAGAAAAATATGCGAATATTCACATCCACGACGATGAGGTGTAATATTTGTAGATGACCAAATGTCTAGCAATTAACAGAATAATTCGATCATCAAAATAAAGTACTGTTGCAATTTATCACAAAATGAAGCCTTGTTGTTGGCGTTGTCCGAAGGATTATTAATTTATAACGTATAAATTCCATATGTAGCTTAAGAACTGTAAAATTTAGCATACTCACAAAAAATATCGGGTTATACGTAAATAAACATTTTAGCACGTAAATCCTGAAAATAAAAATGTGTCGTTCACAAAGGATTCGTCCGAAAAGAATGAATCAGCTAAAAGTGTCATTGGCAAATGAAACTTTTATGGAATGGATCGTGTCCGAAAAAAGAATGAACAGATCTCCAAAATGCGTCAATCAGAATCATTTTTGTTGGATTTGCAGCATGATTTCTCATTGCAGCATGATTTCTCATTGCAGCATGATTCTCACTGAGTTAAATTGCAGCATGATTTCTCACTGAGTTTAAGGCTAATGTAACAAAATCCTATTTTATGGGGGTGATTTTATTTGTTAGGCATATTTTAAATCTGATCCACAAACAAATAAAAAATTATAATATAGTAATTTTTTTAAGTTATATTTATTAAGTTTTTCCCAACATTGGTTTTGTTTCACCATGGTTTAAGCAAAATTGTATTTCAAAATGCGAACAATGGTAAAATATGGTATGAGTTCTATTACGGAAGAGATTAACAGGTGTCCATGCCCTTATGCTTTTCCTGTTGTCGTAAAAGTTTTAGTGAGATCATAAAATTAAGTTTTTACTTTTGCGATACGACTGGCTTCCCAAATCTCAGGGAGCGGCTTCAGAAACGCCTTTAAGCAGTTTCTGAAGCAGCTCGCTGAGATTTGTTGTTTGAATCAGAGTTCCCTAGACTGTCATTCAACTTTAAGTAAAAAGATACCGTCAAGATTTTGGGTTCAGAATTTTGTCCGGGTAGCTCTTTCGATTAGTGTAAGATCCTGCTTGTACCAGATTTAACTCTTGCACAAATATTCGTATCGTGCAAGCAGTAATTCGCTTGAACTACAGATGATCCTAGAACCAGGTTTATAATAAGCAACAAGAGAATTTATTCGACTAAATAGTGTATAAAATTCACCCATGAACCTAGGATTTGCTTTTATTTGTTCTGTACTCTTTTAATTATGAGAAAGCGCTTTAGATATAATATATTACGTAAATTGGCCTGTACGATTTGCAGACAAAATAGTTACATGTAAATCTTACTAGAAAATTACAGTATTATTTATAAACACTATCGGTAATTGCATGTCTCGAACCAGTCAGTGAGAGAATTAAAAAGAGAAAAAACGGCTGAGATTTGCTAATGTTTGGTCTTCAGGAACTGGGCGTACGAACCATTGCATCAGAGTGACATCGGTGCCAAAAGCACGTATGTTGCGTGAAATTTGCTGGGCGATGCTAATGGAAATACTATTATTGTACAGATATCTTTACCAAAAACGTCGTCATAAGCCTATCATTCATGACGCCACACAACTGCGGAAACGCATCAATTTGTAACAACTATTAGCCAAATGGCCGATAAATTTCGGAAGAAGATAACATACGTTACTACAGTGCGATTTGTGCAGGCATTACTACGTCTAAATGATTTGATCACCGCACGGGGAATTGCATTCTTTGTCGAATGTTGCCCTCATTCGACAAAGGATGACATTTCACAAAATATAATGGCAGAGGAAACAGTATGGGGTTCTTAAATCATTTACATAGATTTTGTGAATTCCTTTTATATTTCAGACTACATCATCAAAATGATGAACTCGACACTTAAATAACCTCAAACCTTAAAGTGATTGGATTATTTTTACTGTGTTTTAGAATATTTTGTTTCCATAGCAATCCATAACTAAGGCGTATTAATTTCACTGAGATCATATGTTAAAAATTGATACTTTTTTTATTTGAATAAAATTTTTACAAAAATATTTTACATCTATTGAAATTAATTATCAGTTCCTTCAGCATTCCAGATATAAAAACACATCTCAATCATATGCAAATGATAAATATTGTCTCTAAAAAGGAAAGGGAGATTACTATTCCTAGAACTGATTTCTTGCCGTTCTTACTATCTTGGTAAACTTTCTATTGGAGAGATCAGTGCGTTTTTCTTCATGTGTACATTTAAACTGCGGACATCACGTTGTCATTCAACAGGAAACCCTGAACCTTTATGAGTGTTATAACGTCTAAGAGAAAAGTAGTATCAGTTAACAACAAGGTAACCTTCATCAACGAGAAAGAAAACTATGAAAATATATGTTCCAATACTCAAAAGTGAGGACTCTGTTAGTCGACTCTTTCAACACGGTGTAGAAATAAATATGCATCGATGCAGGATTCTGAGTGCGAAGTCACTGATAATAAAAATTGAAAAACGCAAGAATGTTGATTTACACTGCTGGTCACCCAAAATGCAACACCAAGAAGGACACGATATAGCAAAGTCAGATTTACTGGACACGTAACATCAGATACAAAGATGAAACGATTGAGCTTTCAGGCCCGTGCGACTTGAGGAACACCCAGACATCAATAGTTCGTGTGGCCCCTATGGTTGGCAATAACGGCCGCTTCACGCCGCTGGCATCGGACGAAAGAGGCTTTGGATGAGGATTTGGGGTATGTCGGTCCAGGCTGCTTCCACACGTTGTCACAGTTCATCAGACGCAGCGCGGGCGGTGCCTGCCGGGTCACTCTGTTACCGATCAGCGACCAGACGTGTTCGATGGGCGATATATCGGGAGAGTAGGCATGCCGCGGCAGCAGTGACACCTTGTGGGCCGTGAAGAATTGTTGCATGATGCGTGCCACGTGCGGGCGCGCATTGTCCTGTTGAAAAGCGGCCGCTCGCAGGTCTTGCAGGGAAGGGAGGACTGCAGGCTCCAAACCGTCGGAGATGTAGCGTACCGGCGATGCGTAGCACAGGGGTGTGGGGGTCATATCCAATTGTGCCCCAAACCATAGCGCCAGGTGACGTACCAGTATGGCGATGCATAATGCAGCCGTCATACAGTTTCTCGCCGCGGGGCCCCCACACGCGGATCCGACCGTCGTTGTGTTGCAGGTAGAAGCCGGATTCGTCGGAGAAGACAATGTCGTGCCATTCCGTAGTCTAGGTGCGGCGTTCAACGGCGCAATGCCACCGCACTCACCGGTGGTGTTACGTCAATTGTAATCGGAGCAATGGGCGCCGTGCGACAAGTCCCCGCTCCTGCAGACGACGTCGAACAGTACGTGCTAACACAGGTTGTTGCGCAACACACTCTAATTCCTGCACTAACGTTCGTGGTGTGGCGGTTCGAGCCGTCAATGCCTGCCACGCAACATGCCGGTCTCTCGTTTGGTGCTGTGCCGCGGCTGCGGCAATCCCTCTTTTCAATCCGTCAGTCCCTCCTGCACCCAGCGAATCCATTCTAGCCTCACTGTGGCTGGATGTCGTCCCACACGGGTGCCGATGTCTTGGTACGATATACCGCTGTCGCGATAAGCCACTATACGTCCTGTGTCGAACTCCGAAACGTGCTGGAATGACTGCCGTATTCTGCGACGAGACATCAGAAAGCTTCCCACGCACAGGTCCGGTAGGACAACACACTTCGACTACTTACACCCCGCCTTCTGTGCACCCTTCTTATAGCGCTTCTCGGGGGCGTGCCGGGCGTACATGATTTTCATATGCCGTGCAGTGCTAATCGTTCGCATGTTCTCTCGCGGGCGACGCATGCTGTGAATTTCAGGCCAATCGGATTCTTCCTTCTTGGTGATGCACTTTGGATGGCCAGCAGTGTAGATAACGAATTATTGAAACGTTTAACCACTCAGTGGAGTTCTGTTTTACTATAAATGGAAAAATATTGAGACTGTATGCCAAGAATGTCGGAGTTTAACCTGGCAATGGAAATTTTTTATGTTTGAGTGGGTGGTTTCACTGTTTCGAAACATGGCACAATATCCACAAATGAAAAATAAGCGGAAAACTGTTATCATTAGATATGAAAGAAACTTCAACGTTCTTGAATACAGTGTGTTCCTGGTATTCCGAAACATTCATTTACGACAACATTTATAATACGAATGAAGCAGTTGTGTTTTATGGTCATATCCAAATCAGACTACATAACTTGAATATGAGAAATTTCCGGGTGAGCAGGAACGCGTAAACAATCCTGGGACTGTGATAGTTGCTCGCCAGTATATTTGGCAAGAATAAGAAAAATGTTTAGTCACAGTGAGAGATGGAAGCCCAAGAGGGATCTCGAGAGAAGTGGTGTATAAAACTCTAAAATATATTCGGAATGGCAAGGCTGATGGGGTTGATGGCATAACTGCTGAGACGTTGAAATATGGTCGTGACTCTCTAATTGACTGGTTAACTGAAATTTGCCAGTGTGTTGGGAGTTAGGAATGGTCCTAAGGAATTGGAAGGATGCAATCGTTGCTCCCTTGTATAAGGAAAAAGGCGAGCAAACTGACGTCAAGAACAATCATGGTCATTGGCCTACTGAGTGTGCCTGGGAAAGTGTTTCGTAAAGTCATTATTGAAAAAGTACGAGGTCTTACACCAGAGAAAGTGTGGGATGTTCAGATTGGTTTTATGCCTGGTAAAGGCAGCACTAACCAAATGTTTTCATTACGCATGATGACTGAATCATATCTGGCTGTTAAGAAGGAATTTTTTGCTGCGTTCTTAGATTTAAAGAAAGCTTATGACCAAGTAAATTGTGGAATGTATGGTAAAATATATGGTTACTGGGAGTCTCTTTCATAGTGTAAAAGCAATGTATGCTGGCAGTCGAGCTTGTGTAAGAGCAAATGGCGTTTTATCTAAATGGTTTTCTATTGGTACAGGAGTCATCATCGTTGTGTAATGTCAATGCGGATGTTTAAGATATTTATGGATGCGTGCATGCGTGATGCCAAAATGGACAATACTGCTTTATGTTCGGGTAATATCCGTGTGCTGAAATTGCTCTAAGCTGATGACACGGTCGTGATGTCAGAGAGCAAAAGTGAGTTGCAGAGTATAGAAAAACCAAAGTTATGGTTTCCAGCGAGGAAGAGTTAGCGCTTAATTCAAGTTAAGCCTAAATGCCACAGTGATTGACCAGGTGAATGATTTTGTGCATTCAGAAAGCATGTTACACAGAGAGAACAAGTTGGATGGCGAAATTAGAAGGCAAGTGAAATATTTGTCGAATGTCATAGCTACGTTTGGAAGTTTTCATAGGATTGATTGGTTGTCAAGAAATTAGGAATGGCTGTGTATGAAAGCGTTATTGTTCCTACTCTGATGTATAGCAGTGGAACCTGGGTGCTACATAAGAAACAAAGAAATCCTTTGTTTGCTTGAAAAATGTGCTACTTACAAAGGGTTTATAGCAACACACGTTCTGATAGTGTGAGGAATGAAGAAGTGTTGCAGTTGTGTAATGTGAAGAAAAATGTTGTTAGCAAGGTGCAGACTATTATTCTTCGGTTGCTTGTCCATGTTGAAAACATGAATGATGAGATGCTTATTAAGAATTTTTTAGACCAAGTGGCGGAATGGATTGCAATGGAAGACCACAGAAGTCTTGGGAGGATCAGATTAAGGAGTGTCTGCATGAGAAAAATATTATTAGAATGAAGTATGGACGACCTTGTGTACGTCGTGTGATGAATGCCAGTGAAGACTGTGTTCTGTGTTAAGATCTTGGTAAATGGAGAAATTTGATACGGCAACAGTAAGTAAAATATCTGTTAGAAATTTATATGGGAGCTTTTTTTCTTTGTGGAGCTAACCTCTGAATCACTGGGAACAGCTTAGTGATATTTGTGATATGTCAACTCATCGGGTCGACTTCAGCTCCCTTATTGGTAAATTTGCAAATTTAGCTCACACACTCTGAAAAATGCAAAAAAAAAATCTTCACACTTAATGAGCAGACTCCGTTTGCTATTACTTGTGAATAAACGAAATGGATCGGACGATAAATACATGATATTTGGACAAGACGATTTCATTTAATTTTGTAACGTCAGTCCTGATGTCATATTAATAAGACAGTGTAAAGCCGTGTCCTTTTAATTTTTTTTTATTTATTGTCCTACTATAATATAATTGTCAGGTTGTCCCAGTAGACGATTCCCTTCCTGATTTAATAAACAAAACGGAAAAAAACCAAGACTTACGCCTTTAAAATTCTTTGACAGGGAAACACTTTGCTTTTTTCGGTTGTCGAAGGTGTTTATTTAAGATTTCCATTGTTTGGCAAATAATCAAAAATTAAAAAAATGTTTACAGTGTAATATCAAAACATTTCTTTATATAAATCTTCAAAATCAAATATTGTTTGCACGATATCAGGGATTTAATACCACTGAAAATGTAGGTATAGCCTAAGTATGTAAAACCACGAGTTGCCCATCAGAGTCTTATTGAACCAAGACGAAGTCCTTGATGTTCCTGGATATAGTATGCATATATCTTCACTTCATAAATATTAGACTGCTTGGTTGAAACAGTAGTAAAGTACATGGAAGGTGTTCACAGGTATGTGGAACCATGCTGACTGCATTGTATCTGACAGCTGTTGCAGGGTGCATGGTTAAAGATCCGCAGAGCGATCAACATGATAAAAGGTGGTCCCACTGAGGCTCAATTGCGTTTAAGTCTGAAGAATTAGGGGGCCTGGGAAGTACTTTGAAGACTTCATCGAGCTATTCGAACCACTGCCGAACATTTCTAGCTATGTGACACGTCGCACTGCCGTTCTGCAAGATCCTCTCCACCGGAGGGTAGACAATCAGCATGTATGGGCGTATGTGGTCTGCAAAGAGGGATTCATCACTAATTCGGTCCATAGTGCCTTCCACTGTATGGGTGGACACAGGGAATGCGATGAAGACATTCCTCAGAATACAACGCTAACCCCATCCAGCTTGAGCTCTTCCTGCAATGGTTGAAGGGTGTTTGTTCTCGGATGTTTCTCGCCCTAAATGTCAACGTCCTATCCGTTCGATGAAGCAGAAAACGTGACTCATCGAAGAAGGCAATGCTTGGCCAATCGGAGAAGGTCCAATTCCGATACTGACGTGCAAATGTAAGCCTTCTCTGCCGATGCACCTTCGTTAGCACAGGTGGAGTGACCATCTGTCTGCATCGGAGCCCAAGGCGCAGCATGGATCGGCGAACTGTCGTTTTAGACCCACTACTGGTAGCCCACTGGTTCATTTGCCCAGTGATTGCTCCACTGCAGCGTGTCAATTGGCCCTCACGCACCTTCGCGGCCGACGATCAGCTCTCACAACAATGGCATGTGGTGCTCTGCAGTTTCCACATCGCTTATTCGCAATGATGCCATTTCTCCAATCACGATGCATTTTAACGACAGCTGCACGGAAACTGCGCTGTTTCAGAAATACTGCCACCCTTGGCCTGAAGCCGATAATCATACCTTTTTGCAAATCTGATAAACCACTCCTTTGTTCCATGACAGCAACGAGTGATATGTTTTTAGAATGCCTACAGCACCTCTATGTTCTCTCCAAGCCAGCTAACGACACGTGCCTTCTTGCATTGGCTACCTGCTCTTGACGTCAAAATTAGGAGGTTGTCACAATAATGTGACTCAACGTAAGACAGTGTCCAGATGCGTTATGTTGTCTTTGGTGATGAGTCACGGCTTGCATTTGGTAACTGTGATTAGCGGGTTGATGTCTGGAGCCGAGCCCTGCGGCGTACGGATTTTGAATTTACCTTGGTACGGAACTCGGCTCCCACACAGTGAGTGGTTGTCTGGAGATTAATTTCCTGCAATAGACGAACATCCTTGGTTTTCCTCCGTACCAACCACATGGCTCAAAACTACATCAACGCCTTTCTATGAACTGTTGTACTCTTATTCCTGTCGCAGCCGCACCGAGCAGTGTTTGAAGAGGATAATGCCAAGCCATACACGGTACGACTGTCCCACGCTAGTATCCGTGATGTCAATACCCTTCCATGGAAAGGCCGATCGCCCGACCTCTCACGGGTCGCACATATTTGGGGCATTATGCGACGCACCCTAAACCCTCCCGGAATGTTGGCTAACTGGTCTCCAATTTGTGCACCATCTGGAATGCTATACTTTGGAACGGTATCCGTGAACTTTACGTGTCTGTGCCACACCGTATAATCTCTTGTATTTTGGCCATAGATGGCGCTACAACGCACGAACTTGTGTAGTTGTATTATTCGGATTAGTGGCTCAAATTCATAGCAATGCAATTGCTGTCATTTCCTTTCCTGTGCGTGTTAATTATACATTCAAATTTTCATTTATTATTATGGTTTTTTGGCTTTCGCAGGGAGTGCATTCTACTGAAGAAAATGAATAGTAATTAAAACTTTTGTTGCAATTATAACGCAATGACGTATCTTTCCAGGAATAAAAAAATTATATGTGTCACATCCATTCTAAGAAATTAAAAATTTATTTTATACAAGATCACCCCTGTAACGTTTGATCCCCGTTTAAATTGAAGAAACAACAAAGAAAACTGACAATTACTATATATTTTTAAAGTGTTTTTAAAAGATTTTCAAATTTCTAGACTTATCATTTACTTATTTAATAACATCATAAAGCTTATGGTGTATGAGAAACATAGAGATACAAAGCTTTGCGGTTCCACATTTGTAAACCAACATCCTTTTTTCACTTGTTTTTAAATTTTTGTTTCAGTAATCAATTTTTAAAATCATCTGCAAGAATATGTAAGCACCACGTTTTTTGAGCAGTCTTGGAAAACCTTTCGAGGAATTTTTAACTCTCCTTATTCAGAAAGAACAAGGGCAAGTATAATAAGCCAAACATTTTTAACTTTACAGTTGCGACAGGAACCACAGATACCTTTCCGACTTAATATTAAAATAGGCAGACCTAAAATCAATGATCTACAGTGAGATACGAAATCAAACTTTCGTGATTTTCATATGATTATGCCATTTGTTTGGGTAAATAGGAAAATAATTCGTGATAGGTTTTTACATAATCATTGCAGATACAAAGAACATGCCCACTTAGGAATTGAAATGCTACTCAAAAGGCGCTGCATTCTGCAATTTCTTTGACCGAATGCGGCAAACCATAATTTCTTTATATGCATATATGAAATTTGCGAGTCCTATGGGATTGTTTTACATAATACTATATTCTTAGGAATGATTGCGTATATTTTAAAAATTGATGTTCATACAAACATTTATGTTCACAAAATTGTCAAATGAAAGATGACTTAATGTCAAGTGAAAGACGATTTGTTTTAATGAAGAAGTGAAAGATGATTTGTTTTAAGAAGTGAAAGATGATTTGTTTTCAGAAGTGAAAGATGATTTGTTTTCAGAAGTGAAAGATGATTTGTTTTAAGAAGTGAAAGATGCTCTGTTTTAATGAAGAGCACCTGAAAAAAATGTTTTGCTAAAATTCTGAAGGGAAACTAAAAAGTTCATATCGGGATAAATCGATTCAACTCGTATATAAAAAAAGATGGTTTGTTCAGCTTTTCGTACAGAATTTTAAATATAGCATAATTGCACTTTACATCATACATTGACTCTAATTAATCATTTATTAGTACCTGATTCGATTACATCTTACACTTTCTTCGAGAATTTAATCTATCAGCACAAATGAATATAAATTCTTACAAAAGTTTATTTAAACAATAATTATCAAACGTCAAATCCACAATATCAGATGCCAGAGTCTGATATGATATTAGATGGCGTTTCTTGGTGAATAAGAATACCAAAATTAAATGCTGAACAAATGTGTGTTATCTTGCAGACCTTTCCCGTGCAGAACGTCTACCGTACGAATACGATGTGGACTAATACCACAAACATATGCGCGAGAATATCAGCGTGAGGAAATAAACGAAAATATTAATAGGTTTTGCCAAATGTTTTGAGATGCACTTCTGGAATGTTGAATCACCAGGAAATCGTTGTAGAAAAAACCAAAGACTGTGTCGTCAAGTAATCTGCCACAGTCAGAAATTTATATCAGTACTGAAGAAAAGTTCAGCAGCAATAAACGGTCAATTCTGAAAATGTGAAACGAGTTTTCGGAGGTGAAGAAAAGTTTGTCAAAGCGGAAGAGCATAATTCAGGGAGAATGAAATGCAACTGTTTTCCTCTCTATTAAGGTTTTCTGGTTCCGTGATATGACTTTCCCATGAAAACGGTAATGGCTGTAATTTACCAATATGCCGGGTGTCTTGAACTTCCAGGACACCGTCGAAAAAACAACTGTGATCGTCTTCATAAGATTTTCTGGTTCCTCACTATATTGGAAAAAATTGATTGCAAGCAATTAGAGTATGCATCATCATCATCATCATTGTCAACCATTATCAATCCACTGCTGGACGAAGGTCTCCCCAAGTTTCCTCCACAACGGTCTGTCTTGTGCCAGTCTCCTCCATGTCACTCCCGCATATTTACGAATTTCATCCACCCATCTCCCATGTGGTCTTTTTCTGGGTCTTTTCCTGTCCCTTGGAATCCAATCTAAAATTTCGGCTGTCCATCTATGGTCTGTCCTTCTGGCAGTATGTCCAGCCCATTGCCATTTCAGGGATTTAACTCTGATCATGATGTCTTCCACTCTCGTCATTTTTCGGATCCACGAGTTCCTCTTCTTATCTCTCCTGGTTATACCAAGCATGCACCTCTCCATGCCTCTTTGAGTTGTCTGCAGCCTTTGTATGTCTCTTTTAGTTAAGGTCCACGTCTCTGCACCATACGTAAGCACTGGAAGGATGCATTGATCAAACACTTTTCTTTTAAGACATAATGGCATATTGCTCTTGAAAATTATGCTGTTTCTTCCAAAAGCTCTCCAGGCAAGTTTTGTACGCCGATTAATTTCTTCATCAATGTGACCCTCACTTGATATCTGCTGTCCAAGATAAACATATGTATCTGTTATCTCCAGTTTTTCTCCATCAATCGATAAATCTTCATTTCTTGTAAAAGCATTGAACATCACTTTTGTCTTCTGAAAGTTCATTTTTAATCCCACTTCTTTACTCTTGTCAGCAAGTTCCTGGATCATACTCTGCAGCTCTGATGGGGTAGTTGCAAAAATGACTACGTCATCAGCAAAACGAAGGTGGGTTAGATAATCTCCATTAATCTTTATCCCTTTGTTTTCCCAGTTCAGTGATTGAAAGACATTTTCCAATGTGGCATTAAAGAGCTTCGGAGATATGGTGTCACCTTGTCTCACTCCCTTTCCAATTTTTATGTGTGTTGTATTTTCAAACAGCCGAATCTTTGCACTTGCATTTTCATAGATGTTATTAATAATATTAATGTATGCATCTTCAATACCGCAGGATTTCAGAGCCGTGGTAACTGCTGATGGTTTCACCGAATCAAAGGCTTTTTCATAATCGATAAAAGCCATGCACAATGGAAGTTCATATTCCCTCGCTCTTTCAATTAGAGTATGCATATCCCAAGTAAATTATCCACGAATCTGACTTGATGATGATGTGATACAGCAGCCCGTTCAGACAGAATTTCAGAAATTCATTGGCAAATGAGAGGCATGCCCAAAATAAGGAGCACTGGATTTGCACATTAGATGGCAAATCATTCAGTTAACATTGGTTTCATTGGTGAAGGGCATTTTTTTTAAGAATGAACTTAATAAATATGATATTTCCAATGTAAATTTCATTTGATTAACAGAATTCGTGAAGGGAATTATGCTTTCCGATATCATATTTTCTTTAGACTTTTCCGTTTTTCAATAGATCTTTTGAGTGCATATTCGTAGGGTTATTAAACTGTTAGTATATAGAACATTTTACTGTCGAAATACAGATTTTCTTTAAAATGGTAATATTTCAGTATGATTCAGTTTATTATCAGTAAAATTTATTATATTAAAATGAGCTAGCAAGAATTTCATTTTCAGTTTGGAAGTGCGCTGTATTTATTCGCCATTTGTTAGGCCAGTGATTTCTTGAATACACACGTGAAGTTGATCTTCCTGTAGAAATTTGCTGCAAGGTAGCTGGTTCATATTCGTAAGTCTCAAACCTTTAGTAACTTTCATAGTATGTAAATGAAATAACTTTAGACTCCTTCCGGATATACTGAGTAAAATACTAAAACAGTCTGAGAATATTTCTGCAAAATGGAATCTTCTACATCCTGAAATACCATAAATCGGTCTAAATATCGTCAAAAATTTAAAATGTTTTACAGAACTGATATTCAAAACACAAACCAATCGTAATTTATAATGGAGTGTGATATTACTACGAATTTCAGTTTATTTCCGACCTCTTCATAATATTTAAAAAATGCTTGATACCTGAACAAACTGAGATACTCTGTTGATAGTAATGAGGCTAGTTAAAATTAAGTACAAATGATTACATGCAATGCTTTTTATTAAGGGATGAAATAATTATCAAGGGATGAAATATTTTAATTTTCAATGAATCATGCATATGCGAAATTTGTTATGGCTCCTGTTATAAATGTGTTAATGATTTTATGAATGTTAAAAAAATTCTATATCAAGCAAAAAAGGAAGACTGTGCTTCACACTTTTGCATGCTTGCCTCACAATTACCAGTTATGTTAGGCACCGATATATAGTGTAACGTTTCTATTACTGAGGCCGATATCGCCTCAGAGCTTCAGTATACCTGGCAGTGGTTTAAATTCCAGCTATACTGCTGCACACGAAAGAAATTGAAAACGATACGCGTACCTGAGTTCCTTGTTTTTTGATAAAAGACCTCCGGATGAAGTGCAATGTTACTTCTAGACTGTCTTTTAATTGGAAAGGCGATATCCGGCAAAATAATTTATCCACCATAATACTGTAAACGAAAGACAGTCAGTAAGTGCAAAGAGTTATGTGATGGATATGGAAGTTATTAGTTTCTACAGGTGTCATTAGGTGACTGCAAAGTCCAACTTACTCGTATTTCAACGTTGCGATTTCTAGTACTTGGGCATGCAAGTTCCATATGGCGACCCTGCTCGAGAAGTGTACGACTGAAAAGCAGCCTGCTGTTGTGCTTTATCTTTTGACAAAAGAACAGCCTTTGAATATATGAATATTCCTGTATGAATATCCTTTGCAGGAGCAAAGAATAATCATACGAAAGTGTTTCCTGTTTGTGGTGATAAATAATCGTATCGAACAGCGGTGCACAACTTGGTGCATAAATTTCCTCAGTAATTCTCAAACGTTGCTGATGAAGATCGAACTGCTCGTGTTATTCAGATTGAGACAAAGCCACTGAGGAGTAAGCGGAGGATATGTTTCCCTCTGATAAGCGAGTAACGGTAAACAGCGTGGCTACAGCAATCGGGTGGTTTCATGATTTAGCCTGCAGCATATTGCATGATAGTTTGAATTTCCAGAAAGTGTGCGCATGGTGGATAACCTGAGAACTGATTCAGCACAAAATGAGTCGAATGGGACTGCCCGTGCAGCATCTCTTTCTGCACGCATGTGAAGGAAAAGACATGCTTAACAGGGTTGATACTGGGGAAGAATCATGGGTGAATCACTAGCAACTCAAATCGAAGCATGCTTCAGTGCATTGGAAAAACCCCTGTTCACTTTCAACAACTAAATTCTGAAATTCCCTGATGTCAGGGAGGGTAATGGTTTCAGAATTTTGGAATTCTCAACGAGCGCTGTTAGGCTATTTTCAGAAGCGGGATGTGAAAATGAAAGCTACATCTTACTGTGAAACTCTGTTGATATATCTGGATGCCATCCAAAATAGACCTTCACTCCTATTGCTTAGAGGAATAAATACTCTTCCATTACGACACTGCCAGACCTCATACAGTTCGATTAACTCAGCAAAAAATTGACAGCTAATTTGGGTACTTCTTGAACGTCCGCTTTGCAGCCTCGACTTAGGAGCGAACGACTTTCCCGTGTTTGGTTCGCTAAAAAACTGAACTTGGCGTCGACATTTTTGTGGATGAAGAACAGGTGAAGGTGAAAGGCGAATTCGGTAGAAACAGTAGATCCAAGATATTTATGCTACGGGTTTCGCCGCACTAAGAAACCAATGGAATAAGGTTGTCATTTTTTTAATTATTTTGAAAAATAAATAAAAAAGTAAGAATACATTTTTTTAAGTTCCAATCTCAATTAGTATTTTTAAAATAACTGTTTGTGACTTATTTACTGATTCCCATTCGTATACAGACAGTTAATTGTGTTTACTAACCCGAAGCGTTGTAAGATGAAGGTTCGCATCATCAATGGCTTTTACATGATAGTTGAGATATTAACTAACCACCTATTTCAATGTATAATCCCACAGGATCTCAAATAATGTTTTCTTGATTTTTTGATTGGATCTACGTGTACAGTAGGGATTATGGAATGCTCTGTAAACAAACAGAATAATAATTAAAAATAAAGGGAGTCTACGGTTCAAAGTAAATCGATACGCGCATGCAAATATCAATTGAATTGCATTTTTAAACAATAAAAAATAAATAGATAACAACTAAACATAAAAAGGTTAATGGTAATTATTCAGCCAATTTATAATGATTTTTATGATCAATATTTGTCATAAGTAGTAGGGATTGGATTTTAGCACGGATTAAGCCACATCGTCAGAGTTTGCAGAACAAATAATTTGAAGGAGTATTTTTACTCCTTTGGAAAAATTCAGGGAGTAATTTTTAAAAGTGAGGAGTATTTCAAAAAAATTAACGAGTGAAATAAAAAAAAAAACAGTTGCGAAAATACCGGGAAATTGTTAAAAAAAAAACTGTTTTTTTCATATTAAAAATATTTCAATACTACTGAATGTATTTGGATGTTTTGCTTTACTTAGTTTAAAAATATATATATAATACATAGATAACGTAAAGACTACAAGCGCATGAAAAGTAATCCCTAGAAATTCTTTGTACCATTTTAGTAAAGAACAAGAATGAATTTCCAACTTTGACGTTGATGTAACACAACGCATTCTTCATTTTCTAATGAAGTGTCCATGTTCGTTGGCTGCTTTCGTATTACCACCGCTAGTTTTTGGCAGATTTCATTGTTTCCTTCCTCTGCGTTTTGTTTCTTTTCTACACTATTTCATACCTGCAAACTTTCAGAGACCGCAATCCGTAAAAAAATTAATCGATATATTCAATGAAATTACTTGTCGCACATATTGATTAAATGTACTGAACATATCGATTAACAATGATATGTTACCTTTGAAACAGGTATCAACTTTTAATTGATATGACTACAGATGTTTGAATTTATCGGCACGTTTCTTTCGATTAAAATAGAATCTATACATAATTTCTCATTACTATGCTATCATTATGATATATAAAAAGATAAAATTTTATTTTTATGGAGGTTTGCATCTCAAGGGAAGGATGTTCCACCCTTTGACCTCCAAATCCAATAGGATCGTATCCCACGCCATCACGGAACAAACTAAAATATTTTCAAAAACGAGCCATTTTCATGCTAGGATTATCTTACGGAGAGACGGACGATGAGACAGTCAAATGAAATAAATGAGTGACACTAATTGGTAAATTATGCTTAACTAAAAACCAAGTGAATAAACACTTTGCACGAATCGCATCCAGTTCATTATAACTTTTAAAAAAGGAAGTTGACTTCGTATTTTTTTTCACGCAGTCAACATTAAATTTATGCTTGACGCTATATGCTTAGTAATATCATTCCTTTCACCACGCGAAACGCTGGAATTACATTGACACGTAGAGCAAAATACATATTTTTCATTTTTTGAAGATTTTGCAATACTTTCTGCGGAGTTTCTCCGCAGAATATGCATTTTTATATTGCTGCTCATAGCGAATCACTAGCTCTAAATTTATTGACACTTAAAAAAATGCAAGTAAAACTGCTATAGTAAAACAGTAGCAGTTTAAAGAGATGCAATTTGCACAGGAAAAAATAGTACCGCAACATATTAATTTGGTTGAATCAAGGCAAAATATTTTTACGCACGTTATCGAGAGACGAACAAAGCATTGGTTGGAAAACGTACAACATTAGTAACGGACGAGCAAAATAAATCATTGCTGGAGAAGCACTGGCTCCAATGAACATTGGATTTACCTTTTTCTTTTAATTTCCTAGTAGCTATCTTCCGTTAGGTTAAATTTATTACCAGAGACGAAGTTGCGAAACCATGACCCAATGCATTTTTAGTTTCACAAAACTGACAGTTTTTGCTTAATTTCGTCATGTTGGGTATCGATCTGGGCTTAAAAATTACACAGATTTAAAATCCGTTTGAATTTTTTTCTACGATAAGTACGTTCTGAGATCGCCTTTCGAACTAGGGTAGTAAAGACACCTGCTCCCAGTGTGTGCAGTATGTGTCTTGTTTAACCTTGGGTTTAGTTCTCTCTCACGGGGACCGCGAGAGAGAACTAAACCCAAGGTTAAACAAGACCAGCTGCTTGTTATACTTATCAGTTTACGCGCGGCGCAAGTTTTAGTGTTTGAAACAACGCAAAACCTAACACGTGGGGAAACTGATGCAAATGTTCCCACAAACACATTACGAATAAGCTTACTTATAATAACTAAAAGTTGTTCGTAACTTACATCGGCGCTTTGCTTTGAATGGATTAAGTTACATAAGAAAAGTTTTAATAGCGGGTGCAAAATCATCAAAAAAGGAAAATAAATTTCGGGAAACGATCAAATCCGTAAAATTAACATTTTGTCCGTAAAACCGTAAAACTAGTCACATTTCCGTAAACTTTACGGGATAATCGTAAAACCTGGCAGGTATGCAGTATTGGACTGAGTCTAGCCGAAAAAAAAAGACGTTGAAGTACGCAGTTTCGACACATCAATCGATACTACAGTGTCTGATAAAGCTGTTTCAATCGCCACAAATCTCGACCACGTACCACCGTCATGAATAAGTACAAATTACGACCACAAGGCGCTCCGATATTACGATTGCGAAAGTGTACTTCACTCATCTGATCGATCACGAGCTGTAGCAGCAATGACAGGAATTTTGCGATGCGATAGCGCTCCCGATGAGCCGATGACATCAAGGTAAGGAACGATGTCTCCCTGACGTCACGCCCTGACTGGCTGGCGGGTAACACCGCTATAGCTCCGGTCGTGCCAAGCAAACCACGGCCAGGCATGGATCATCTACAACGTGAGATCTGGCCTGAGGTAACAAAGGATATCGCTGATCTCATGTTTGAAATACAAAATTCGAATAAAAAGTTGAAAAAAAATTAGCTTAAAATTCGCTATTTGCATTTTTACGCGTTGGCAAAATTTCGATGCGTAAACATACTTTTCGATGCGTCCTTTACGCGTAATTACGCATTTTGGCGAATTCTCGTAATAATGTTTTAGAAGAGTTGCCACCTACAATTTTTCTTTTAGTTTCAAAAAAAAATATTTTCAGATATCTAAATATATTACAATAAAATTAAGCTTGACGGTTCCTTTTTTATGTAAATGCTTTATATCTATTACTAGCTTATCACAAACGCAAACAAACGCAAGGAACGCTCATAGCGAAGTAAATCCGTTTATGTTCGTTGTGTATAAAGATTCGCCCAGCTTTCACACTACTGGGAAGCCACTGGGAGACTTTAGCAAGGTAACGTAGCCATAAAATGCAGGGAATGAAAACACGCAGGAAATAAAGATGTAGTTTTGAAAATAGCGTGGGTGACATCCCGAGCAGTATTACGTGAGTTTTTATCACGAAATTATTCGCTGCGACGCGATGTGTTTCTATCATTTAACAACGCATGTCAAACCACTGGTAGTTTCATGAGGTCCATGTAATTGCATGTCAGTTTGCTGGAAAGGATTTCAATTGTTTTCCCGAAGGAAATTTCATTAAAGTTCGTGTATGGGGAAATTCTACTACTGTTTAACACAGTGTCTTCAGAGTAATGCATAACTTCTCCGGCGAGGGTTGTATTCTGCACGTTCTAGTTCACACTTCGGACGTGTTCTTTACATTTGGTATCCAAGGAGTGATTTGTCAAACATTTGTAATTTTTTGAGATAGTAGCAGGAGAATTGAAATTTTTTTACAATGCATTGTTCGAAATTTACCTTTTGTCACTTTCTTGTTTAGTTACAGAATCTCTGCAAAAGGCTTATTCCTTTACTATGCTTTCGATTTTCCCTTCGTTGCTTTATTATTCGCGTTTCGTTTAAGCGCTCCTTGTAGAAAGATAGGGACATGCATTTCTTAAACCAACTTACTCGGAAAGAGTGGACCTGAAATGTAAAAGCAATTAGTCGCGGGCTTATCATCATACTGCTAGAATATTTCTTTGAAGATGCATTTCCTAAAATCTCATATAGATTTCGTTCTGAAAAATTATGGCTCATTTAGTGATCAGAGCGGAGAACGTTATCAACAGGAGAGTAAAGGAAAGGTGTGAAGCAACAGATTGCTAGAAGGGAATCTCGGAAAAACTGAAAATAGCGACGGCTAAAGAAGCTTCCTTCGACAGAAGAGAGATAGGTATACAAGGGGACAGTGCATGGTCTTATAAAATACACCGAGGGTCAAGATGCTCATTGTTTGTGTATGACCAACGTTTTTATATTGACATTGTATTTATTTTGTGTTGTTCATTGTTTCTGCATGATACGTACAGAATATTCTAAAGAAGTTGAGATTTCTACAAAATCGTAACTAACGGATCAGTTTTGTATGTCTTACGGATTTAAATAAACTGCGTCCTTCGATAATATAAAACGCATTTTGTTTACGAATAAAACAATATTTAAAAAAATATATTATTTTGTAATTTCGAGAAGAATGTTATCTTAGGCTTCATAATTTTCATTGATATATTTAATGCAACCGTACCGTGTTTACCCGAAATTAAGACCGGGTCTCATATTTACTATTGCTCCAAAAGACGCATTAGGGCCTATTTTCAGGGGATGTCTTATATTTTCATGTCCTTTCAACTTTTTTCTTTATTTCTTCACCTACATTTATTCATTTATTCATGTACAAAAATCTACATTTAGTCATGTACAAAATCTACATTTATTCATGCACAAATATTTACAGTTTTTTTAAACAGTGATAGTCTGGCTGACTACGGAACTATGTATCGTAACTGGGGCTTATTTTCAGCGTAGGTCTTATATTACGAGCATCCGGAAAAAATCATGCTAGGGTTTATTTTCCGGTTAGGTCTTACTTTCGGGGAAATACGGTAGTATCGCAGTTGGTTAAGTCGTTACGCACTGTGTGGGAGGCAGACATTTCTCAGGGGTGTTTGAATCACTGGCCTGATGGCCATCTTGTCTTCGGTTTTCTAGGCTCACTTTCATTGGGGATGCTCAGTGTGCTTCGGAATGTTCAGTGTTGGGGATGCTCAGTGGTTCGGAATGTTCAGTGTGGTTGGGGATGCTCAGTGTGGTTGGGGATGTTCAGTGTGGTTGGGGATGTTCAGTGTGGTTGGGGATGCTCAGTGTGGTTGGGGATGCTCAGTGTGGTTGGGGATGCTCAGTGTGGTTCAGGATGCTCAGTGTGGTAGGGGATATTCAGTGTGGTTAGGGCCGCGGACGTACTTTGTCCCTTACCCGTATGCAGTAGAGGAATGCAAGCCGGCTGCACTAATTCAAACAAATATGAGAACTAATGCTATGGGACAAGCACGCCAGTCTTACTTCAATCGAGACAGTTCCGCAGCTGCAATCACGGCGTACCCTCAGATAAGCTACTGGAGCGTCATTTACAAATTCCCAGTTGCCTATCTGTAAGCTGTTATTTGTGATAAACATGAGCATGAAGTCACTGTGAGATAAATGGGAAGGCCCTGATCTTTTTAACTTCAAAAGTTATCTTACAAGAAAAAAACAAATTGTAAGTATTCGTAAATGTCTGTACGAATGAAGTTAAATCATTGTCTTAATCGCAGTTTTTAAAATATATTTTTCAACTTTAACGATTTCATACATTCAAGGCATTTGCGTTAATCGAACCAAAATCACTTAAACGGTCTTTATGAGAATATTGGCAAGTTATCTAACAAAATATTGAAGCGCAATTCAGTCAATTTCAAAAAGAATTGTTGTCTGTGTTCCCTTTCTGCTAAATACACTTCATGTTAAAATTTTCAGGATGAAAACTGAAATATCTAGCTGAAACGTGCATGTACTTAAGATATAAAGGAACATGGAAAGTAATTTTCACTGCACGAAATATCCTTAAAACAATAAACAAAAGTTTCAAAATAGTAATTTTTTTCTTCTTATTTTCAAATAATCTGGAACGAAACTCCGAGCTCTTTCCTAACGGCTCACAGCTAAGCTTTTAATCCGGGAGTACTACTTTGTCGTACTTTTAGTATACGTCCGTTATTAAAAAGAGGACGCCAGCTAATATTTGTACACAGTACTGCGTTGTTAAATATATCGGCCATCCAGCTGAAGCAATCAGAAAACCGAAGAACATAACGTCTCTCAAGGTAAATATGCAAATAAGTAGCTAGATTGGAACTCCGCGGATAGGGCTTAGTGTTTCTGCAACGTTTGTATCAAGTGAAATATGATCACGCACTTGCTCATGCTTTTAAACGAAAACTGTCTTTCGTTTAAAAGCATGGGCAAGTGAATTACACTCAATGAATATAGAAAGACCATAAAGAACGGTTATGTAACCACGGCCCTATCCGGATTAATACGTGAGTTTTTATCACGAAATAGTGCGCTGTGCCGCGATGTGTTTCTATCATTTAACAACGCATGCCAAACCACTGTTAGTTTCATGAGGTCCATGTCATTGCATGTCAGTTTGCTGGAAATGATTTCAATTGTTTTCCTGATGGAAGTTTCATTAAAGTTCGTGTATGGGGCAATTCGTCTACTACTATTTAACACAGGAGCTGCAGAGGAATTCATAACTTCTCCGGCGAGGGTTGTATTCTGCGTATTCTAGTTCACACTTCGAACGTGTTCTTTACATCTAGTATCCAACGATCGCTTTCTTAAACATTTGTAATTTTTTGAGAAAGTAGCAGGAGAAATGAAATTTTCTTACGACGCACTGTTCGAAATATACCTTTGATCACTTTCTTGTTTAGTTACAGAATCTCTGCAAAAGGCTTATTTCTTTAATTTGCTTTTGATTTTCCTTTCGTTGTTTTATTATTCGAGTCTCGTTTAAGCGCTGTTTGTAGAAAGACAAGAACAAGGATTTCTTTAACCAGCCTACTCGGACAGAGTGGACCTGAAATGTAAAAGCAATTAGTCGCGGGTAAATTATCATACTGCTAGAATATTTCTTTGAAGATGCATTTCCTAAAATCTGATATAGATTTCGTTCTCCAAATTATGGCTCATTTAGTGACCAGAACGTAGAATGTGATCAACAGTATCGTATAAGAAAGGTGTCAAGCAACAGATTGTTAGAAGGGAAACCGGAAAACTGAAAAAAGCGGAGGCTAAAGAAACTTCCTTCGATAGAATAGAGATAGTTACAATAGAGGATACTGCATCGACTAATAAAATATATCGAGGGTCAATATGCTCATTGTTTGTGTATGACCAGCATTTTTATATTGACATTTTATTAACGTTTTTAGTTGTTTATTGCTTTTGCATGACACGTATAGAATATTTTAATGAAGTTGAGATTTCTCGAAAGTCGTAACTAACGTCAGTTTTCCATGACTTCCAGATTTAAATAAAAGGCGTCTTTCAATAATATAAAACGCATTTTGTTTCCGAATAAAACATTTTTTTTAAATATATTATTTTGTAATTTCGGAAAGAATGTTATCTTAGCCTTCATAATTTTCATTGATATATTTAATGCTAAAGCCGACATATCGCAGTTGGTTAAGTCATTATTCGCCATGAGGGAGGCTGAAGTTTCTGAAGGGTGTTTGAATCAATGGCCTGATGGCTATCTTGTTATTGGTTTTCCAGGCTCAATGTGGTTGGGGTTGCGAATGCGCAGTTGGTTGTCTGCGAAGTCGACCTCGGACGCATCTTGTCCCTTACCCGTATGCAGTAGAGGAATGCAAGCCGGCTGCACAAATTTGGAGAAATATGAGAAGTAGCGTTATGCAACAAACACACCATTCTTACTTCAATCGAGACCGGTCCCTAGCTGCAATCATGGCGTACACTCAGATAGGCTACTGGAGCTGAATTTACATATTCCCAGTGGACTATTTGTAAGCTATTACTTGTGATAAACATTAACCTGAAGTCACAGTGTGAGAAATGGGAATGTCCTGATCTTTTTAACTTTAAAAGTTATTTTACAAAAGCAACAAAAATATTGCAGGTACTTGTAAATTTCTGTACGAACGAAGTTAAATAAGTGTTTTTTTATAGCTTTTAAAATATTTTTTTCAACTTTAAAGATCTCTTATATTCAAGGGAGTTGCCTTAATAGAATCAAAGGGCTTTAAACGGTCTTTATGAGACTATTGGCAAGGACAAAATATTGAAGCGCAATTCAGTATGATTTCAAAAATAATTGTTGTATTTTTTTTCCTTTCTGCGAAATACACCTCATTTTAAAATTTTCAGGGTGAGAACTGAAATATCTAGCTGAAACGTACATGTATTTACGATTTAAAGGAACATGAAAAGGAATTTTTACTGCACGAAATACCATTAAAACAATATACGGGAAATTCAAAACAGTAATTATTCTTTCTTATTTTCACACATTCCAGAATGAAACTCCGGGCTCTTTCCTAACGGCTCACAGCTAAGCTCTTAAACCGGGAGTACTACTTTGTCGTACTTTTAATATACGTCCGTTATTAAAAACAGGATGCGAGCTAAGTATTTGTACAAACTACTACGTTGTTTAATATGTCGGCAATCCAGCTGAAACAATTTGAAAACCAAAGAACACAACGTCTCTCAAGGTAAATATGCATATAAATAGCTAGTCTGGAACTCCACGGCAAGGGCCTCGTGTTTGTTTCTGCAGCGTTTATATCAAGTAAAATATAATCACGCATTTGCTCATGCTTCTAAACCAAAACTGTATTTCGCTTAAAAGTATGGGCAAGTGAATTACACTCAGTGAATATAGAAAGACCATAAAGAACGGTTATGTAAACACAACCCTATCTGAAAAACCGTTCAAGTGAGCTACACGTATGTGGGATGATGTAAAAAATTAGCTTCCTACTCCATCCCAAAATCTACTGCCATTCGAGAAGCTTTGAACACCATTACCAACAGCGAGTACGCAATGACAGTGTATCGTTTTAGTTGCAACTTGTTCTTCAAATAGTGAAAGCCTTTATTTTCCATCCCATGATTCCGCGTGCTAAACGAAAGTGGCGCCTGGTGTCTTTGAATGGAAAATTACATTCGCATCTGTTCGTTTATCGTCAAGTCAGCGCGTTGAAATAGTTGATGGGTTCTGTTTAATTTGCTGTCTACCTTCATTGTAAACGCCATCTTGCTGATGTGGAATATTTTTTTTCTGCGCTAAGAAATTCTGATTACTAGTACAGTTATGCTCTTTTGAGTTCCTCTGTCTCCTTGACAAACTATTCAATGTTGATTATTACGTTATTATCGCGAACATTTTCTGTCGCAAGTGGTAGATACATTTTAGATTGTGATGCATTCATTTGTAGCGTATTGAATGAACAATAAACCAAACTACTTATTTTCCAGCAATTTGTTTGAAAAAATAAGTAGCAATGTAATTTCCAAATTAAATTTTTATTAGAGTAAGGGTAGGCATCGTAAATTGAAAAGGTGTGGAAAACACTACGAAATTTGAGAAACAAAGTCCTGATTTGTACTTGATTGTTGCTGCAAATGACAGGGAACTTCCGTTTAGGGATTAGCTTAACAGTGACTTTTGTGTAACGTTCCAAAAAGTAACGGTGACAAAGTAACTGTTTGTGACAAGAACGAACACCTGTACCTGTATGCTGAAATTAGTCACGTTGCGAAATCACAATCCATAGGAAAGTTTCATTAATCGTTACTAGGCACTTCGCTTCGCAGTTCTCGTTCTGAGTTCTCAAGAGGATTCGTGTTCGTGCTATTTCTGAGATTTCCACTGACCTACTAGTTAGGCACTTGTATTCTTAGTTACTTTTCATAGGCATTTTAATTAGTTTTCATAGGTATTTTAGTTACTTTTCATAGGGACTTCAGTTAGTTTTCATAGGGATTTCAGTTAGTTTTCATAGGTAAGTAACGGAGGAACATTAAATATGAAATCTTTTAACTTTCGAAGAATAGATAGTAGTCAAGCTCGTATATGAAAATTTTTCAAGTGGAAGATAAATGAATTATTATTTATAATTATATTATTCGGTTTGCAGACAGACCTAAACACAAAAAAGATTTTTATTCGGGTATATTTTTCGCCAATAACGGCATTTTTCTGAAATTTTTTGCTCGAACCCTAAAATAAAACTCTTGGTACTCTAGAACTTCATTGAACGGTGGTTTGGGTTTAAAATAGCATATATAAATGTCACTTAAAATAAATAAAAACCAACACCGCCAGAAAATAGCTTTAAAAGTGAGATTACTGAGTGAAAAGCTGAGAAATATCTATATTTAATAACAGTGATTTTGGAGCGGATAAAAAAAGTAGCTTGATTTAAAAGTGAGATTACTGAGTGAAATAGCTTGGAAGTATCTGTATTTAATATCCAGTGATTTTGGAGAGGTTAATGAAAGTAGCTTGATTTGGGAACGCTTGACTGCAACGTACCTGTCGTTCCCCGAAAGCAGCGTGAACTTGGAACAACTCAGGAACCAAAGTGTTCATGTGATTCTATAACGGAGATTTTTGCCGCTGATCACAAACCGTGACAGTGATATTTTAGTAACGTTACAAAGTAACCGTGACGTGATTTTGCATCCACCTCTATTTACGCTTCCGTTAGATTTGTACAATTGATACGCCATCTGGATTGAAGAATATAGATCATGAAAGCATTAGCGTCCTTAAAAATTTCATTAACTATCTCATGAGATAGAAAGTAAAAATTCAGAAGATTCCTTGAAAAGCCTGCACGTTGTTTTGTGAAAAACACATAAGCATTTTTTTCCATTTTCACTTCAAAATATCATCATGAATGACTCAATTTTGTAAAAAGCAATATTAACATGAAAAATTTGACAGTGGAATTGCCGTTGAGCACAGATGTTTCGGAAGATTTTAAGTGTTCTATAAAGCTGTTTCAGTTCATATTCCGTTGCTAAGGTATCTTCTGAGGGCCTTCCCGATTGTATCTTACAGATGCGTATTCAACTCCAAGAAAGCAACTCATGCTATTCATATTTATAATTTTTTGTCAGCTTAGTTAGAAATAAATTTTAGGCCTCATCTTTTAAAATCATTTCTGTGAATACTTTTAATTCTAAATGCGTAACTTTGTTTTGTTTTAGTGCGTCTTTAAACTTATTTCAGAGTTTACATGCCACAGAGAAGTGATTTTAGGCCGCTTTGGTGACAGAATGATCTCACTCTCTATCCCGTGAATATTCGGCATCAATGGGACAACGTTTGAGTCTAGGATGACGGAATATTTTCGATTTCCTTTGAACACTGCCATAAATTTCGTGAAGGGAGAATGTTTAACGTCCTACGGGTTACTGGTGCAGAATGCCAAACTTGAGAACAAAAGTTCTCTTTGTATGAGTGTCTTGTTTATGTACACCGAAAACACAAAATTTTAACACCAGTTCATTCTTACGCAAATTCAGATAACTACGGGCAGACGACCGCGTGTGTAAAGGTCATGATATTAAACTTATATAACAGGTTACATCCGTCCCTAACGCTCTGACGTCATACAAGCTCAATGCAGCTAAATCTGTTTTTATCCGGTTGCTGAAATCGGAACTAAGCTCAACGCTATCCCACGATACGTAAAATCAAGAAGAAATACCGAAAATAAAACAAAGTTAGTAAGACAAACAACTTCAACTGTGGGAACACGCTCGTGCTCGGACAACTGTCTGCTAGTTTGTTCTGTTTTCTAGGTTTTTATGTCGTGTTTTATTTCATATTATTCGCATTGCAGAGTAATTCATAAAAAGGAATAAAATTGCACAGTAATTTGATAAAAAGAAAATTAGAGTTACTTTATTTCGTAAGAATGACCAAGTAAAATTGTAAGAAAGTAACTCCATACATACCTTTTATTTACCATAATGAAAATTTAAAAGACAGATAGTGGTTCCGCGCAGGTTTTTCTTTGTAGTACAAGATCGAAGATAAAGCTGTGAGAAAGCGTCGCTTAAATAGAGAACGACAATGGCGATCGCGAGCAAACCAGTCTTCTAATTCTTCTCATAACTTGAACGAAGGTAGAACTAATCCAGACCAAATGAAACTTTATGAAGAAACACAAGCCAGGCATGTTACTGATGCTGTTGCGGATGCTAAACGCCGACAGCAAGAAGCTCTTGAACAACTACAAGCTCAACGTAATGCAACTGCTCCCGCAGATGTGTACGTATTTTATGATTCGTGTTATACAAATTTCAGTCACAGCTTTCTCTCACGTGCTATATGATGGTGGTTTACATAACACCTGACATTGAACCGGTAATAAACGTTTTCCCTGATTTTCAGACGGTGAAGGCAGCAGACTTACGTGGGCTTTAAACAGGGCAAATTGTATTACCCAGACCTCTGTACATCTTTACAAAAGTATAATGAGAATCGACACATTATGGCATAATTGCCACGCCACTAGTTGTGAAATGATCCATCTTTTCAAAGTCAATGAGCCTGTTTGATGCTGTAGGTATGGAATTAAGAATTTTAAAAAGAAAACAGCAACTATGTTTCAATTTTTACGGAATGGTGTTGTACACTAATATTGTTTGGAAATGTCAGTTTTTGGGTCATATCCCCACAAAACTGGTTGTTTTTCTTCGGCATCTATGGACTACCGTCAGCAGCTCTCACGGACATAAAGGTTCGTCCGTCGGGAATTAAAGGCCACTGGGGGTTCCGAAAAACGGAAAGAATAATACCATTTGCATGCAACCATGAGGTCACCCGGGATTGAGGTGGGATCCATTTCGAACAAATGATCAAAAGCTCTTGCCTGTGGCCAATCAGACAATGGGTCGGTATATAATGAATAGGTTTCTCCTCTGGACGTGTCGTGCCGGAAAGCTTACGTTAAGTTACGTTAGGGTTATTGAAAGGTTACTTGACGTAGCTAAAGTGTGCTTAATCATCAAAGTGCTAGAGTTTGTTTAAGTAAGACACTCAATGAAATCGACTTAACGGCCAGACAGAGGTCTGACAATAAGATGAACTAAGAAAACGTACCCACTTTTAACCATTTATTGGTAAACTCCTGGTATTACTCAATACACATTCCTATATAACATAACTACTGTTAGACCGAACTTTCGTAGAATCGCATCACAATAATTAGGAAGAACCTATCCTATACACAACGAACCTCTCGTGCATACTTGAGCTCGCCTATATATACTGCATACCGCCACGTCATGACTTACACTCGTTGCCACATATAATTCAGCGGGAGAAATAATATCTCGTTAAGTGAAAAGATAATTTGCATAGGAAAATAAAATAACAAGAGATAGTAAAATCAAAAAGAAACTGAATCTAGAGTATACGTTACATCATCTCCCACTTAATTTTTTTTCGAAAAACCTATCAAATTTTGAGTGCAGTCTTACATTTCGCTGACTAACGTTTATCGCACTACCTTATTTTTTTGTGGCAGCAGTATTTACAACATCAAGCTTGGCTTAACAAAATCAGGAAACCCGTGTCCGCAGCTATTGTCTGTGAAGCAGGAAACACTTTTTATACGTGTACAGAACAAACCTGCATCGGTGAACCTTATTTTTATTCTGCCTAGCAGGAATCACTTTTTTGATTTCATTTGACTTCCTCATTTTTCAACTCTATAAATTCATCGTTGATTACAAACCAACTGTATCAGCAGCGAAGATTGCCTGTAACTGCCTAACAGTAACAATTTTCACTATTTTACCCCTAACACACATATATATATATAAAAAATTTATATTAGTAGAAGGACATAGAAGATATGCAAAAAAAAAACTACATATATACACAAAAAGAATGCGTAGGCCCACACGGAAAAAAAAATTCTGTCACGCCAACTGGTCGTGCAGGAAAAACAACATAATGAGAAAATAACCTGTCCACGAGAACTTACTTATCTTGAGGACGCATAAAAAACTCTAGTACGATATCTTTTTCCAGGCCAAATCGGACTGGTAAATTCTGGTGGCGCCGATCTTTTCTGCGACTTGAATGGATCTGGAACATCTGTAGTCTGTCGGTCAGGAATACCCTGCGTCTGACAGGAACGGTCAGGAACGGCTGAAGTCTGTCGGTCAGGAATTCCCTGCGTCTGACAGGAACGGGCTCCCCCAGGCTTTCGATATGGTGTCCCTTTGTGCTGGGGCCCGTGTTGTCCTTCCGGCATTCTTTTGAAGGGACGTGGCTCCGGCCACATCGCTTGTTTTCGCTTTCTACTGTGTGGCATGACAGTAGAAGTAGGCATCAGCCCTGTTTGCTTCGAGCGTAAGTTCCAGGGGCAAAACCCGGGCGGATGCAAGGATCTCTGCCTTCGTCGCTGTTGCGGCGAAGCAGATTGGGGTGAAAAGTTGCGTTTCCGACCAGCTTTTGGTGTTGCTGGACGGTTCGTAATCTGTGTCTGACGTTTAGGAATCGTCAAACTTTTGTCTATATCTGGTACATCAGGAATAATTGATGACTCTGAGTCGCTGCAGTAAATTAGTGGTCGTGCACGTCGATGAATATTTCTGTCTATTGGAATACTCTCTGACGAGGTATTCAAGGAAGTAGGAGCTTGTGCTGGTGCAGAGTTAATAGGGAATGATGCAGCAATAGTCTCGGCAATGGTTGGAGGGAAGGGAATGATATTAGAATATGAAGAACTGGATTCGAGCCTTCGTCTTACGGTAGAATCAGGTTGCGTTCTTGGAAGCCAGTCTTGTGGAGGGAGGGTAAAGAAAAAATCAATGGAGAATCTTCAAAAAGGTTTGTCGGTTCGTCCAAAATTTTCTGGAGGTTGATCGTGTGATATAGACTCTTGAGTCTGTGGAACAGAAGGTTGAGTAGGGTTGATTATAAAATCCATATTTTGTTCATGATACTTGCGACACTGAGCAGCGTGTACGTATTGAAATTGATTGTCAGGTTTTTCAAGGACAATGTTATTTCCATACACATTTGCCACCCGATATGGACCTTCGTAGCTGGGTGCAAATTTCTTTACTAAAGTATGAGAAACAGAAGACTGGAAATGTGTCTCCAAAAGAGCTAGATCTCCAACGACAAGATCTGGTTCCCTACGCCTAGTATTATAGTATCGTGCTTGAGCCGCTTGTGCTCCCATCATTGCAACACGAGCTTTCTCTGCCATGATTCTTACTGATTGCGGAGTTGGTCGCTGGTTTGGGTCGTCGATAATCCCCGTTAAATTTTCAAAAGGGGTCTTCATTTTTCGACCCAAAAAGAGTTCTGCGGGAGTAAATTTAGTAGATTCGTGAATAGACGAGCGGAGGGCGAACGAAAAAAGCTCAAGATGTTCGTCCCACCGCTCGTGATGATCATTGACAAATGTAGCGATCATTTTGACTAGCGTGCGGTTTACTCGTTCCGCAGGATTACTCTGGGGATGATATGGGGAAATGAATTTATGCTTTATGTGTAGTCTCGCACACATTCTTTCAAAAATGTCAGAAATAAATTGGGTACCATTATCAATAACTACTTGATTAGATGCACCATATCTAGAGAATACTTCATTAATTAATATATTACAAATAATTTCCGCCGTAGCAGCTTTAATGGGAAAGACCTCGACCGATTTAGAGAAATTATCAGTTAATACTAAAACGTAACGAGCTTTATTTTTAACAGATAATGGATAAGGTCCCAATAAATCTATTGAAATAATGTCAAAAACATGAGAACTTGAACTAGATTTCAAGTGACCGGCCGGTCCTACATTACGGTAAATATAAATCTGACACAAGTGACATGATTGAACGTATGCGAGCACACTTTAGTACATGCCAGGCCAATAGGCAACATCCCGTAATTTACAACGGGTCTTGCGAATACCTAAATGGCCTGCAATAGGTTTGTCATGAAATTCGTTTAAAAGGGCCATTCTTAGGGTTCGCGGAATACATGGACCAAACTCTGCCCTAGTAGTCCTAGATTTCGTATAGTAAAGAAGACCCTCTATGACCTCAAAATGCAGTGACCTCCCAGCCAGAGAAGGGTCACTTTGTTGTGGTGAACCCGCAAGCCAAAATTATATATTTCCCCAAAATCAGGATCATTTACTAATTCTGCCTTTATCTGCTCTCTGGATGTTATATCAGCTATTAAAAGTAAAGGCTGACATCCAGGAGTTTCTGTGGGAACCCCACTAATCGGGACGCGAGATAATGCATCCGGTAATTGATTCTTATGACCTAGCTGGTATGAAATTTTGATATTGCTCTCTTGTAATTTAAGAGCTCACTTCATAAGTCTGTTAGAGAGGTGCTTATAGGAATTCAAATACTGAAGGGCAGAATGTTCCGTAATTATATTAACTGTCAATTCGTTGAGATAACATTGAAATTTTTCAAGAGCATACACTACAGCAAGACATTCGCGTTCCATAGCTGAATAATTGCGTTCAGCTTTGACTAAAGTACGGGACGCAAAAGCTATTGGATGCCCAGCTTGTGACAAAACACAACCAAGACCAACTCCGGATGCGTCAGTGTAAATATCAAATTCCTTAGTATGATCAGGGAAAGCTAATACAGGAGGCTGTGTCAACGCAGATTTTAGTGCTTCAAACGCTGCGTTAGCCTCAGGTGTCCAAACAAACTTCTTGTATTTACGTTTCAAAGCATACAATGGCTCACAGATCGTAGCATAAACGGGGACGAACTGCTGACACCATCCGGTCATTCCCAGAAAGCGTGACAGTTCTTTGGCTGATTTTGGCCGCGGAAAGTCAACTACAGGCCTGATTTTTTCATCATCCGTAAATAAGCCGTGGGGAGTGATTTTCAACCCCAGATATACAATCTCGTCCCTCGCTATCTGGCATTTACTAGGTTTTAACGTCAGGCCAGAATTGTATATGAGTTGGAACACCTGTTTGAGCAGAGAAAGGTGCTCGTCAAAAGTCTCTGATGTAATAATAATGTCATCCAAATATACATGCACATGGGGTCCTAGAACAGGTCTGAGAACCGTATCCATAAGCCTTTGGAAAGTAGCAGGTGCATAGGCTAGTCCAAAGGGCATACGCAGGTATTCATAAGCCCCAAAAGGAGTCACAAAGCCTGTTTTATCTACGGAGTCTGGATGTACCGCAACCTGCATATATTTACTCGCCAAATCCAAGGTTGACATCCATTTAGTTGACGATAGGTCATGCAAAATATGCGACATGACAGGTAGTGGATAATTTATCGCTTTCGTGACTTGGTTTAGCTTGCGGAAATCTGTCACGAAACGAAATTCGTTGGGTTGTTTCTTTGGAACGAGAAAAGCAGGTGCGGCCCAGCACTGGTTGATTCCCTAGTTATGCCCTGTTTAATCATCTCTGAAATTTGACGTTGCATTTCATTTTTTGTATGGGGAGCACAAGGGTAAGGTTTCGTCGCTATCGGTTAGAACCATCAGTGTCAATGACGTGATAAACCACCTGTGTGAAACCAGGTTGGTCGGAAAATAAACCAGGTCTTTCACTCAAAAGTTGAGAAAGCTGGTGTCGTTGCCTCTCATTCAGTTGTTTACTCGGTAACAAATTCGTTATGTCAATAGGATCTTTAGGAATCACTTCGACAGGTTCCGGAAAAGAAATAACATGTTGTTCGAAATTCAGGGTAACGTGAAAAGTATTGATAAAATCAATGGCCATTAGACATTTAACAGGTAGGTCGTCTATCAGCTGGAAGGAATGCGTAAAACGAGCCTTTTCCAGCCCTAGAGATAATGTGACAGTTCCTGTGATACTGAATATTTCGTTATTTGTACCTCGCAAATACTGCGTCGCAGGCTGGACGCGTATTGCAGGAAAACATTCAGTTCAAAACTTCGTATTTAGGGCTGATATTTCAGAACCAGTTGTAACGTACCAGGTGATGTGATGTACCTGCCAGAAGGACGCACACGACATAAAGGCAGATAGGAATCAGAATAAAACGTCCGCGTAGCTCAATTGGTAGAGCAACTTATTCCGGAATGAGGGGACCCGGGTTCGAATCCTGGCGCGGATAAAAATGACGGAGAAATTTACTTCGTTATACAGTGTCGAACTTTGTCTCGACAATAATATCTTCAATTGTCAGGAACACATGAGGCAACTGAGGAGTTTGGACAGTCAATAATATTATTTTAGGGTCAGAATTCTTGGTATCAGGAAGCACAGCCGACCCTTGGTCTACTTCCTTTGGAAGTTTAAAGGATTCCTGGTTGCATTGTCATACGGTCTGAAACCTCGGCCCTGCCTGGTATCGGTAAATTTTCACGCTTAGAAAAACTTCGTGAAAACTGCTGCGGGAACTCCGCATTTCTGTTGAAATTTCCATTTCTATTATGTCGTCCACCAGCACGGGCAGAAAATCATTATTGCCCTTAGCATAAAAATGTTCCGAATTCTGTGGATTGGAACGAGGTCGAGCATACTGTGCATTTGTACTGTACCCAGAAAATTGTGTAGAAACTAGCGGTTGGTGTACCACTCTTCTATGCTGTGGTACGTATGATGTTTGGACTTGCACCTGTGGACGCTCGTGTTGAAAGTCATTAGGCCTATTATGCTGCTGAAGATTTTCGTGGTAAGCCTCCCGGGGTTCCCGAGCATGTTTAGTTGGTCCATGTTTGCTGTGTCGCTCCTCATACGTTCTTATGAGGCGAAGGCAATCATGTATAGTAGCAGGGTGTCAAACCTCAAGAAAATCCTGTAGAAATGGATCGAGCTGTTGCAATAGGGTGTCCGACATGTCGAAATGACTGGCATGTAAATCCCACAATTTATACAAGCGTGTTGTTTCTAAAGCGAACGCAACAGGGCTATCGGTGAGTCCTTGCTTACGAGAAAAAGTTGTTGTGCAAGGCCAGCTCGACTGAGGCCGAAAGGAAAGACTTCTAAAAATTCCGCTCGGAAAGTCTCATAACGAGAATCCGGGTTCGATACTCTTCACTGCCGATACCAGGTCTTAGCGGTATCTTTCATGCAAGTGCCTGCTATCCGCACTTTGCAATCTTGAGGAATATTGTATAAGTCGAAATGATCTTCCAAATCCTCGAGAAATTTCAAGGACCCCTCCAAACCATTGAAAGTAATTGCTCCAACGTGCGGCACGAAATGTGCAAGCATTTTGCTTCAGTGAGAGGAATGAAATACCTCAGGTACGACCCGCGACTCACAGTGAGATGAAGCTGGTGAATGACGAAATTGTGAGGAATGCCTGGGTACTTGCAAATCATTGACATCAAAGGTAGACCCACAGGCTTCCTGCAAATTGTCGAAAATAACACCACCTCCACCGGAACTTGATTCAGGTTGAAATAGTGAAGTTTTCTCAGGTAATGAAGACATAGTCAATAAGTGTCAGTACCTCGTGTTCAAGAAATGTTCGGGCGCCAATTATAATGAATAGGCTTCGCCTCTGGACGTGTCGTGCAGGAAAGCTTACGTTAAGTTACGTTAGGGTTATTGAAAGGTTACTTGACGTAGCTAAAGTGGGCTTAATCATCAAAGTGCTAGAGTTTGTTTAGGTAAGACACTCAATGAAATCGACTTAACGGCCAAACAGAGGTCTGACAATAAAATGAACTAAGAAAACGTACTCACTTTTAACTTCTTATTGGTAAACTCCTGGTATTACTCAATACACATTCCTATATAACACAAGTACTGTTAAACCGAACTTTCGTAGAATCGCATCACAATAATTAGGAAGAACCTATCCTATACACAACGAACCTTTCGTGCATACTTGAGCTCGCCTATATATACTGCATACCACCACGTCATGACTTGCACTCGTTGCCACATATAATTCAGCGGGAGAAATATTATCTCGTTAAGTGAAAAGATAATTTGCATAGGAAAATAAAATAACAAGAGATAGTAAAATCAAAAAGAAACTGAATCTAGTGTATACGTTACAGGTACTCATGCTATTTGACGAGAATTTTTAAAGGGTCATAAATTTAAAAAGTGGTCAAAACTATTTCTTTTTTGAATTGTTTTGAACGCTAATCATCCAAAATTTAATCTGAATTTCTATTTTGTTGAAGTTGAAATATTTGAAGTATCTGATATGAGGTATGAAAAGATGAGAAAGTATGGCTTCATGCTGCAAGGACACCGCCCTGCTCATAACAAACTTAAAGAGATAGCCAGAATCCCACGCCTCTGACCACCCCAGCTCAGGGATGGTAGATTGCGATGACTAATATGTATTGAAAATAATCCTGTGGTATACTGATATTTTCATTGCAAGTTTTGGTGTATTTTTAATATATGTAGTAAATCTCCAATCTTTACCTATTTCATTAAGTCACCCTTATATTTTTTGATGACTGGAGCTTAATTTAGTTTTATCTCAGAAAAATAACTTCAGTAGAATGTTATCCTTCCTTTTCATTACAAATCAAGTACATTTAAGTAATATATGTAGTTAAGAATATTACAGTTAAGTGTTAAGTAATACAGTTCAGAATTTTTACAGTTAATTAAATAGAGTTAAGAATGTTTGTAGCAAATATGCAAATCTGTGAACAATGGTTAAGTCACATCAGCCCTGACCAAATTCAGAACTAAGAAACATAACATAAAATGTTATTTTTTATACATCACTTACTATAATTATGAATTCGCAACACAGTTCTCACTTCCCACAAAATCTGTTCTTCTCTCACTTGTAAATTTAAGAAACGCAAATTATTCATTATTTCAGAACTACTTCCTTTCGCTTAGTTCTCCGATTGTTGCTTTTGGAGTCGCATAAAACCCAAATTGTGAAAAATAATGTGGTGAAATGCGCCGCATGCATATCACGAAGAAGACGTCACTAGTGATAAAGGAGTGCAGAGTGCTGACAGCTATCATGTTGCCGTACCTCCGTAGCGGATGAAAGAAATGCTTTGCTGGAATTCCCATTAATATCCGATCTCTGTCACCTCAAGGAATTTTTTTTATTGGAGGTTTAACGACCACCGTGAGCAATTCAATGGGATATAAGCAGTCGCCCGTCCCTAATTTAGGGTCACTGGTTCCAGGGAAGGGAGAGAGCCAGTGCCGTAAGACAAACACAACATCCATGCCTCACCGGGATTCGAACCCGGACCCCTTTCGGACGAATGATCAAAGGTCATCGCTTAGACCACTGCGCCACCGGGGCGGCGACAGAAATGGTATAAGACGAGTAAGTATATCGAAGCTTATCACTACGTATTAAGCAGTGCAGGGCGTTACATCCAAACTTGCAAATTGAGAACCATGTACCAAGATATCAGACAGGGATAAGCTAATATTGGTGAGGATTGTACAATGAGAGTCCAAAACCTCGACAACGTAAAGAGCATCAAATTCGAATGAGAGTCGCAATTATCCCATTTCCGCCTTAACAGTTCGTCAGGATCCCTGTCGTTCCGGTATTTATGGCCCTGCTGCACTCGACTAATATCTGATTACCATAATTAATGCAACAAAACGTTTAATGTGGTGCAAAGCAGATGAGAAATGGAATGTTTATTATTGCCAACGCTTCATCTGATCTGATTAGTCGCGCTTCACTCTTTTTCCTCATGACTGGAACAGTATGCGTCTGGGTAAATTACCATACTACTCCATCTGTTTGGTTCCGACTCTGATACATGAAGCATAACTTGAATCTGTGGGTTGTCATGCATCCCTTAAGGTCATTGGTTATTCTGAAAATTCGTGTCACATCTGCATAGTATACATTTTTTTTGAGGAACACCTGCAATCAATCAGTGTTGCACGTGTCGTCTCCTATTGATCGTCCATGGATTTAAATATCACTAATTCACTGGTATACTGACGGAAACCTATCAAGTACTGGTTGCCAGCGCATGAGGAAGGGATCTAGCAGCTATCTTAACCTTAGCCACCGTACCTCAATATTATTGAATACAGTATTTTTACGAGAAAAATCATCCTAAATCCTATCATCGTATGTGCAAGACACCTCTAAATATATTACACTTTGAAATTCTTCTGCTCTGATAGCTCGATAAGAGCCTACAGCTTATAAAAAAACGTTTCCTACAGAGAATATGTTCCCATTTTTTTTAAAACTACCCGTTAATTAGAATTGCAGTTTAACGAAAGAAAGAATCTTTTCCAAAGTTGTTAGATATTTCAACCTATATGAGGCATTTCATTTTAAATCACATTATACATGTCCAACATAAAATTAAGAGATCATCAACGAAATTCACTATGACTTAACCCTTTAACGACCATAACAACCAGAACGCCCGTACATACAAACGGCCACTGCCACCCGAAACGCCTGTCATGTGTGAGTCAGATTTGCTACTCTTGCTCATTCTTCAAATTCTTTTGACCTACGAGAGACCAGCAGATTTCACCCTCAGTCAATATTGTTGTTATTAAACAAACAAGTTAACCAACAGGCAGTTTCGGGTTGTTATGGTATTTACAGTGAGACACGATTTTGGGCTCATGGTCGTTAAAGGGTTAAGTGCAATTTGGAGAAAAGTCGAGCCGAATATCAGGCTCTAAGACACAAAACAAAAACCAAAGCAGTGCTTTGGCGTGGCAGCAGGAACATGTGAGCTCCGTAAAGTCATATGATATTGCACTACATCAAAGACTGCGTTGAGTGTTCCTTAAAACATCTGAGTATGCATAGTTTTACTCGCAACTGCCGCAATGCTTAAGGAAAAGCGAAACAATATACTGTATATTAATCGAGAGGATTCCGCTAATTGCCAGTTTACTACAGTAAATAAGTTTGCGGTCGTTCAACCTAATGAGATCAACCAACATTCCAGAGCAGACGAATTTACAAGTAACTAAAAGTTTACCTTTTTAGTATATATAATTTTCTTTTACAATTTATTACTGAAAATATCTGGATTTTATACCGTATGAATTCCAAAAGCAGATTTTCTTAAAACGGACTATCTGGTCGACACCATAAACCATTGATTTCCTAAAAATGATTTTTCGTGTTTATTATAAAAGATTTCGTGGTTTGTTTTTGAATCATATGTTAAGACATCGTACCAAAATTTCCCTTTCAATAAAATTGTTAAATTAATTGCATATACCCAGCGTGTCCCGTGCGAGTTTCTTGTTGTACTTGAGGATGGATCTGTAAAAGACAGATCCGAAAGATCTCGCACATTGTTTTACTTATTTTAACCTTTTAAACAGGTTTTAAGTTTCGTAAGTAAAGATGTTTTCACAGCTTGCGATTTTTCAACTTGGTTTATTTCGTGTTGAAATGGTTACTTCTTGTTCTTCGTGCTTAAGACAGCAATATGGTCTACCGGTAAATCTTAATTAGCAAGACAAAAACTTCCACTCCTCGTGAAGGACAGCTGCCTTTGAAACAGGTAAGTTTTTACTATTATCGCCCAACCTTGTCAACTCACGGTGAACTCTCACATGAAGCGTGCTGTCAAGACATTCTACAGGACCTCTAGAGAACTGGCAGGGGTGCAGACTCACCTCAATTTCTTACAAAATTGCCGTTCCCTTGGTGTCACTCCAAAATTCTTGCGCCTCAGAACCACGCCAACGTCCTATCGATATTCCAAAATTTTGTCCTGTGCGGAAACCAGACGCCTTTCTGCAGAAATGCGTGCAAATACAGTCTGGTTGATCTTTTTAATAGGAGGTCTTATAATGTATATGGTTTTCTGGTAAAATATGCTCCGCCTTTGAACTTCGATAAACTCATCATTGTACATTTCCCCAAGGTGGAACGTCAAGTACAGCATTACCAGTACAGACAACTGCAAACATTACGTCTTTTGGTCCATGAATCTACGTGCAATAGACCCTTAGACTGTAAACCCATACTTGGGAAATCTCCCGGTGCCGTTGTGAATCTTAGTTCACGCCAGTTATCTGAGGAGGAGTTAAATGCACTTAACAGAGGTTTCAAGTTTTCCTTCCCGGTACTTAACCCTGAATCATTCCAGTTTATTACCCATGTTAAACAAATCATCAAAACCTTACCAAAACCAGTTCAAGACCCTTTGCAGTTTAAAATAGCTTCTGCAGATAAATCTCAAAAAATAGTTATCCTTGATAAACCTGTTTACCACTCAAAAATGATACAAGATATTAATTAAATCACGCATACTCTTATCACGCGTACCCCAACACCTGCTACCGTCACAGCACTCAGTAAAATTAAAAACAGCAAGTCCCTTCCACTATCTATTGATGAGCATATGCACCCACCATTTGGACCACGTAATGCTAAATTGTTCGGAACAGTTTAACTACATAAACCAAATCAACCAGTCAGACCTTTAGTGTCTGGCTACACAAACCCAACGCGTAACTTGGAAAAAATCACATGCATCCCTCCTACCCCACTAACTCAACAATCTAGGTATTCAATTCACCGTTCTACTTAAGCCCTAGATAGAATACATACTGTTCATTCTGACTTGCCATTCTTAATGGCAAGCCTTGATGTTGTTCCCTCTTTCCCAACGTCCCTGTGGAGACAGCCATAGATTTAATCACCCCACAGCTACCTAGCTTGGCCTTACAACCTTCTGAATGCAATGCCATTGTATCAGACATCACTCTTATTAAAAATTGAACTTATTTTAAGGTTAACAATATCATTTATCGCCAAGATTATGGTACATCAATGGGATCACCTCTTTCTTTCATATTGGCCGAGATTGTCTAAGAACATGTTGAAAATACTGTACTTACGAATGGACTTTTCCAGCCCCTGCTTTACACCCGATACGTTGATTATGTTTTGTTACTTTGGCAATACTTCCTTCCTGATTTACGTGGCTTTACAGAATCCCTTTGCTCCGTTCTCACTTCGATTGCCTTCACCTTAGAAATTGAGTCTTCTGATTCCTTGCCTTACCTGGAAAAACTGTGAAGCGCATCCCAGAGGGCCGCATTCATACTTCAGTTTATCGCTAGCCAACGTTTGTTCCAGTGATGATCCCATATAACTCGTTTACTCCTAACAGTTATAAATCCGGTTCACTACATTTCCTGATTCGTCGAGCCTATACACACTCGTCATCAAACTCTGGTCTCTCACTAGAACTTCAGCACATTTCCACCATGGCCGAGTCGTCCGGATATCCTCATCGATATTTCATTAAAACTCTTCGCAAATTTCAGCGCCATAGTTCCACAACACTCCTAACCCTACGTGAATTGCCTGTCAACAGGTTTGTTGGCTCTATTCCTTACCATCCCACCATAGTATCCACACTCTATAGGACTTGTCGTGTGTTCAACTACAGTTTCGTCATTTCTTCTAAACGCCTTTTCAACTTGGTCAAGTCTGATCGTGACCATGTCTCAATCATGTAAAAATATGGTGTATAATCCATGCTACTATAATCTGTTGATGACTCTCTCCCTATGATAGCCTACAGCGGATCAACTTGTCGGTCACTCGTGGTGAGAATCTCAGAACATAAATACAATATTCGCACCCATTCATCCGCAAAGGCTTTAGCCCGGACAGTCAACAAAGGCGATTATTTCCTACTATGGAACGATGCTGAATTACTGTGCTCGGCCAGAACTAAAACTGCAGTGCTTTTTTGGAGAGTTTATATATTTATGATTCTGCCGAACAATGTTGTAATGAAGAAACCCCGTAAATCATACCTGCTCCCTGGAGGTTCCTGTTGGAGAATCCCACTTGTACTGTAAATATGTTTTGATTACTTACTTAATACCATTTATATTTCTTTTCATGCATTTGTACATATTTTCATTTGTTACTTTCTGTGTAAAGCATATCCGACCTTGTTGTACGGCGCATGCGTTGTATCTTGCTGTTGCGCAGAGGTGCGTATATAAGTCAGCGTGCCCGTGTGAGTTTTCCTGTTGTGCTTGAGGATGGGTCTGTAAACGACAGACCCGAAAGATCTCGCACATTGTTTTAATCATTTTAACCTTTTAAACAAGTTTTAATTTTCGTAAGTAAAGATGTTTTCACAGCTTGCAATGATTTGACCTGGTTTATTTCGTGTTGAAATGGTGTTATGTCTTGTTCTTCGTGCTTAAGACAGCAATATGGTCTACCGGTAAATCTTAATTAGTACGACAAAAACTTCCACTCATCGGAATATTTTCATTATGCAAATGCACAATACCGTCACATAACAACTTTAGGACTTTGGAAAGGAGTTTATTCTGAGGATTTAAGAAATTTACTCTGCATGTGATAGTTTTCCTCATATTTGAGATTCCACCACCACTTTTACTCATTACCGCTGATTGATGTACATTGTTGTCTGCTCGTAAAAATTCAAACACCCTAAACTTAGATCATTCTTTGAAGTTTTAGAACATAGCAACGAAAAGTCTAAATTTTGTCGAAAGATAGTTACTTTACTTAATATCTCCGCATCACGTCTTTATTACCTAATTTCACGAGGGTTAAAATCATTTGGCCTGCACCTGTATTTCAAATAATTCTTTTCACAGAATTTAAGTCTTTTCTCAATATTTCGCATTCAGTGATATAAATTTTAAGATCCATATTACTGTGCGTTTTAAAAATTTCGTGCATGAAGGACGTGCGTCAATCCAGAAAAATATGTACGGAGGAAGAAGTGCAATGCAACATGATAATGTCCTTTAAAATGAGCGGGAAACCGCTGTTGAATTTTTTACTTCGCCCTCGCAGTAAGTGTTCATATTTTAGTTAAAAATTATACCTTTTATTTCTAGGAATTTATTGATAAATAAGTAACGAAATCTTTTGTTATTAAATACGAACAGAACAAATTTAACCTCAATTACTACATTCTGCAATGCAAGTTGAATCCTATAATCACCATAGCATGGTGCATATTCTGGAATATAGAATTTAACATAAATGTAGCTTTTATGTGGTATTCTGGAAACGGTTTTGTTTGCAAACAAAAAAAAAGTAAGTTAATAGCTAGCGAAAAGTATAGAAAATGATTTAGAAGAATGTGATTTTCTTCTTTCTTCTCGAAATGCTAATGAAAATTAAGACCCTCACATATGTATGTATCATTTACTCCAAGAATGAAAATTCTTGGTAATTCGCAATGTGCAGAACTGAAATTTATTTTTTATTTATGTTTTTTTTATTATATTGCAAGATTTCCGACACAGGGTATCTACGGTATGAGGGTTTCAAAATTTCGAATTAATTTTCATTTTTGATATGATTAATTTTCTCATCCAAATGTATTACATGAAAGAAAAATAATTTTACTGAAAGTAAGAGAATACGTGATAAGTTGGGAACGAAAGTAAGATTATTAGGTGAGATTAAACTCACAGGCTGTATGAAATCCTGCTTTAAAAGTGTGTTTCCTTAAATCATGCGGAGGACATAGTTTAAAAAAATAAATGTTTCCCTTTTAATCCGAATTTAAACGGACGCAAATATTGAGCTGAAACTATACGATTTTGTAATTTCGTAGTGGGATACAAAACGCAAACGGAATATTTTCATTATTCAAATGCACAATACAGTCACATAACAGCTTTAGGAGTTTGGAAAGGAGTTTATTCTGAGGAGTTCAAAAATTTACTCTGCATGCGATAGTTTTCCTCATATTTAAGATTTTATCATATCTAATGAAAAGTATATCTTCTAAAAGGAAAAAAATCGTAATTATGAATGGGTCAACATGTTTACATATCGAAATGATATGTAAACATGTTATTCAATGTAAAAAGAAATGAATAAAAATGCTTTTCTTCCAAGAAACATTCAGTTACTAATTCAGAAAAAATGAAGACATTGGAGACATAGAACTGCGTATTTTTTAACTGTTCATATCTCCGATCGATCAAGATATTCGGACTTCCAATTCATAGCGTAATGCATTATTTAACTATAAATACCTAAACAAGCGATTCGTTCGAAAAGGACAAATTAGCAAATTGAGACAATGAAGAACAAATCTTTCCCGAAAAGAATCGATTCCGCAAGAGAGCCGATTTGTTGAAGGAATCACTCAGGATTGATTTTGGTATACATCAAAATTTCACCACGGCCTGTTAATGAGGTTCATGTTCTAGACATGAAATCTTACCATCTTCAAAATTGTAAAAATGCAAAAAATTACGTGAACGTTTTGAAACGATACAACAAGAAAACGGAGGAACAAAATTTCCGTAAGAATTTAACACAAATTTCTACGTAAAAATCGTCCACTAAACTGGAAACCATAAACGAAAGAATGGATCCTTCTCATGTTCTTTTTACTAAACGCTAATATTTCTCAAAAGCGGAAGAATCCCTGACTGAAACGAAGGAGGTTTTTCCATCCAGAATCCACTCCGAGTCGCAAATCGTTCTCTAAACCGGAAGGATAACTGACTGAAACGAAACACACGGTCCGAACGAATCTTTTTAGAGAGTCGAATGAATTCTGTCACATATATCGATTTTCCTATCTGTTCTTCTAGATGTAAAACACCTAAAATCGTTGAAGATAGAAATGTTACTGCTATTAAAACAATTGAATTTTTGGTGAGCCATTTAGAAAATATGAACAGTTTTTATACCTCTCATCAGATATACTTCCACGTTTCAGCAGTGCATATAAGAAAAACAACAAAATCTAAAAGTTGTAATGGTTGATGCTTCAAATGATGAACAAAAATGCGTGATTTTGTGAGCGAAAGCAAACGTCAGTTACGCTAATAATTTCAAAACGTCTTTCAAAGGAGAGCAGCAGTTCACGAAGCAAAGTCACAGATTTGGTTTATTCGAAAAAAGAGCGCACTGTAATATAAGACATTATAATGATTTGTTAAATTTTGAAGATTTTGCGATTTCTAACTTCGCAGGAAACAACATTTGTAGAAATGAAATTTTCGAATATGACTAACAGTGAAAGAAAAACGATAAACGCTCTTCTACACGTATTACTTTGCATATTTATTCAACTTTCAAGTTTTTACACTAGATCATCCTGAAAAATGGGCGATTTTGCCTTTACACATAATTTATTTTAAATTCTAGCAACATAATCCTGTAAAATAGAGTCTGCGTTTTGTTAAAATTATATTCTATGTCTCTTAGGTTTTGAATTTAGGCTACCGAATCTTGACAGCTAAGACACAGCCAATGAAGCTATACCGTATCGTGACTCTGGCTGGACATAAAACTTCTATTCATCTTATTCCAAAATTGATTTAACAGTAACTCTTTTCGTCCTTAATTATCTTGCTGAAATTTGTTGTATAGATACCACTTAAGAAAAATCTGAAAAACTGTAAGCGTTTCTGTTTAAGGACTGCAGTGCTTTCTGTTGCATTACTGCGTCTTCACAATTGCAATTCTAACCCTGGCACACTGTGCACGATTATTGTTTACACATTAACCGAAAGATCGCAGCACATAAGCCTTTAATCCTGTATATTAGCTACGATGTGTTCGTAGTTCTCCTGATTTACAGAGGGTCCGTTATATATTGTTTGGACACCCTTTATTGCTCAGTTTGCAGGTGCTCTTTACTTTAAGGTGTGGAACTGGAAGAAGTTTTTTCCATTAATTTGCAAGGGACAATCATCTGTGCATTCCCCGTTGTTAAATGACAGGAAGTGCTTTCTATGTCAAAAATATGTTTCAGGCGTCAGCAAACCATATTCTGAATGGATCTGGCGTATCGTTTTGAACAATTCGTGTCGCAAGAAGCACGTTTCAAAGATTTTTCAGATTTGTTTTCCCGTACACTAGGGACGTGGTAACTTATTCCTCATGGCAAATCTGTTATGTGCATTTATAAACGTAACAGATTTGAACAGACAGGAAGTTAGTGTACTTGATTTATTCTTCTACATAGACAGACTCCGATCCATGAGAAAGCGAACCTTTTCCTCTGCAATACATATTTTGCAGATGGTACACATGCAGGTTTAAGAATTTCTTCAAATTCCACACCTTACAGCAAAAAAATGGGGGTAGGCTGTGTCCGGGACTCACACGCAGGATTTATTTACGTGGGCACGTGTTTGACATTAAAGGGTTGCAGGCATAAGGCGGTTGATAAATGAAAGTAGAATGCAATTAGACTATACTTTTATTTATTAAAGGGTGATGATATGAGAAGTTACAAACATATGGCATACAATTCACAAATACATGTACAAAGGTTAAGTCGATACAAATATTACCTAAGTTAGTGGTGGATAATTTATATAAGTCAAGTCGAAATTGTCTTTCAGAAATTGAGTAAATTCATCTAGTGATGTTTGCGAAACGTTGGGATGAATGAAAACAGAACTAAGTGTGAAGCGAGTTTGAGCAGACACTGTCACATCAATAAGACGCATGTCACACACATAAGCATCTTCAATTCTCAATCTGTTGTTGACTGAGACATTTACGGATTGGTCATCCGTTAGACTATTGATGATTCTGCAAATGGCAACTTCCTGCACAGTTCGCTTTGTGGGTGAAGTACTATGTTTGGAAGCGGATGTTCGTGTTGGGCTATTACCCTGTTTATTTTCGTCTTCAATTCGAAACCGGGCAAACGTTTGGAACGAGAATCATCCATCCAAGTTTCACTCACTGCCAAGTAATCCATTGTTTCACATGTACTAGCTGTAGAAGTGCTTGGTTGTGGCTCCACGCGTTACACCGCTCTGGTTATTGTTGTCTGCCTATAAGCACTTTATCGTTGTGCATTAGTCGTTGTGGGCTTACTCGACTCCTTTTGAGTTCTTTCTTTTGATATACGTTTGTAGTATTTTGAATCGGACTTTTGGTACAAATATTTAGACATTTTGATTTTCTCACAAATATGTTTTCCTTTATGACTTATAAAAAAATATTAAATTTTTATAAATTATTTGTTTTTAGATAGATCTCTTACAGACGAATCGTTTCAGACGAAAAACCCATACGTACCTCTAAGCGATCTCTAGGTATACTGATTTCAATGCTGTTGACTCAGAATATTCAACCCAAAGTGGCGGACGCCCTCTCCTATCACTGTGCGTGCGCATGACTTAGAAGTTGAATTTTAAGAATCATTTGTGACTGCTCTTTTTTAAACTTGAAAAAAATTTTCAAGTTTTCGGATTTTATCTGACTTACCATATTTGTCACATTTACGCCAAAAATCGGATTGCCATCTTCAAAATTTGTATTATATGGCGTAATCCCGTATTTCTTTCAGATTTTATCTATTTCTCATAATTAAGAAATTACAGCATTTGATCAATCGTAAGAAGTTATGTCGGTTAAGTTTTTCTAGAAGGTATCCCCATGGTACTGATATTAAATACCTATCCACGTTAAAATTTTATGTGGAATAAGTTGATTTTTGTAAAAATATAAAGGGTAATAACTTCATATTTGATGTGCTGCGAAATGTCTTCGATATCCACGAAAATCAAATTTAATATAATAAAATTCCTGAAAATAAAAATAAAAATGATATTCAAAAGCTCTCGTGAGATATTGCGCATGACTCAATTTTTAGCGGTTCTATCCAGAGAAGTTTTTATTTTTTCAAAACACCTCCTTTGAGCTGTGATATAAAGCTAGTAATTTATTTTGAAAATAAAATTAAAAAATTTATTGTGTGAAAATTTGAAAATGTTAATAAAAAAACCGAATTGGAAAAACGCTGGCTTCCAGTCTGAGCTGGTGGCGAAGCACCATGATGTCAAATTAAACGCGAAACAGGTATGAAATTGTCACAAGATGGATCAAACACTTGCCATCGGACTGGAGATCCGGAAACGTCGTTAGTTGTACGCATTTTTAAGTTGTTCCACGGTCACCTATCTAGTTATCGTGCCGTGCTGATGTACACTCCTAGGCAGAGTTCCTTGAAACAGCAATAAGCAAATAGCATCTTTGTGTTTTAGAGACAAAATAAAAACACACATTTATTATAGCAGAGGCTCATAAAGTAAGGCTCCAGTTCAATGTAGCAGGCAGCATACTTTACTTTTGCGAAAAAACTGCCTGCTGGAATGTATAATTTTTTGGCCATGAATCATGTTCTTCAGGTGTGTTGGTGAAAAAGTCTGGATGATTGCAACAGAAATTAGCAATTGAAATTTTATGTTCTGCAATGCATAACTACCCAGAAATGTTCGTTGCTGGAGATTAAACAATGAGAAGCTCAGTTCACGCTGGCTTTTCATTTCTACTGCACTCAATCATGGCGGATACACAAAGTGCAGTCATTCATTTCATTAAAAATTTAAAGATGTTTCAATTCAGCTGCGTCTTCTCAAGGCTTAAAATTCAGCCCTTAGGATATTGAAACCCCAATAAAATATTACATTCCGCTGAATACACCAAATGTACCGCTGATGTTATCAGTTCATCGTAACCTCATGTAATGTATGTAACACTTTTTCGGGTTTCAAAAATTCCCGTTTAATAGATACATATTGTAAAACGTTAAAAACAAGCCGCAAGAGAGAAAAATGAAACCTTACACGCGAAGGAATTTTTGGATAAACTTCAGTCGTCACCTAGGTCACAGGGATCGGCTTAAAGTTTCACTTATCTTCTATATCTAAAAAGCAATTTCTGGCATTTCAACTAAAATGGAGGAATAACCGCATTTTGCCATTCTCGTGATATGATCATTCTTTCTAGATCGATCGTTCGCATGAAATGACCTTTCCTTAGCGTTTTATGGGCACATACTATATTTAACTTAACTGAAATGCTGCAAGGCATTTTTTAACAGAAAGTGGAAGATCTCGTCATCATATAGGAAAGAAAGAATCAGTAATGTTTTGTAGAGGAGCATATCAGAAGCTTTTCCCGGTTAGAGAAATATCAGTCTGTGTGAAATAAAAAACACAGAAGAAACAATAAGATGCATAGCCCATTTCATCTTCTCTGTATCGTAATTCAGTGGCTGGCATAAAACTTCTAATGAACTCTACTGACCACATGAATCAATACCAGCCAGTTTTGCAAATATGGAAACTAATACGTAACAGATGCTAGCAGCACCAATGCATAATTCAGAGGTAAGAATACAACAAAGCATTGCAAAGTGTAAATGTTACCGCAGAGGGAATTTACGCAGAATGCTCTCAGAACGTATTGTAATCGCAACAACGAGTTACGTGAACCTGTCCCACATGCTTTTATATGTAGAATCTGAGTAAAAACAAATAGCAAACAGCCAGGCATACTCCTCTACCATTTATACGAAACGATTTGGGAAATGTAGGATATGATATCTGAATAATTGTTAGTACTAACAAATAGGACAAAACTGATAAAAGCGTTGAAGAATACAGACCTCCTACTGCTCCTTACCATTAACGGACAAGCGCTTCGTTTCGAGAAGGCTTGTGTGAATGTGTATCCTTGCACGCTCCTTGCGTGAAGGGAATATACCTCCATAGGAGATAGAAGTGGAGAAAGCCTTTCGATGCTGTGACATTGCTTCCCACGCTAATAACTGATCTCCAGTAGTCCACAAAGTTGCATTACATCAGGGTTTCTCTTTAAAGCTGCAATATTTTATCATAGCCAATGTATTAACTTATAATTGGTGTTTGAAGTTTCGGTGCAACTTATGTTTTAACCGACATAATAAGTTGCACAATATATGTTGTATTATGACTTATACCGACACTTGTCAATGTGTAAGCATTTATCAATATTTTTTTCCTCATTGGAAACTCTTAAAAAATAAAACCAAAGCAGAAGGTTCAGTGATATTTAAATTTAAAACTACCGACACTTTGAATGAATTACATTTTCGTTTTTAAAGAATTTTATTATTTATAACAAATAAGCAAATAGCATGGCGATTGTCATTTACCCAAGAAAGGCTTCAGCTTTTCTTCATCCAATCCATGCTCCACATCAGAATTTGTAGAGTTTGTTAGGGTTTACGGATTATATCATGATTTTTGCTCACGAAGAACCTGGGTTTTGGTTTCTCATTGGAATATTCCTCTCCTACGTAGAGACATCAGGAAAGACCTTATCTGCATAATGAAATGAAAGAACGAACATGATATATACCCGGGTTTGTTTTTATGATATTTCAGAGTCAGAGTTATTACAAGGGAGTCATTGGGAACGACATGTCTTGAAAAACTTCCTTTGGCTTGTGGTACGAGGACAAACGTTTCACGTTAAGGAAGTTCAGAGCATAACATGGAAAGTGTAATGAAATTTCCTGGATAATATGTGATGAGATGAATCAGGTAAATGATTGAAGCTTCAGTTAATGCCGAAATATATTTGTAATAAATAAATAGTGTGTCTTTAACAGATAACTGTGATGAAAACAAGTTTCTGACAAGATTTTTATTGAAAATGAGTTTAAAATTTATACATGCGATATCGAAATATAAGCGAATTGATTATCTTATTTCTCACGGCAGAATGTTTGCTGTGTTATGTCTAAAACATTGTGAATCGTAGACTACGAAAATAAAATGCACATAACAGATTTTGCCATGTTTCTGTAAACCGATCGGACATTAGGCAACATTTTAGGTGCCTGTCGCGAATCAGCATCCGAAATTGTAAAAATACTATCAGTTATCATATATCTCAACAAAAAATCGACTATGGTAACATTTATTAACTCTGAATTAATATACACAGTTGAAAATATATCGCCAATTTCTGATAACTGTGTTAAAGGGTCACGCAATACGTCACTGTGTCATGTGATAATTTGTAGGAATTTTGTGCTATGTTATTCATTATTTTATTAAAAATTAAATTTACATATATCTAAAAATCATAAAGGTTTTCAATGTCTTGTAGTAAATCTGATTTTTGTTTAGCGAGTTGAACTCGCCAGAAGTGTTCCAAATGATTCGGGAAAGCTATTTGTACAGTGCCTAAAGTGATATGAGGTTAACTATTAATACTTACGAGTGGATGCTGAAAACTTCTCGTCTTAGCAAACTTCCTGTAAATATTGCATTATTTTGTCAATGCCGTTCAAAAGAGTGTTCTTTTGTATTGTAAATTGCCAATTTCAGACTAACAACTCTTTTTTTTTTGCAGATGTTTGACGTCCTGAAGTAAATCATGTCAATGCAAAGTGTTGAATTTTGGAATTTGGAACTCCGGGATCTCATGAAATTTCTGTTTCTGCAGAAGAAAACTGCAAAGGAAATCTAATCTGTGAGTGTCGCAAAGATTAAGTGACAAGTGGCTTTCATAATCTACTGTGAAGAAATGGTGTGCTAACTTTCTGCGTGGAGACCTTAAGACCGAAGATGCAGCAAGATCTGGGGGCTAACCTTCCAAAGTGGCAAGCTCGTAGATAGCGCCACGGTAGCACTTCACCTCTCCTCCGCTCTTCCAGGACTAGAGAATAAGGAAGGGCTGGCCCACCAGGCAGTCCAAAGCAAGTCGCTTTGCTGGGGTGGACGTGACGTCACTGCGAGTACACTCACGATTTGGGATGCTGCCTTCGAGGGCAGAAGTCATAGCTGTCGGAGTTAGCTGAACACTTTTGCACGTATTATATTTTCTTTACACAACTCTGAACGTTATATATATATATATATATATATAGTAGCAAGTAACGTTTTTGCTTATTTTATCGGAAGGCGTAAATAACAAGAAAGAGAAACATTTATTAACATACCTGTATAGTTAAAAAGGAGGAAGATATTCACCAGGTTTAGATATTGACGTCGTCGTGCTACGTTTTTTAACGACTGAGTTTATCCATTTGGTTTTCTTTTGATTTGATTTTCTTTCCGACACTAAATCTTTGTTGTGATTAATTTACCAAATGCTGATCAGTGTTCGTATGCGCCAATAAATTTTCACAGCTTCATTGCAGGTGCCAGGAAATCTTTCTTCTATTACAGTTTTTAATTTTCAAATTATTCCTTTCTCTCGAGAACTCACTGTCCCGTGAATTGACTTAAAAATTATTTCAAACTGATCTACCGTTCTCATCCACTTTGGAGAAGGCACCGTTAGTCTCCCGAATGATAAAGCTTTAATCCATTGAGCAGGTGGAAAATCTTCGGCATTTCTAGAAATTGTTCCGAGGGAGGGATCTTTATCACGTAAGCGATAGGCAATATAGCCTGCGACATAACTCAGAGCTTGTTTCTGAGCATTACATTGCTCATTTTGAACTGTTTTAAGTATGTCATCGTCCCAATCTTGCGGCCATGGCTCATTACAATTTTTTTCTAAAGCTTCTAAGTCATTTGCGTTTATTTCTCAAGATACTTCATCAAGAATTTCTTGATTATCAGCTGTAGTGAAAGCTTCTTTTAGTAGCTCTGCTGTCAAATAATTTTGAAGCGTTTTACCTTCTTGTAACTCTGTATTAACTTTTTGGAAAAATTAGGCAATTTATTTGCCAGCAAAATGTGTTTTAAAAGGACTAATAAATTCCGTAGGTGAGGGGTGGTCGTAAAAAGCACCTGTGCCTCTTATTTGACAGAACAAATTCTCCTAGGCATCTTGAGTCAAACGAGTAGTTAAAATGTAACGGACTCCACGAAGCGTTAAATCCTCGTAGAGACCCAGAAGAGAAGATATTGATACAAGAATGCCTTTTTGGAAAGGTAGCATATGTTTTCTCCCGATAACTCTGAGATTCAGTATTTCTGACTTCATTTTGCTCAGGATTTCCTTTTGTTGTATAAAAAGGGGGTTAATACCAAAACCTGCTTTTAAAGGTTTGCTATTGTCAGGGTATGGGTAAGTGCTATTCATAATGTCAAAAAAATGAATCTACTAAACTGAAAAAACCCAGCGCTTTTATGCTCTGTTTGATATTCACTATCCTTGGCAGTGGTAACTGAAAACAAAGTTTTTGCTGTGCCTACTTTTTGCCTCTCGTTCCCTTTGATTGCTATATAGCACGGCAGCAATTTAGGACACAACTTTTTCTCCCCAGAATCCTTCTCGAAAACTTCTTTGATCATGCCAGTTAAGAGCACAGATCCGTCCTGCAAGACAAGTCCATGGTCTATGAAATGATTGCGTAAAATTTTCAAATAGAGAGAAGGGTCTGCAAAAACCCAAATCTTAGAACTGTCGTCCAGCGGATGATTAAAAAATGATTTTTCGGGAGAAAATAATAGTTCTTTCCACAAAGTCATACAACCACCTAAATGTGAAACAATCGCTTTTATTGTAATTCGTGTTTTTTCAAGGTTTACAATTATTTCAAACACAAGCCTTTTATTCACTGTACGTTGAAAGTCAAAATACACTTGTTGTTTCCAGGAAGACAATATTCCTCTAGCCAAAACAACTAGCACCTTTGAGTACGGACCTAAAATCTGGCCCATTCCTCTATCGTAACACACTTTACTATCAACGTGTACTTCATCAAAGCTTAAGACACAGACTTTGTCATTTTCGGAAAGGGTTTCCCTATTTTTCCGCATAAGGAGGAAAATATTATGCAGAATTCCGGGATGACACCTAAATTTAAAACACCGTCGCTTTAACGTGCTAGCACTTGGCAAAGGAATGCCAAATTTACACTTCCAAAATTCGTAAGCTTTTTTTAAATAGCTCCAGTTACTATTCCTCTAGATATATATTCTTCTGTCCATTTGTTAATAATTTTTTGTGTTGCGAAGAACTTTATCTGTGTTGGTGTAACAATTTTCCTGAGGTTCATTTCCATCTGTTCAAGTATTTTATTTTTCATATTAGCTTTTGACAGGGCATTTCGTATTAGCACAATTTCTGCTCTCTTATTTCGTATGTTGATATTTTTTTGACGCAAAACTCGAACAGTATTTTTGTGTTTGCTTTTCAAGCTACGTATTTGTCGTTCCAGTACGTCAAGCTTTTCGGTGAGAATTTTGTTCTGACTTCTAACCTCTGAGCAAGACATGCACTGAACTGATGCATACTTTTCTTCTGAATATCCATTGTCAGAATTGCAAGCAACTTCATCAATGTGTAACTTTTCAGGACTTGGCTCCGGAGTTCGATTCAATGCCCTTATACGGATATCTCTCTTAATTCTTCTATGTTCTCGACTTGTATGTAGCGTTGATTTTTCATTCGGTAAATTCAAACTGGGAACAGCTGTGAGTTTCAGAATTTTTTTTTTTTTCGGGAAGCCCAAGCAGGGGATTTCGCATGTCATCTTTGTAGTCTGAATTTTGGAAATGATCACTACATATTCTTGCACTTCCAACTTTAAACTTGTCAGCACGCTTACACTTAACAATCCATTCTTTTATCACATTAACATTTGAAATGAAAACATGGTAAATAACGCCACGTTCTTTTGTTTTCTTATGCGTATTTGTACAGTGAGCGACAGCACAGGATGAAGGTATGTTGCGTATTACTTTGAATAATAAAAAGAAAAAGAAAAATAGACGCTAAATTTTAGTTAAAGTGAAATTTACATCAGTAAAAAACAGATGTTAATAAACAACTACATAAACCACTACCAGTAAATGCAGAGCAACAGAAATAAACTGTACAGAACGACTGGAATGTCACCATACTCCGACCCTGAGTTGGCACAGGGGTCACGAAGTGTCCTCGCAGGGACGTCACAGCGCCTTCCAATTCCCCCTCGGTCGGAGCAGGAAACTAAGACCGCTAGACAAAAGGATGAGCCAGCCCTTCCTTATTCTCTAGCCCTGCCGCTCTTCTCGTTTCACCAAAAATACGTTATAGCTAATTACGTAATTTAGTTCTCCGTCTCTGCTCCTGTGTTACGTAAGTCTTTTTTTTTTAGATCTCTGCTCCTTTGATATGTGGAAGGGGAAAAGGTTCTTTAATGAAGTTGGGAAGGATGAGGAAACCTCTATTTCATGGTGTGTTTGGACATTAATGAAGTTGGGAAAGATGAGGAAACCTCTATTTCATGATGTGTTAGGACAATACACGTGTGTTAGGACATTAATGAAGTTGGGAAGAATGAAGAAACCTCTATTTTATGGTATGTTAGGATAATTCAGGTGTCGGAAGATGCACTCTTCAGGGAATGATGAGTACCCTTCCCGTTCACTTGCTACGTGTTTTTTTATGCTGCGTATCTGAATCTGCCAAGCTGTGGCTACGCTCATTTAATTGTCAACCACTCCCTCAACTTCATTGATCCCATCACAGGGGCGCATACACAAGGAGTCGAGAACAATTTGCGCCCCTGAAACATTAGTACAGGGTGACCACAAAATGTTCTTGGCGGACCATATTATGGAATATTTATTCAGACGGAATTGCCGTCTTTCCTCAGAATATTGCTTTGAAGTCCTGATTCGTACGTTCAGGCAGTTTTTCCCTGGCAGATAAAACTTTTCTGGCTTTAATTCTGGTAGGTAGACAGTTTCATATTCATGAGCAAAACTTATTCTTCCATCATACTAAATATTTTACACATATGCCACAATGTACATTCATAAAGGTCCTTTTAAGGGACACCTTTATTCCATGTTACTCACGTGTCGCGATAACGTGTCACCATCTGTCGTCGCTTCAGAAAACTTATTCTGTGCCACATTTTGAAGGTACACCGATCTGGGAGGCCTTCAATAGTGACAACACCCGAAATTGTTGATCGTGTTCATGGCTTGAGTTTATCAGATCGGTAAGTTGCGGCTAAAACAATAGCTGATAATCTGGAAATATCCAGCGAATGTGTTGCAAGGTTCATAATTCATGAGCACTTGGATATGAAGAAGATGTAAGCGAAGTGGGTGCCCAAATCTTTGAATGCCGATTAGAAACGAAAGCGAGTGGATACTTTTAAATCAGTTTTGCAACATATTGAGGGATTTGGTGATAATCTTTCGCAGCAACTTGTCACTGTTGATGAAACGTGGTTGCATCACTACGATCCAGAGACAAAACAACAGTGCCTGCAGTGGCGGCAGTCAGGTTCTACAAAGCCAAAGAAATTCAAGACTCTAACGTCTACGTGAAAGGTCATGGCAGCAGGTTTTGGGATTGGAAATGGGTTTTACTGACTGACTATCACCCCAGAGGCCAAACAATATATGCTAAATACTATTCCAACTTGGTTTGACGATTAACGAAGGCGTTGAAGGAAAAAACGCCAGACCTGCCGAAAGGTGTTCTTCCTTTGCAGGACAGTGCACCGGCTCTCAAGGCTGGACAATGGATGTTTTAAGGGATCTGAGGTTTAGGTGCATAGACCATCCATCCTACTAACCAAAACATGCTCCATCGGACTCCTTCCTGTTTCCAAACCTAAAAAACCGTGTGAAACGGAAGCATTATTCGAATGATTCGAAGGTGATATTTACCGCACATCAGTATTTGATTGATCAGGCAAATTTTGTGGAATGGTTAAATAAACAACAGAAACGCTATGCGAAGTCTGTTAAACTTCGGAGTGAATATGTGTAATAGTGTTTAAATTTCATGGCTCTAGCCCATTTCCTTCTTGCTGAGGCCAAGAACTTAGCATTCCCTCGTACTGTTTCCCCAACGTTTTAGAAAAGTGTTACCGGGTGTCATATATACGTGATTGACTATTAATGATTATTGTCTGACATATGTTTTGGTGCAGCTATTTAAGTGTGTGTATGTATATATATTTATAGGATGAGTGGTAGTATATAATACTATTACTCGTCCTGAAAACATTATAAATTCAATAGGTGTTTCAACCATCTGCTAACGATGATATATAACTGATAATTGTACACTGCCAGACTAAATGAAGCAAAGGACTGAGGACGCACACAAAACAGAACACTTGGAGCTTCTATATGCTTTCACCATTAAACGCAAAAAAATGCACTATCTACCAACACCTAATTGGACACCTGTGATAGCAAAGGAAAACGAAGTTTATTCAACTTCAATAGTTGGTGGAACCCCCACGAGCGGCGAATACAGCTGCGACCCTCTGGGGCATACTCTCAACCAGGCGTTGTACGACGGCTGGCGGAAATTTCTTCCACTCGGCTTGGAGAAGACAGGTAATTTCCTTCACCGATTTCGGACGGTAGGGGCACCCCTTAAATCGACGCTCCAACTCGTCCCAGAGGTGCTCGATAGGGTTAAAGGCCAGGCTCTGCGCAGGCCAGTCCATTCGATTAACCCCATTGTCACCATACCAAGCCGTGGTGGACCTCGCAACATGACCAGTGGCATTGTTATCCTGAAAGTAACATGGGTCCACCCCGTACAATTGCCAAAACGTAGGAAGCGCATGGTCATCCAAAATGGTGCAGTAGTTCTCGGCGTTGAAATCTACCAGAAATTGCGACCAAGGGTCCCGTGCCATACTATTAGAAACACCCCCATAGCATAATTCCACCGCCGCCGAACTTCACAGATGGCACAATACATTCCGGCAGGAGGCGTTCTTCAGGCAGACGCCTAATCCAGACCCTGCCATCCGAACGGTAGAGGGGGAACCTTGATTCGTCGCTCCAGAGAACCTGTTTCCACTGTTCAACGGTCCAATGTCGACGTCCTTTGCACCACGTTAGCCGAGCAGCACTATTGGACTTGGTGATCAAAGGCTTGTGGGCGGCAGCACGTCCATGATAACCGAGCAGATGGGCATCCTTACGGATGGTATTCATTGAAAGAACACTCCCAAATGCCTGTTGAAACTCCTCGCGGATGTGGTCTATCGATTTGGTGCGGTTCTTCCGAGTTTCTCTGGCTAGCACCCGTCAGTTCCTAACTACCAGTTTTGGGGGTCTGCCGGGTCGGGGCACATTCAGACAGCCACCTTTCATCTTTCACTTGCCAATCACGTGGGCCACTGTCGATTTTGTGTACTTCAACTGGCTGGATATCTCACGCATGGATCGGCCATTTCTGTGATACCTGACGATTACACTTTTCTCGAAATCAGAGAGCTCCGAACTGCGTGGCATCTTGTATGCGACTGGTTGCGTTGTTGTTTCCCACACGATATTTAAAACGGAGGCCGTGACGTGTATCAGGACCACATATATCGTCGATTTCAGGGTTGTCCAATTACTTGTTGGTAGATAGTGTAGCTATCAATATGTTAAAGGTCAAACGCTCTAAAATTTATCATTTGTAGTAGCATCAAATCATCGTCCGGTTACGGTTTTTGAAAATTTATCAACAATTTACATCATATATTGTAGTTGATATTTTGTTATGCATAAAAAAAATATGATTGCAGAATTTTCGTGTACTGTCAGAACAATTTAAATTTTTTGATCTTAACTGTATTCAGAGCCTTTTTATTTGTCCCTATGTCTTAATTATATTTTATATTATTTCTCGCCAATTCAAATCGGTAAAGCTGCCTAAAATCAAATTAATTGCGATCACAGTGAATGCACAAAATTTATATAAAACATTAATCTTTCAGATTATGCTTTCTAATGTATGTTTTGTAGCCACTTTCCAGTTTGTGAAAATAACTTCAACTTAAAAAGGGAGATCGGACGCAATTTTTTATTAAGTTTTCGTAAAACACGCACAAGCGAACACCTTCATTTTTTAAATGTTCAATAACAAAATTTATGTAAAACATTAGTCTTTGAGATTATGCTTTCTAATGTGTGTTTTGTAGCCACTTTTCAGTTTGTGAGAATAACTTCAAATTAAAAAGAGAGATCGGACGCAAATTTGTTATCTAGTTTTCGTGAAACACGCACACGAGAAGACCTTCATTTTTTGTGAATTGAATATCGAAGCTACGTTGCGCTGTTTCGACCAACTCCTATGTTCTGACGTTTTTGTCACCCATACGTGATAAACTAGCATATGCCGTTTCAGGAAAATCATCCTGGGGTTATTTAAAAAATATCCTGGGATGATTGCACAAGGAGATCTTCTTACCGTAGACAAAGTGATAGATTTCAACGTATTTCTGAAAAATATTACTTCAGTAATCAGCCTTTCAAATCCTTCTGCTAGATATTATTCCTGAGTTATATTAATCTGGAGTTGAAGAATAAATGTTAGACTAAAACCATTTGCACATTACTCAGCGAAGGATTTAATTTTGCGCACGAGATTTAAACAGATCATACACAAAGAAAAAAACCTATTCCCACCTGACTAATACGATGTTAGTCCTCCACGTGTAGCCAAAATAATCCTTTAATGGATAGACATGGACGATACAGATTTCTTGACGTGTTTTGTGGTATCTGTACCAACGCGGTACCAGCGAATCCTTTAACTCTTGTGAGTGACGTGCTTGAGCCACCGAAGAACGGATTTGATGTTCCAACATAAACAACAGGTGCTCGATTGGAATGATATTTCCGGAATTTGTAGGAAAGAGTAATAACTGGAAACAATCCTCGTGTTCTGCTATCCATTCTTGAAACATTCTGGTTGTATCATGGTGCATTATTTTGATTAAAAAAATACTATTGTAGGGGAATGCCGTCGTCATTAAAGGATGTACCTGATCTACAATGGTGTTTAGGTAGACTGTAGACATCGTAGAGAAAAGGTTTCATGCACATGCGAGGAATTTCCAGAAGCACATTGTCCGAAGCATTACACTCCCTACCCCGGCTTTTTTCTTCCAAAGGTTCCCCCTGGTGCCAAGACTTCCTTAGGGAACAAAATACACGTAACCTGCTGTTCACCCAGTGCAACAGCAAGTGAGATTTATATGACCGGGTGATCTTCATCAAATCGTGCGAGTTCCAGTTTTGATCCTGGCATGTCCACTGCAGGCGCTTTCTTGGTAAACGGAGGTTAACATTGTTATTCGGACCGCTCCGCGGCTGCGCAGCCACATTTTAGGTTGGGTTTGATGCACTGTACGTTGAGATACCTACGTTACGATTATCCCCAGCATTTAAGTTACCTGCAAAATTTGCCACCTCATGACGTCTGCTGGTTCGTACTGTTGGGTCAGAATTCGCTCAACTCTATCATCCACGAGCCGTGGTTAGCACACATCTTGTGGGTGGTTCGCGACAACATTGATTTGACAGCTTTTTTGAAGGTACTAACCAAGACTGATCGTAAACATCCCACACGCTTTGCCGTTAGAGAAAATCGTTTTACCCAATTATCTAGCCGTTACAGTTTAGCCTTTGTCGAACCCGCTTATGTCCGCTAGCTTTCCCACCTGAAAAACAAGAATAACTGTGATTAACAAAGTTTAGTATCAGGTATTATTACGTAATAAGGTTTCATGATTTTTATACATGCGGTCATTCAACAGCATTTGGATCGATTTGCATGATGGCGTGCTCTGGTCCTAATGTTTTGACTCTACCTTGTACCTTTCATTTGTGATCCACCTTCTCCTATACATATTGTTACATACAACATCCACAGACCATGCATACAAAAGGGCTTATGCTTTGCTTATCTTTTCCTATGCCTATAACCAAGAAATTTGTTTATAACCAAGAAATTTGTTTCACACTCTTAAGAAATACATTTACACTGAGAAAACGTTTTTTTGAAACAACAACAAAATTTGTCGAGCTGTTTTGTAGATATATTTTGTTGCTTTAGCTAAACTTCATCGGAATTGTTTTGTTCGCAACACAAAATTATTTCGTTGGCTACATTTTCTTATTTCAACAAACATTTTATCACGATAACAATACATAATATTGGATCAAACAGATTCCCCGAAATCGACCTAGGCATATTTTCATGATAACAATAAATTTTGTTGAATACACAATAATTTTCAGCAAAATACTTTTGTAAATTCAGCAAACATTTTCTTGACTGCATAACGACAAATTGTTTTGGTTGATTCAACAATTTTTTTCCTGAAGTAACAAAACGCTTTTCTCAATGTATTTAATGTGCTGATAGGATGGGGATAGTTTTGTGGTATGCAATATTAAAAAAAATATATACAGAAGCAATTTCGTTGCTATGTTAGCCTTTTGATATTTTAAATTACTTATGCATTTTTATTTTCTCTTACAAAAATGTTAATAGACGTAGCAAGAATATATAAGTAAAAATGCTTCTAGTATCATTGAAAAAGATGCATTTTAATGGTTTTCCAAAACGTGGGTGTTTAAGCACAGGTGATAATGACGTATGACATTTACTTTCGCAGTATTTATAGTTTCTAAGGATAAATGTTTACTTGTACATTGGTCCTGAAACGCTGAAGGTTGTAAATACACTGGTTTGCAAAAATTAAGGACGAAGAGGAGAAATTAGCATAAGAGCGAAACAAGCAGGCAGAACGTACCAAAAAACGACTCAAGAGATAGATTAAGGTCCGGTACGGTAGGGCATGCGCATACATGCAGCATGGCATAGTCGGGAGGGGCGTGAGAGTCGGAATGATATAACTCACACGGGCGGTGTACACTCAGCAATTCGGCGAAAGCTACTGCACGGTGTACATCGGTTTGAACGACGTCGAGTTGATGCCATCTGTGTGATATGGTCAGCAGGCAATCCAGTAGACGACACCTGAATGACTTTACCAGAGGTCGCGTCATTGGGAACTTAGAAGGAGTTCGAAGTGTGACCAGGGTGGCCGAGGAGTTCTGGACCGCTCACAGCATCGTTTCACGAGCTTGGAGAGCATTTCAAACGACAGGAACAGCTGTCCGAGAGTTTAGCAGTGGTCGTCCAAGAGCCACCACGGCGGCGGACGACCGATATATTTTCCTACAGGCGACAAGAGACAGACGGCAGACAGCGGGAGAAATCGCAAGGCACATGCAACAGACAACTGGACGTCCGTTCTAGCGTATTGCCGTGGCCAGGAGGCTAAACAAAGGTGGTCTATTTGCACCACGATAAGTACGGTGTGTGCCATTAACGCCTGTTCATCAGAGACGGCTGTTTCTGTGGTGCCAGGAACAAAAGAACTGTACACATCAGCAATGGGATCGAGTTCTATTTACGGATGAGAGCAGATTTAGTCTGACGAGTGATTCTGGACGTATATACATCTGGAGAGAGCAGGGAACACGCAATCACACCTCCAACATTCTCGAAAGGGACCGGTTTGGAGGTGGCGGAGTTCTCGTTTAGGGAGGTATCATGCTTGGTAGCAGTACTGACCTCCACATCTTCCAAGGAGGTTCAGTCACTGGTGGCCGCTATTGTACCGAGGTTTTGCTGCCTCATGTGCGTCTCATTAAAGGTGCTGTGGGTCCTGCGTTCTTCTTCATGGACGACAACGCTTCACCTCATCGTGCAGTGGCTGTCATAGAGCTGTTGGAGAGTGAAGATATTCAGCGCATTGATTGGCCCGCTAGGTCCCCGGACTTAAATTCAGTCGAACACGTGTGGAACCTTCTCGGGAGACGCTTGGCAGCACGTCACCAGCCGCCAGAAAAGATTAGCACTAAAAGAGGAATAAGCCGCGATGCCTCAACAGCTCCTTGACAACCTCGTCCTCAGCATGGACAGACGTTGTAAATCCTGCAACGCAGTCAGGGGTAATCATATCCCCTATTAAAGACTGGATATTTCTGGGCAGCCGCCTGTCACATGGACGTTTCTGTCTTCTGTCCAGTTGTGCTCGAAGCTACCTTTTCAATAAAGTGCCTTTTTGTATCCTTTGGATTTCTTGTTTGGACGGTTTTGCTCACTTGTCCCATATTCTTACCACTTGGTGATCTTATGGTATGAATTGAGTCAATGTGGAGCACTTCTGCACGACTTTACATTCGAAAAACTGTGTCGTCCTTAATTTTTGCACGCCAGTGTATTAACGATGGACAACGTGGTTTTATTTGTCATTTTGCTGTGTGCTTAAGTTCGGTTTATGAATATTTTTAACAAAGCAAATGATGTCTAAGATGTTAAAGAGCTAAAATGTGGTCTGAATCTATTGTGAAACAAATAATTATTAGTGATTTTTAGGATCAGTTGCTAATGCGCAGAACTAATTAAAACTCGGCCGGATTTGTAAAAATAGGAATTTTCCATTTTAGCTACAAGCTACATTAACAAAGAAAGAAAACCATTTCACCGTTTTGCATAAGCCCATGTTCTGCGGGGGTAGGTCGAGTGTTTATACTAGTTCAAGTCGGGCACTGCACTCACTCGAAATTGATATAAAGTGGTAATCATTGATGTGAATAGCATTGCATATCGTGGTTCTGTTTGTAGTTGCGATGCCTAACAGGTAAACACATATAACCGGTTAATTAGGGAAGTTTTGCTTTACGAGTTCGAACTCGGCCATAACGCTGCTCCAGCAACACGAAACATGTGTCATGCAAAAGAGGAAGATTTCGTGAAATACAGCACAACAACCAGATGATTCAAGATATTTCGCTCAGGTACCAGATTCGTCGACTATCAGCCAAGGTCAGGTAGGCCGCGAACCGTGGATACGGAGTCGTTGTGACACGGTGTAGCTGCAAATCCTATAACAAGCACTCCCAGTTTATCAGGCGAGCTGGGCATATCACAGACCACCGTGGTTCGTCACTTTCAGGACCTCAGCAAATTCTACAGGAGGTGACGCATTGTTTCTCACGAACTGACGCCAGGTGAAGCAAACCACCGAGTGGAAGGGGGCACGAAAATCCTAGAAAACCCGAGCGATGTAAATTGTAACCAAGTGCGGTGAAACGTGGGTATATTTCCGTAATTCTAACACACAACCTCAGTGGTTGAGCCCGGGACAGCTTCCTGAACCTGTTGCCAAACGTGGTGGCTTCGAGCACAAGTTCATGTTCTGCGTCTGGTGGAATTTCGAGGGGAAACCCCATGACGAATTTGTTCCAGACGGTCGGATTATCAACGCCAACGTATACTGCGAAAAGCTGGAGAGGATGTATACCGTTCTGAACGAGAAGTAACCGGCACCTGCGAACAGAAAGTGCGCTTTTCTATAGTAAGACAATTCTCGGCCGGAAACTGCGTGATCGACGCGGGTAAAACTCTAGTAACTCGAGTGCCTAAAAATGGTGCCCCATCGAGCACGTAGTTCGGACCTTACCCCTTCGGTTTATTACTTGTTCCGGTCCATAGCCCACTTAATTCGCGGGCGTCATTTTAACAACAAGGAGGATGTGGCAGCTGGGGCGAAGGAAAAGAATTCGTATCGTCTTTGAGTCGAAGAACAGGCGGACGGATGGCTCAAGACGGGGCAACAATATGGCCTATACATTGAATGCTAGTCAGATTTCATTGTAAAGGTACGCATATAGACATAAAGTGATCCAAATATTGCAAAACTTTCGGCTCAACCTCTGCGAGACAATACTTATTTTTTGCTTTTTTGTTATTACTTTGTAGATGTAATAAAGAGTTGAAGTGATTTGGAACGTGAATATAACTGAACACTAACATAATGCTAATTGTTTGTTCCCTAGAAATCTTTTATAGATTGCTGTGGGTAAATTCATATTTTCTTATTCGACATACCTAAGTATATTATTTCTTTTGAAGACCAAAATAAAAATATATTTAGTGACAGCATTTTCAATGGAAATAATGCTTTGTTTGATTCTTCGTTGAAAACGAAACAAAATCCTAATCACTACATTCTCGTATTCCTAAAGTAAAAGATCAACGGGGATCTCGTAAACCTGCCTTATATTATAAAAAGGTTTAAAAAGTTTCTTAAATATTTCACTGGAATTCACAGCTTTCTGCAATTAAAGGTATATTCGGTATTTTCTTCTTAAAGGTAAATAAATAAAAAGCAATTGATTTAAATTGGATGTAAATTTGTAGTTATTGTAACAAAATTATTTATAATATATTTTGTTTCAGTAATATATTCAAAACAATTATAATAAATATGATAACTAAATATAAATTTTGTAATGTATTGTGACATGTAAAATTCCATAAATGCGAGTTTGTACTTGCTAAAAAGAATCCGAAAGGTGTGTTTTACTAATTAATAAAATGAGTTAAATTTTAGGAATGTTTCTGAATGCACTTCAAGAGTGTTTTTCAAATTTATATCAGTGGTGAAACCGATTGCCTTAAAAATTAAATATGTTTTTATAAAGTTATGATTGGGAGTAAAGAAATGTGAAAATCAGTTATAGCTATTGGTTTAGCTACGTATTTGGGATATTGTGCAGGCACCGAAAATTTTCCACGCATGTTACATTTTATTTCAGTTCCTCCAGAACAAGGAATCAGAAAAGATGAACCGTGAAAAAACACTAATCGTGAATCACACCATGTCGTAAATTTAGAAGACGGAAAGCGAAGAAAGAAAACGTTTTCCTTTTTTGTTTCAGTGATTTACACCGCCGAGCAACAGCCAATATATAGAGACGAATAAAGAAATTCTTCAAGACAGTTGAGAAGCAAATGAATCAATATCACAAATAAATTATTTCTGTAAATCAATAGGCATGCAAGCGTTAAACCTGCGCCCGAGTATGAAAGAATATCAGCTGGAAAGTGTTGCATCTTGTTTCAGAATCAAAGATGTTCAGAAAATAAAAAATCCCTCTCCATGAAAAAAAAATTGTGACTTCAGAGCAACAGAAAGTATAGACAAACTCTGGCACAATGCATGGATTGTGAAGCAGTCAACGAAACCAATGAAATTGCCGTACGATTAGGAGGCCCTTATGCAGTAGATTAAGATATTTCGGTAGTGGGTCTCATTGTAAAGGATAGCTAATAGAAAAATATCCGTTGTACTACTTGCAGTTCTAAAGCAAATCCAAACTTCCAACGTAGCCTTAAAATAGTTAAATGTTAAGAATAAGTTCTGACGTTTCTCTAATTTCTTAAAACAGGAAATTATTGCAGTTCATAAGAGAAACAGCGATGTCCTATCAGCATGTGTAAGAAAAAGATATTAATAATTTAAACCTAGTGTAACTTCTCTAAATTAAGACTAAAATTCCTATGAATAGTAAATTCTTAAAAACTGTGAAGTTCTTGAAATGAAGTATTAAAGACATGGAACGTTTTCTTAAAGGAAAAAATATTTCTATTTATAAAAGGCAGAGCTGTTTCACGGCATAATTTGTTTTGTGTTAACTATTTCCTATGTTCCAAGGCTGCACGTTCTTTTACGTAGCCAAATTAATTGGAAACAAAACAGGAAAAAAAAACGAAATTTCAAACATCCGATGTTCATCTCTTTTTTATTATTTTAATTAAATATTGTTGAGAAATTTGCAATTACCTCATCGCCGATGCTCTCACTCATAACACATGAAAACCAAGATCTGGCACGATCCGCAAAAGAAAAATACATCACTTTTGGATCCAAAATATCATTGATAAACGAAGGTAATTCATTAAATGTTTTAAAATAAATAATCACAACAAGATGAGTTAAATTTGTTTCATTCATTATGTTTTTGTCATTATTTACGCGAAAAAAGTGTATGAGCGACAGCTCAGGATGAATGATTTGCATTTTTGTTAAAGACACTGTACTTTTATAAAAAGTAATAAAACAGAAATAAAACTTATACGCCTCGTAATAAGTACAACAACCATGTTCTATGAAATTAGTGTTTTAATTAGCAATTTGGAAAAATAAAAAAAAATAAAAAAAGAGTCAAAGATATGAAATGGATAAGCGTCTTGCTTTTTAAGCTAGCTCAAATGGTGAGACTATGCTTCAAAATTATCGTAAATCGAAAATTATGGTTCACAGTAACTGTACAATGTACATGATATGATAAGGCATGTTTGTATTTCATAATTGTAAGGAATATCTTGGGCTGCCATGTCTGCCTAGAAAGTGACTGGTGTCGAGGCTACCGTGATAAAATAAAACCGTAACGCTCCAATGGATTGTGCTACCACCCGCTATATCTGACTTGTTTCTAGCCTGCCAATAGCACTCCACGCAATAGATTCTGGTAACGAATGCTGTTCAGAATACGTTGAAACCGAAGACTTTAATAAAACAAATGTCTGGATAAACGTAACAGAATAAGGAAGTTCCCGAAAAACATTCATTTCTATACTATTCTGTGATTTATGCACTCCGACGTCAAAAACGCTAAATTGCATTGGAATATTCACATTTCGCTGTCTACATCACATTTGACTTCGGCTTTCCATGTTTCAGTAAGATAACATGCGATTGGCTTCCATAATGACGGAGCTTCCATAATGATGCCAAACTCATATTCTCCTCTAATAATTTTGAGCAGTGTATGTCATGAAACATCTATTATTATAACCATAATTTAATAACATACGTACCTTTGAAAAACTTTAGATACTGAGTATTATTTGGAAGCACTTTTCCAAGCATTTTCTACATTTTCACCCATAACTTAAAACATGAGGGAACTTTTCCTTCTTTGTTTTATATATATCAAGCATTGTTTTTGGAGGAGCACTAATGGAAAATGTTTTGGAGACTGGAAGTCAATGTCGGAAATTTCGGACAAAAAAAACTTTATTCTTATGCTGGCCGTGTAGATTTTCATCAGGAATGGCAACCATCACTCCGAACAACATACGTTGTGCCGTTTATCTTTATGAACGGTACCTGCTAGAAACGAGGTTACCCTGAATAGTGTCTATCATGCCCCGATTTACTGGCATTAAATAGAAAACTTAACCGACTTATCTGTGAAAGATATTTTGATATAACGGGATTAGTTCGTGAATTCCATGATGTTAAGCTTTTCGCATAATTATCCGAGATATGATCCCATACACGGACCAACTGCACTTGTGGTCTGGTGACCACAGTTTTAAAAACGTTGATCTAAATATCAGGGCTATACTGAAAATAATCCGCAACAATGTTTGAAAAAATTGCGTCTTGTGATGCTTGAAGAAATAAGTACGACACCTTTATCTATTTTTCTACAAATCCTCGTTTCTTTGGACACATTTTCCCCATCGTTCTGGTAGTTTAAAGAGTACTTTTCAGAGGAAGTCCGTTCGAGTTGCGCGAAGACATTTTCTTAGAGTTTTCTATATTGCGTCCCAGCTCTGGAGGTGGTGTTGACAGTGTATCTGATCTTTTAGGAATCCTAAAGATTCTAGTCCAAGGGTGACAAATCTCGACGGTAAGCAGGGTGAGGTAAACGTTCTTACCCAAATTTCTGGATTTTTTCAGAAGTCAAACGAAAACAGTGGGGCCTAGCATTGTCGTGTCGGACGATGACTTTCTTTCCCGACCGTTTAACACGCAAAGCACAGCGGAGCTTTTCTAATGTTTGGATACAACGAGCGTTGGTTAGTCCAGGCTCTAAAAAATCAATCAGAATGCATAGATGTGCGTCCCAAACACATTTCTCATTACCTTCGCACCAGACGGAACTCTCTTGCGCTTCTTCATGCTTGGTGAATATAGATGATACTATTCAGTGGTCTGCCGTTTTGTTTCAACTTTGAAACTGTGAAAAGAACTTTCGTCACCTGTTAGAATACTGTGTAAAAATTTAGCCCCTTCATTTCTGTACTGCTCCAGAGGTTGTGACGAGATGTTTCTGCACTGGTATTTGTGGTCTTCTGTCAGCCAACGTCGTACCCAGGGGGCACATATTTTCGGATATCCTAAGCTGCAAAAAAACCGGAACTGCAGCGTGTCCTATGACCTAGGTCGCTTTAATTTTCTTCCACGTACCACATCTGTCATCACGAATACTGTGTAATTTAACGTTTTCCCTGTTTTGTTCTATGGAGTCTGTTCCATGGCGAACGCTACGAAGCTGATCGTTGATGTCTGTGAAACAGCCTTTTTAAATTTTTCACACATCTTCTCACACTGCTGGCCACGCATACATATCTCCGTATGCAAGCTGAAGCCTACGGTGTATATCGGTAGCCTGAATTCATCTTTCACAAGGAACTGGATCACAGCACGCGGACAGAACGATTTATTTAGACACATTACTGACACTGGTGACGTCATTTAGCCTTCATGGATACAACGAGAGATGGCACAACCTGTCCATAAATTATCATTCTGCTATGCGTAACCTTTCTATGTAATACAGCGTTGTTCGTTACTTTCAATATGGCGTATATGTTAGAAAATATAAATTGTAAGCGAGATTTCGCTTTCCGGAAAGTGAAAGTCCAAAATTTCTGTTTGAAGTCGAACAAAATATTTTTTAAGAATACTGTTTTATGAAAATATGATTGAAAACAAATGAATAAGACAAGCAAATTATGTTTTTAAGAAAAATTTATTACGGGAAAACTTTCATGCAACGAATACAATTGCATACCACTCAATAACTGAGCGTTTACCTGAGATGTGAATTCACGGAAAATGCCAGAAACGAATCATTGCAAAGATATTTCTCTCAGAAATACAAAATCTGTTAAATAAAAGCGGCTGCACCTTAAGGTTCGGAACTTCAAACACTAATTTTCTGAGATTAATAAGAATGAGGGGAATCAAAATGCCTTACAAATGGACAAAACACAGAATGAAAACTGTCCTGGCAACCGATACTCTTTCTCCTTTACCTGATGTCTATAAGGGGAAGACGGAGTCCTGCCCTGTCTTTCCAGTGCAATGAAAATATGATGCAATATCTAAAATTGTTTTAACGATTTCTGCTGAGCAATGCAAATCCGCAAGGATACTCTTTCGGTATCTTTAAATAAGAGAAAGTCTAATTACAGTAAAGTTCCTCATGTATAGACACATATGGTAGTGATATTTTTAACTTCTCGACATAGAAATCGTCGCGTGATAAAGAAATGCATGCAGTACTCAAAACTTACCACATATGTAGAACAAGTAAGTGAGAAAGAAATTACTTAATTTCCGGATTCACATGAAGACAAGCGGGTGGAAAAGAGCATATGTTACCTGAGTTAGTAATCGCATGATCGCCATGCTGGAATATACATTTAGAAATACGGTAATTCCTTGAGTAGAAAAATTAAAAACTTTTAAATGCGAATGACTTCGCAAACGTTCGAGAGGTGCATGCTTGGTGTAACCAGGAGAGATAAGAAAAGGAACTCGTGGATCCGAAAAATGACAAGAGTGTAAGACATCATGATCAGAGTTAAATACCTGAAATGGCAATGGGCTGGATATACTACCAGAAGGACAGACCATCGATGGACAGCCGAAATTTTAGATTGGATTCCAAGGGACAGGAAAAGACCCAGAAGAAGACCACATGAAAGATGGATGGATGAAATTCGAAAGTATGCGGGAGTGGCACAAGACAGACCTTCGTGGAGGAAACTTGGGGAGACCTTCGTCCAGCAGTGCATTGATAATGGTTGACAATGATGATGATGATGTTCATGATACAGCATATACCTGGTTACCTAGACAAGTACATGAGATTATGCTGGATAAGTTATTAATTGCCTGTTATAGGTCTTTACAAACAGAGATATTTAGTATTTAACAAAGACATATTCATAAACTGAGGATGTTGGTGACGGACAAAATCTATGAGCGTTCATGGTCAACTCGTCCAACCTTTTCAGGACATGTTGACACTCATCCCCCATTTCTTAATTTTTGTTCAATATAGTTGTCGGATATCCAGGTGACTGCTCTTAATAGAGGCGCTAAGTTTAACTGCCCATCATTCAGCATAGACCCTTTAAGGATAAGTCCACAGGTCGAAAACATCATTACCGTTGTAACTTCTGACGAACAGGAATCTACTCGCTACTCTATTACCAAGATTCTAACTCACAAGACGAAACATCACGATAACCAAACCCTAAGAGCACTTAAGTATGAGCGGAAATAATTGTTGGAACTTTCCAATAACCCTAAACTGGCAGTTGTTTCAGCAGACAAATCACAACAGATAGTTCTTTTGGTCAAGAGTGAATACCAAGAGAAAATGCTGGAGGCGTTGAATGATGTACCACATAAAGTTGTTCATTCTGACCCTACTGCTGCTACCGTAAGAGCCTTAAGCAAATTGAAGAATCAGGGATTCTTACCGCCCTCTATTTGTTCTCATATGCACCCCTAATGGACGTAGGGCACCACGGGTTATTGGTAAGTTTAAGACTCGTAAAGAGGGTTTTCCCATTCGACATTTGGTCTCTGGATTTAGTAACCCAAATAGAACCCTTGAAAAGGCACTTGGATCTTTCTTGGATCCGTTTTTCAGGAAGTTTAGGTATTCTGTCCAGGGAACACTACAGGCTCTCAACAATATTAAAGCTTTTAGTTCTGGTGATCAAAAATGTATTATGGCTTCGTTACATGTTACTTCATTATTTCCTAAGGTGCCCATTTTACAAGCTCATGAGATTATTGAAGAACGATTAGCATCCGTTCCTGAACTTTCCTCTGCTGATACATTTGCAATTATGGAAGCGTTGACACTCATTGCACAACGCACTTTCTTTAAATTTAATGAAGTTATTTACCGCCAAAAGGGGGGAACCCTATGATGTCACTTTTGTCCCCTATTTTGACTAAGGTGGTCTTGCAGACTGTTGAAAATAACGTGATACACAGTACCCCCTATAAACCGGCAATGTACATCAGATATGTTGACGATGTATTGGTGTTCTGGCAACACTCAATCGAACGCTTACAACAATTTGCCCTGGCCTCATCTTCAGTTTACCCAACCATGAAATTAACTGTTGAACATGAGGAACAATTTTCGTTACCTTTTCTGGATTTTATGCTTTTTAGAAACCCAGCTGACAATAATATCACATATTCTGTTTATCGGAAACCTTCCCACATTCCAACCCTCATTCCTTTTTCTCCTTGCCCCCCCCCCCCCCCATTGTATTAAAATTTTCCGCTTTGCGTTCTTATATCAGAAGAGCGTTTACCCACTCGCCGTCGGTACGTACGAGGCAAGCTGAAATCACTTACATTGCCTCAATTGCTACGCAATTTAGATACCCTGAGGACTGCGTTCGAAAATTGACTCAGCAAATACTAGGACTTTCTTTTACAGGTTTACAACGTGAAAACTTTAGTAAACGATTTGTTGGCTCAATGAATTACTACCCTAATATGATTTATTTTTTTAATCGAATTTGTAATAAACATCAACTGGCTTTCGGAATGCGGACATCGAATATTTTTTCAACGATAAGACAGGACCGCGACCAAGTGTGTAATGAACAAAAACATGGTATATATTATATACCTCTACAAGCAAATTACCCTGACAATAAATCAACGGTGTATATCGGTTCCACACTACGAACGTTAAGGGTTCGAGCGTCGGAACATAAATATGATGTCAGAACAGGAGCAACAACCACAGCACTTGCTCGATTGGTGTCTGGTGGATAATATACCCCATGTTGGGCGAACATACACCATTTGCCCTTTTACCAGAAACAAAAGGGACACTTTTTTCACTAAATCAATGTTCGTTATGTGGTTTAACGATTTGTGTTGTACCGAAGAATTACCCACTGCCATACCACTATCTTGGCGCCAATATATACAGACTCTAAAACCTCCCAGTTTATAAATAATGTATTGATGAGTTGTTTAATTCCGGGTACAAAAACATTTGTATACATTGTTGTGTCCATGGTTACAGGTGCATGACGGTCGTCTTCTGTTTATATACGAAGTCTTGTACACTGCACTTTGGTGGCACTTTCAGGCTTAACAATGGATCCCTAGGGGACCCGAAAGATATCGCCTAGGTAATTTTATGATGCTCTTATCTGTACATATTGTTCTTATGTGTAAATAATAAATATTTTAGCTTGTGAAGGGTGGTGTATTAGATGGGGGTTTTTATAATCGTAAAAAGACAGTTTTATCTTGAGGTGTAAACATTGAGGCACGAAATAAAATATCAGGATTGACAATTGAGGTGTTTAACGAGATCAGTTATGGAAGAAATAATTTTAGCAAGAGATAAGAGAGACAGTTTGCACAAAAACGTAGCATCCAATTGTATATTCTACATGTTTACTTAAGAACACAGAATTAAATATTTTCCTGCTTTTAAAGTTTATACCAAAAATCTTATCAGGAGGACATAGAAGAATTTCATGTCATCAAGAAAATGCGACATAGCCATTTCAATAAACTTCACTAGTGCTTTCTAGTTTTTTGAGACCAGTAAGAAATCCTATGCCACAATAAGAAGTCGAAATTGCCTTAATGTGGGGAATAAGAAAAGCGCGAAGTGAAACATTTTATAAAATTGTGCTATTTTAAAAAAAAGCCGCTGTTTATCAGTTATTCTGTAAATGTACATGACTTTCAGTGTTAAAATATTTGTCTGGAGATAATGCAGTGCAGATCTGGCATCACTGTCAAAAACGCACGTGGTGATTCATTTATTTTTTATTTATTTAATGTATAGAATGTGCAGCCGAAAAATTTGCGCAATCGCCCCAATGGCGCGGTGGTCCACATGTTAGCATGTGATAATTCCTTCGAGTTCAAATCCGTTAATTGATTTCACATGGGATGTTGTATTTGCCTTACATTGCTCTCCTTTCCTTGGAACCAGTGAGTGGCCACAAATTAGGAATGTGCGACTGCTCACAGCCCAATACGTTATTAACGGTGGTCGTTAAACCTCCAATCAAAAATAAATCAATTAATAAGTGTACGCATAAAAATACAATTAAAAATGTTTGTTGCGTACAGCAGCCATGGTTCAGAAATGAAGGATTGAGCTTCATTTGGTAATTCCGCAAATCTTCGATGTTTTGCGGGCGTTAAAACGCTTCCACTAACATAAAAGTTTAGAAAATTGCGAGTATGAATGCGAATATGTTTCAGGAAATGGGTAAAGCAGGCGGAAAGGGTGCTTTTTTCAGCAAGAAATTATGGTATGCTTAAATTTGGGAAACTTAAGCGCATACTATAAATATCCCTGATTTGAAAGGTTGTGTTTTTTTTTGTTCCATTCTCCAAATGCAAAATCTTTGCTCCAACAATGAGCCCAATGGACGATTAAGTAGACGAAAAATTATTAACGAAGATAAATGTTTTTTTGTGAGTTTCATTGTTTTTGATCAGAATATTTCTGTAATTTTTATTCCATTTCATTCATTGGTTTTGTTATAAACTGCTTGTGCATGGTTTTGTCGTTAAAAAACCACCGTTAAAAATATTTTCTGCAGGCAGGATTATTAGATGAAACAATAAATGTTCTGTTTTCGAGCATTCCTTTATAGTGTGGCGTTTTCTCAGTAAGACAGTATATAATTTGGTTGGTGAAATATTCCACCGACGCGGAATAAGAGATGATTGGAAGCAGGACGTCTGTATCAAACAAATATCACAATTAATATCAAATAATTGCAAGAAGATCGTCTGGTGAGATGAATCTCGTTTTTGTTGCTCCATGTGGACGGCCAGGTACTTGTGCGTCGGTCACCTGATGAGGTGTTGGCATCAGCGTGCACCGTGAGACGAAAACCAGCCGCGGAAGATGTGTAGAGCTTTGAGCTTTGTTTTGCTTGAAAATCGTGGTCCTGTCACTCATGTGGAGGAAACTATGTCGTCTACCACCTACTAAAACATCATTGGAGATTAGATACATAATTGTATTTCAACAGCGTTCCACTCCAGAAATTCATTCTTTTACAAGTACAATGCGCAGTGCCTCAATGCCAGGATTGTTGGTGAATGTTTCACGGAGCACGGCGAAAAATTTCAGATATGGACTGAGCCTCCAAATTTCCTAGACAGCAATCCAATTGAGCAAATTCAATCTTCCATGTCTTAACCACATAATTTTAAAGATTTAAGTTACAGGATTTTCTCATAACGTGTTAATAGCAGAAATCACAAGAAATCTTGTAGCGGTCGTGCTTCTCCGGGTAAGCGCTGGTTTTTCTGCGCGTGGAAGACAAATAATCACATTAGGCTGGTGATCAAAATATTTCTACGTTTCGTGTATATAGCCATGAGAAGAAGAACTGAAAATAATTAAAAAATCGGTGAATATTCTCTTTAAAAAAAAGCATAGCATGCAAGCTACCGGAACTTTATTTACAAAATTGAGATGCACAAATATAAGTGAAGGTTTTCCTTCAATGAGTTTTAAAAATATAAATTTTTCTTACAGAGTTTCAAAGCTCAAACGTTGGACAGTAAAATATCAGAAAAATTATTTATATATAAAATGTCTAACTTATTTTTTCGTATCATATGTACATTTCTTAGAGACAAATTACAGGGCCTGCTTAGCCGCAGTAACCTAATGGAAAATATCACTTCAGGCTGTTATTTAACTAAGTACGTAATGAAATACGCGATTTTGTTTTAAAAGGTTTTGGAAGAAAATTCCTGCCGATGATGTGAAGGTTGCGAAATATATCCCAATTCTATTGTTTGCTGATCTGGTCTTAAAATCATAAATATTCCTAATGCAAGAAATTTTGTATTTTAGTTTTTTTTTAATTTTTATTTATTACAGGCTCCTTTCTTTGGAGCTTTCGTTACAGGCTCCCTTGTTTTCCTTTTGGCCCGTTCCACTCTTTCCTCTGCTTAACTTTGCTGTTTGTGGTTGACAGCTGTACAAGTAAGTATGTAGATCAGCTTACAACATTCTCACTTAACGGGAAACAATATACAGTAATTCTTTAACTCTAATTTTTTTCCTCTCTACATAATTTTTTACTTTACTATCAGGGCATCCTATTTCTGCTTCTGAATAATTTTGTTTTAATACCTGTCTCGAAAAGTTGCAGCACGCTATAGGTGAGTGGACTATAATCAGTTTTAATAATCTTCGATTTCATTGGAACATTTGATACAGGCAGAACAAGACAAAATTTGTAAAACACAGCACAGCTTCGTAAGAAATGCAGCCAAGTCAGATGTGTATGAGCAAAACGAAAAACTGTTTCTTGTTTGGGGGCAGAGCTCCCTAAGGAATAAAACTAAATCAGAGTTATATGAGCAAACGGGCATACTAGCAAAAGCCAATCATTAAATGACAAAAACTGCGCCCCCACACGAACACGTTCGTGAATAAACATGCATGATATGCCTTATACTGATTGTACTCATTAGAATAAACAAGCACATCATATATTTTAATAATACAGCGACAATGGTCAGATCTTTGAAGAAAGCACTGATACTTTAGCTCGTTCAAAAACGTTTTACTGGGTTTAAAATCGGGGTGTGTTGACAGTTCTGTAAAAGGCGTTCACTTACACTCAGAGCTACAAATGTTATTAAAATATCCCATAAGAAACATCCACTCTACTTCAGAAAACTGATTCTCGAAATCGAAAAATGGCAAATAACTGTAACTCTTATTTAGAACATCCACTTGACAGACCAATATATTAATGTTGAGGGTAAAACCTCTCCTACAACAGTTACTGGAGTTGGAAGGTTTTTGGCTCTAATGTATTACTTCTTTCATAGTAGCACATATGTACGTCATGAGGAAAGTGAGATGTTGGTGAGGAGCCCGCTTCGACATTTCCATCTTTCTCCGGCTGCAGAGGTGGTTGATGGGGCTTAGAATTTCGCCCGTTGTGAGCGATATTTGTGCTTGGTTCCTGTGGGCTGTGTTCCTTCTTTACGGCCAGCAAACAGAAAACAGCGCAGTTACTTTTAAATAGTATTTGTTTTAATTTTCTTTAGCATACGGTGATTTTAATCTCATAGCTTGCTATTTGTAAGGACTGTTTGACAGCACACATCAGACATTGTTTTCCTGAAATCCTCTACACAATGAATTTTTCATTTAATTATTATATTCCATTTTATTCACAGTTGGCATTCAAAAAGAAAGAAGATCTGCAACGTTTCTTTATTGTTCATAAGCTTCATCTGTACTTATTCAATTTTTGCAGAAAATCAGCGGCTTAGTAATTTTAACTTAGGCCAAACTTCCGAATACTGTCCACCTCCTGAAAACGGTCACTTTTTTCCCGGCCGAGCGGTGACCGTTATCAGAGGTTTTTACTTTATAGTTTTTAGGGTCCACATGCTCAGACTGAGCAAACATTTGTGCATAGCGGTAGGGCACAGGATTTACAATAAGTTGTTATGGGCTTTAAAACTGAGTTGACTGCTTTTCTGGAAATGTAGTGTATATGTTCTTTTAAGCAGTCTGATTTTTATTATGACACTTTGTATATCAGGTTTCCATGAGAGTTTGTTGCCAATAATAATTACCAGACATTTGGATTGTGTGACCCATAAACAAATCCGTTGCAGATTGTGTTAACGACCTATTAGTAAAGCGATGACTGAGTTTTATATTTATACATTTACGATGCGATTGGTGTTATACAAAAGAACGTTCATCACTGGAAAAACATTGTCTCACAGCTCTCTCTCTCTCTCTCTCTCTCTCTGTCTGTCTCCCCTCCCACCCCCCTCTTTCTCTCTCTCTCTCTTCCTCTCAATCTCTCTTTACCACATCGTTATCAGTGTGGAAAATTCCCATTTCACCTACAACAAGTTAGGTGCAACCTACGTACAATACGTTATATACAAAGCAAGTGTTGCCGAAACATTGTGGTTTTCAATACTAAAAACACGGTTAAAATTGTGTTCCGTGCAGGGTAATGTGGCGTCTGTACATTAGCGTCAAAGGTAAAACTTAAAGTTTTGGTGCATAGTATATTTGGAACCAGTTGTTGTTTCATGGATTAAATTTTCATTTAGTTTTCCCAGAACATACACCGATTAGTCGAAGCATTAAAAACACCGCCTGATATGATGTAGGTCCTCCTCTCACTGCGAAAAGAGCTCTCAGCCGATGAGGCATATAGTCAACTAGATCTTGGTAGGTGTATCTTGATATTTGGTGCCATGTCTACAACAGATGATCCCGCAGTTACCATAAATTACGTAGTTGGCGTGACCCTGTTTGAACCCTGCAACTCAAACCACAAAGGCTCGCTAGGATTCATGCCTAGCGAAAGTGGGGAACCATAGAAACCATTCCTGAACCTTCTTTTAATTCTGGCATGAAGTATTTCCTTTTCCAAAGACAGCATTTCCGTCACAAAATACAGTAGCCATAACAGGTGCACTTGGTGAGCAACGATGTTCAAGTACGTAACACTGTCAGAGTTCGCACATCAGGAATAATTGGGCCAAGTATTCCCCATGAAAATATTGCCCAGACTATCACACAATCTGTAGCCACCCGGAACCGTCCCTTCAGGTGGGGTGGCTTCCCCCGTTGAACATCGCATACGAGCTTTTCCGTAAAAGTGGTGTAAGAGAAAACGGGATTCGTCTGACCATGAGACCCTCTTCCAGGGTTCTATTGTCCAATATGAAAGTTTACATTCACACTTCAAGCGTTCACGACGATGAGCGGCTGTGAGCAATGTCACAGAAATGGGTCTGCTGCTGCCTAGACCCATATCAAAGAGAGAAACTTGAACTGCGTGTTCGGACAATTGGGCGGTACAGCACAATTAAAATTATAAGTGGTGTCAGCCACAGAATCGCTCCTATTGGTGCGGACAAGACTAAATAAATTGCACTGAAATCTGGCATCAATGAGGCGTAGCGTGATGACGCCATTTCGACGGCTTGAAGGGTCACCTGCTTCGGACCATCTTTCTTAAATGCAAAGTACTGCATAGCGAGACTAGCCTACCAGCGTCGCTGTTCCACAGATACTCTTGCCAAGGGGTCTTGGCATAACGATCTGATCTTTGTCGAAATCATATGAATCCTTTGTTTATCCTATTTTGAGACGAAACGGAATACGAACTCAAACAACTCAATTGTTAAAGTGAGCTTGGCTCACATTTAACGTTTGGCCAAAATTCCAGCGAAAGGATAAAGAAAATATTGTGAGAATTTTTCAAAAGGCTGTGTAAAAGGAAAATATATTATACCAGAGAGTTTCGTTGTAGAACAGCAATTACTTAATTAAATAAAACCGCAATATCCACCATGAACTATTCTAATACAAAAGGTTCCAAAACAATAAAATGTATTTTTATAAATTTGAAATCATGGATATTTTTATTTTCTATTCAATCCACTTCGTGAAATAATTATTTAATTCCATCACCTCTAACTACAGTGTTTAGCTGACGTATTTGTGTAGAACGTTGAGAGACTCACATACCAAAGAACCAATAATATTCACCTAATATGACGATGACAAATAAACTTGCTGAAAGATGTGCACTGTGGAAATAGCGGCGTGTCATCTTTCGTGAAACATTCCAAGAAAATGGCTTTCATATTAGTTTCGCCTTTGTTAGGGAGATACATACGCTAAACGAATAAACTGAAGAAATTGTGAGGACGACCGAGCTGAGTTACGCAATTAGAAAAATTGATGTATGTTTTTTTAATTATAAGGATAATGATTTTCCGTCGGATTTTTTTCAAATTTCAATATGTCTGTATAAAACATATCGTGCTCCATCAATGTCACGGTATTTCAATGAAAAATAAATATTCATTGAAGTACCGTCTCACGCTTCTCAAGCAGTTTCTACATATAGTGCGGTAGGGTTGTAGTGTAGATAGCGCGTCAAATAGAATCCCGCACATTTTCAATTTGCGATAGGTCTGGCGATGCGACTGGCCATGGCAGAATGTCAGTGCCTTGAAGGTAAGCTGTCGAGATAGCAGCAGTAGGCGCACTGATTGTTGTCCTGTTAGAAAATCTCCCCAGAGTAGGCGTTCAGAAAAGTTAGATCCACTGGTTACACTGATTAACGTGACGTTGGGCTGTCAAAGTGCCTGTAATGAACAACACAGATGATCAGGAATCGTAGACAATTGCATCTCACACTATGACCCCAGGACGTCTGGACGTTCGATGCTCGAAACAAACTGTTCATTTTTGCACTGAACACGGTGACTCTAACATGGACTCTGTGACCGTCTCCTGCAAGACAAGAGGGTGAATTGTCACTGAAGATCACCTGCTGCTATTAGAAGTGGCTCCATGAGAGTCTCGTACGAAACCATTCTAACTTTTGGCGACGATGCAATGTTGTTAAGGGCAGTCGTCGTAACAGTCAGCGTACATGTAGTCTTATTTCGTGTATCCGTTTGCCAATGGTGCTGGCACTAATTGGATGATGCACGGAGGGCACACCATTTCGCCCTGAATATCCGCAATCATGGCTGTTTGTTCACTCCGTGCATGTCGGAGTGAACCAACAGCCACGATTGAATTATACCTTGATGCAACCAACAGCCACGATTGAATTATACCTTGATGCAACCAACAGCCACGATTGAATTATACCTTGATGCAACCAACACAACAACACGAGTCCCAATGGCAAGCAGGCGCAACGCGGCGATCTTGTTTAGCCGGTCAGGCACAGCGCTATGACCCCTACTTGCTTGCGTCACATGCGCGGCCGAATGTTATACTTCAATCATTTGCATGTCTCATGATTCCAACTTACCCAACAAATATCATTACTTTCGTTTGCTTTTTTTCTGGGTGCAACTTTTTTGACGATGTGTGTGTATATATATTAAGTAACAATTGTGTGAGAAATGTTTCAGGTAAATAATGGAATGGAATATATTTTTTGGAATAATGGAATATGACACGCTTTTACTCCGTAGTTACCAATATATATATATATATATATATATATATGCGGTCGACTCACATTATTGTAACCACTAACAAATATCCATAGTGACCACCGCGTGAAGCGTGGACAGCAGTTTGACGGGTTCGTATTGACTCAGTGAGGTTTTGAATGTTGTTCACAGGAATATCGGGCCATGCTGACTGCAGTGCATCTGACAGCTGCTGGAGGGTGCTTGGTAGAGGATCCTCAGAGCGAAAAACATTATCAAGGGGTCCCACTGGTCCTCAAGTGAGTTTAAGTCTGAGGAATCAGGGGGCCAGGGATGTTCTTTGAGGTTTTCGTTGTGTTCTGTCATCCACTGTCGGACATTCCCAACTGTGGGACACGTCGCAATGTCGTGTTGGAACATCCCATCCTTGCACAAGGAGGAAATCATCAGGTATCGGTGTACGTGATCTTCAAGAATGGATTCATAAGAACTTTGGTCGATAGTGCCTTCCACAAATATCAGTGGATCCAGGAAAGGCCACGAAAGCATTTCCAAAACCATACCGCTGGGCCCACCAGCTTGTGTTCTTCCAGCAATTGTAAAGTTTTTGTTCTCCGAGGTTTCTCGCCTTATAGGCCAACTTCCATTTGTTCGATCAAGCAGAAAACATGACTCGTCGTAGAAAGCAATCTTTTGGCAATCAGCGGAAATCCAATTCTGATACTTCCGTGGATATATAAGCCTTTTACGCAGATGTAGCTTCGTTAGCATAGGTGCAGGGAGCATCCGTCTTCAGCATAGCCCGCTAAGCATCGGGGTTCAGAGAAGTGTCGTTTTAAGCACACTTCCGGTAACACCCTGTTTCATTCGGTCAGTGAGTTGGTTTACTATAGCGTGTGGGTCGGCCATCGGGCACCTTCGCAGCCGATGTTCACCTCTCACATCAATGGTACGTGGTTCTTCGTAGTTTTCACGTCGCTTACTCGCAATGGTGCCATTTCTACAATCATGACACACTTTAACCAGAGCAGAACTCAAACTGTTCACAAACTTCGCTGTTTCGGAATACTGTCATTCTTCTCACGGAAGACGATAATCATTTCTTATTAGGAATCGGATTAATCTCTCCTCTTATCCATGACAACAATGAGTGATATGTTTTCAGAATGCCTGCAGCACACGTTGTATAACTTGAAAGCTTGCTCACGACACCTGCCTTATTTCATGTTGTCGTCAAATGTAGCAGATGGTCAAAACAATGTGACTCAACTGCGTATATCCTATCAAACGTACACATAAAATGAACAGCAGCCAAGTTTAATCTGCCAGTGTTGTGCTGTATTTCATCATCACATGTCACGCACGCATTTCGAATTTGCCGAGTCTTACACCAATTGTTGGGTTTAGTTTTCGCTTCTAGCCAATGAGATAACGGAGTGGTTTTGTTGAATTGCTCACTTCGAGATCTCCAGACACTATTGGCGAAACGAATAAGAGGGATCCCAATATTCTCTCGAGACAATAGCAAGAAAGTTCTTCCTTTCATTTTTTATCACAGACCACGAACATAATACTACTTAATTATTCCAATAGATGGTTGTTAAGAGCAGTTTCCGCTGCTTTAAGGAATACGTAATTGATATCATTCATGTCTGAAACTTTAAAAAAAATAACATACTGTATATATATATAATTATTTATTCTAATATATTATAGAATACAACTGTTCATTTTATCAACATTTACAATTTAAGTTTTTTTTTACTAATGGGGAAATGAAATGAAATACAACCAGAAAACGTGAAACAGAAATATGCTGTGCTGCAAAACAAAAGAAAATATTTTCAGCTTTTATAATTAAGCACCATAAACGAGGAATTTCGAAGCATCATTAGCCCTAACTTGTTATATGTTTCATTAGAATTTCTTTAATACCAAATATATTGGATTCTTTACACGTAAACATACATATAAATTCATGTTTCTTGTTTTTGAAACTGTATGATCTACAGAAGCCGCAGATAGCGTTTTAAAATTTTGTACTCACACCTGAAATGCGTGTGCAGGATTTATAGGTCAGATCATCATCATCATCATCATCAACCTTTATCAATCCACTGTTGGACGGTCTCCCCAAGTTTCTTCCACGACGGTCTGTCTTGTTCTAGTCTCCTCCATGTCACTCCCGCATACTTTCGAATTTCATCCACCCATATTCCATTTGGTCTTCTTCTGGGTCTTTCCCTGTCCCTTGGAATCCAATCTAAAATTTCGGCTGTCCATCGATGGTCTGTCTTTCTGGCAGTACGTCCATTCCATTGCCATTTCAGGGATTTAACTCTGATCATAATGTCTTCCACTCTTGTCATTTTTTCCGATCCACGAGTTCCTCTTCTTATCTCTCCTGGTTACACCAAGCATGCACCTCTCCATGCCCATTTGTGTTATCTGCAGCCTTTGTATGTCTCTTTTAGTTAAGGTCCACGTCTCTGCACCATACGTAAGCACTGGAATGATGCATTGATCAAACACTTTTCTTTTAAGGCATAATGGCATATTGCTCTTGAAAATTATGCTGTTTCTTCCAAAGATTCTCTAGGCAAGTTTTGTACGCCGATTAATTTCTTCATCAATGTGACCCTCACTTGATATCTGCTGTCCAAGATAAACGTACGTGTCTGTTATCTCCAGCTTTTCTCCATCAATCGATAAATCTTCATTTCTTGTAAAAGCATTGAACATCACTTTTGTCTTCTAAAAGTTCATTTTTAATCCCATTTCTTTACTCTTGTCAGCAAGTTCCTGGATCATACTCTGCAGCTCTGATGGAGTAGTTCCAAAAATGACAACGTGATCAGCAAAACGAAAGTGGGTTAGATAATCTCCATTCTTCGTTATCCCTTTGTTTTCCCAGTTTAGTGTTTGAAAGATATTTTCCAATGTGGCATTAAAGAGCTTCGGAGTTACGGTGTCACCTTGTCTCACTCCTTTTCCAATTTTTATGTGTGTTGTATTTTCAAACAGCCGAATCTTTGCACTTGCATTTCCATAGATCTTATTAATAATATTAATGTACGCATCTTTAACACCGCAGGATTTCAGAGCCATTGTAACTGCTGATGGTTTCACCGAATCAAATGCTTTTTCATAATCGATAAAAGCCATGCACAATGGAAGTTCATATTCCCTCGCTCTTTCAATTAGTTCTCTTTGTACGTGGATGTGATCTATTGTGCTGTAGTCACTCCTAAATCCAGCTTGTTCTCTCGGTTGAGCCATTTCCAGTGTCACTTTCAAGCGGTGTGAAAGAACTTTAGTGAAGATTTTATAAACCACTGATAGGAGGCTGATAGGTCTGTAGTTCCTGAGATCCTCAATGTCACCTTTTTTATATAGAAGATAATTGTAGCGATTTTCCAATCCTCAGGAATCTTCCCTTTATTAAGGCATCGAGTGAAAATTTGGGCGAGTACTGTTTCGATTTCTCCACTTGCTTCTTGTATGATGTCTACAGTAATTCCATCTTCTCCTGGAGCTTTTTCCCTCTTCATGTTTTTGATTGCATGTGCAACTTCTGCTGGAAGGACTGGAAGAACTCTGGTACTGGTACCTTTTATGATGTCTGGAGGACATGTATCATCCCTTTCATGTAATTTGGAGTAGAAATCTTTCACACTTGTCAACATTTCGCCGCTATTTCTTGTTACAGAACCATCTTCTTTTCTCAGTGCCATAATCTGTTTTCTTCCCTTACTGAGATGTCCCTTTGCTATCTTTAGGCTTTGGTTGTTTTCAATTGCTTTCCTCACTAGTTCACAGTTGAATTTCATTACGTTTTCAGTGATACTTTTTCGTAATGTCTTGCATAGCTCTATATATTCCACTTTGGAAGTCACATCTTCTTTAGTTGTCCTCATCTCTCTTTTTTTTTTTTGAATAACATTTTGGTTTTTCCTGATAATTTCTCACAGCAACTTGTTCTTAGGTCCAACTAATTTTGTTGCTGTTTCCATAAGAGCTTTGGTTACTTTTTCTGTTAACTTCAGAAATATCCACTTCTTCCGATGTTAGGCCTTCTATAGCAGAGAATCTGTTCTTCAGTTTCAACTTAAAGGTATTATGGTGTTTTTTAAGGTTGGTTATGTCAATACATTTTGTTTGTCTTATGAGCTTGCCACGTTCGAGTTTATTGTTGAGGTGCATCTTAAATCTCACCAATCTATGGTCACAACTGTGTTGAATTTGTTTAGCATACTGCAGTCTTCTATGACGTATTTTTTGCTACACATAATAAAATCAATTTCACTTGTGGTCCCATTTAGATGTCTCCATGTCCATTTCCTGTGTGGCTTTTTCTTGAAAAAGGAGTTCAAGATGAAAAACCCTTCTTGCCTCTGCAAACTCTAAGAGAGTATTTCCACGCTGGTTTCTGTTGCCGTGACCGAATTTACCTACTGAAGTTTCATTCTGTTGCCGTTGCCCTATTTTTGTATTGAAAGGTCAGATATAAAGTATTATATTTGTTATAAGATTTTATCTCTTTCGAATTCTCCAATATGGAATATAAAAGTAAAATACACTACTGCTTGCGAAAATTGCAAGTCCACGAAGGACTGCTGGCATTAACTTGAAATATAGAGGATATGTAAAACAGGATGCGACATGTAAATGTCTAAAATATCAGAGAAAATCAGCACGTGGTTTCGGAGCAGCGCCATCTGTTGTATCCCTTTCTTGGTTATAAAAAGCACGCTGAAACGAGATGTTGCAATCAATGAACAACTGATTTTGATGTGAAAGGGTGTTTCTTGTGTCTCACAATACCTCGTCACCGAAGAAGTTTGAAATATGAACATTTGACGGAATCTGAGAGAAGAAGTATTGTTGGGATGAGCAAAACTGGAGTTTTCTACCGAAAAATTCCCATTCGTACGGAAAGAAACGGCAGTACAGTGATTGAATGTGGCCTCAGTAGACGGATGTAGCTCGGACGCACAGAAACCGGAAAATATACAGCAAAATCACACAACTTTATGTGATGACAGCCACCTCTACAAACGGCAGTGACAGATCGGATATCGACATTCATGGCGTTTGGGCAGCAGTGGAACTCTGTCTCGGTTCGGGCTTTGTTCTCCAACACAGTTGTACGTCGTCGGCTTTACAGAGGACTAGTCGGTACCAGCCTATTACTGCGCTTCCTTTTTATCCTCAACCACAGACGTCTCAGGCTGCAATGGGGTCTCGCACACCGAAACTGGCGTACTCATTGCAGATGTTCGTGTTTTCTGAAGAGTCGTAATTTAACATGATGAACCGTGAAGGTCGAAGACATTATGGTGAACGTGTTCGAAGACTCTTGGTGAGCGCATCATGGAGAAGGTGTTCGAATAAATCATTGTGAAAGGCACTTCGCAGCAACATACCAAACCAACGCCATGGGTCATGGTTTAGGATGGTGATTGGTTTAATTCGCGATCTCGTCTAATGTGAATTAACGGAACCCTCAACATAGTCACATAGTCAAGCATAGTCACTTTTCCAAGTTACGCGTAGATTTCCCGCTAGGGGGAGTAAAATTAATTACCTTTCCCCAGATATCTCTGCTTCTAAAACTTCGATTTGAAAATGCTTCCCTTCAGCGGACACAGCTCGTGATGGGAAATATTTCGCATATAATTTCTAATTTTTGGTATAAAATGGTTTAACCACGAGGGGACGTAAGCGTTGATTTCTGCTTCTGATGTATTTGCAGCAAAATCTGAGCTACTAAAATCTCGATTGAAGAAATTCTTTCGTGGACGGATGCTACTCACGTTGACAAACCTTTTCGGAATGTTTTCTTCTGAAAATGATGCATGGTCTTTTCGCCAGGGGGCGTACTATGTATCCTGTTTTTGTCAACATCTCTGCTTCTAATGGTCCGATTTAAAAAAATTCTCTTTTATTGGACAGAGTTTCCGGTGCGACATGTTTCTAATAGAATTTCAAAATTTTCAAGTAATTCATTAACTTTTCTCTAGGGGGAGTAAAGGTAAATAGCGCTTTTCTAGATATCTCTGCTTCTAAAACTCCGATTTGAAAAATTCTTCCAGCACCGAATACAGCTGCTGAAGGATTTTTTTTTTTGTAATTCCTAACTGTTTATAAGATGTGGGTTTGGCCATGAGGGGGCCTAAGCATTACAATTGTGTTTCGTAGGTATGTTCAACAAAATTCCGGTTTTTAAATCACGATTAAAAGAATAATTTCATGGACCGATATCGCTCATGTCGATAAACATTTGAGAATATTTTCTTCTTAAAATAATGCATGGTTTCTCCACCACAGGGCTTAGAGTCTATCTCATTTCTATCAATATATCTGCCTCTAAAAGTCGGATTTGAAGAATTCCGTCTTTGTTAGAGAGCGTTTCTGGTGTAAACTGTTTCTCATATAATTTCAACATTTTAAAGTAATGCATAGACTTTTATGTAGGGAGCGTAAAGATAAATTGCGCTTTCCACAATATCTTTGCTTCTAAAACTCCGATTTGAAAAACTCTTTCTGCACCGGATACAGCTCCTGATATGAAATGTTTTGCATATATTTTGTAATATTTGATAAAGAACGGTTTGGCCCCGAGGGGGCGAAACACTTAATTTCTGCGTCTGATGTATTTGCAGTGAAATCTGAGCTCCCGAAAACTCGATTGAAAAAATTCTTTAGTGGACCCATTCCGCTCACATCGAAAAGCCTTTTGAAAATACTTTCTTCTTAAACAACGCATGGTTTTCCCGCCAAGGGCAGTAAACGCGTATCTTATATTTGTCGATATCTCTGCTTCTAAGAGCCCGATTTGAAAAATTCTTTCTTTGTTGGAGAGCATTGCCGCTGAGAAATGTTTCGCATGTAATTTCAATTTCTTCTTAATGCACAAGTTTGCGACCAGAGGGCGACAATTTACGTTTCTGTTTACAGCAATATCTGCTGGAATAAAAGCCCAACTGAGAAACGTCTATCTTCTGTCAGATACTACCGTTTTCCATACCGGTTCCATTGATTTTGAATAGCTTTGGTAAATTTAATTCGCATCAGAACGGATTCAAAAGACGTGCTCATTACACCCAAAAATTCGGTGTCATCTTTCTTGTTTCTTTTTTTACTAGTTAAAAAACGGTATGAAATATTTCTGATGATATTTAGCTAAATCACAGTGTTAAGTTCTCGTATTTGTACTACCAAATCTATTGTGTTTTGTAGATGGTATGATGGGGAGTGTTGCAACCTTGAATGCATGCGCTCATTTGTAGATCTTTATTTGCGAATGATAAAGTTCGCATAGCATTTGGGAATAAATTAATGCCTAAATAATAAATATTTTCTGAAGAAAAAGTGTAAATATATGGAATAATTCTTTAAATAATTACATGTTTTCCTTCAGTTTCTCAACGGACTTCTGAAAGCATCAGTCGACAAAAAAAGGGGGGGGAGTGCGGTAATTAGGACGTACTATTTAAGGGGTGAGGTGTAAACAATCGGACAAAATGTGACATGGGGGAGTCTAAAAATAGTAAAAAATCACGCACGTACTTTATGGACGGCCCCCATTTGCTGTGTGGCGACACAGCCCCTGCGTGTGTGCCATGTAATGTATTTCTCACTGTTATTCATATCTTACGTTCGTGTCATCGTTTCGTTCGTGAATGTAATCGGTTTTCGCTATTACCTACTCTACCAGACGACTCAGAAATCCTGTGTCGCCTTTTAAATGATCACTGTGATAGTCTTCAGTGTTATCGCTTCTTCGACGCACCGATCGTTTTCGTTTTGTGTAGTTTATTATTTTATCGGCCATTTACACCGTTCATTGTTCTGATTTCTGATGTTATGTTTTAGAATAGAATAAATTATCAACGTTTATTAACAATTAAATCTTTTATTAACATCGCCTCTAGTTTCGCAGAGCACTTGACTCGGCATCATAAGTACGAATGCTCTGCGAAACTATAAGAGATATTAATAAAACAGTTAACTGTGAATAAATGTTGATAATTTATTCTTTCTCAGCATCAAAAATGTGTAAATATATACACTCACGGACAATAAAATTTGCGCACCTAGAAGAAAACGTGCTACAACCGCGAAACTGCGCTAATATTTTAGAGTGCGTGCTGGTATGTAAATGTTCCACTTTTAGTACACCCTGTGGGGACGCTGCAAGCGCGAACCGGCAGCCTTATGCTCCATGAAAGCCAAAAACACCGGCCGACGCAAGCAAGAGTACAGACCGAGAAGAATGCCGGGTAGACGTCAGAGACGTCGGTTTACACCAAGGTTAATAGACAGTAAGGTTTGCTCATCCTGCCTCCCTCGCAGCGGAAGTGCCGGTCCCTTACGTAGTGACGTCAGTGTACCACACGACGCAGCCAGCAGGACGGATAGATTGTTAATACAACTGAAGCACTTGCGGGAGAAATGTCAACAACTTTTTGCTCAAATACGCTCTGAATCTGAAAGCTTGCAACCAAGATGTAATGCAAAAGTACATCTGTAATATAATCAGGAAAAACGGACATCCATGTGAATATTTTATTTAGAGTAAACCGAGAATGTGAAGAAACTTATTATGCATTTCTTTCATTTTTTTTTTCAAATCTGTTTAATCTAAATATCTAAATAGGATATTGACATGGCACTAAGGAAAAGTGCAGGGACAGTGATTATACCTTCTAATTTATTTATATGCAACTGTAATACTGTCTTTAAATAAATTCAAAAGAAGGAAAAAAACTTATAAGATTATGCTGTCAGAGCCTCATGAAGAAATCCTTTTATGCGGAACAAATAAAAACTTGAGTAACAGTCCACTAACTTGCTTAATTAAAAAGTTGGAAATTAATTGCACTAAATGCTCTGTTATTATTTGTAACTAATCGCTGAACAGAAAAGTTAAAATGATGGATCTTTGCAGTTTTTGTTTGTTTGTTTCTTTAGTCATATTTTATTCGCTAAATTTTGAGAACTTTAAGAATCGGGACATTATTTAACGTAACAAAATTCTTTCTTCACTTACCTTTGTCATGTTCCTTAGGTAACTGTTTTAACCAGTTTTCTCTTCTTGGGTTGGCAATATATTTTTTGCTGAGCGTTAATATGGCGCATACGGATCATAATTCGGGTTTTCATGAATAGTTTGATGGCAGGGTGCACATTTGGAGGGAACTGATGGGCAGAAGCTTCCACTGCGGTGTGAACAATTCTTTTAACTTTCCTTAAATTATTTTTCCCATGTAGTTTTAAAAAATTTCTTCTAGTTGGATAACCATGCTCATCCACTCATTTGTTGGATGTTGCAAGCAGCCTCTGCTTATGACGCTAATCCAGTCCAAAAGAATTCCTTTTTCTTGCACTAGGTCCAAAGGTGCATTTTTGTCCCCCAGCCCAGGACACGTTGTTTGGCATTTAAACGCAACATATCCAGCAAGGTATCGTAAAGCTTGGTACGATATGCTGTCACTAGAAGACGTAATTGCAGTTGTGGGTTCTTCGCGAAGTGCAGCCGTAATTTCATTTTCACTTGTGTGGGCTGTTTCATCATTGCAGGATGCATTATTGTGTAAGACACAGGAAGACGAGAGCATGGAGACAGTTAAATAATGTTGTTCTGACTCAGGCAAAACGTTAGATTTCTGACAGTTCTAGACTTCTTTCCCAAGTACCAGCAGTCTGAGACGATTTTGAAATTCCAGTGGTGAAGGGTGATCATAGGTATTCCCTGCTGCACGTATCTGTAAGAAAAAATTTCTAGGACATTTTGTTTAACTCTGTGAGTTAAAAAATATTTTAGCTCATATTTTTCGCTTAGAATCTTGTGGACAGTCATTACGGATGTAATACTGACCAGAAGACTTGCTGAAATGGTAGGGCGTTTTTTCTTCCAACAACGCGCATCTGCGAAAAAGTGTTGTAAGCCTCATTCAGAAGTTGAAATTGCTGTTGATTGTTACCTAAAGCACATCGGAATGGTTTGTCTGAGAATGGTTGCCTCGAATTCATTGTAGCAAAAAATCTGTCAACGAGAAGAATAAAATTTGCTGCTTCATCATCTTCGGGAAATAAATATTTGATGGCATTTCCAACACGCTCCGAAAGCAACTGTACAGCATAACGTACAATCTGCCTATTTGCTCCTTTAATACGTATGTGTGTTTCACTCATATTATACGCTATGTTTAATTCCTTACTGTCCTTCTCTAATAGCTTTTCAAATAGAGAGCAATTTATCACTATATTTCTTATTTTTATGCCATTGTCCAAAATATGGTTTCGCAATAACTTTACCATATGCGGAATGTCAGCAAATGCATTTATATGTCTGTTTTTGTCGAAAGTATTTTCAAAGAACGGACTCTCAGGCGATATAGCCAATTCTTTCCATAATTTCTGGTTTAAAGCTCCCAGATCTGAAGTAAGAGTAAATACAGGAAACATGATATTTTCTACGGCACAAATTACTTTCATTAATATTTCTCTGAGACTGGAACCACTAACGTCAAAATCGTAAAATACTGGTTGTTTCCAGGGATTAACAAGTCCTCTTGCCATGAATACCAGTACGTACCTACACGGTCCTATAACTTCATCTGTTTCAATATTATAGCACATTTTGCTGGAAACTTTCATTTCATCTATAGAAATTACACATGTTCTTTCGGCTTCAGTCATTTGCATTCCATGGCTCTGCATCAGTTTTAAAGTTGTGGCTGGAATTCCAGGTGAACATTTAATTGTAGCTACCCATCAGCGCAACGTTGACAAAGCAGGAAGCGGAATATTAACTGTATTTCTCAAGTAGTGATATGCTCTCCTGGAAACAGTTCTTAATGTTATTGCCGCTGCAATATCAGTAGAATTCCAAACAATCCGTTTTTGGCCTAACAAAACCCTTATCTGTCCTGGAGTAAACACTGTAGAAAGCAAATTTTTTATGCACATTTCTCTGTCTTTTTTCTCATCTTTCTGTAACCTTCGCAATTCTAATAATTCTTTCTGCATTTGATTCTGTTTTACTTTGAGGACTTTTACACGTAAAGTTAGACTATGGTTTGAAGAGCTCAAATATAATATTTGTTTTATCAGCTTTTCATTTTCCTTCATCAAAATATAATTTTCCTTCAATAGAATTTCATTTTCTGTTTTCAGGTCTTTCATACATTCAATTTCAGTATTTTCATCATTGGCACTCCACATGTCTTCCAAAATTTCCTCTGCATTATCAGAGTTTATCAAATCGCCAACAAGATCAGTTCGTTTCCTTTTCTCCTGCCTGTTCTTTCTCTCTGAATTAGAATTTACATTAAAGTTTCCCGGGAGCTTTAAACTTCGTACAGCTGTGTCCTTTAGCATTTTGCGGATAGGCAAACCTAGAAGTTCATTCCTAAAATCGCGTTCGTAGTCTTCCTCAGGAAAATGTTGCGAACAAATAGCTGAATTCATTTCGTTGAAACTGTCAGCTCGTTTGCATCTCAATTTCCATGTTTTACGCAAAACTTCATTTTTCGGAAACCTATGGTAATGAAGGCCATTCCTTCTGGTATTCGAATAATAATTTTGGCACGTTGCTATTGCGCACGAATCAGGCATGTTCAGTATGACCAAAGAAAAGATAATTTGTTTGCTAGAAATACCGAGCTTTAAAAGAGACAATGTAGCTTTGAGACCCTGAACCAGAAAACGAGAGCAAGCAGCTTTAGGCGGATCGGGTGTGCAGATCTCCGGGACTGTGACGTTACGAAGGCGACCCCTGAGACAGTGCTCAGCAGAAGTGTCGGATAAGCATAACCTTGGGTTTACACCACTTACGGACTTTGAGAGAGGCCTGATAATCGAGCTGAAAGGGTGGTAGGAGCGCCGTATAGCCAGCCACGTTGATCGTTCTGACCATACCGTCCGACTGTGTTGGGAGCAGTTGACACGTGACGACACTGCCACACGGCGGAGCTGCTCCGGACGGACCAGGAGGACCACCGGAAGAAAGGATCGACGGATCGTGCGCTATTTAATTCTTTTTGTATCATGGAAGGAATTCCCTATTCTTTTAGGAGATGTCACTTGTTACAACGCAAGTCTAGAAAAGAGCCAAAGAAGAACTCGGAAACCCACGTTGCCCCGTACCTATGTCCTTTTCGAATACACTAAAATTTAGAGCCAGTCAGTATTGTCCAAAATATATTTTTGCATATTTTAAACACTTAAGTATGACATATTTATGATATACAGTAGACTCCAGTTAATTGTGCAGCCATTTATTTGGGAGATTTCCTTAAAAGCCTCCTATATTAGCTCTTTGACATAAAGATTCGCATAATATGTGTGGCAGCCGCTTAATTGGTCCCAAGGGTTGCAGACCCAATATGCCCCAATTAACTTAAATCTACTGTGTTTATATTTCTTACGCAGGTTGGAATTTGAACTAATGTGCGCAGTGGTATATTCAGGCATCTTCTCGAGGGTGCTTAGCCCACCGAAAATCCATGAACGCCAGTAGGGTTTTAGGCGATCCCACCTTATATTTAGTCTAATTGTTTTCGTTTACAGCTAAATATTTGGAGACATTTATTAAACAAATTAAGCAAACGAGGCAAAACATTATCATAATTAAAAAAAACAACATCCACATGGACTTCAGTCTGAAATTTCTACCATTGTTCAATAAAACATTAAATTGCCCTCGCTGAAGGGGTTATTTTTCAAGCACTGATAACTCGGACTACTTCGGCAACAAAAAATTAATTCCACAGAGTACACACGTTTGTACTACAATACATCGTCATATTTTGGAAGCTGGCATTCAGCTTTATTTCATTCTTCTGTATGCCGATTTTCCATGTATACGATTAAGCCTCAGTGTAGCTAACATGACGTTAGTGCTTTTAATACAACAAAAAATTTGCTACCTAATTTTTGACGATAACGAATTGTTAGAAATTGTTCCCATAAAAAAGGCCGTCTTTCCTGGCGTTGGGTGGTTTACACTCTGTGACAAGAAAAAAAATTCCAGGCACCTCAAACTGGCATACTAACGGCTAGTTAGTTTTTTAGCACGTCTTTTGTCAAAAAAGATCGTGCTTATGTTATCGGTTTGTCCGTCCGTCCGTCTGTACCCACGGTATCTCTGCAACTATTAGTCCGATTTGAAAAATTGTTTGCATTCGAAAGCTTGAAATATGCAAATGATGATCCTTTACTTTGTTTTTTTTTTTTACGATGTACAATTTCGCCGGTAGAGGGCGTAAATGCAGATGTTATCGAATTCAAAAATACGTTTTATTCCACATATTTGCTTCTAAACATCCGATTGAAAAAAAATTTATATCTTTCGATTCCATTTATGTCGATGTGTATTTTAGATGTAGTTACTTTTTCAAATTACGCATAGATTTTCCGCTAGGAGGCGAAAAAATAATTACATTTCCTCCGATAACTCTTCTTCTAAAACTCCGATTTGAATTTTTTTTTTCTTCAGCGGATACATCTCCTGATGGAAAATCTTTTGCATATAATTTCAAGTTTTTGGTAAAGAATATTTTGGCCACCAGGGGGCGTAAGTGTTAATTTTTGCTTCTTATGTATTTGCCATAAAATCGTAGCTTCTAAGATATCGATTAAAGAATTATTTCGTGGACTGATGCCACTCACATCGATAAACCTTTTCGGAACATTTTCTTCTTAAAATATTCCACAGTTTCTCCGCCAGGGGGCGTAGATGTACATCTTATTTTTGACAATATCTCTACTTCTAGGAGTCCGATTTGGAAAATTCCTTCTTTGTTGGATAGTGTTTTTCGTGTGACATGTTTTTCATATAATTTCAAAAATTTCAAGTAATTCATAGTTTTTCCGCAAGGGAGCGTAGCGGTAAATTGCGTTCCCCCTATATCTCTGCTTCTAAATCTACGATTTGAAAAATTCTTTCTGCACCGGATACAGCTCCTGATGGGAAATCGTTTGCACATAATTTCTAATTTTTGTAAAAAAATAGTTTGGCCACCAGGGGGCGTAAATCTTAATTTCGGCTTCTGATGTATTTGCAGCAAAATATGAGCTTCTAAATTCGCGATTGCAAAACTCATATCGACAAACCTTTTAGGAAAATTCCCCCTTTGAAAAAATGCATGGTTTCTACGCCAGATGGCGTACAGGTATATCCTATTTTTGTCAATATCTCTACTTCTAAGAATACGATTTGAAAAATTCCTTCTTTGTTGGATAGTGTTTGCGATGCGAAATGTTTTTTCCATAAATTCAAAATTTTCAAGTAAATCATACACTTTTCGCTAGGGGGCACATAGGTAAATTGCGTTTTCTGCGTTATTTCTGCTCCTAAAGCTCTGATTTGAAAAATTCTTCCTGTATCGCATACAAGACCTGATGGAAAATAATTTTCACATAATTTCTAATGTTTGGTAAAGAATGGTTTAGCCACCAGGGGTCATATGTGTTAATTACTGCTTCTGAAGTATTTGTTGCAAAATCTGGGCTCCTGAAAACTAGATTATTTTTTTTTCTTCGACCGATACCGCTTATACGGATAAACGTTTTGAGAATATTTTCTTCCTAAAGTAATGCATGGTTTTCCCACCAGGGGACGTAAAGTTACATCTTATTTTTGTCGATATCTCTGTTTCTAAGAGTTCGTAAGCTCACGATTCCGTTTACAGCAATATCTGAGGGATTGAAAACCCGATTGAGACTCTTCTTTCTTTGGTCAAATCTATTGTTTTCCATACCGGTTCCATTGACTGTGAATAGCTTTGATAAATTTAATTTGCGTCAGAATCGATTTAAAAGACGTGCTTATTACACCCGAAAATTCGGTGTCAACTTTCTTTTTTTCTTAATGGTAAAATTTCTTTACATATTTTCTTCGCAATTAATGTATTCCAAAGGATGAAAATTTGCACATCGATAAAACTAACTCTAAATAATAGCATGGGATCCTAATGCTTGATAAAACATAACCATAATTATATTAAAAATAAATCATTTTTGTTTTTCAATAATGTTCAGACCTGTTTATATTATAGATGGCACGACCTGTACATCGATGACGTCAGTAGATAAACAAATGTTGAATTGTTTAATTATGGTTATGTTTTAGCAAGTATTAAATACCTCATGCTATAACTTAAAGTTAGTTTCATCGATGTGCAAATCTTCATCTTTGGGAAAAAATTAATTGCGAAGAAAATATATAAAGAAATTTTACCATTGGAAAAATGCGGCAGAGATTTTAAGTGCAACCACCTTAATGACATGTTCTCTTTTTCTTTGAGGGTGTTTATTTTTTTGTTTTTTTTGCATTTCTTCCTGCTAGCGGCGGCTCAGTGCTATGGTGCCGGTACCTGAAAGTCAACCAAATGTCTCGGTGTCCAATACATGGGCCAGCAGCAGGCCAACACCTGTACTCCATCCATTTTTATGTGCCACAACGGGCCATACCATATATACATACTGCATATACTGAGTGGTGTCACAGGGCTGGGGAAATTATCTTTTCCTATCTGAAAAATGTATTCCAGGGACCAAGGTAGCTTCAGACTAACGACTGGCTGGTTGGTTGCAATGCAGAAGCCTTTACGAAAAAAAACTACCTTTTTGTTGAGGAAGATGCTTGAAGGATTATCCTGCGCGAGTTGAAACGAATACGTCTTTTTATTTTTACAATATCACGAACAACTTTTCGTAAATATCCGCCTAATAAAATTTTAAATTTATGATTTCAACGTAACAATTTTTTACATTGAGGGAACATCACTTATTTTTAAAGAGTGTACTAACTGAGAGACGTTTTTTCGAAATTAGGTGTTGTGCTTGTGGTCTTGAAGCGCGATTATTTAACTGATTCATTTATGTATTCATGTCATATTCTGCTTGAATGTTGTGACGGTTCCTATTGCTTATACCCTTCTTCACTTTTTTTTTAAATTTTGCTGTCTCAATGAAATGTCAAAGAAAAACTTTTCACATTGTTACTTCGCAAGTAAAATAAAACAATGATCTTCTCACCAAACAGACCAAATTTTGGCAAGAAGTATACCCCGGATTTAAATTCTGTTCAAATACTCTTACATGGAAGCTGATGTCGTTGCTAAGAACATGGGGATTAAAACATAAAAAAAATTCGTACGTTTCATTTGTTTGAACCATTATAGTAATAATTTTCATCAGAAGTTGTTTCTGCGCATGCGTAATCCAGCTGTTCGGGTTGCTTCGATTGCCAGTTTTGGACCACTCGTGGCGGTAGCATGGAGGCCCGTAATTCACAGTGATGCAAAGGGCCATTAACGGCATGCTAGAGACTGTAAACTGATTGGCGTACTGTGTGAGCGAGATCTCTCAAGCCCTGACTGTAAATGGCAGATTTCAGCCAGCAGTGACCCATCACCATCAGCTGGGAGTGATATGATCGAAGTCACTTCCACAATTTTCACGTGCAAAACAAAATGTAGGAGTTATCGCTTAGTAATGAAATAATAAACTATGTTTCTTAACTTTGGTACAACATCCGTTGATTTTTATTGGTGTAGAACAAACTAACATGGCCGAGCTTTCGCTCACCAACGGGTGTCTTTTACAAGGCTTATTGATACTAAAATATACGGATAGAACTAACAGTAAAAGTTAGCATTTGAAAATATGTACTTGCTTTGAGTCTGAGGCGTAGCCAAGGGGAGGATCCTCGGGTCCGGACCCCTCCCCCTGAGGGTGGATTGAGCACGAATTTAAAGCGATATATACAGTATATGAGGACAACTAAAGAAGATGTGACTTCCAAAGTGGAATATATAGAGCTATGCAAGACAGTAAGAAAAAGTATCACTGAAGACGTAAGGAAATTCAACTGTGAACTAGTGAGGAAAGCAATTGAAAACAACCAAAGCCTAAAGATAGCAAAGGGACATCTCAGTAAGGGAAGAAAACAGATTATGGCACTGAGAAAAGAAGATGGTTCTGTAACAAGAAATAGAGGCGAAATTTTGACAAGAGTGAAAGATTTCTACTCCAAATTATATGAAAGGGATGATATATGCACTCCAGACATCATGAAAGATACCACTACCAGAGTTCCTGCAGTCCTTCCAGCAGAAGTTGCACATGCAATCAAGAACATGAAGCGATGAAAAGCTGCAGGAGAAGATGGAATTACTGTAGACATCATACAAGAAGAAAGTGGAGAAATCGAAACAGTACTCGCCCAAATTTTCACTCGATGCCCTAATGAAGGAAAGATTCCTGAGGATTGGAACACCGCTACAATGATCCTGCTACATAAGAAAGGTGACATTGAGGATCTCGGAAACTACAGACCTATCAGCCTCCTATCAGTAGTTTATAAAATCTTCACTAAAGTTCTTTCACACCGCTTGAAGGTAACACTGGACATGGCTCAACCGAGAGAACAAGCTGGATTCAGGAGTGGCTACAGCATAATAGATCATATCCACGTGCTGAGAGAACTAATTGAAAGAGCGAGGGAATATGAACTTCCATTGTGCATGGCTTTTATCGATTATGAAAAAGCCTTTGATTCGGTGAAACCATCAGCAGTTACAATGGCTCTGAAAACCTGCGGTATTGAAGATGCATACATTAATATTATTAATAACATCTATGAAAATGCAAGTGCAAAGATTAGGCTGTTTGAAAATACAACACACGTAAAAATTGGAAAGGAGTGAGACAAGGTGACACCATATCTCCGAAGCTCTTTAATGCCACATTGGAGGGTGTTTTTCAGCCGCTGAGCTGGGAAAACAAGGGGATAAAGATTAATGGAGATTATCTAACCCACCTTCGTTTTGCTGATGACGTATCATTTTTGCAACTACCTCATCAGAGCTGCAGAGTATGATCCAGGAACTTGCTGACAAGAGTAAAGAAGTGGGAGTAAAAATGAACTTTCAGTAGACAAAAGTGATGTTCAATGCTTTTACAAGAAATGAAGATTTATCGATTGATGGAGAAAAGCTGGAGATAACAGACACGTACGTTTATCTTGGACAGCAGATGTCAAGTGAGGGTCACATTGATGAAGAACTTAATCGGCGTACAAAACTTGCCTGGAGAGCATTTGGAAGAAACAGCATAATTTTCAAGAGAAATATGCCATTATGTCTTAAAAGAAAAGTGTTTGATCAATGCATACTTCCAGTGCTTACGTATTGTGCAGAGACGTGGACCTTAACTAAAAGAGACATACAAAGGCTGCAGACAACTCAAAGCAGCATGGAGAGGTGCATGCTTGGTGTAACCAGGAGAGATAAGAAGAGGAACTCGTGAATCCGAAAAATGACAAGAGTGGAAGACATCATGATCAGAGTTAAATCCCTGAAATGGCAATAGGCTGGACATACTGGCAGAAGGACAGATCATCGATAGACAGCCGAAATTTTAGATTGGATTCCATGGGACAGGAAAAGACCCAGAAGAAGACCACATGGGAGATGGGTGGATGAAATTCGAAATTATGCAGGGGTGACATGGAGGAGACTGGCACAAGACAGACCGTTGTGGAGGAAACTTGGGGAGACCTTCGTCCAGCAGTGAATTGATAATGGTTGGCAATGATGATGATGATACAGTATATGGTATAATGAATTAGCTTTATTTTCTTTCCGCTAAGCTAATTCATATGAATGATTCTCTTCCTACCAGCTAGCTAATGATATACTTGTACTAAGCTTCAAAATAGTGAATTCAAAAGGGTGTTGTTAGTTAATTATGAACGTAAACAAAGTCTTAACGCTGGTTATTTATGGTAATGAATAAAAGTTATAAACGTAACAGCCAGACAGAGGTCTGACAAAAACTATTAATTGAGAAAGACGTACTTACTGCAACTTTTTTTGTTATAAGACTCTTGGTCAACTAAAGCACACACACAACTTGTTTTACACTAATGAAGAATCTCTCCTCATAACAACACAATCTCTCCTCGTATTATAAACGCTCTCCGTAAACAACAACGCTCTCTCATAACAACAACGCTCTCTCATAACAACAACAAAAGCTCTTCTCATAACAACACAAAAGCTCTCGCTAAGTCTCGATGAACGCGCCTATATACTAGCTACCAACACGTCATGACTTACACTCATTGCCAGATCTCATTCAGCGGGAGAAATAATATTTCGTTCAGTAAGAAGATAATTTACATAGTAAAATAAAATAACCAGAGATAGTAAAATCAAAAGGAAAGTGAATATAGAGTATACGTTACATCATCTCCCCCTTAATTTTTTTCTTTTTTTTTTTTCTTTTTTTTTTTGTTTCCGAAAAACCTATCAATTTTGGAGTGTAAGTCTTACATTTCGTTGAATGACGTTTCTCGGCCTCTTTTTTGTTTGTTGTTTGGTGGTAGCCGTATTTACAGTAGCAAACTTGGCATGACAAATGAAGAAATCTGTATTCGTCTGTGAAACTTGTATTGGTGAACAAAACAAACCTGCATCGGCATACCTTTCTTTTATTCTGCCTAGCAGGAATCACTTTTTTAATTTCAAATGACGTTCTCATGATTCGGTGAATACATACCAACTGAATCAACAGCGAAGATTGCCTGGAGCTGCCTAACAGTAACAATTTTATTATTTTACCCCTAAGCACATAGATATATTAAAAAAGGTGGATTAATAGATGGACATAGAAGAAATATAAAAAAAAACACACATATATACACAAAAAAGAATGCATAGGCCCAGACGAAAAAAAGAAATTCTGACACGCCAACTGGTCGTGCAGGAAAAACAACAAACTAAGAAAAGAACCTGTCCACGAGAACTTACTTATCTCGAGGACGCATAAAAAACTCTAGTGCGATAACGTTTTCCAGGCCTAATCGGACTGGTAAAATCAGGTGGCTTGGATCTCTTCACGGACTTTAATGGATCTGGAACATCGGTCTGCTGTCGGTCAGGAAATCCCGGCGGCTGACGGGAACGGTCAGGAATGGCGGAAATCCTTCGGTCCGAAACGGATGAAGTCTGTGGGTCCAGAAATCCCAGTGGCTGAGAAGAACGGTCAGGAACGTCAGAGGTCTGGCGGTCAGGAAATCCTTGCGGCTGATAGGAACGGTCAGGAACGTCAGAAGTCTGGTGGTCCGGAAATCCTTGCGGCTGATAGGAACGGTCAGGAACGTCAGAGGTCCGGCGGTCCGGAAATCCTTGCGGCTGATAGGAACGGGCTCCCCCAGGCTTTTGATATGAAGTCCCTTTGTGCTGGGGACCGTTGTGTCCTTCCAGTATTCCCTTGAACGGACGTGTCTCCGGCCACATCGTTTGTTTTCGCTTACGCCCACGTGGCATGAGAGTAGCAGCAGGCATCGGCCCTGTTTGCCCTGAACGTAGGTTCCAGGGGCGAAACCCGGGCGGATGCAAGGATTTCTGCCTTCGTCGCTGTTGCGGCGAAGCAGATTGGGGAGACAAGTCACGTTTGCGCCCAGCCTTTGGTGGTGCTGGACGGTTTGTAACATGAAATTTAGTGTTCATAACTGATAAGTCGGAAATGTCCGAAGCCTCTGAGTCGCTGCTGTAATTCAGTGGTCGTGCAGGGCGATGTTTAGATTTGCCTATAGGAATACTCTCTGACGAGGTATTCAAAGAAGAAGTAGCCCGCGTTGGTGCAGAGTTATCCGGAAACGGCGCAGCAATAGTCTTGGCAATGGTTGGAGGGAAAGGAACGATACTAGTATTCGAAGAACTCGATTCGAGCCTTGGTCTCATGGGAGAATCAGGTTGCGTGTTTGGAAACCCGTCTTGAGGAGGGGAGGGAGAAGGAAAAATCACTGGAGATTCTTCAAAAATGTTTGTTGGTTCGTCCAAAATTTCTGGCGGTTGAACATGAGATATAGACTCTTGAGTCTGTGGAACAGAAGGTTGAGTAGGGTTGATTATGAAATCGATATTTCGTTCATGATACTTGCGACACTGATCAACGTGTACGTATTGAAATTGGTTGTTAGGTTTTTCCAGAACAATATTATTTTCAAAGATATTTGCCACCCGATATGGACCTTCGTAGCTGGGTGCAAATTTCTTCACTAATGTATGCGAAACAGAAGACTGGAAGTGCGTTTCCACGAGAGTGAGATCTCCAACGACAAGATCTGGTTCCCTACGCCTAGAATTATAATATCTTGCTTGAGCCGCTTGTGCTCCAAGCATTGCAACACGAGCTTTTTCTGCCATGATTCCTACTGATTGCGGAGTTGGTCGCTGGTTTAGTTCGTCGATAATCCCCGTTAAATTTTCAAAAGGGGTTTTAATTTTGCGACCCAGAAAAAGTTCTGCAGGAGTAATTTTAGTAGACTCGTGGACAGACGAGCGGAGGGCGAACGCAAAAAGCTCCAAATGGTCATCCCATCTTTCATGATGATCCATTACAAAAGTCGCAATCATTTTCACTAGCGTGCGGTTAACGCGTTCCGCCGGATTACTCTGGGGATGATATGGGGAAATGAATTTATGTTTAATGTGTAGTCTCGCACACATTCTTTCAAAAATGTCAGAAATAAATTGAGGACCATTATCCGAAATTACTTTATTAGGTGCACCATATCTAGAAAATACTTCATTAACTAAGACATTACAAATGACTTCTGCCGTAGCAGCTTTAATCGGAAAAACTTCAACCCATTTAGAAAAATTATCAGTTAGTACTAAAACGTAACGAGCTTTATTTTTAACAGATAATGGATAAGGTCCCAATAAATCTATTGAAATAATATCAAACACATGAGAAGGGTTCGCGGAATACATGGGCGAAACTCTGCCCTCGTAGTCCTAGATTTTGTATAATAAAGAAGACCCTCTATTACTTCAAAATGTTGTGACCTTCCAGCCAGAGAAGGATCACTTTGTAGGGGCGAACCCGCAAGCAGAAAATTATAGATATCCCCAAAATCTGGATCATTTATTAATTCTGCCATTATCTGCTCCCTGGATGTTATATCAGCTATTAGACGTAAAGGCTGACATCCAGGAGTAGCTTCAGTGGGGATCCCACTAATCGGAACACGAGATAATGCGTCCGGTAATTGATTCTTATGACCTGGCTGATACGAAATTTTGATATTGCTCTCTTGTAACTTCAGAGCCCACTTCATAAGTCTTTGAGCTAGGTGCTTAGCAGAATTCAAATACTGAAGGGCAGAATGATTCGTAATTATGTTAACTGTCAATTCATTAAGATAACATTGAAATTTATTCAACGCATACACAACAGCAAGACATTCACGTTCCGTAGCTGAATAATTGCGTTCAGCTTTGGCTAAAGTACGAGACGCAAAAGCTATTGGATGCCCAGCTTGTGACAAAACGCAACCAAGACCAACTCCGGATGCATCAGTATAAATATCAAATTCCTTAGTATGATTCGGGAAGGCCAACACCGGAGGCTGAGTCAATGCAGACTTCAGTGTTTCGAAGGCAGCGTTAGCCTCAGGTGTCCAAATAAACTTCTTGTATTTACGTTTTAAAGCATACAATGGCTCACAGATTGTAGCATAAGCGGGGACGAACTGCTGATACCATCCGGTCATTCCCAGAAAGCGGGATAGTTCTTTTGCTGTTTTAGGCCGAGGAAAGTCAACAATAGGCCTAAGTTTTTCATTATCAGTAAATAAGGCGTGGGGAGTGATTTTCAACCCCAGATATACAATCTCGTCCCTCGCTATCTGGCATTTACAAGGTTTTAACGTCAAGCCAGCATTGTATATAAGTTGGAACACCTGTTTGAGCAGAGAAAGGTGCTCGTCAAAAGTCTCGGATGTAATAATAATATCATCCAAATAGACATGCACATGGGGACCCAGGACAGGTCTGAGAACCGTATCCATAAGCTTTTGGAAAGTAGCAGGTGCAGAAGCTAGTCCAAAAGGCATACGTAAATATTCATAGGCCCCAAAAGGAGTCACAAAGCCTGTTTTATCGACAGAGTCCGGATGTACTGCTACCTGCCAATATCCACTCGCCAAATCCAAGGTTGACATCCATTTGGTTGACGAAAGGTCATTTAAAATATGTGACATGACAGGTAGTGGATAATTGATCGTTTTTGTGACTTCATTGAGCTTGCGGAAATCTGTCACGAAACGAAAGTCATTGGATTGTTTCTTTGGAACCAAAAAGGCAGGAGCAGCCCAGGCGCTTGTGGATTCCCTGATTATGCCCTGCTTAATCATTTCAGAAATTTGACGTTGCATTTCCTGTTTTTTATGTGGAGCACAAGGGAAAGGTTTCGTCGCAATTGGTTTCGAGCCATCAGTGTCAATGACATGATAAACCACCTGTGTGAAACCAGGTTGATCCGAAAATAAACCAGGGCTTTCCTGTAAAAGGAGAGAAAGCTGGTCTCGTTGCCTCTCATTCAACTGGTTACTCAATAACACACTCGTTATATCTATAGGAACCGTAGGAATCATTTCGACAGGTTCCGGAAAGGAAATCACATGTTGTACAAAATTCAAAGTTATTTGAAACTTATGTATAAAGTCCATTCCCATTAGACATTTCACAGGTAGCTCGTCTATAAGCAGGAAAGAATGTGTAAAACGAGCTTTTCCCAGCCCTAAAGATAATGTGACAGTTTCTGAGATACTGAAGATTTCATTATTTGCACCTCGCAAATACTGCGTTTCAGGCTGAACGTGTATTGCAGGAAAATTGTCAGTGCAAAACTTTGTATTGAGGGCTGATATTTCGGAACCAGTGTCGAACTTTGTCTCGACAATAATATCTTCAATTGTTAAGAATATGTCAGGCAACTGAGGAGTTTAAACAGTCACTAATACTGTTTTAGGGTCAGAATGCTTGGTATCAGGAAGCAGGACCGACTCCTTGGTCTACTTCCTTTGGAAGTTTAAAGGAATCCTGGTTGGGTTATCATGTGGTCTGAAACCTCGACCCTGCCGGGTATCGGGAAAATTTTCACGATGAGGAAAACTGCGTGAAACCTGCGTCGGGAACTCCGCGCGTCTGTTGACATTTTCAATATCCTTTACGTCTGCCCTCAGCACGGGCCGAAAAATTATCATTGCCCGGAGCATGATAACGTTCCGAATGCTGCTGAGTGAAACGGGGTCGAGCATACTGTGCATTAGTACGATATTCCGAAGCTTGTGCAGAAACTCGCTGTTGGTTTGCCACTCTTCTGTGTGGTGGAACGTATGAAGCTTGGGTGTGCACTTGTGTATGCTCAAGCTGAAAGTTATTATGCCTATTATGCCGCTGAGGGTTTTCGTAATAAGCTTCGCGGGGTGCCCGAGCATGGTGAGTTGAACCATGTTTGCCATGTCGCTCTTCATATGTGCGTATGAGGCGAAGGCATTCATGAATCGTGGCAGGGTGTCGAAGCTCAAGGAAATCTTGTAAGAATTGGTCGAGCTGCTGCACGAGGGTATCCAACATGTCAACATGACTGGCATGTGGATCCCATAGGTTATATAAGCGTGTAGTCTCCAACGCAAATGCAACAGGGCTATCATTAGGACTTTGCTGACGCGAAAAAAGCTGTTGAGCAAGGCTAGCTCGACTGAGGCCGAAAGGAAAGACCTGCAAGAATTCTGCACGGAAATTCTCATAATGAGAATCCGGGTTCGACACTCTCCACTACCGATACCAGGTCTTAGCGGTATCCCTCAAGCAAGTGCCGGCGATTTGGACTTTGCAGTCTTCATTAATATTATATAGATCAAAATGATCTTCCAGATCTTCGAGGAACTTTAAGGACCCCTCCAAACCATTGAAATGAATTGTTCCTGCATGCGGCACGAAATGGGCAAGCATTCTGCTTCGCTGAGAGGATTGAACTCCCTCAGGAACGACCCGCGACTCAGAGTAATAGGAAGCTGGTATATTACGAAATGGTGAAGAATGCCTGGGTACGTGTAGATCATGCATATCAAAGTCAGACCCACAGGCTTCTTGCAAATTGTCATAAAAAACACCATTACCCTCGGAACTTGCCTTGGGGTAGAAAATTGAAGTTGTCTCAGGTAAGGAAGACATTTATAATAATCGTCAAGATCTCGTGTTCGAGAAAAGTTCGGGCGCCAATTATAATGAATTAGCTTTATTTTCTTTCCGCTAAGCTAATTCATATGAATGATTCTCTTCCTACCAGCTAGCTAATGATATACTTGTACTAAGCTTCAAAATAGTGAATTCAAAAGGGTGTTGTTAGTTAATTATGAACGTAAACAAAGTCAAAACGCTGGTTATTTATGGTAATGAATAAAAGTTATAAACCTAACAGCCAGATAGAGGTCTGACAAAAACTATTAATTGAGAAAGACGTACTTACTGCAACTTTTTTTATTATAAGACTCTTGGTCAACTAAAGCACACACACAACTTGTTTTACACTGATGAAGAATCTCTCCTCATAACAACACAATCTCTCCTCGTATTATAAACGCTCTCCGTAAACAACAACGCTCTCTCATAACAACAACAAAAGCTCTTCTCATAACAACACAAAAGCTCTCGCTAAGTCTCGATGAATGCGCCTATATACTAGCTACCACCACGTCATGACTTACACTCATTGCCAGATCTCATTCAGCGGGTGAAATAATATTTCGTTCAGTAAGAAGATAATTTACATAGTAAAATAAAATAACCAGAGATAGTAAAATCAAAAGGAAAGTGAATATAGAGTATACGTTACAATGGTATATATCACTTACTACGTAAATATTAAAACGATATATAAAGTATGTATATATGGTATACAGGGTGATTGTAAACTGCTTCAAAAAACAAGAAGGGTGATAGTACACATCAAGAAAATAAGTATTTGCAATGGAACCTAGGACCGCATTCCACTCCTATCGCCAGAAAATCTACATATCCACGTTGAGCCTTCAAGAGTGAAAACAAAGAGACATACCTAATTTATGAGTTGCACAATAACAATCGCATCAGAGAAAGACTCAAAGGAGCTGCTCAAACTGGCGTCCAAGGGCGTCGCTGCACAGCCCACAAGGCGAATGAAGGACTGTCGCACCCTCTCCTAAACTCCCGGTGTGGTGTTGATGTTGTCCGCAGCAACAGCGATTCGCGCTACGAGATCTTAAAGGGAGTCCACAGGGGTCTCGTGCACCAATGTTTTCATGTTCCCTCCAAAAAGAAGTCCAGTGAAACCACGGGTCCACCGCCCAGGATATGGCGCATTTCGCACGGTAATATGGCTGAACAGGTTCGGCTGCGTTTTTGAATGTTCGCTCCTCATCATCTACGCTCTTGTTCAGCGCACCTGATTTGCATCTTGTGCTTCTCATGCACTGGTTGGAACTCCGTGTGCCTGCTGAACGTTTTTCGAACGTGCTCTTTTCTGTCACTAGGAGTGGAATGCGGCCCTAGGTTTCTTTGCAAATATTGTTCGTCTTGATGTGTACTATGACCCCTTTTGCTTTGCTGAAGTAGTTTACAGTCTCCCTGTATATCGTTTACTATACATTAAAACGATATATGCAATATGTATATATGGTATATATTTAATATTCCTTAAGAAGGGGAAGGGGTCCATAGATTTGGTTTACTGGCCTTCACCAATGAACCATATCTATGAACTATTTACCCCTTTAAGAAATTTCTGGCTACGCCACTGCTTTGAGTTAACATCAAATTGCGCAAAAAATAGGAAAAGTGCACTTTTCCCATTTTTTTTGCACAATTTGAAGTTAATTGAAATCAAGTATATGTTTTGTTTTCAATAAAAAACCAAAAATAGGGAATGTGCACTTTATCCATTTTTTGCGCAATTTTTAGTTAACTCAAAGCAAGTGCATATTTTGCTTTCAATGTAGAACCAAAAATAGGGAATGTGCACTTTATCCATTTTTTGCACAATTTTTAGTTAACTCAAAGCAAGTATATATTTTCAAATGTCAATGTTTACGGTTAGTTCTCTCCGTATTAGGTTAATATTTATTAACCTTGAAAAAGCCACCCGTTGGTGAGCGAAAGCTGGGCTATGTTAGTTTGTTCTACACCAATAAAAATAAACTGATGTTGTACTAAAGTTAATTAACTTGGTGTATTCATGCTCGTTGATCATTATTTATCTTAACTATGTTTCTGTTTATTTTCAGAAATCTTGATATTAAGTGTAGCGTCAACAAAATGATTTCTAATCATATTCCCAAGCTGAAAAAGCTGTGTTTGTGGCATGTTTATGAAGATCTTTGGCTACATATCACAAAATTTCGCGAAGATCCAACGGATTATTTGCAATTCCGTAAGTATCGAATTTAAAACATTACATTTTGCTTCCAAAGTAAAACTAAAACTGTTTCTAAAGCTTTATTGTTGTTGTTGTTGTCATTTTAGGTTTGTAACGCATAAGCTGCGCATTAAGTGATTTAAATTTCATGTACCAATATATGCCATTTTTAGGGATAACATAAGGCAGAAGTGCAAATCCTGTTTCTACAGACGGGCCTCCGATTGTTTTCGTGTAATTCGAATTTTGTTCAGGCAATGGCATCCGCAGAAGGAAATTACAGAAAGCCCTAATTACATCAATGAATGGTTTTAATGCTTATACAGTTTTCCAGTACAACATCAACGCTCTGATTATGTCAATTTTCACGCTGAACACTGCTCAAAATATACACTGCCCAAAATAATTATTGGAGCATGTAACTTTGGCGACATTATGTAAGCCAGTCGTATAATATCTTACCGAAACGTGGAAAACACAAGTCGAATGTGACGTAGGCAGGCGAATCATGCACATCCTTATGAATATGAGCGACTGTGACGTCAGAGTACGTAAAAGGATTGGTATAAAAAGGAACGTTTTCGGGGAACTCCTTCCTTCAGCCGCCTTTATCGCGACATTTCATTTCTTGAAGTCTTTGGCTCGCACGATGTCTAAACAGCATGATTTATGGAATCAGCAGCGTAAAGATGATCTATGGAAGCAGATCAGACACAGCTGTTGTTAGCAGAAGCCATTGGAGTGTTATAAAATGTCATTTCCTGAATGTAGCCATGGTTACAGTATACAGGAAGTATTCGAAGTAGGAAAGGTCTAAATCGTCCATGAGAAACTACAGCAAGGGAGACCTCTTTTATTGCTAATAGCTCATCAGGACAGGCGTCTAAATGCTACTCAGCTCCAACGACAGCTCCTCGTTTTAACAGGATGCAAATTGTCAACTCAAACTATCCGCATTTGCCATCACCAAAGTGGCGTTTAAGCAGGTAGGCCAATGTTGTGTGTCCGTTTAACGTAACAGCCCCGTACGACCGCTAGATATTGGGATGACATCGTAGTTCCTCATCCCAATTTCTAATGGCAAAGATCTCCTCTACGGTGAAGATCACTTCCTTGACGAGTCGAAATTAAGTTTGCAATCTGACAAGCTGGGGAAAACCTGGAACACAAAGTAACTTAGCTGTTGTGCAGGATACATCACATTAATGCCGGCATGAATTGGTGGCCTGGAGAGGCATAAGTATTAGTGGACAGTCGGACCAGTACCTCATCCGACACGGACGTCCGGCGGCCCAGAGATATAGGGATGATATTCTGAAACTTATTGTCATTCCGCATGTTGCATCCGTCGGTCGTTCGCTCCTTTTCATGAACGATAACGCTGAACCTCATACAACCCGGCAATTGGACAGCATGCTTCAAGAGGAGGAAATCGAGCTTGTACAATGGCCATGCACCCTGACTTAAATCCTATTGAGCATGCCCGAGACGCACTTGGCAGACGCATTGCAGCTACGACAACTCCATTGACGCTTCGTGAACTGAAGGCTGCTCTTGTTGAGGAGTGGAGAAAATACCCATAAAACTTACTCGGTACTCACACCAATACCTTGCCATATAAGTGCGCAGCGTACTTAGCCTTTCGAGAGGACCATAGACCTACTATACTCGAAGCAAAGCTAACCTGAATCGGCAGTTAAAGCTACGGAATGTGTACTCCTATTGCGTAATATAATTCTAGTTTGAAAACTCCTGTTAACATTTGAACTGAGACCTAAAAATGCACAGGGATATATAGATGTTCTAAATGTCGTACGTACGTACATACAAAAAATGAAGATCCTGTCTCGTTTCTAAAAAATATCAATATTTCCATTTTGGCGACGTCATTGTCACTTCTATTTTGCTTCAGAGAGGCTATACACTATACACAGGGGATGCTTACTGCGAGCGGGGGAGGAGAATTGTGTTAGTCTGAGGGTAAGGGGAGATAATGGTCACTGAGCTTGCACCTTTATTCGTGGTTACTGTTTTAAAATACTCATTCAGAAATCGCTTGTATGTTGGTCGGCAAGGTTCAGAAGGTGTGGAGCTTGAAAGGGGACATCATGATGGAACGCGGAAAGTTTCCTTTTGTCATGCCTTAAGTCACCCTTAGGGGGTAGGATTCACGACACATGGTACCGCATTAGTGCGCGGAGGAATACTGAAATACAACAGATATCTTGTCGGTAAATCGGTTTCACAGCATTATCAGTTTAGTCAGGTTAGCTTTGCCCCGAATATAGAGGTCAGTTACCAAGGCAAAAAAGTAATTTTTTCTTGTTGAACAAATATGCAAATTTCCGTAAAGCATATCGTATCATGTGCATAATATTGCATAAAAATTCGATTGCATTAAATGATAATATTGCATAAAAATTCGATTGCATTAAATGATAATATTGCATAAAAATTCGATTGCATTAAATGATAATATTGCATAAAAATTCGCTAATGTACTTTTCCTTTCCCATGTTACTGAATATTCTACGGTATCTTACACAAAAATACCAGTTTTTGTTCAACAACATCAGTCGCACATGGTTTCCTTACCATATCTCCTGCTCTCCTAATTCTTTTGAGCAGTGTATTATTGCATTACTTATTTGTGAACCTATTGAAAAGATATCTGTTCTTTTATCGCTGGCAGTAACGCTTCTCATATCAAGGAGTTGTAATATAGAAATATTTTCAGATAGGAGAACGCTTCTGATATCAAGGAATTGTAATTACAGAAATATTGTCTTATATTAAGATTTGTTGTATCTGAATTTCACGCTATAAATGCTTTAACTTTATGGCCGTATTTCACATGATACTGGGTTTTTAAAAGTCTGGTAAGATATTAAATTTGCCATTGAAATTTACCTTTCTGTTAAGATAGATGAGAAACACTGCTGCTCCCAACTTTGTGTATTGTAAAATAAAAACTAAAGTAAAAAAAAATTCCGTCTCTCGTCCAGTATTTTGGCGTCGATAGCATTTCAGCCCTCTTCCGATTTTTTGAAACAGAAAATATATACAGCAGCATCATTATCATTTTCAACCATTATCAATCCACTGCTGCACGAAGGTCTCCCCAAGTTTCCTCCACAACGGTCTGTCTTGTGCCAGTCTCCTCCATGTCACTCCCGCATACTTTCGAATTTCATCCACCCATCTCCCATGTGGTCTTCTTCTGGGTCTTTTCCTGTCCCTTGGAATCCAATCTAAAATTCCGCCTGTCCATCGATGGTCTGTCCTTCTGGCAGTATGTCAAGCCCATTGCCATTTCAGAGATTTAACTCTGCTCATGATGTCTTTCACTCTTGTGATTTTTCGGATCCACGAGTTCCTCTTCTTATCTCTCCTGGTTACACCATGCATGCACCTCTCCATGCTTCTTTGAGTTGGCTACATGTCTCTTTTAGATAAGGTACACGTCTCTGCACCATACGTAAGCACTGAAAGGTTGCATTGATCAAACACTTTTCTTTTAAGACATAATGGCATATTGCTCTTGAAAATTATGCTGTTTCTTCCAAAAGCTCTCCAGGAAAGTTTTGTACGCAGATTAATTTCTTCATCAATGTGACCCTCACTTGATATCTGCTGTCCAAGATAAATGTACGTGTCTGTTATCTCCAGCTTTTCTCCATCAATCGATAAATCTTCATTTCTTGTCAAAGCATTGAAAGTTCATTTTTAATCCCACTTCTATTGAACGACACAATACTCTTGTCAGCAAGTTCCTGGATCATACCCTACAGCTCTGATGGGGTAGTTGCAAAAATGACTACGTCATCAGCAAAACGAAGGTGGGTTAGATAATCTCCATTAATCTTTATTCCTTTTTTTCCCAGTTCAGTGTTGAAAGACATTTTCCAATATGGCATTAAAGAGCTTCGGGTGTCACCTTGTCTCACTCCCTTTCCAATTTTTATGTGTGTTGTATTTTCAAACAACCGAATCTTTGCACTTGCATTTTCATAGATGTATATACTGTATATATTCTCTCTAATTAAACTTTCGCTTTGAGCTTGTCTTTCTTATGTAAATTTTGTTATTCTTGGATGCAAATATTTTATTGAACGACACAATTCTTTTGCGACAAACTCTACGCTTTGGTAACATTGACTTTGAGTAAAATGTAAATGAAAAGCATTGTCGAGAGTGTAGGGAAAAAGGGTTAAAATCGGGTACTTTTTCATATAAAATTTGTTACTTACTCCATCGTATGATCAAGTTCAGCTAAGAACACTAATCAATTGATTAATCATCTACTTAAAAACAGAAATCTTTATAAACGGCAACAAAGAACGGCAGGTTGCAACACCTGAAAAAAATTGGGACGAGCGTGGTAATTTTAACGTTCTGTTGTTATTAATATTTCTTATATAAATATTGTTATCTCGTTCACTCTGTACTTAACGTCATATCTGTAGATTAAAAGTTTCTGCCCATGTGGAAATAACTTGAAGTAAGTCAAAAGGCAAATAAAACGAATCTGTGTGAGGCGTGTGAGAAATGATCAATATTATTTACAATTAAAAATCTTGTGCTGTTTCACAGTACATCGTTTGAGAGTGTTACTTCTACCACACTACTCTTTGTGAAAATTTTAACTCCAAGAAAGAATCGCGCAATTTCAAATGAAATTCATGTCACAGATTCCTAATGTTACAGGAAATAACTGATTTCATTTGTAGAATTATGCAGGATTCTTTTTTGCGTCAAAACTCAGTATCGTGTAAAGCCAACTGGAGCAACAATAACAGCCTCAACACGGAGTGGTATTGAATGGAAGACGCTTTTGTTATCATCGTGGGAATCCTGTCAGGGTGCTTTTATGCGAGACAAGAGTTCATATGATCATGGTGACTGGTGGAGGCCTTTTTCTGGGTTGTCGTTTAGCTACCATGTCCCAGACGTGTTCGATCAGAGACATATTCGGCGGCGTACGTGCAGAGCACGGAAGAAGCGTTATCTCCTGGGCATGGAAGAGCTCTTGGACATTCCGAGTCACATGTAGTCGAACATTGCGTTGCTCGAATATAGCGCCAGCAACTCTTAAGGATATCGTATTACCCCTGCCTCTAAAACATCACTGATATGTCTCCAGCTGTTGAGCGTTCCCTCAATTCGTATGAGACGAGATCGCAAATTTTACTCAATGGCGCCTCATACATTTGCGCTTGGTGTTGGGCCGGTATGACACCGCAAAATGAGAGCTGAAAGTTGCAGTTATCCACGACGTTTTCGAACACGTATTGGGCCGTCATGGTGCAGCAAGCTGAATAGTGCATTGTCAGAAAACATGACCTGTTGCCACTCAGGGCACTGATGTCCGTGTTCGAAACGACATTCCAGCCCGAGGAGTCTGCTGTTGAGGGTCAAAGAAATGCGCACCAATGTGCTGCTAGCGACCAGTCCCCTGTTACGCAGACGACAGCCGCCGAACTGGTAGACGAAAACATCTGACAGTGCTGCACTAACACGGTGGATGTCATTGTGCGATGTATCATTGCCATAAAGTAGAGGTAGCTATCATTTCGTGTAATTGGTTCCGCGGATGGCCTAATGGTCCACATTCGTGACCTCTACGCATAAACCTCAGGTTAGATGAAAGGCAGGTACGAACGCTCGAACCACTAAATATCCGCCGTGCGTCGGATGGGCACCTTAAGCGGTTGTGCCCTGGGTATTTTCCTCCGGTAACAAATATAAAAAATAAAGGAGCCTTCCTCTCCCTTTCTACCTCACTTCCGTGTCAATTTCCTATCTGATACTCTAGCCCAAATTCCGTAGCTTCCTATTTCTAAGGGTTGTTTAAGATCTTGGGTCAGACACACTTTTCCTAAAATCTTTTATATATGACCTGGCCTGACATTTTGTTCAGTCGTGCGATTTTGCAGTCCATTTCCCGGATTTCTGCGTTCCTGACCCTCATCTGTCCACTGACGTCACAACATTATGCTGGTGTTTCGTCCCGTACCAGTACCAATTTTAAGAATAGGAAAGCCCAGTTTCTCTCATTACAACAATTCTTTTTCGCTCAATTTCTCTCAGATGCTCATAATGTAACGTTCTTTTTTAATGGGGCACAGTGGACTCAAGGAGTCTGCTGTTAGATATCCTTAGATTCAATGCTAGAATATCCTTTAGATTCAATGCTGGCCATTAATTGATTGTAACATCACATTTGACACAGATATTTATACCCACGACCAGAAAGTTGCGCTGTTTCAAAACTGCATGCGCATTTTCACTGTTATGTTATCATTTTCATGTCATAACTTGCTGTACATATTCTGTAAGTTTCAAGCTAATACCAGCAGTTGTACGTGGTATTGCAATTTTCACAAACAGTAATGTACTAATGTAATTTAAGCTTTCAGTGTGATAAAAGATTTTAGCTGTCTAATGTTAACCAGTGTGTTCTGAACTCCATTTATTATGGTGAGAGCAAGTTCAGAACACTTGATGTCCTGAAAGCCAACAAAACCAAGGAAAAAACAAAATGCTAATCTAGAAAAACACCTGTATTATAGTGCTAGTTCTGAACTTGTTAGCGTTAGAAATCTAAGCTTTTGTTTGTTGGTAGAAATAAGTGTTTAACCCCGGGCATTTCAAGTTAGAAATTTTGACCACACACATAGCTGGGAAGTGGAGGAGAGCAAAGAGCGTGGAGTGTTAACTGTTACTCCAATACATTTTACTGTATCAAATAATAACAATTTTTTTTTTAAATTACAATTTTTTTTTAGAAAACTAACCCAGGTCTCAATACTTTTAGTTAAAATTGTTGCCATAATTGAATTTTAAATCGCTAGGAAATGAGGCTTAGATTTACACCGAAATAATAGCTCAAGTTGCGCTGATGCGCACACATATAAGTAGTGTAGAAATGGGGATTCGAATCCACATACCACATGCGGTAGAAGCGGTATATTCGATATATTGGGATTAGAAACCCCATGGGGGTTCGAATCCACATGCGGCATGCGGTATATGCGATATGGTGTGGATTCGAATCGGAGTTTCTAATCCGTGAGGTATACAGTGAATCCCCCTCCCCCGAAACTCACCCTTTTCCCCGGTGGCAACACTGTTTAAGCCCACATGAGTTGGGGTGACGACCTTTAAAGGGTTAAATTTATGCCTCCACTTGGGAAATCCCAAAAATAATGTGTCAAAGTATAATGAATTAACTTTGTTTATCTTTTTGCTAAGCTAATTATTATGAATGAATAATGCTCTAAGCTTCAAAATGATGAATTCCCAAAAGGGTGTTGTTACTCGTTAATTATGAACTTAAACAAAGTCTCCCCGCACGGGGATAACTGGTTTTCCAGTTATTTGGGGAGCGGCGCCCCCACGGCCCGAGTTGACCTTGTGACTGGTCAACATCTGATGTCATGCCAACTAACTAGTCTTCACAACATCTTTCATCATCCTCTTTTCTAACTTTTTACCAAGCCTGTCTGCTCTTAATCATTTCACCCCGCTTTTTAAAATCTTTAGCTGATAGTTCTGTGTCTGGCGCTCTTTGGCCAAGCCTGGCCCTTGCGCCACTAAAATCAATTAACTAACTAACTAACTAACGAAACAAAGTCTCAACGCTGGTTATTTATATTAAGTAATCAAAGTCATAAACCTAACAGCCAGACAGAGGTCTGACAAAACTAAGAATTGAAAAAGACTGAACTTACAGAACAACTTGTTTATTATGATGACTCCTGGTCAACTAAGGCACTCATATATCACTACTACATAACGACACACTGCAACGCAACACACCACCAACAACACCAACCACCCTCAACTCCAACGCAACAACACAACTACAACGCAACAACACACAACTCCCACTTCTCGATGAACGCGCCTATATACGAGCTACCCCAACGTCATGACTTACACTCATTGCCAGATCTCATTCAGCGGGGTGAAATAATATTCCGTTCAGTAGGAAGATAATTTACATAGTAAAATAAAATAACCAGAGATAGTAAAATCAAAAGGAAAGTGAATATAGAGTATACGTTACATCATCTCCCCCTTAATTTTTTTTTTTTTTTTTTTTTTTTTTCCGAAAAACCTATCAATTTTGGAGTGTAAGTCTTACATTTCGATGATTGACGTTTCTCGATCTTTTTTTTGATTTGTTGCTTGGTGGTAGCCGTATTTACATTATCAACTTGGCATAACAATTTACGAATCTGTATTCGACTGTGAAATTTGTAGTGTAGAACAAACCAAACCTGCATCGGCATACTTTCCTTTTATTCTGCCTAGCAGGAATCACTTTTTTAATTTCAAATTACGTGCGCCTCATTCGTGGAAATACATAACAACTGTATCAGCAGCGAAGATTGCCTGAAGCTGCCTAACAGTAACAATTTTATTATTTTCATTTCAAATTACGTTTGCCTCATGCGTTGAAATACAGAACAACTGTATCAGCAGCGAAATTTACCTGGAGCTGCCTAACAGTAACAATTTTATTATTTTCATTTCAAATTACGTTTGCCTCATGCGTTGAAATACAGAACAACTGTATCAGCAGCGAAATTTACCTGGAGCTGCCTAACAGTAACAATTTTATTATTTTACCCCTAAGCACATAGATATATACAAAAAAAGTGGATTAGTAGATGGACATAGAAGAAATATAAAAAAAAACACACATATATACACAAAAAGAATGCATAGGCCCACACGAAAAAAAGAAATTCTGACACGCCAACTGGTCGAGCAGGAAAAACAATAAACTGAGAAAAGAACCTGTCCACGAGAACTTACTTATCTCGAGGACGCATAAAAAATTCTAGTGCGAAAACGTTTTCCAGGCCTAATGGGACTGGGGAAATCAGGTGGCTTGGATCTCTTCCGGGACGGTAATGGAACATCGGTCTGTTGTCGGTCAGGAATCTGGCGGTCTGGAAATCCCTGCGGCTGAGAAGAACGGTCAGGAACGTCAGAAGTCTGGCGGTCCGGAAATCCCTGCGGCTGAGAAGAACGGTCAGGAACGTCAGAAGTCTGGCGGTCCGGAAATCCCTGCTGCGGCTGATAGGAACGGGCTCCCCCAGGCTTTGGATATGAAGTCCCTTGATGCTGGGGCCCGTTGTGTCCTTCCAGTATCTTTTTGGAGGGACGTGTCTCCGGCCACATCGCTTGTTTTCGTTTACGCCCACGGGGCATGATAGTAGTAGCAGGCATCGGCCCTGTTTGCCCTGAACGGAGGTTCCAGGGGCGAAACCCCGGCGGATGCAAAGATTTCTGCCTTCGTCGCTGTTGCGGCGAAGCAGATTGGGGAGACAAGTGACGTTTGCGCCCAGCTTTTGGTGGTGCTGGACGGTGTGGAATATTAAATGTTGGATTCATAACTGACAAATCCGAAATGTCCGACGCCTCTGAGTCGCTGCTGTAATTCAGCGGTCGTGCAGGGCGATGTTTGGATTCGCCTATAGGAATACTTTCCGATGAGGTATTCAAAGAAGAAGTATCCCGTGTTGGTGCAGAGGTAGCCGGAAACGGCGCAGCAATAGTCTTGGCAATGGTTGGAGGGAAAGGAACGATACTAGTATTCGACGAACGCGAATCGAGCCTTGGTCTCACCGGAGAATCAGGTTGCGGTTGTAGAAACTCGTCTGGAGGGGAGGGTGAAGGAAAAATCACTGGTGATTCGTCAAAAATGTTCGGTGGGTCGTCCACAATTTCTGGCGGTTGAACATGAGATATAGATTCTTGAGTCTGTGGAACAGAAGGTTGAGTAGGATTGATAATGAAATCGATATTCCGTTCGTGATACTTGCGACATTGATCAACCTGTACATATTGAAAATTGTTGTTCGGTTTCTCCAGAACAATATTATTTTCAAAGACATTTGCCACCCGATATGGACCTTCGTAGCTGGGTGCAAATTTCTTCACTAAAGTATGCGAAACAGAAGACTGGAAGTGCGTTTCCACGAGAGTGAGATCTCCAACGACAAGATCTGGTTCCCTACGCCTAGAATTATAATATCGTGCTTGAGCCGCTTGTGCTCCTAGCATTGCAACACGAGCTTTTTCTGCCATAATGTGTACTGATTGCGGAGTTGGTCACTGATTTAGTTCGTCGATATCCCCGTTAAATTTTCAAAAGGGGTTTTAATTTTGCGACCCAGAAAAAGTTCCGCAGGAGTAATTTTAGTAGACTCGTGGACAGACGAGCGGAGGGCGAACGCAAAAAGTTCTAAATGTTCATCCCATCTTTCATGGTGGTCCATTACGAAAGTCGCAATCATTTTCACTAGCGTTCGGTTAACGCGTTCTGCAGGATTACTCTGGGGATGATATGGGGAAATGAATTTATGTTTAATGTGTAATCTCGCACACATTCTTTCAAAAATGTCAGAAATAAATTGAGGACCATTATCCGAAACTACTTTATTAGGTGCACCATATCTAGAAAATACTTCATTAACTAAGACATTACAAATAATCTCAGCCGTAGCGGCTTTAATGGGAAAAACTTCAACCCATTTAGAAAAATTATCAGTTAGTACTAAAACATAACGAGCTTTATTTTTAACAGATAATGGATAAGGTCCCAATAAATCTATGGAAATAATATCAAATACATGAGAACTTGAACTAGATTTCAAGTGACCGGCCGGTCTTACATTACGATAATTATTAATCTGACACAAGTGACATGATTGAACGTATGCGAGCACACTTTGGTACATGCCAGGCCAATAGGCAACATCCCGCAATTTACAACGGGTCTTGCGAAAACCTAAATGGCCTGCAAGAGGTTTGTCATGAAATTCATTTAAAAGAGCCATTCTAAGGGTTCGCGGAATACATGGGCGAAACTCTGCCCTAGTAGTCCGAGACTTTGTATAATAAAGAAGACCCTCTATTACTTCAAAATGTTGTGACCTTCCAGCCAGAGAAGGATCACTTGGTAGGGGCGAACCCGCAAGCAAAAATTGTAAATATCCCCAAAATCTGGATCATTTATTAATTCTGCCATTATCTGCTCTCTGGATGTGATATCAGCTATCAGAAGTAAAGGCTGACATCCAGAAGTAGTTTCGGTGGGGACCCCACTAATCGGAACGCGAGATAATGCGTCCGGTAATTGATTCTTATGACCTGGCTGATACGAAATTTTGATATTGCTCTCTTGTAACTTCAGAGCCCACTTCATAAGTCTTTGAGATAGGTGTTTAGCAGAATTCAAATACTGAAGGGCAGAATGATCCGTAATTATGTTAACTGTCAATTCGTTAAGATAACATTGAAATTTATTCAGTGCATACACAACAGCAAGACATTCACGTTCCGTAGCTGAATAATTGCGTTCAGCTTTGGCTAAAGTACGAGACGCAAAAGCTATTGGATGCCCAGCTTGTGACAAAACGCAAACAAGACCAACTCCGGATGCATCAGTATAAATATCAAATTCTTTAGAATGATCCGGGAAAGCCAACACCGGAGGCTGAGTCAATGCAGACTTCAGTGTTTCGAATGCAGCGTTAGCTTCAGGTGTCCAAATAAACTTCTTGTATTTACGCTTTAAAGCATACAACGGCTCACATATTGTAGCATAAGCGGGGACGAACTGCTGATACCATCCGGTCATTCCCAGAAAGCGGGATAGTTCTTTTGCTGTTTTAGGCCGAGGAAAGTCAGCAATAGGCCTAATTTTTTCATTATCAGTGAATAAGCCGTGGGGAGTAATTTTCAACCCCAGATATACAATCTCGCCCCTCGCTATCTGGCATTTACTAGGTTTTACCGTCAAGCCAGCATTGTATATAAGTTGGAACACCTGTTTGAGCAGAGAAAGGTGCTCGTCAAAAGTCTCTGATGTGATAATAATATCATCCAAATAGACATGCACATGGGGACCCAGGACAGGTCTGAGAACCGTGTCCATAAGCTTTTGGAAAGTAGCAGGTGCAGAAGCTAAACCAAAAGGCATACGTAAATATTCATAGGCCCCAAAAGGAGTCACAAAGCCTGTTTTATCGACCGAGTCCGGATGTACTGCCACCTGCCAATATCCACTCGCCAAACCCAAAGTTGACATCCATTTGGTTGACGACAAGTTATTTAGAATATGTGACATGACAGGTAGGGGATAATTGATTGTTTTTGTGACTTGGTTGAGTTTGCGAAAATCTGTCACGAAACGAAATTCATTTGGTTGTTTCTTTGGAACCAAGAAGGCAGGAGCCGCCCAGGCGCTTGTTGACTCCCTGATTATGCCCTGCTTAATCATTTCCGCAATTTGACGTTGCATTTCCTGTTTTTTATGTGGAGCACAAGGGTAAGGTTTCGTCGCAATGGGTTTCGAACCATCAGTGTCAATAACATGATAAACCACCTGTGTGAAACCAGGTTGATCCGAAAATAAACCAGGGCTTTCCTGTAAAAGGAGAGAAAGCTGGTCTCGTTGCCCCTCATTCAATTGGTCACTCAACAATAAACTCGTAATATCTACAGGAACCGTCGGAATCATTTCGACAGGTTCCGGAAAGGAAATCACATGTTGTACAAAATTCAAAGTTATTTGAAACTTGTTAATAAAGTCCATACCCATGAGACATTTCACGGGTAGCTCGTCTATAAGCAGGAAAGAATGCGTAAACCGAGCTTTTCCCAGCCCTAAAGATAATGTGACAGTTCCTGAAATACTGAAGATTTCGTTATTTGCACCTCGCAAATACTGCGTTGCAGGCTGAACATGTATTGCAGAAAAAACATCATTGCAAAACTTTGTATTTAGGGCTGATATCTCAGACCCAGTGTCGAACTTTGTCTCGACAATAATGTCTTCAAGTGTCAAGAATACATCAGGCAACTGAGGAGTTTGAACAGTCACTAATATTGTTTTAGGGTCAGAATGTTTGGTATCAGGAAGCAGGACCGACTCCTTCGTCTACTTCCTGTGGAAGTTTAAAGGAATTCTGGTGGTGTTATCATGTGGTCGGAAACCTCGACCCTGCCGGGTATCGGGAAAATTTTCACGATAAGGAAAATTGCGTGCACCCTGCGTCGGGAACTCCGCGTGTCTGTTGAGATTTTCATGTTCGTTACGTCTGCCCTCAGCACGGGCAGAAAAATTATTATTGCCCTGAGCATGATAACGTTCCGAATGCTGCTGAGTGGAACGGGGTCGAGCATACTGTGCATTATGACGATACCCCGTAGCTTGCTCCGAAACTCGTTGCTGGTTCGCCACTCTTCTGTGTGGTGGAACGTATGAAGCTTGGGTGGGCACGTGTATGCTCGCGCTGAAAGTTTTGTCTATTATGCCGCTGAGGGTTTTCGGAATAAGCCTCGCGGGTGCCCGAGCATGGTGAGTTGCAGCATGTTTGCCATGTCGCTCTTCATACGTGCGTATGAGGCGAAGGCATTCATGAATAGTGGTAGGGTGTCGAACCTCAAGAAAATCTTGCAAGAATGGGTCGAGCTGCTGTACGAGGGTATCCAACATGTCAACATGACTGGCATGTGGATCCCATAGATTATATAGGCGTGTAGTTTCCAACGCAAATGCAACAGGGCTATCATTGGGACCCTGCTGACAAGAAAACAGCTGTGGGGCAAGGCTAGCTCGACTGAGGCCGAAAGGAAAGACCTCCAAGAATTCTGCACGGAAATTCTCATAATGAGAATCCGGGTTCGACCCTCGCCACTGCCGATACCAGGTCTTGGCGGTATCCCTCAAGCAAGTGCCGGCAATTTGGACCTTGCAGTCTTCCGGAATATTATATAAATCAAAATGGTCTTCCAGATCTTCGAGGAACTTTAAAGACCCCTCCAAACCATTGAAATAAATTGTTCCTGCATGCGGCACGAAATGGGCAAGCATTCTGCTTCGCTGAGAGGATTGAATTCCCTCAGCTACGACCCGCGACTCAGAGTGATAAGAAGCTGGTGCATTCTGAAATGGTGAAGAATGCTGGGGTATATGTAGATTATTCATATCCACGTCAGAGCCACAGGCTTCGTACAAATTGTCCAAACAAACACCATTACCCTCGAGACTTGCCGGAAGGTGGAAATTTGCAGTTGTCTCAGGTAAGGAAGCCATGGGTAATAATAGTCAGGATCTCGTGTTTGAGAAAAGTTCGGGTGCCAATTATAATGAATTAACTTTGTTTATCTTTTTGCTAAGCTAATTATTATGAATGAATAATGCTCTAAGCTTCAAAATGATGAATTCCCAAAAGGGTGTTGTTACTCGTTAATTATGAACTTAAACAAAGTCTCAACGCTGGTTATTTATATTAAGTAATCAAAGTCATAAACCTAACAGCCAGACAGAGGTCTGACAAAACTAAGAATTGAAAAAGACTGAACTTACAGAACAACTTGTTTATTATGATGACTCCTGGTCAACTAAGGCACTCATATATCACTACTACATAACGACACACTGCAACGCAACACACCACCAACAACACCAACCACCCTCAACTCCAACGCAACAACACAACTACAACGCAACAACACACAACTCCCACTTCTCGATGAACGCGCCTATATACGAGCTACCACCACGTCATGACTTACACTCATTGCCAGATCTCATTCAGCGGGGTGAAATAATATTCCGTTCAGTAGGAAGATAATTTACATAGTAAAATAAAATAACCAGAGATAGTAAAATCAAAAGGAAAGTGAATATAGAGTATACGTTACAAAAGGGTTAAACATCTTTTTCCACCATGAAATAACAGCTAAGTAAGGGATAAATCAATGGTTTCAAACGGTTAATTTCGGCTTTAAGAGGTTAAAGCTTGTGACCCGAAGTTGGTGAGAAATGAATAAATATGATGTTAAACATCGCTTTCCAACATGAAGCAATAGCTTGTTGAGCGACGAAACTCGCACTTTTCCCGGTGGCAACACTATTTAATTCTACTCCTTTTCTAAACGGAAGCAGAGGTAAAACGTTAAGCTTTTTGGAGGTGGCAACCCTGTTTAAGCCAAAATGAGTTAGGGTAACGGCCACAAAGGGTTAAATTTACCCTTCCACTTGGGGAAGTTCCTGGAAATCGCAGAAATCGGCTATGAAAGGGTTAAACTTCGGGGTGACGGCCATAAAGGGTTAAATTTATGCTTCCACTTGCGGAAATCCCAAAAATAGGGTGTCAAAGGGTTACATTTATGCTTCCACTTGCGGAAATCCCAAAAATAGGGTGTCAAAGGGTTAAACATCGCTCTCCAACGTAAAGCAAGAGTTTATTGAGCGACGAAACTCGCACTTTTTACCGGTGGCAACACTATTTAATCCGACTCCTTTTCTAAATGGAAGCAGAATTAAAAAGTTAAGCTTTTGGAGGTGGCAACACTGTTTAAGCTCACATGAGTGGGGGTAACGGCCATAAAGGGTTAAATTTACGCTTCCACTAGGGGAAGTTCCCGGCAATCGCAGAAATCGGGTGTGAAAGGGTTAAACATCGCTCTCCAACGTGAAACAAGAGTTTTTTACTCACCATACCGCATATACCGCATGTGGTATGTGGATTCGAATCCCCATGGGGTTTCTAATCCCAATATACCGCATAAACCGCATGCGGTATGTGGATTCGAATCCGCATTTCTACACTACTCATATACTACACGGAAGAGCCAAAATATTACGATCAACGCATCATATCACAAATTGTGGCAACTACAGATCCATAACGGCGCCTGCGAAGGTAATGTAACTGTATGAATGATACCTGATCTTGAGCTCTGTTAATCAGTAATTTTTTTTCTCAGGTGGTAAATATGGACGTGAGCGAGTTTGAGGGATGATAGCGGAATTAAGTGAGTTTGACAAAAGCCAAATTGTAATGGCATGGTTTCCAAGTCAGAGAGTTTCCGAGAGGGCAAAGATTCTGGGTGCGCGTGCACACGCACACATACAGACACACGTACACACAGCCATAGTTAGTACCTTTAAAGTTTGGTCCGAGGGGGAAAATGAACTTCGAACAGCCGTTAAGGTGTGGGCAACCACGGTTTATCAGTGCTATAGGTGAGCGAAAGGTATTCCGTATAGTACGACTGAACAAAAGGGGTATTATGGCGTAACTCTCCGATAATTTGAATGCTGGTGAAGGAAATAATATATCACACACGACACATGTGACATACTACAGAGGTAAAGCACGTGTTAAGACGACAAATCTTCAGCGATACATTCTGTCCGTGTAGCCTTTTTGGGAAAGCAACTTACTCCGTGGTGAGGGGGCGCCGGTTGGATCCCAGTCACGGGCAAACTTGTGTTTTCACACACATAGTACATCGAATCCCGCTGAAAATAGGGATGCAAGCCGCAGACCTCTTGGAGTGCCTATGCTAACATCGGTTTGCCGTTGAAAGAGCCTACAATTGGCACGCCGGCATAAAAACTGGGCCTTGAATGATTGGAAGAAGGTCGACTGGTTCAATGAATCTCGTTCGCTGTTGCACCACGTGGACTCCCGGTTACGTGGGCGTCATTTATAGAGGGAATGATATTACTAGAAAACACAACAGGACACAAACCAGCCACTTAATGTAGCCTAATGATTTGGGCAATGCTCTGCTGGGAAACCCTGGGTCCAGTAATTCATGTGTAGAAATCCAGTACGCCTTCCATCTACCTAAACAGCATTGCGGACAAAGTATATACTTTCAGGGCAACGGTATTCTAGCTGTGCCTTCTTTTAGAAGCATAATTCGCCATGCTACACTGCGTGGATTGTTCCAGAATGTTTCCCGGAATACGAGAAAGACGTTCAGGTGCTGCATAGGCGTGCAAATTAAGCAGGCATCAATCCAATCGAGCATCAGGGGTTTTGTGTACGAACAGAAAATCCGATATGCTGTGGCTGAATCAAGTAACTCAGAATAGTTAAAGGATCTCCTGGTAACGTGCTAATACCAGATGCCACAAGAAAACTTAAGAAATCTTGTAGCGTCGACCCCTCGCCGGGTAAGAGCTGTTTTGATGGCCCGTGGAGGACCAACATCCTATTAGGCAGAAGGTCATGTTTTTTGTCTCATCGGTGCATTGTATGGTACAATGCATACATGCTAGTGAAGAATTTGGATATTGTGCTGAATATGACGAATCTAGTTTTCTATTAGTAAGGGTCTGTAATGCATTTTTCATGTGAGACTATTGTCACATAGTTTAATATCAATTTATTAAATTAAAAGATAATTCAGTATGAATCGAAACAATTAATTGATTTTCTTTCTCTTCAGAGCTTATGTTTTCGAACGACATTGTGAAAATGATTGGTGAAAATCTTGATGAGATGTCATCAAACGGAATTTCGACTGTCAGTTGTATAAAATTCGTGGAGGAATTCTCAGACTTCATCTTTAACCCATTTGTTAAGGCGATTGACGAGCATATAGATGGATACAGTGAAGAAATTTCTTTGGCGATTTCTCGTAACTGCAAGGTATGTTTTTTTCATCTAATGTTATCTCAAACAGTATCACAGGTTGTTCTGAAGATCTTTCTTCTTTATGTACGTGGGCAAACATGGACGTACAGTTGACTTAAAAGTTGGAGTTGTCGGCTTCGATTTTTATGAAATACATAATTAATCAATATGTTTTTGAAAAAGTTTTTAATAAATGCAGCCTTACAATTTTCACTTTCGGACCAAGGACATGGACCTTAACTGAGAAAAATGTTTAGACGCCGCAAATCACTCAAAGACGAAGAATGATTAATCGAGAAATACAGAGCATGATTCTTATAGCGAAGAAAGACAAAAAGAGGAAGACATTGATCAGGAAATGATAAGAGTTGATGCCATTATGATGAAAGTGAAGATCCACCAATTGTGATGAGCTGGATATATTGTAGAAAAACACATCAGCGTTTGACAACTGAAATACTGAATTGGATATTAGGGATAGGAAAAGACTCAGAAGAATGCCACCTGCGGGGATATCTAGAAGTGAATTATGATGATCATTATATATATATATATATATATGGTTCCAAATTAAGGGCAGCCCGCAAACCCTGTGTTGAGGAGGAGGCTTTACAACCTGAGATAAAATAATACAAAACTGTTTACGGTCACTTCGTATGAAACCGGTTAAAGAAATAGCCAGGAATTTTTGATGGAAGCTTCGAATGAAGTATTGCAATTTTTGGTAGGTTCTGTTTTCTAGTAAATGAGTTAAATCTTTAAAAATCAATTTTGTGGTTTTATAATACATTAAAGCTGAATGACGAAAAAGAAGTTAATGAGGCTGTGGCGGCTTGTCCCGTGAAGTCCCGCTTTACATTACATAAAAAAAAGAATCTTCGAATGATTTGGCGGATTCTTATAAATAGCGACCTTTTCGTTTACAAAAATGATTTCTGTAAAGTGCGGTGGCTTTGAAACAAAAGCTTTCCCGCTTCTGACAGCAAGGTAGATGTGCAAGAACGCCTTTTCCAAAGGCATTACGGATTGATGAACAGACTACTTTGTAACTCCGCGCAGACCATGTGAGGAGATAAAAGCCGCAGTTCCAAATCACTTCACTACGGGAAGGTGTAAAGCGCCGACGTAGAATCCTGGACTGTTCTCAAGCAGGTTGCTATGGCAACCAATCATATTAATGAAAAGACTAACCCGCCACTTCCCCGCGGTGTGATTTTGAATTTAGTCGTTTCTTCTGGCCCGTTTGCACTGGTAGTGTTCAGTAAATGCGAGTGTAAACTTTAATTTCAGTGCTGTATCTTTATTATTCTTCGTGTGTTATAGATCCAGGCTTGTGTTTAAAAAAATGAACCCGGAAAATGATACAGCGTGCATATTGTCGTAGAATACGAGGGCGGATCGAAAAGTTAGTTACACTTTTGAATAAAAAATAAAATAAAGAGATATCCTTAGGGTATGTATGTTAGTTTAAAGGTCATTTGTTAATTTTTCGACATAGTCGACTAAGGACTGTAAACATTTATTGGAATGTGTGATTAACTTTTTCAAATGGTAGTCGCAATGGGATAAGTCGGGTCTGTACGGTGGATGTTGCCACACCTCCCACTTGAATGACTGCAGAAATGCCTTTGTTTTCCGTGCTGTGTGGGGTGTGGCGTTGTCGTGCAGCAGAATGAAACCTTCGCTCAACTTACCCCGTCGTCTACCCTTAAATTTCTTTCGCAAATTTCGTAGCCTTTGGCAATATGAGTCAGCATTGGTAGTCGTCCTTTTGACAGACATTCTGTGTAAACAACACCTTCACAGTCAAATAAAACTGTCACCATGACCTTTCCCGCAAAAAGTTGGACTTTGCACTTCTTTGTTGTTCGAGGGGTGACATGCTTTCATTCCATGGACGAAGGTTTGGTTTCAGGGGGAAAGTATGAAACCACGTTTCGTCACGTGTGATGATTCGACGCAAAACGAAAAAATAAACTGCTAACCTCAGCAGAATACCGTTGAGAAGAGCCAAAGATGACATTAAACGTTGGTTTCTGTGCTGGCCGGTGAGTAATCGTGGCACGCATCTTACACACAATTTCCCAAATCCCAGGTGTTCGTGAATAATGGAATGCTCGGTCCCGTACGAAATGTCTAACGTACTGGCAATTTCCTTGATTTTGATATGCCCATTATCCCGTATGATGTCGCAAAACGGCGTGAACATGCTCCGGAGTGCTGGATATCGATCGTCTGCCTTCACGATATTCGTCCGTCAAATTTGTGCGACCCTTTTCAAATTCACCACTTTACAATGGCCGGGTGAGACATGGCATTTTCCCCATTTACAGCACAGATTTCTCGATGGATGTAAATGTAATTTAGGCGCTTAGCCCACAAAAATCGAATGGTGCCTGGCATTTCCAATTTGGAGTAAGAATCCAGTGGACGCGCCATTACGAAATGCCTTCTGCACACGCCTTACGCAGTTGCCGAACTAAAACACCTCCCGTTGGCAGCTCCGACGTACTGTCTACTTCGCTCCCAAGCACACAGTCTGACTGCAATCCTACTCCAGATGGCTCTAAATGTAACCTACTTATAATGGGGATAAGGTTGTATTCAAAGAAATGCATTAAACTGCGTGTTTTCTCTAATTCTTACTTTACCCTCACCCACTGTGCTGTTAGAAAGTTTCTCCTGTTTGAAACGAAAAAACAGAATTTCTTACATAAGAAACTCTATTCCACAGCAAAGATTAACATTTTCGTCTAATATCACGCTACAGAAAGAACTTATTCCTGGACCTGTAGTTAAACAGCGGTTTTACGATGACACCGTTGACCGCTATATTTAATTAAAAGATAAAAGAATTGACCTCTTTTGTAAGAAATACGTCGCAGACATACATTCGTATATATGCATTTTTTTCTTTTATGGATTTCCATTTTGCAAACTTCTCCTGCTTTTCTAGTCACGAGCCGCCACTGTAAGACAGACGACTTCACAGCCACAGCAACAGTTCGTATGCATACGTGTACGTATATTAATAAGAGAATATTTAGGAAAGGGAAATTCAATGAATGCAAGATTTGAACTAAAGGTGTCGTTATTATTATAGTGGTTATCACATAACTACGCATCTCTCAGAATATGATGAACTAAAATGTGTTCTTCACAGAGGCCTATGTTCCTCTTTCTGTAACAGAATGAAGATAAAAATAACATCATTAGCAAATTTTCATAGTTTTATTTTACATGCAGTGTTTTTTGTATTCCAGAGTAAATATTATAAGTAATCTTATCTATTTCTGTGCCACAACTCTTAATTGTTATGGATTTATTTTCTGTATTTTCGTATGTCAATCGGAAAAGGCTATTATTAGTATAATACTGTTGCAATGTTTTTTACCGATGTAATGGAAGTAAAAAATCCTTTTTTATTTTGAGGGAGAGAGTTAACGACCACTCTGAACAACTCCAATAGGTATGAGCAGCCACTGTCCCAAATTTAGCATCATTTGTTTCACGGAATGAAGCGAACCAACGCCTTTAGGTAAACACACCACCTAAGCCACATCTGAGACTCGAACTCGGGCCCTCTTTGAGAAACGGTTGTGTAGACCTCTGCACCAGAAATACAACCTAGGTCCAAAAGTTCCAGGACTTACTACATAACAGACATAACAATAGTGTGATAAAAATATCAGATATATGCAATTCTTGGCTAATCAGAGAACAGCTAGAAACTGGTTTATACCAGTACCGACAGGTGGCAGACGGTCAGTAAGAGAGCCATTGCAAGCGTTTTCGTCCCATTTCATTTTAGTCATGGAGGAGAAGAGACAAAACTTCCGTTTTGGTAAATTAGCTATTGAAACTTATAGAGTGTTAAAAGAAGCGTATGGAAACTCAGCATTATCCCTCAGTACAGTTTTCGAATGGTACGTATGATTTCGTGACGATCCGTCCACACACTGCAGAGACACCCAAATCTTCAATCATCATCAAAGGATTCCCGGCGATCACAAACCGTGCATATCACTTAAAAACTGAGCTGCGGGATGATGCTGTGTCTCTATACGCTTCTACTAACATTCTGGAAGTCTCAGTAGCTCCTTTACCAAGTTTCCAACAAAAACGGATGTTTACTCTCTGTTTCCATGCCTAAAATAAAATGGGGCGAGAACAATTGCTATGACTCCCTTAATGCCCGCCTGCCGCTTGTCGGTACCGGTACAAACCGGTTTCCATCTGTTCGCTAATTTGCGAAGGTCTGATGTCTTCTGGTACGGACGTGATATTTTTTATCCCACCACTGTTAAGTCAGTTATGTGGTCAATCCTATAACTACTCTGTCGTAGGTTGTAGCCCAAAATAAGTATTTCAAAAGGCAAACATTTGTCGGAACTGCGCCTATATATGCACAGTGCCGCGGTGCCTGAACACTCTCACGCAGGTCGATAGTCCCGAAGAAACAGGAAGAATCATCTGGGAAGTGGGAGGCGGAAGGATCGTTTGGGAGGGGAGGCTGAAGGATCGTCTGGGAGAGGCACTTTGACGTACTACAACTGCGCTTTTCCACGAATTCAGACACAAGTGTTCCTTATTTTTATTATGCTTGTTAGTTTACATCATTAGCGAATAGTCATGCCAAAAGTATAATAAAAACAATTCGATGAAATAGAAAATATGAAACAAACAGGGGAGAAAGAAAACAAAAAAAAGAAAAATATGTTAAAGGCTTGCGCAGTGTACTGGCTTATGACCATTCGTCCGTGAAGGGTCCGGGTCCGGGTCCGAATCCTGGTGAGGCATGGATGTTGTGTTTGTCTTACGGCCCCGGTTCTCTCCCTTCTCAGGAACAAGTGGCCCTAAATTATTGACTTTCGGACTGGTTATAGCCCATTGAGTTGCTGACGGTGGTTGGTAAACCTTCAATAAAATAAAAACAAAAAATCCCTAAAATGTATAAAATAAATTATATTCTTTGAATTTACTTAATGATAGTTGAGCTGCGGTTTCCGTATCGTAGGAATGAAAAAATACTAACAAGCGTGTTTTTTTAGCAGAATTCATTAATGATTATATGTTCTTCACTCCAATTTAAATCAGTTTATTGTGAAGTTTGAAATTTTCAGTGTTTTTTACTCGTTTGATGAAATATATAAACCTCCAAATGCCCATAAATCCATGAATAACAGAAATTCCATAAGTGACGTCCCACAAAACGTCACGAAAAGCCCAGAAACCTGATTCAGTTATTTTGGTATGAAAATTATCACTGAAGCAAAAAAATCTGAACTTATAGCAATGACTCTTAAGCACGGCATTAAAATTTAAGCATCTTATCCTATTTCCAGAATGCAGGTGATCAAAAGTTCGATTCAGTTGGAAGAAGTAAGTCACCGAAAAAGTTATTCACTTCAGATATTTGCTTATTACATTGGCTAATTTCAAAGCACCAAAATTAAACAATGAATTACAATTTGTAGAAAAGTATGGATTTCCTTGTTCTGTGCACTGAAAGGTTCGTTAAACCTCTAATACAATCCTAATAGAAAAAGGAAAAGGAAGTTATTTTATACTGTAAGAAGATCTTTCAGAATTGAAAAGTTTTGCTTCTGTGCTTCATCTTCATGAAATCGTCTTGTTTTTGTTTTGTTTTTTTGCCAGAGATTGTAGCTTTCTGTCTCTTTCATAGAGATGCGACCCGTTTTTTTTTTGGAAAAGCAGCATGGGTTTTTTCTTGAAGAAATCAATGAAAATCGTTTTCCTCTTGCTAATTTGCTATCTATTTCCTCTTGCTAATTTCCTATCTATTTACTCTTGCTAATTTGCTATCTATTTCCTCTTGCTAATTTCCTATCTATTTCCTCTTGCTAATTTCCTATCTATTTCCTCTTGCAAACATGTAGAAACACCGGCCAATCACCATTTTTTACGCTTCGTCTTTCTAATTTCCTATCTATTTCCTCTTGCAAACATGTAGAAACACCGGCCAATCACCTTTTTTACGCTTCGTCTTTCTAATTTCCTATCTATTTCCTCTTGCAAACATGTAGAAAAACCGGTCAGTCACCTTTTTTACGCTTTGTCTTTCCAGATGAAACAGAGAGAGAGAGAGAGAGAGAGAGAGGAAGAGAGAAAGACAAAGATATAAGAAAGTATTTTTCACTGACTGTTATACGTAATTTTTCTGTTCTCATCTGAGTCTAAGTAATCTGAAACTAAAATATTGTTTTTAAAAGTTTTATATTAGACTGTTTCAGATGAAACATCAGATTTTGCAGTCTCTTGAAGTTGGTAATACATTTAAAAATTAACACATCGAGCGACGTTACTTCTCATACGTAAATTTAAAGCGCAATGTAACTTGTGATTCATAAATATAAAGTGCGATGCAACTTGTGATACATAATTTTAAAGCGCGATGTAACATGTGATATGTAAATTTACAGCGCGATGTGGCTTGTGCCACGTAAATTTAAAGCACGATGTTACTTCTGATACGTAAATTTAAAGCGCGATATGATTTGTGATACGTAAACTTAAAGCGCGATGGCTGCTGTCTCCAATGCACTGCTTATCTCGTCATCGGTATGAAATACAAGAGAATTGTGCTACTTTAAAAAATACAATGGTTGGAGCCAAATTTGTGTCATTTCCTTGTACGAGTTGTGACGTATATTCTAATTTAACTTTATATTCAGTTCTTTTTTCAATGTAAATTTGAGTCGTTCTCTTAGATATTTTCAAACCTGAATGTAATGTCTTTATCCTCAAACGAGAATGATGTTGGCAACACACTGAGGTCGAAACGAATGACGTATGTATGTGATAAGAACGTTAGGCAAAAAGACGAAACAGCAGTTTCTTTGTGTGTGTGGACATATTAGATCGTTACTGGGTTTTCAATGTAAACTTCTCGACTAAGATATGTGACGTGGTGTGTTTTGGATTTCGTCTAACGTTGCTGGACCAATAAAGTTGAAGCCGGGATTCAAACCCGGACCCCTTTCGAACGAATGTTCAGAAGCTAGCGTCCCACCGCGGTGGCGCTTGCAGTATCAACATCGCATTTCGGGAAAAACACCGTTAAAGAACGCGAGACGCGGTGTTAATTTATTGTCAAAACATTGAGGATGATTGGTATTGCCAAGACCTTGATACTATTCATGGAAAACTGTCCGCCAAACAGCTGGCATTCATCAGTTGCCGCGAAAATACATCTTCAGGGTGACACGACACCTAACGTTGTACGCAACACACTTCAAGAGTTGCGCCATTTCAGGTATGGAATATTATCTCATCCGCGTTATTCACCTGATCTGCCCTCGACGGACAATTTTATTTTTAAACACCTTGATGTCTTTCTACAGTTATAACGAAGTAATTTCTCCGTCATTTTTGTCCACGCCGGGGCTCGAACCCGGGTCCCCTCATTACGGAATAAGTCGCTCTACCAATTGAGCTACGCGGACGTTCGTTCTGACTGCTATCTGCCTTTATGTCGTGTGCGTCCTGCTGGCAGGTACGTCACACAGTGTAAATAGTTTTCCAGTCAAATATCAATTGAAATCGCATTCCATGCATTTGAAAAACATCCCGAAGCTCGACATTCCTTTTCTCGACGGCATACAGAAAATTGCATCTCAATCGGCAGAATTATGTAGCTGCAGACGGCGATTATTTTGATTAATTAAATTTATTTTACACTGGTTAGTCTTTGAAGTTTCCATCCACCAGTATTCCAACATTTAATTCACTGGTACGTTTCAAAGGAAAGCCATTCAGAATTTTTTTACAGATAATTTTAAACGTTTTTTTCTTTACTCCTCCGAATTTACGATAGTAAATGTGACTAAACGCACGAAGGTGTATTGCCCTTACTCCTGTGTGAATTTTTAAAATTATTCCAATAAAATTTATTTTTAGATACTCTAATATGTTCTGAATTCCGAAGGTACATAGAGACACAGTTCACCCACTTAATCTTGGAGCATGCCATCGCAATTTTTCAAATAAGCTGTATCGCACTTTGCATGATTCTCATTTTAATTCGACCCATTGCTTAAACTTGTCAAGTTCTTATATTTTGTCATCTATGAGGCAATAGTGTTATACAAAAAAATCAAGAAGAAAAAGAAATGTTTTCTAATGATCAAAATGTTCTGTCTTTTTCATTTCAGGACTTGAAGCAGTTTCGTGCTACGAGATTTTATCTAGATCCGGCTATTTACAAACCTTTCTTCAAAAACACCGAAAGCCTAACAGATCTAAAACTCCATGGACACTTTATCCAAGAAGTGGAAATGATGGAAGTAATTGCACAACCCCTAATGCACTTGCAATCTTTAGATTTGAAGTCCACGAATATACAGGATGATGGGCTCTTTGCACTTTCTGGGCACAAAGGAACTTTTGAAAAATCCGTACCAAGCTGTTGTTTCATTGAAAAGTGCAATGCCGAGACTTCGTTGAAATTCCTGAAGCTTACTTTTGAAGAGACGAGATAAGCAAAGCAGGAATTGCTTGCATTCTGACGCACATGCCAACGCTTCGAGACCTAACATTCCTTAATGATGAAGTCACAGCTGATGCCATATGTGAAATTGACAAACAACGAAAGACATGCGGTATGCAAAGGCTGAAATTGAAACTAACATCAGTCACGTGTCCGAACACTGTTGCAAACTTAGAGCCGGTTTTTGAAAGTTGTCCGGAACTAGAAAACTTAAATGTCTATATTTCAGGTGATAACCCTGAATGCGACCGGCTCAGAGATGAGGTTGAGGTTTTGGCAACAAGTGACCTTAGTTATCTGGAAAGCATTTGGTTCTTATGTAAAAATACTACTCACGTAGCTTAAAATCTAAAAAGGTTTTGGTTGAACAAAGGAGATAAAATAAAATCCTTAACTTTGAAAGGAAGTCCAACATCTTTGATTAATCCAAAGGATCTTAGGTACATCTTAAGTATGTGTCCGCATTTGGAAGAACTGAATTTGAATGGCATGTATCTTTATTGGCCAGTCGGATATGAACCGTTTGAAAATTTCCCGCCCCTTAGAAATTTACAAAAATTGAGCATCGACATGGATGGTGAACCAAATTCCTTGGTTGTCACAGAAGCTTTTAAGATCATTTATGCATCCAAAGAAATACATAAGTTAAATTTGCAAATTCCTGGAGAGGAAGCATTTATTCATGATTTAGTATGCAAAGCAAATTTTCCGTTCTTGAGACTGCGATAGTAATAATATGAATGTGATTGGACGATAATACATGTATACGTTGCCTTTTGGTAACTGTAAAACATATGTCACAAATATAATACCAACAATCGACAAATTTTTCGTTTTGTGATACTAAAATGTAGCTGCCTAAGTACGAAATTTGTTTCTACCTCTGAAGAAAAATGAAATGTTTGAATCTCTTACTTAATGAGTTATCTGTATTTGAATAATACGCAGAGTTATGCGTGTAAATAATTTAAAGATTTTGTGTGTTTATGGTTTAGTTTAGTCTTTGAATCAGTGTATTTTGTTTCTTAAAGCTACGGTCAATAAAGCTTGCATTTTTGGTATTTATTTTGTCTTTGTGATTCCTTCTGAATTTGCGAACCTAATGCAGCTAGATGTTAGCGTTCGTTTTCCTTTAATAAAGTAGTCATAATTTCCGATCTTAAGGAAAATGGGAAAAGGAATTCCTTCAGCTTATTGGAGGATCTTCTGATATCAACAGCATACGTTATATTTGAGTAGAGTCTTCTTTGGCCTTCTTTTGTATGGAGCTAAAGTGAAGGAAACCAATAGAGGAAAAACAATTAATGGTCACCGAAAGGTACTATTATTCTGACTGTTGTTACTTTTTTTGCGTGAACTAAGAATTACAGAAGTGAATCATACATATTTGAAAAACGAATTTCTCCGAAGAAATAACTCTTCATAAATACATGGTAGGCATTGTAATGATATTATTGGCATATTTTCACTATACACCATGTAACCAGAACCATCAGAAAACTTGAAAATTTTCATCGTTCTGGAGCGGGAATCGAACAAAACACCACCCAATTTCCGGTCGAGCATGCTAGTCATTTTACGATTGGGCAGAAATAGCTTCGACTAGCGCAAATCTGAAGGTTCTCAGATTTCTACGTTCAGTTGCTTGGAATTTCCTTGTTTTGGATAGTGTAATGACTAGCATGCTCGACCGGAAATCAAGAGGTGCAAGTTCGATTCCCACTCCAGAACGATGAAATTATTCTAGATTTCTGAAGGAACTGGTTACTTGGAGTATATTCAAAATATACAATAATATCATTACAGAAGTGAAGTTCATCACGTCGCCGGGAACAAAGTAGAAAAATCATAAAAGAAATATACTTTGTGGGCAGAGAAACTTTAATGCAAAAAACAGTAGAAAAATCATAAAAGAAATATACCTTTGTGGGCAGAGAAACTTTAATGCAAAAAATGTGAGCAGTGTAGAGATATGCAGAAATATACTATGGGATCAACAGTATATTTCCGCCAGTTTTGCGCACAGAGTTTGACTATACACGTCATAGCCATGGCCCGTTCGGGTATAAAGAAATGTATGTCGACTGACAGGCATCATAAACAAACATGAACACTGGACAAGGTCATTCATCTTGGCGCTAGTTGACTCTAGAGCAACAGAAACGCTCTCTCTGGGGTGGTTAATCAAGTTTCACCATATAGCAGTCTGACAGAAAAGTCTAGCTTTGTACTGCACCATGTTATTGCTGCGTGCTCAACTGCTATGTTTTGTAAACTGTGTAACATGCTCTAGGTTTGTTTTTCATGGTTTAAACTTTTCATCCTAGTTGCAGTGCACGAGAATCTTAAGGCTGCTGCTTATAATGATATTCTCTACGAATCTGTACTCCTAACTTTATGGAAGTAATTTGGTGAAGTCCCTTTCCTTTACCAACAGCACAATGCCCCCCGCACGTCCCATTCACAAAGCAAGGTCCGTGCAGGAACGGTTTGATGAAATGGGCGTGGAAGAACGTTTCTGACCTGCCGAGAAACCCGAATTCAACCCCATTGAATACCAGTGGGATAAACTGGAACGCCTACATTAAGTTGTGCCTAACCGTCCGATACCGGCGACAGACCTGACAATTGTTCTTGTGGCAAATAAACGAACCAAAGCCTTGCTAACCCATTGGTTTTAGAGCATTATTCAGGCAAATCTCCCGATACCTTTGATCTCAGATAATGTCTATCATTCTAATGTCTTAATGCATTTGCATATTATTCACTTAGAAATGAGTTCATGGCATGGAATTGATCCAGTATATAATACTATCACGGACAAGGGAGTTCCAACATTTGATATGATGTTACATGGTGAACAGCAAGATAAAAAATTTCGGTGTCATGATCTGATAGGTGTTCGATTAATTTTAAGGTTGTTTTATGTATTTATGAGGAATATTTCTTCTTTGGTTTCCCTATTTATATACCAGCTTGAATCAAAAGTTCACCTCATTTGCATCTAGAAAGTGTAATAATGCAATATAGCCAAAGAAACGCTCAACGCAGTCTACGAAGTAGCCCGCTATTGTTTTATATAGCTCTTTGCAAACGTTACACCACAACCACTATACTACTGGGATATCACTCCACAGGTTTTGAGGATAGAATCTCTCTGACGCCAGATTCCACATCCATAATTGAAGCCAAGTGCCGTCCATGTAGGAAATGGGCCATGAAGCGAAAGAAGTGGAAATCTGGTAGGGATGTGTACAGACTGTATGGAACATGAGGTAGAATCTCAGTCTCTTTCAATTGCTGTAGTTCTCGGCGGACCACTCGGAAGATGTATATGACTTGGGGCACAAGTCCACTTGTAAAATCTCCAGCATCCTTCTGATACGACGTGGTTTGGTTGTTAAGATATTATTCTATTACGATGATGAACTTCTAAAAAAATGCAAATATTACACAATTTTATTTTTAAAAAGAAGAAAATTGGCCGGTGATCAATCTAAGAACCCCAATTAAGAATTTTTCTTTTTTTTATCAACGACTAACACCCCAGGTAAGATCCTTAAAAACTCCCAGTAAATGGAAGGTGATTCCACCACCACCGACAAGAGAAATTCACATACGACACAAAATAATTTGATTAAACATATGTTCCAGGTTAACTATAAATTTATTTTGTGCCCCCAGGCACATGTTGGAAAAACACTCGATACAAGGAAACTTTAGGTGGCTAGGCTGAATAAAAAAAGAATTTAGCTATGAATTTTAGAGTCCAGAGTATGTTGACAGTCCTAAATAATCCTCTCAGAAACCCTGGTCTGCAAACCAAGTAGTTTTCACCTGTGTGGTTTAGAGGATGAAGGAGGTAAGTGGCACAATTTGGTTACCAGCCTGCCTTACAAAAAATCTTTAAAGAATGTGATCATTCACTCAAAGAGTGCTAAGAGCTTAATGCTCGATGTGCATATCTGATACCGGTTGAACCTTGAGCTAAATGCTCTTTACAATTTAGATTTAGATGGTTAAGAGTGACATTTTTTTTTTTTTACAACCCACTGATTTTGATCAGTTACCTGGAAAAATCTCTTTCTTACTTTACAGTACAGAAAACCAAACAAACAAAAATGTCAAGTCACTTTCCTCTCATTTGAGCTAACAAAAAAACCCCCTGTTCTAACAGGAAACCAAAATTAATATATTTCAATCCATTTCTTTGGTCACTGGCATTAACTAGACATTTTTACAAAAAAAATTACACAATGATATATTACATTTGTTGGTTCTGGCCAGACCATTAATTCCAAACATACATTTGCATTTCTCTATTTTCCTCCCATTTTAATTTCACCTTTCCCCCATTTTTTCTCTCACCCCTGAATTTTAACCTTTTACATCATTCCATTTCTGATCAAGACACATAATTTTTTTTTTTTCAATTTTAGGTGGTACTCATTTTTTTTCTCTTTGTTTCTCCTCCTCCTTAAATTTTCCTTTTGATGCCGAATTGGAATTGGTGTTTGTGCTGTCGCTACGAGAGCCGGCACGCCGTGGAAACGGGGCCTGATGCACTTATGATGACATGGTAGGATTTTCCCTCTTCTCCTTCCTTTCTTTTATTCTTTTTTTTTTCTTACTTACTCCCGATGCCGGCCTTTGAGGAGACTTTCTCTCTCTCACACTGCGACAGGCGGCAGCGATGTTACCGAGCGAGTTACGAGGCGTAATGCCCGCTAGTACCTCGGGACGATGTCAAGCACTTTTTCGCGCCATCTCGGCAGCAGAGTAAATTTTGAGCCATGAAAAAATTTGAAAAGAAAAGGATCGTTCCTACCGTTCTTGGGCCATCGCGGCCGCACGAGGTTACGGCAGTTTCGGCATCCGGACGTCCGTCGTTCGGACTCCCCTCCTTTACTCGATTTTTTTTTTTATTTTTTTTATTGTGGGACTCTCCCTTACGAAGTCTGGTATCGAAGTGTGGAGCAGCACGCAAAAATTCTCCGCTCCTCGCCGAATCCCTTGCGCACGTGCCCGAAATGGCGGAAGGCAATTGGCCCGAAGTTAAGTCAGAAGGCGGAGAGAAAGACGCAATTCCCAGAAATCGCTGGCTTGAACTTTGACCCACGAAAACGGGCGCTGCGGTGAACCTCGCAGAATTCCGCCCAAATCCTGACGTGTTCCATGTGCCAAGCGAAAAATGCCTTCTCGAAGGAAACAAGAGCATAAATAAATCGGACTTTCTGCACTGGTAAAGCTGGGAAAACGTCCTCCCAGATGCCATTCTACGAAGTTATCGCTTTTAGAAAAGCGACACCAGAAACTGTAGCCATTTTCGTTCTTTCGTTCTGAACAAAGAATTTTAGAGACCACCTTTACAAAAATTCATTAAACAAATTAACTAACATTAACGAACATCGTTACAATTAACTTCGTAACGCATAAAAATCGAATTCTCTCTCGCTACAGGTACGACGATCGGAATTACGAAAAAATAGCGTAACGCAACGATGTGTTATTTTGCCCTGATGCATTAAGCCACAATTTTATTCTTTTACTAAATGACTATTAAATATCCTTGACGATAGCGCACGCGCAATTAATTTATGAAAGTCACTTCGCCACGGAGCGATCGCCGACCCGCTTTTTCTATCAGTCGCTGAATTATACTATCACTAGTTAATACCAAGTAAGATTCATACTAAAACCAACTAAATATTAATACTAAGCAAGATTTTAATTACAAAAGGTTACTAAATTAAGCCCGATACACACAACGACGATTTTAATACACGCTACTGACATATGGCATAAACACGCGTTTTTTCTCATCAGATACAACTACAATACGATAAAATACCTCGTACACTATATGTTTACAAATTACTTTTCAATTATTAAAGCTTACAGAATAATACAATAAAAGAAATCGCGATAACGACGGTAAATACGGAACTACAACCTTACAATTTTTCTTTTTATCGCTACGTTATCCCGACGATCAATAACGCCGAACGCCTTGGCGTCGCCGATAATTTTAAACTGATACATCTAACACTATACATATATAAACTGCACTATACACTTAAGAAACTAAGGCAAATCAATTCATATACACTACATCATATACTGCACTAAAACAAACTTCACTAATATCTCTTCCCTGAAAGTAAACAGTGCACTAAAAAATGCAATGGAAGGAAGAAAAAAACATTGCATGAAAGAACAACAAAAGAACCAGCAATATAGCATGATGTCAAACTTTCTTAAATCTACTTCCCAGCTAGTTACACATCCCTTAACTAGAAACAGATATCACAAGGCTAACTTACTTAGACCTATTCACATAAATTTAACTACATACACAGAGATCAACACTTCACAGAGAAATCAGAAAGAAAATAAAATAAATGAAAAGAATTTACTTGATTTTTCTTGACGCTTAAATCTATTTAATTTTTCTAACTCCCTCCTTCCCAAAGGGATTTGAGATCATCTCATGACAAAAATTATCACTCTCATTGAGAGTGCGTGGATCTGGTGATGGTTTTTCCGATCCAAAAATATTGGCCCATTAATTTAGAGATCGGAAAAACGTCAACAGATCACTTCCTATTGATAAACGTGGGGTGGCGTTGGCACAGATTGTAATGAACACGCTGCAGTTGTTCGGTATAAAGGTTCTGGTCCACAATCTGGCACGAGTTCCCTGTGCAAAAGAACTTCAGTTTCCACCAAGTGCACAGCATGACTTTTCTATCGAACTTACCTTTCTGCACCACTGCCTATGCTTTCTGGCGTGATTTCAGCCACTGGTTCTGAATGGTAGGGTAGCCTCGAAATATCCAGTTTTCATCATCTGTGACGATACGCAGTTGGAGCACACATACAGCTCAGCGGATTTCAATGCAATCTGCAACAGGAACCAACACATTGTTCCGCTTCCTAAGATGTCGGTTTATGGGAAACCGTTAAATGGCGTCTGAAGGAAAAACCAAGTTGGTACAAGTACCGAACGATAGTGGATTGGGAAGACTCCGCCTCTGCTGCCAATAGTCGTACACTGCTACCCTGGTTCGTTGTCACACCTTCAACCAGGCTGTAAGTGTTGTTGGTTCTTTGAAGTCTTGACCGAGTCTGGTCTTCGAGGCTGATGTTCCCAGCATTGAGACGCCCATTTTCGTGCAGTGTTGATGTCCAGTCTTTCGTGGCCTTTAGCTGCACACATTTATATGACTTCTCTTCCCGTGTTTTACGTTTTCATTCGATGTAGAGTATGGACACCTGAATAGCATATTTATACTCACCTGGTACCGTCATGTGGTATCGTCCTAATGACACATTTGTTTCGTGTGTTCTACGTTATCGCTGTTCCCAGTCGTACCTGGCGCTCATTTCGTACAGAAATAAAGACCCAGCATTATGTGTAGCAAAAAATGGGACGAACGTTTGACCCACAGTAATGTATGCCCTGGATATCCATGGCACTTGACAAAATAATAATCTGATTGAGTTGTGTTCATGTACAGTTTTAGATATCCCGACACTTATGTTAGGTATTCATACAAACTGAGAGATATCCCAAGACACCCAAGTTCAGTTCAATACGACGTCAAATTGTTTAATTAAATACTACAAACTTAACGACGAAGTTAACACAGTTGAACGAAGAACCAGTAACAAAGTTACTTTGGTTAATATGAGACGTTGGCGCAGTAGAATGTGTCGCAAATTCCAATCAAAACTGAATCAGCTTACGGTAAAAAAATGTTATATCTCCCATTTTACACCTTGATTGTTCCGACTGATGGTTGAAGGACCACCCTGGGCAACGCAAAGGGATATAAGCAGTCGCTCGTCCCAAACTTAGGGTCTCTGGTTCTATGGAAGGGAGAGAGCCACTGTCTTTTGACAAACACAACTTCCATGCCTCACCGAGATTTGAACCTGGACTCTTCTTGTATGAATAAACTAGCGCTTAGACCACTGTGCCACAGGAGAGGCATTTTACACCTTCACATTCCTTGTATTTATCCTGATTGACTGACAGTGTTATCACATAGAAGAAAAACTTTCGGGGTTTAGTTATGACACATCTTCAGAAATTATAACGAGAAGCAAAGGACCTTCACAGAAGAGATAACAAACCATAATTCGAAAGATACATTACGTGGAAAAAAGTGTGCGAACACCAGTGTTTTTTAAATAATGGTGCACTTATGAGGAAATCAATAAAAAGTTGGCTCACTTTAGGCCACATTTATATTGTGCAGTCTCCTTGGCACACTTTCAATGAGAATCTGATAAGTAGTCGCAGACCCTTATCTTTTTTAAAAACAAATAAAGAAAGAAAAAAAAACATTTCAGGACCGAAATGGTACAACCTAGTCCCTGCAGAAACTGAGAGATCATGGTGGAATACAACCCATCCGTGAACACTAATCTGAAAATTATAACGTTTACCTGCAAGAGCTGTGCTACTCCTTTTGCAAACTCTTAAATTAATTTACTGCTCCTTTGCAGCTCCCATAATGTAGAAACTGGTCATATAAATTCTATCATATCTATGGCTCCAATTTAAGATCGGGAATTTTGTTTCTGTCTCATTACTTCACGCGTTGTGTGTGGATCCTATTAAAGTTTTATGACGTCACACTCTTGCGAGCAGATGGTCGCGATTCCCATCTGCCTCATTATGTCACGCGTTGTGTGCGTATGTTCGTCCGCATGAAAACTCGCGTAAAAATCTGTGGATTTCAATGAAATTTTAGTATGTGGAAGGGGAACACCTGGAAAGGAACCCTATTGAAAGTGAATGGAATGAGGTCAAAGGTCAGGACATAGGAGCGGGATCCATTCCACTGCTCTTATGCGTCATAACTTACGTAAAAATGTTTCGATTTGGATGAAATGTCAGTATGTGTTAGGGACCTGCCTGGGGACGAATCCTGTTGCAAATGGGAGAAATGGGGTCAAAGGTTAGGACACAAGAGCGGGATCTATTCTATAGCCCTTATGCATCACAACTTACGTAAAATTGCTTCGATTACGACAAAACGTTATCATGTTATTTCGGAGGTATACTGAACCAGTTCTGTTAAATATCATTGAAATGGGATCAAAGGGCAGGGCACAGGAGCGAGATTTATTCCACAGCCATTATTCTCATAACTTGAGTAATGATTTCTGGTATGTTGGAAAGCGTATCATAATCAATGCATTGCATGATTTTACTAACTTGTTTGGTTAAGATCCATGTCTCTGCTCCATACGTATGCACTGACAGGATGCAGGGATTAAACACTTTTCTTTTAAGACATAATGACTCTTAAATATTGTAAATGTTTCTTCAAAAGTCTCTCCATCCAAGTTTTATACGCCGATTAATTTCTTCAACAGTTTGATCCTTACTTGATAGCTGCTGCCAAAGATAAATGTAGGTATCGGCTGTCTCAAATTTTTCTCCATCAATCGATAAATTTTCGTTTCTTGGAAAATCATTGCACTTCATTTTGTTTTCTGAAAGTTCATTTTGAATCACACATTTTTACTCTTGTGAGCAATGTCTTGGAACATATTATGTAGCTCTGAAGGGGTAGTTGCGAAATTGACTACGTCATCAGCAAAACGAAGGTGAGTTCAATAATCTCTATTCATTTTTATCCCTTCGTTTTCCCAGCTCAATGTTTGAAAGACATTTTGCAATGTAGCATTAAAGAGCTTGGGAGATACGGTGTCACCTAGGGGAGGGCTGGTGCCACGACGCGCCGGAGATCTTGGAAATTCTGAAAGCGTTCCTGCCTTTGTTAAGCCGTATTTCACTCTCTGTCTCGCTTCTTTAGCTTATGCTTGTTCACCTTTCAATACGTATAAAATATTTTAATTATCCATTTCTACGGGGTAAATTTATTTCTAAATCATATAAGCAGCTTCAACTATCTTTTCTGAACTCTCCCATGGCACGCACATTTGTGGTTGGGCTGGTGAGGGGATCAGAAAGAAAACAGTAGAACAGCACATTAACACGGATGGATACATTTCTTGCGTTCCACAACGAGTCGTGATAAGGCTTTCCCGTTTTTACCAACAGTACACTTTTAGGGTGAATAGAAGGATTATACCCCTTCCCCCATTCAAAGGGTCAAAGTTCACTTCTAATGTGAATAGAAGGATTAGACGCCTTCCCTTATTCAAAGGGTCAAAATTCACTTTTAGGGTGAATAGAAGGATTAGACCCTTTCCCCCATTCAAAGCGTCAAAGTTCACTTTTAGGGTGAATAGAAGGATTAGGCCCCTTCCCCCATTCGAAGGGTCAAAGTTCACCTTTAGGGTGAATAGAAGGATTAGACCCCTTCCCCCATTCAAAGGGTCAAAGTTCACTTTTAGGGTGAATAGAAGGATTAGACACCTTTCCCCATTCGAAGGGTCAAAGTTTACTTTTTGGATGAATAGAAGGATTTTACCCCTTCCCCCATTCAAAGTTCAAGTTTGAAGCATAGTCAGCTGTGACATTTACGGCATTTCCCAAAGGTGATAAAATATAGTTTTTCACTTATGTCCAAAACATTGTTGGTGTGAATGATTCAACTGAGGTTACGATTTTCCGAGTGACAAAAGCGACCAGAGGCGTAGGTAGCCAAGTTGACGGTAAGTCTTCCGGTCCAAACCCCTACCCTTCAGAGGGGGTCTATATATTTATTCAATCCCAGATCCCTCTCAAAGGTGGGGGTCTGACCCCTTTTGAGGGGGTCAAACCCCCACCATTCACCACTGATTTCTTCTCCACCGGAATAAATCCACTTGTTGATCGGAGGAAAAAATGCATTCTTCTGAACGGAGAATATGTGAAAAAAGTGTCTTTGTTCGTACCATTGTATTACATGTGCGAATATCATATTCATGCATCCTGAATTTTTTATCTGTCTTCTGCAATTGACAGGAATAAAAATCCGAATTCTTATCGGACATCCCTCGTACAATGTGTTACCGTAAGAAACCGGGTACTTAAATCTTTGTACAAGTGATTGTATGATATCAAACATATGTATCTCAGTTTGTGTAGCCGTTAAAGCCAGAGCTATTTATTATACATATCAATCGTAAATTTTATATTTAGAAGTTTTGTGGAATAATACGTAGTTTCAAACAGTACATTGCACGTTTTCTTAACAATGATTGAAAGTAATTTTCAATTTAAAAAGATCTCAAATTCCAAGGCAGTATGCTGCTTTGAAAAAATAGCCAGAAAAAAAAAGTAATTTGTAATGAATTCTCCAACAAAAAAAAATATTACAAACGTATTCCAAAAAATAATAGTAAATAAAATGACTATATCTCTCCCATTGACGACAAAAAAAATTGTCAGTGCCCAGCCGACCAGGTTTTGCAGTGGTCTAAGCGATGGCTTCTGATCATTCGTCCGAGATGGATCCGCGTTAGAATCCCGGAAAGGCACGGACGTTTTGTTTGTCTTACGGTGGTGGGTCTCTCCCTTGCCTGGAACCAGTGGCCTCATATTAGGAACGAGCGCCTCGTTATAGTCCATTGAGTTGCTCATGGTGGTCGTTAAACCTACAATAAAAAAACGTCACCGCACAATTACTCTTTTACTTTGAATATGAGTTCTGAGCTTTCTTAAAGGTTCAAACGCTCGGTTTCTGTAGAGTCAACCCTAACGACGTCAGTTCGAACCCCTTCACGGCGAACAGATTTTCTGGTGTAAGAAATGAAAAATTCATAAATTTCTACCGAGGCGAGTCGAAAGTTTTGCTATATTTGCATAAACGCATGAGCTGAGGCGGATGTCACGTGTTTAAACTAGTTCAAGTCGCACACTGCAGTCAGTTGAAAGGGTTATAAAGTGGTAGTCGTTGCTTTGAACAGCATTGCATGGCGTCGTTCTGTCTGTGGTTAGGACACCTACAAGATGAACAGCCACAACTAGCTAATTAGGGAACTTTTGCTTTACGAGTTAGAACTTGGCCATAACGCTGTTCTAGAAACAAGAAAAATTTGTCATGCGAAATGGGAAGGTTCTGTGGACCACAGCACTGCAACAAAATGGTGCAAGAAATTTCGCTCAGGTGACAGAAACCAGCCAGAAAAAAGCGATGTATTTATTTATTTATTAACTGTCGCCACGTATTTGGAATATTTTCACGACAGAAACCTCGACGATCAGCGAAGGTCAGGTACGTCGCGAACCGATGATACCGAGGCCGTGCGCCAGACTGTAGCTGCAAAACCGGCAACTAGCACTCGGAGATTATCAGGCGAGCTGGGCGCATCACATACCACTGTGGTTCGTCACCTTCAGGACCTAGGCAAGGTCTACAGGAGCTGCCGTATTGTCCCTCACGAACTGACGCCAGCTGGAGCAAATCGCCGAGTGGAAGTGAGAACGAAACTCCTATAAAGCTCACTATGTATGAAATTCCTTGAAAACCACCCATCCAAAGAATTGTTATCTGCGATAGAAGTTGGTCTATTTCCGCAATCCTAACACAACGGCAGTCGTTGAGCCCGGGCTAGCTTTCTGAACCTCTTGCCAAACGTGGGCGCTTCGAGCACAAGGTGATGTTCTGCGTCTGGTGGAATTTCGAGGCGATACTCCATTACTAATTTGTTCCAGACAGTCGGGCCTACAACGCCAAAAATCTTCTCTAAACAGCTGGAGCGGATGTATGCCGTTTTAGAGAAGAATCAGGGAGCTTCCCACGCACAGGGGAAGCTTCCTTATGACAGCAAGACAACGCTGGGCCTCATACTGCGCGAACGTCCCGGACAAAACTCCAGGAACTTGAGGGCATTGAACTGATGCAACACCCAGCATATAGTCCGAACTTGCCCCGTCGGATTGTTACTTGTTCTGGTCCATGGCCCACTTTCTTCGAGGGCACCACTTCGACAACAAGGAGGAGGTGGCAGCTAAGGGTGAAGGAGCTCTTCGCCTCGAAGTTGAAGAACTGGTACCGCCACGGACTCGAAGAACTGGCAGACAGATGATTAAAGACGGTGCAACACGAATTTACTCTGAATGCTAGTCAGCTTTCGTTGTAAAAGGTAAGTAGGAAGACATAAAGTGATCCAAATATTGCAAAACGTTCGCTCACCCTCTGTATTTTGAGAATTTTCTGCATAAATACTCAAAAACTGAAGCCAACTTTTATGAAATAAACGGAGCTACTCACTACGGGAAATTTTGGAAAATGCGGAGATAAAATCACTGAAACCTTAAAAAATGGATATTTCGATGAAAGACGGACTCCTACCGGCAACTTTGCTGCACGTAATTTTCAGAAATTTTCCGCAAATTCACACCACTTACTTTTACAGCAAACATAGCTTGACATTACGTTTAGACAAACATTTTTGCGCGATTTAAGGGCAAAAGTGTAAGTTATGGCAGTTCTTGAAAATTGTGTTTCACCCTGTCAGGTGCAAAAAGAATTTGACGCCATGGTGGCCGAGATGTATGAGGTTCTGCTTTCTGGCCATTTGTTCGATGTGAGCCACGGCTGGAGTGTGGAATAAGATATTTGCGATAAATGTGCCCAATGGTTTCCCTCTAATGGAATCAAAAACTTGGAATGGGCGGATGCTTACAGCCTTCACTTTCACTCACAGTGATACTTAAAGAAACAAAGCAAAATATTTAAAAAATTTAATTCTCAGATGCAGAGATATTACATCTACAGACATACAATAAGGATTTCCTTTCCATTCTCAAAATAGTGCAAAAAATCTTTTATATCCATGCGTCATTGATCTTTAGGAAGACGTGCTCTTGTTCACGGAACTGCGGTTGCTACCTTACAAGTTCAAGGAATCAAAATGGATTTCATTTATAAAACGAATTAAAAATGTGGGCACGACATTTCACAGTTTTGACTCTGTCACTTGCGCCTCAACGTATACAGAAAGTTTACAAATTTTTATGTGACATGGCCTATGTCAGTACAATTATATGATTATCTTCCCGTAGCTGAATGAGAGGACCGGATCGAAGAGTGCCCCTCTGCCCTCCTTTTTAGCACGTCTTTTGTAAAAAAAAATCGTGCTTTTGTTATCGGTTTGTCCGTCCGTCCGTTTGTACCCACGATACCTCTGCAACTATTAGTCCGATTTGAAAAATTATTTTTGCATTGGGAAGCTTGAAATATGCAAATGATGATCTTTTATTTCGTTTTTTTTACGATGTACAATTTCGCCGGTAGAGGGCGTAAATGCAGATGATGTCGAATTCAAAAATACGTTTTATTCCACATATTTGCTTCTAAACGTCCGATTGAATTTGTTTTTATCTTTCGATTCCATTTATGTCGAAAAGTATTTTAGATATAGTTACTTTTTCAAATTACGCATAGATTTTCTTCTAGGGGGCGTAAAAGTAAATTACATTTTCCCCGATAACTCTTCTTCTAAAACTCCGATTTGAATTTTTTTCTTCAGCGGATACATTTCTTGAAGGAAAATCGTTTGCATATAATTTGAAATGTTTGGTAAATAATACTTTGGCCACCTGGGGGCGTAAGAGTTAATTTTTGCTTCTGATATATTTGCCATAAACACTGAACTTCTAAAATATAGATTGAAAAATTTCTTTCGTGAACTGATGCCACTCACATCGGCAAACCATTTAGAAACATTTTCTTCTTAAAATAGTGCATGGTTTCTACGCCAGCAGGCGTTGATATATCTCTTATTTTTGTGAATATCTCTACTTCTAGGAGTCCGATTTAAAAAATTCCTTCCTTGTTGGATAGTGTTTCTAGTGTGACATATGGTTCATATAACTTTAAAGTTTCCAAGTAATTCATAGACTTTCCGCTAGGGGCGTAAATGTAAATTGCGTTTCCCCCTATATCTCTGCTTCTAAATCTCCGATTTGAAAAATTCTTTCTGCTCGGATACAGTTCCTGATGGAAAATCGTTTGCACATATTTTGTAATTTTTGTAAGAAATGGTTTCTCCACCAGGTGGCGTAAGTCTTAATTTCCGCTTATGTTGTATTTGCAGCAAAATATGAGCTTCTAAAATGTCGATTGAAAAAAACGTCGTTTGTTGACCGATACTACTCATGTCGACAAACCTTTTAGGAAATTTTTTCTTGAAAAACTTCATGGTTTCTACGCCAGGGGACGTAGATGTGTATCTTGTTTTTGTCAATATCTCTACTTCTAAGAGTACGATTTGAAAAACTCCTTCTTTGTTGGATAGTGTTTCCGATGCGAAATGTTTTTCCTATAAATTCAAAATTCAGAAGTAAATCATACAGTTTCCGCTAAGGGGATAAAGTTAAATTGCGTTTTCTGCGTTATTTCTGCTCCTAAAGCTCTGATTTGAAAAATTCTTCCTGTATCGCTAACAAGACCTGATGGAAAATATTTTTCACATAATTTCTAATGTTTGGTAAAGAATGGTTTAGCCACCAGGAGTCATAAGTGTTAATTTCTGCTTCTAAAGTATTTTTTGCAAAATCTGGGCTCCTGAAAACTCGACTAATTTTTTTTTCTTCGACCGATACCGCTCAAATGGATAAACCTTTTGAGAATACTTTCTTCCTAACATAATGCATGGTTCTCCTACCAGGGACGTGAAATCACATCTTATTTTTGTCGATATCTCTGTTTCTAAGAGTTCGTAAGCTCACGATTCCGTTTACAGCAATGTCTGAGGGATTAAAAACCCGATTGAAAGTCTTCTTTCTTTCGTCAGATCTATTGTTTTCCATACCGGTTCCATTGACTTTAAATAGCTTTGATAAATTTAATTTGCGTCAGAACGGATTCAAAAGGCGTGCTTATTACACCCGAAAATTCGATGTCATCTTTCTTGTTCATTCTGGGTTTAGCGACCATTATGAGCAGTTTCACAGCTATCGGCAGCCACGCACCCTTTATTCAGAATTATTGGATCTAGGGAGGACCACTGCCAACCTTCTAAGGGAAACACATCACCCATGCCTGATCTTCAAACCGTGCCAATGTCAGATGAATGACCAGAAGTCAGTGCCACGAGATAAAGCAGCATTCCTGCTGCATCCCAGACACGAACCAAAAACATTTCTTAACAAAACTCAGCACCAGTAGCTAAACACACCATTCATGACTTATCCCAGACTCTCTCCCGGACCCATATAGGATGAATGGTCAGAAGTCAGTGCCACAAACTAAACGCACCTTTCATGCTACATCCGAGGCACAAACCATGCCCCTATTTCGAATCAAAATCAGCACCAGTACCCAACAAAAACACAAGTGCTGGGAAACTGCTGCCCACAAGCTGGCAGTGATGGGTCACTTCTGGCTGAAATCTGCCGCTCACGGCCAGGTAGTGGACCGTTGGTGGCAGCGCTATCCGTTGGCTAGCCATTGATGGCCCTGCAGCATCGCCGTGAATTGTGGGCCTCCAAGCAAGTGCCACTAGTGGCCCGTTGCTGGCAACCAATGCAGCACCAACAGTAGTTGGAAGCAACGGGACTGCGCGTGCGCAGATGCAGCACTTGCTGTGTCTCTCATGGTACCAGTTAGTTGAAGACGGCGCTATCGCCATCGTGTTATTTTAATGGATGTTAAAAAAAAATCCATATGTGGAGAGGCGATATAATTTCCTAATGAAATTTTACGTCGCAGAAGATATCAGATTAAGCCGTGAAATACTAGATTACAGCCATGAAATACACCCACTACATTCCCATGAATAACAATTCATCGAATGGAGTGGATGACAAACAAGAAAAATTTGAAACCGCTTGAAACAAATGTCCTGGAAAACCATTAAAACCACGTTTGTTGAAAAAAAAATAATAATTATACGCGTACAAAATTTACTAATTATTTGAAAGAAAAAAAAGCAATGCTATGTGGTGTACTCATCCATGGGTTGAATACCCAAGACTGGGAGGAATTCGCTTCTAAAAATAACGAGAAGTAAAATAAAATATCTTTACTCTTTAAAACAAAAGCAGTTTCGGACAACGGAAGGGTAAGACACAACGTTAAAACTGTAACAGAATGTGACATTTTTTTTTTTTTTTGATTGGAGGTTTAACGACCACCGTGAGCAACTCAATGGGCTATAAGCAGTCGCCCGTCCCTAATTTAGGGTCACTGGTTCCAGGGAAGGGAGAGAGCCAGTGCCGTAAGACAAACACAACATCCATGCCTGACCGGGATTCGAACCCGGACCCCTTATGGACGAATGATCAGAGGCCAGCGCCTTAGACCACTGCGCCAGCGGGGCGGCGAATGTGACATGAACCCGGGTAAATATATATTTATTAAACAATCTTTTTTCAAGACGACAAGGACAGTACAAAACTTTGGAAATCGACTGTAAGTTTGTACACTCCTTGAAAATGAGTGAAGTTCCGTTAAGGCAAAAAAAAACTATCGTTGCGTTGAAAAAATTAAATTATGAATTATATGAAACTGACTTTTATGAAAAATACCTCGCAATATTGTAAAATTACAGAGGGAAGCATTCGATTACACATTGCACACGAAACAAACCGCTTTAAGCACACGCTTGAGCGAGACAAATTTGTCCGGTCGGTAGAGAGCTCAGCTATCACACCTGGTTCAGAAGCAAACGGGCGTTTTTCCAGGCCGGTTGAGAAAATTTCCCCAGTGCGTTAATTCACAAGTTTTGTAAGGGTAGAAAAAAAATTGTAGCTTTGGGAAACTGCGGTTATCCTTGAATTTTTTTATTATTATTATGGCTACTATTGGGAAATTGGCGGACAAGATTCGGCAAGCCACCAGTTACGTCACGTGGTTGCCGGCTGCCACTACCGGCACACTAGCGGACCACATTAGGCTAGCCATCACTTCTGGCACGTGCTTGCAGGGACACTGAAGGGCCACTTGTGGCAGATACTACTGTCTGTGATGGACAACTGATGGCCCTGTTGTGGCATATGACAACTGATGGCCCTGTTGTGGCATATGACAACTGATGGGGTGCCAACTGTTGGCCAGGTGTTGGTCTAAACTGCTGGCCACCCGGACACTTCATTGACGGTTCGGCTGCGGCAACATAGTGCTGGGCCATTGCTGACCAGCTCTGGGCCATTGCTGGCCCAGGGCTGGTCCAGCGGGACTGTTTTTCCGGGGTAGATAAACACTTCAGTCATACTTGATCTGATGCTCCAAATGAGGCCCATCTCGGATGAAGGGTCAGAAGTCCGCGACATAGCTTAGTCCAAGAAAGGAAACAGGACTACTTTCAGCTCAAAAGTCAGGGCCAGTAGAAAAAACCACCATTCATGAGGAATGTGGGACACGAATCAGATCCCCATTTCCGCTCAAACTCAGCAGCAGTAGGTAAACTCGCGATTCATAGCTGATCCAAGATTCCCACCCGTGTCATATTGGACGAACGGTCATTGGTCAGCGCCACAAGATAAACACACGATTCATAGCTGATCCAAGATTCCCACCCGTTTCATATCGGACGAACGGTCATTAGTCAGCGCCACAAGATAAACACGCCATTCGTGAGGCATCGGGACACGAACCGGGGCCCCATTTCGGTTCAAAGTCAGCACCAGTAGATAAACACAACATTCATACTTGATCCGAAACTCTAACCCGGGTCATCTCGGATGATTCGTGAGAAGTCAGTGCAACAATATAGCACAGTTGCATCCGAGACATGAACCAGGGCTCCATTTCGGATCAAAAGTCAGCGCCAGTAGTTAAAAACACCATTCATACTTGATCCGACACTCCAACCCGGGCCCATCTCGTATGAACGGTCATTAGTCATTACCACAAGATAAACACACCATTCATGCAGCATCGGATGTACGAACAAGAATCCCATTTTTGGATCAAAGGTCAGCTCCAGTAGATAAACACATCATTGAAACCTTATCCGAGAATCCAACTTTGGCGATCTCGAATGAACGGTCAGAAATATGCGCCACAAGAAAAACCCAGCATCCATGAATCATCCAGGATTCCAAGTGGGACATTTCGAATGAATTATGAAATGATAACGCCTCACGTTAGTCACAGCACATCGGGATTCGAACCAGCACCCATGTCAGACGAGCCCTCGGTCATTTGGGAGGGGATGTAAGAATCTTGCACACAACAAAAAAACAAAATTGAGGACTGTTATTGAAACATAGATGGAATTGTTGCTAAAACGTTCAAATTTTTCTTACATGATTTTCAGAAATGTCGAGAAAATTTAAAAGGGAAATTAATTTTTCTTCTGCGTACTCCAGAACCAATTTAGATTGTATCATTTTTTTCTGAAAATTCGGATATAATTACGCTTTAATTTAAAAAAAATTAAAAGTCCAATTCAATTTTTTTCCTGAAAATTTGATAAAATAATTAAGAAAATTAACAGTTCATTTTTATACGTAAATATTGCATTATAGACACCTAAAAAAAGACCCTGAGGGATCCATAAGCTGCTAAGGATTAAAAAACAGGGTGTGGTGACTAACGGCTTTTAATCCTGCTCATTTCCTGTCCGCAGATTACCTTCAGTTCGCATAAATAATTTCTCGGTAACAACGTATTGTTTGAAGGTGCGGAACTGTTTTAGACCACTGAGTGAAAGTATACCGTTGTGCCCCACGGAGTAACAGTCTCAATCGTTTAAAACTGACCGGAGCTCTAAAGGATTGTTGAATCAAGACTCTAAGGATTTTAAAGAAAATATTCAAGGTATTGTTTGTTTTTTATTGTATAACTCATAATGAATGTTTCCCAAATATATATATGTATGTATATTGAATAATTAAATTTTGGATAACCTGAACATTCGATACTGTGATCCATATTGGACAAAGTCAACATTTGGATACTGTGATCCCATTTTGGGTAACGTGAACATTGGGATACTCTGTTCTCATTTGGATAACGTGAGAATTTGGATAATGGGACGACATTTTGGATAATATGGGTACTCATTTATTTTACTTCACAGTTGCTATTGAATACTATTACAAAGTATTCAAAAGTCAACTGTGAAGGGAAAAAATGAAGGCTGTATTGATAATTTTTATTCCAGCTCTCATAATATTTCCTTTGTGCAGAAAATGTACAATGTCATTCGTTGTCAAGCATTTTTAGCACATCTTCTATAAAAAAGATCCTGCGTATCTTATCGGTTCGTCCGACTGTGGACACCAAATCTCTGTAATTATTAGTCCGATTTTGAATATTATTTTTGCGTTGGAAAGCTTGGATTGTGCGAATCATGATCCTTCATGTCGTTTTTTTTTTATATGACCCGCAATTTTGCCCCGAGAGAGGTAAAGTTAGATAACATCGAATTCGAAACACGTTTTATTCCACATTCAAATTACGTTTTATTCCATATTCAAAATACGTTTTATTCCATATTCGAAATACGTTTGATTCCATATTCAAAATATGTTTTATTCCATATTCAAAATAAGTTTTATTCCATATTCGAAATAACTTTCATTCCATATTTCTAAACATCTGACAAAAAAATTATTTTGCCTTTCCATTCAATTTATGTCTAATGCTATTTTAGGTGTAGTCACTTTTTCAAGTTACGCATAGATTTTCCTCTAGTGGAGCCTAAATGTAAATTGAGTTTTTCCCGATATCTCTGCTTCTAAAACTCGGAATTGAAACATTCTTTCTGCAGAGGATACAGCTCCTGACGGGAGATCGTTTGGATATGGTTTCTAGTTTTTTGGTAAAAATGGTTTTTCGCCCAGGGAACGTAAGCAATATTTTCTGCTTCTGGTGCATTTTCAGCAAAATCAGAGCATTTAAAATTTTAAAATCTCGATTGAAAAAAATTCTTTCGTGGACTGATACCCTCACGTCGATAAACCTTTTTTGAATATATTTTTCTTAAAATAATGCTTGATTTCCAAGGCCGCCCATGAAGTGTTGGGGGGGGGGAGGTTCGGGCTCGAGCCCCCTAGCAGTTGATGTAGCCACATTTTTGATAAATTTAAAACACTAAAATAGACGAAACCTTTTTTAAAAATAATAAGATATTAATGATTGATTGTATCAATTATTTTTCTTGTATTTTAGTGTCTTGTACATTCACTAAAATGTCTGACAACCTTGAAGGAGATAAGAATTTTTTTAGCCCCCCACAAAATTTCTCATATGGGCGTCACTGATTGGTTTCTCCGCCAGATCGCGTAGATTTATATCTTATTTTTGTCAATATCTCTGGTTCTAAGAGTCCGATTTGAAAAATCCCTTCTTTGTTTGATAGAATTTGTGGTGGAAAATGTTTTCCATATGATTTAAGAATTTTCAAGTAATTCATGGACTTTCCGCTAGGCGGCGTAAAGGTAAAGAGCGTTTTTCCGATATCTCTGCTTTTAAAACTTTGATTTGAAGAATTCATTTTTTTTTATTAGAGGTTTAACGACAACTGTGAGAAATTCAATGGGACATAAGCAGTCGCCCGTCCCTAATTTGGGCCACTGGTTCCAAGAAAAAGAGAGAAGCAGGTCCGTAAGACAAGCGCAACATACATGCCCTACGGGGATTCGAACCCGGACCCCTTTCGGACGAATGATGGGAAGACATCGCTTTGACCACTGCGGCGGCGAAATCCCTTCTGCACCGGATACAGCTCCTGATGGAAAGTGCTTTGCATATAATTTCCAATATTTGGTAAACAATGGCTTGGCTGTCAGGGGGCGAAAGATTTAATTTCCACTTCTGATGCGTTTCCAGCAAAATCTGAACTTTTAAAATCGCAATTGAAAAAATTCCTTCTTCGGCTGATACCGCTCACATCAAAAAACTTTTAGGAAGTACTTCCTTCCTAAAACGCGCGTTTTAATTCCTTCCAAAAACAATGCGCGTTGAGCCAAGTGTCATCATACCAATGACACATGGCTCCAAATCCAACAAGTTACGTCTAACTGTAGTTGGATTTGGCTTAATTTATTAGGAAGAGCGTGTTTGAGCCAGTTGTGCTGTTTTCACGTAAGTTGAGGGAGTCGCATGTGGTTTCAGAGTAAACACGCAATACAGTTAAAAGAAAAAGTTTTTGTTCATTTGTTTTTAGCACGTCTTTTGTAAAGAAGACCGGGATTCTGGTATCGGGTTGTCCGTCTGTATGTGCTCACCATATCTCTGCAACTATTAGTCCGATTTGAAAAATTCCTTTTGCATTGGGAAGCTTGAAGAATGCGAATGATGAACCTTTTATTTCGTTTGTTTTTTTACAATGCTCAATTTCGCCGCTGAAGGGCGTAAATGGAGATGATATCGAATTCAAAATACATTTTATTCCATATGTGTGCTTCTTAACATCCGACTGAAAAATTATTTTACCTTTCGATTCCACTTATGTCGAAGGGTATTTTAGGTATAGTCACTTTTTAAAGTTAAGTATACATTGTCGGCTAGGAAACGTAAAAGTAAATTGTGTTTTCTCCGATATATCTACTTCTAAAACTCCGATTTCAAAAACATATTCTTCAGCGGATAAAGGTCCTAATGTAAAGGTTTTTCATATATTTCTAATTTTAGTAAGCAATGATTTGGCGACCAAGGGGACGTAAGTGTTAATTTCTGCTTCTGATGTGTTTGCCACAAAAAAATCTGAGCTTCTAAAATCTCGACTGAAAAATTCATTCATGGAGCGATACCACTCACGTCGATGAATCTTTTCGGAATATTATCTTCTTAAAATAGTTCATGGTTCTTCGGCCAGGGGGTGTAGATGTATATCACCTTTTTGGCTATACCTCTGCTTCTAATTATCCGATTTGATAAATTCCTTCTTTATTGAATAGAGTTTTCGGCGCGACAAATTTTTCATATCATTTTAAAATTTTCAAGTAATTCGTGCACGTTTCATTAATGGCCGTTATGGTAAATGCGTTTCCCCCGATATCTCTGCTTGTAAAACTCGGAATTGAAACATTCTTTCTGCAGAGGATACAGCTCATGACGGGAGATCGTTTGGATATGGTTTCTAGTTTTTTGGTAAAAATGGTTTTTCGCCCAGGGAACGTAAGCAATATTTTCTGCTTCTGGTGCATTTTCAGCAAAATCAGAGCATTTAAAATTTTAAAATCTCGATTGAAAAAATTCTTTCGTGGACTGATACCCTCACGTCGATAAACCTTTTTTGAATATATTCTTCTTAAAATAATGCATGATTTCCAAGGCCGCCCATGAAGTGTTGGGGGGGGAGGTTCGGGCTCGAGCCCCTAGCAGTTGATGTAGCCACATTTTTGATAAATTTAAAACACTAAAATAGACGAAACCTTTTTTAAAAATAATAAGATATTAATGATTGATTGTATCAATTATTTTTCTTGTATTTTAGTGTCTTGTACATTCACTAAAATGTCTGACAACCTTGAAGGAGATAAGAATTTTTTTAGCCCCCCCCCCCCACAAAATTTCTCATATGGGCGTCACTGATTGGTTTCTCCGCCAGATCGCGTAGATTTATATCTTATTTTTGTCAATATCTCTGGTTCTAAGAGTCCGATTTGAAAAATCCCTTCTTTGTTTGATAGAATTTGTGGTGGAAAATGTTTTCCATATGATTTAAGAATTTTCAAGTAATTCATAGACTTTCCGCTAGGCGGCGTAAAGGTAAAGAGCGTTTTCCCGATATCTCTGCTTTTAAAACTTTGATTTGAAGAATTCATTTTTTTTTATTAGAGGTTTAACGACAACTGTGAGAAATTCAATGGGACATAAGCAGTCGCCCGTCCCTAATTTGGGCCACTGGTTCCAAGAAAAAGAGAGAAGCAGGTCCGTAAGACAAGCGCAACATACATGCCCTACGGGGATTCGAACCCGGACCCCTTTCGGACGAATGATGGGAAGACATCGCTTTGACCACTGCGGCGGCGAAATCCCTTCTGCACCGGATACAGCTCCTGATGGAAAGTGCTTTGCATATAATTTCCAATATTTGGTAAACAATGGCTTGGCTGTCAGGGGGCGAAAGATTTAATTTCCACTTCTGATGCGTTTCCAGCAAAATCTGAACTTTTAAAATCGCAATTGAAAAAATTCCTTCTTCGGCTGATACCGCTCACATCAAAAAACCTTTAGGAAGTACTTCCTTCCTAAAACGCGCGTTTTAATTCCTTCCAAAAACAATGCGCGTTGAGCCAAGTGTCATCATACCAATGACACATGGCTCCAAATCCAACAAGTTACGTCTAACTGTAGTTGGATTTGGCTTAATTTATTAGGAAGAGCGTGTTTGAGCCAGTTGTGCTGTTTTCACGTAAGTTGAGGGAGTCGCATGTGGTTTCAGAGTAAACACGCAATACAGTTAAAAGAAAAAGTTTTTGTTCATTTGTTTTTAGCACGTCTTTTGTAAAGAAGACCGGGATTCTGGTATCGGGTTGTCCGTCTGTATGTGCTCACCATATCTCTGCAACTATTAGTCCGATTTGAAAAATTCCTTTTGCATTGGGAAGCTTGAAGAATGCGAATGATGAACCTTTTATTTCGTTTGTTTTTTTTTACAATGCTCAATTTCGCCGCTGAAGGGCGTAAATGGAGATGATATCGAATTCAAAATACATTTTATTCCATATGTGTGCTTCTTAACATCCGACTGAAAAATTATTTTACCTTTCGATTCCACTTATGTCGAAGGGTATTTTAGGTATAGTCACTTTTTAAAGTTAAGTATACATTGTCGGCTAGGAAACGTAAAAGTAAATTGTGTTTTCTCCGATATATCTACTTCTAAAACTCCGATTTCAAAAACATATTCTTCAGCGGATAAAGGTCCTAATGTAAAGGTTTTTCATATATTTCTAATTTTAGTAAGCAATGATTTGGCGACCAAGGGGACGTAAGTGTTAATTTCTGCTTCTGATGTGTTTGCCACAAAAAAATCTGAGCTTCTAAAATCTCGACTGAAAAATTCATTCATGGAGCGATACCACTCACGTCGATGAATCTTTTCGGAATATTATCTTCTTAAAATAGTTCATGGTTCTTCGGCCAGGGGGTGTAGATGTATATCACCTTTTTGGCTATACCTCTGCTTCTAATTATCCGATTTGATAAATTCCTTCTTTATTGAATAGAGTTTTCGGCGCGACAAATTTTTCATATCATTTTAAAATTTTCAAGTAATTCGTGCACGTTTCATTAATGGCCGTTATGGTAAATGCGTTTCCCCCGATATCTCTGCTTGTAAAACTCGGAATTGAAACATTCTTTCTGCAGAGGATACAGCTCATGACGGGAGATCGTTTGGATATGGTTTCTAGTTTTTTGGTAAAAATGGTTTTTCGCCCAGGGAACGTAAGCAATATTTTCTGCTTCTGGTGCATTTTCAGCAAAATCAGAGCATTTAAAATTTTAAAATCTCGATTGAAAAAATTCTTTCGTGGACTGATACCCTCACGTCGATAAACCTTTTTTGAATATATTCTTCTTAAAATAATGCATGATTTCCAAGGCCGCCCATGAAGTGTTGGGGGGGGGGGAGGTTCGGGCTCGAGCCCCCTAGCAGTTGATGTAGCCACATTTTTGATAAATTTAAAACACTAAAATAGACGAAACCTTTTTTAAAAATAATAAGATATTAATGATTGATTGTATCAATTATTTTTCTTGTATTTTAGTGTCTTGTACATTCACTAAAATGTCTGACAACCTTGAAGGAGATAAGAATTTTTAGCCCCCCCCCCACAAAATTTCTCATATGGGCGTCACTGATTGGTTTCTCCGCCAGATCGCGTAGATTTATATCTTATTTTTGTCAATATCTCTGGTTCTAAGAGTCCGATTTGAAAAATCCCTTCTTTGTTTGATAGAATTTGTGGTGGAAAATGTTTTCCATATGATTTAAGAATTTTCAAGTAATTCATAGACTTTCCGCTAGGCGGCGTAAAGGTAAAGAGCGTTTTTCCGATATCTCTGCTTTTAAAACTTTGATTTGAAGAATTCATTTTTTTTTATTAGAGGTTTAACGACAACTGTGAGAAATTCAATGGAACATAAGCAGTCGCCCGTCCCTAATTTGGGCCACTGGTTCCAAGAAAAAGAGAGAAGCAGGTCCGTAAGACAAGCGCAACATACATGCCCTACGGGGATTCGAACCCGGACCCCTTTCGGACGAATGATGGGAAGACATCGCTTTGACCACTGCGGCGGCGAAATCCCTTCTGCACCGGATACAGCTCCTGATGGAAAGTGCTTTGCATATAATTTCCAATATTTGGTAAACAATGGCTTGGCTGTCAGGGGGCGAAAGAGTTAATTTCTACTTCTGATGCGTTTCCAGCAAAATCTGAACTTTTAAAATCGCAATTGAAAAAATTCCTTCTTCGGCTGATACCGCTCACATCAAAAAACCTTTAGGAAGTACTTCCTTCCTAAAACGCGCGTTTTAATTCCTTCCTAAAACAATGCGCGTTGAGCCAAGTGTCATCATACCAATGACACATGGCTCCAAATCCAACAAGTTACGTCTAACTGTAGTTGGATTTGGCTTAATTTATTAGGAAGAGCGTGTTTGAGCCAGTTGTGCTGTTTTCACGTAAGTTGAGGGAGTCGCATGTGGTTTCAGAGTAAACACGCAATACAGTTAAAAGAAAAAGTTTTTGTTCATTTGTTTTTAGCACGTCTTTTGTAAAGAAGACCGGGATTCTGGTATTGGGTTGTCCGTCTGTATGTGCTCACCATATCTCTGCAACTATTAGTCCGATTTGAAAAATTCCTTTTGCATTGGGAAGCTTGAAGAATGCGAATGATGAACCTTTTATTTCGTTTGTTTTTTTTTACAATGCTCAATTTCGCAGCTAAAGGGCGTAAATGGAGATGATATCGAATTCAAAATACATTTTATTCCATATGTGTGCTTCTTAACATCCGACTGAAAAATTATTTTACCTTTCGATTCCACTTATGTCGAAGGGTATTTTAGGTATAGTCACTTTTTAAAGTTAAGTATACATTGTCGGCTAGGAAACGTAAAAGTAAATTGTGTTTTCTCCGATATATCTACTTCTAAAACTCCGATTTCAAAAACATATTCTTCAGCGGATAAAGGTCCTAATGTAAATGTTTTTCATATATTTCTAATTTTTAGTAAGCAATGATTTGGCGACCAAGGGGACGTAAGTGTTAATTTCTGCTTCTGATGTGTTTGCCACAAAATCTGAGCTTCTAAAATCTCGACTGAAAAATTCATTCATGGAGCGATACCACTCACGTCGATGAATCTTTTCGGAATATTTTCTTCTTGAAATAGTCAATGGTTCCTCGGCCAGGGGGTGTAGATGTATATCACATTTTTGCCTATACCTCTGCTTCTAATTATCCGATTTGATAAATTCCTTCTTTATTGAATAGAGTTTTCGGCGCGACAAATTTTTCATATCATTTTAAAATTTTCAAGTAATTCGTGGACGTTTCATTAATGGCCGTTATGGTAAATGCGTTTCTCTCGATATCTCTGCTACTAAAACTCCGATTTGTATCGCATACAGCTCCAAGCGGGAAATATTTTTCATATAATTTATAATAATTGTACTTCAATTTCACCAAATTAAAGTACAATTCTCGCTTGGCTTCCATAGAACGTTTTCTGGATTCAATTCTCATCATACTGACAAGAAACGGCAATTTTCGCACTACCCCTAAAACATTTTTTTGGCCAATTGTCCGAACTGTTTTTCAGCCAGAAAATCCTAAATATTTCTTAATGGTAATGGGCCGGCCTTGTGCGGACTGGTCCACCCGGTGGACCATTCGAGAAATGGTCCACTTTCTCGTATTTCTCTCTCTCTCTCTCTCTTTTTTATTGGAGGTTTAACGACCACCGTGAACAACTCAGTGGGCTATAAGCAGGCGCACGGCCCTAATTTAGGATCACTGGCTCCAGGGGAGGGAGAGATCCAAACACTACATCCATGCCTGACAGGGAGTCAAACCCGAACTCATCTCAGACGAATGATCAGAAGCCATCGGTTAGACCACTGCGCCACAGGGGTGGCCGTATCTTCTTTGTTTGGAAAGAACGAATAATTATTTTGGCACTTATGAACGGTGATGTAGTTCTAATTAGAAAAGTGCCTTAGCGGTAAACTGATTAGGCAAAAAAGATTTAAAGGTTTTAGGAACATTTGTGAATTCTGATTTGCTATTCCTACTGCTTCGTATATTTTATAAAAATGTTATTATTAATTACTTTTACTTAAAACGCTTAATTTGAGTAATTTTTAGTGAAGGGAAGAAACGTGGTTTGTTAGTCAGATCTTAAAGATGGTGAGTGTTTTTTAGGTAAGGTTCTGTCATTTCACACGATTCCAAATGTCCAATGTGATTATTATGAGTCACATAGAATAGATTTAACCACGTAATACAGTCACGCTAAAAATGCAACTGCTATTGTCACATCTATTCAGTGTGACTAATAAGCCCTTTCCCTAATATTCTGATGTAAATGAAAGAGATATATTTGTTGTGTTATTCTTAAGGAATCCGATAAAGGATAGCTTAGTAAAAATATTTTTCGCACGCATCAAACTCTTATCATTTAGCTTTAATGGATACTTTATAATTTTTCCCTACAGTTTTTTCTCGGAGATATTCTAATTTTGAGGATTGAAGTCTAGACAATAGACTTTGTTCTCTTTACGCCGTCCCGGTGGCCGAATAGTGAGAGGTGTAGGTTGCTGGTTAGTGGTCTGGGTTCCGCATAGAGCCTGGGTATCGCGCCTTCCCCGCTCAAAATCAGAGACTGTCAACGGCATACAGCCCTGAGAGCAGCTCACGGTGAAAGTTATACCAAGATACAAACAGCCTTCTCTTTACCCTTACCATTCGTGAGATGTCCTGTTGTGTGATCCCACGGTATAATTTCATATTTGTAATACAAATATTTCGAATGTGATTGCATATAAAACACAGTATTTGCTTTTTTCAAATACCTGATCATCGAAAAAAAAATGTTTTCCCACATCTGCAACCACCTCACTACGAAAAGTACCTTGGCGCCCCTACGCCTAGAAAAATAGTGCCTTAGCTCCGCTAAATCACACTAAGGCTGTTCTACACCCCTGCTTTTGATTAAGAAATGTTCACTTCATTTGAGCTTTATGTGTTTAAAATGTTATTGTCTTAGAAAATCAATTGTCGTTTCCTTCGATCGACATATGTGTTGGGTGTTATATTGGCCGTTCGCTCTAAAATGACAAAGCAAAATTTTTCCTACTTAGGTAATACATTTGCCATAGGACCATGCACGCTGTTGTAAATAAATTAAGGTAACTTATAAATAATTAAGGTTGGAGCCAAAGGGTCATTGGTACGACCTACCTTCCCTTTGAAATCTTGAAGGAGACACAAGTAACAATTTTGATGGTCCATCATCTCCACACCCTTACCCACATACTGACACAGAGCACAAAGCGATTCTCCAGCAGAGATATTCCGGTATCCGCACCCCCACCTCTCTTTCATCTTAAAAGGAACAACGATTTACTGGTACTGGTACATGGATCAAAGTGGTATTTTATGAATCAAAATAATAGGTAGACTTAAAAAAGGCGTCTATTGAAGGATGCGGTACGAATACCGTTGAGCTGTAGATGACCAGTGACCTAATAAATATGATTATCTGGTGCAACTCCCCGTTTTGAGTATGGTTTGATATGTTAAATTCAGTCACATGAATTTAACATATCAAACCATAAACCATATTCTTAAATCGCTGATAAAATTTGTTCACGACTAAATTAGTTTTTCAAAGCTTATTTCAGGGGTTCTCTTTCATCCAGGAGTTAAGAGAATTTCCTTCATGAGGAAATTTCAGAGCTCCATTGGTTGATATTTCTATTACTACAAATTTCAAATACGAAAATCGCAATACCATATAATTTGTTACCTGTCTGTGTTTTCAAGTGTGAATTTCTTTGCTAATATTAAGATTTAGTAAAAGTAGATATTAATTCCTATTTTCCTCAGCGCAGTTTCCCATTTATTAAATCAAGTAATAAATTAATTGATAATATTTAGTGGCGACAAATGTAATTTCTTTCAACAATGTGGACAGGTAGGTGGCCTCATCTTTTACTGTGCCTAGTGTCCGGTTCTGTGTTCCCTCACTTTCAGGAAATTCAATATATCACGCATCAAGCTGTATGTTAAAATATTAGAACTGTGACCCCTTACCACAATAGCACCCCTTACTGCTCTTGCTACAGTGTCTATCATTACTCACAATTGAGCTAGACTCATCTATTCCATCCGTCTCATAGTTGCGTAATGCTTTATGCGACAAATATTTCTCACCTTCGACAAGAATGATTTTCATTTAAATAACCATTGCACGAAGCCCTGTGGCTCAAAGAAAACGCTCAACTACACGCTGCTCTTCGGTCGTATATTCTTCAACCATGGTCGCCATTTGAATTCTCAGATGCGCACCGCATGCGATACTTATCCTCTGCAACATTGAACTGCGAGTAAGCTCTGTTGTACTGCCTTCTAATGACACCTTGTGGACATCGAGGGTGGCATGCACAGTCAAGTTAGCATGCCTTACCAAACCACACACCTCATAACCTCAAGAGGCACAAGCGAACAACTACACACCGCGCCTCAAGAGGTGATGACGCTCGTTTTGTCGCCCCCAGGAGGGTAACGCCGCGGGTTGATTTCGACACACACCTAACAAAGAGGGAGACCAAAATAATTCTAGCACCCGATTCGTCGCAAGCAGTTATCGGGGAAAGAAAAAGGTATGTCACCAAATTTTTATCAGTTTTCCATTATGCCCCTCCCCACCCCTACCACACACACACCCATGGAACAGTCCACGCGTAATGGGGAGGAAGAAGTCAATCCCGGGCCGGGTAGCAATTGCGGAAACAGACACCAAATGACTCGACAAAATTTACAACCCGGTATTGAAAAATGAGAAAACGAAAATATAATCAATCAAGAAAAATGAAAAAGGCGAATTTTAAAGCAGGCAAGACACAGAACAGCCTACGTCTAGTTTCTGAACAATTAAATTAGTGAACCAATTTAGAACACCCCCACGGATTTTAACAAAGAAAAAGAGGAATGACATCCAAAATTTAGAGCAGGGAAACTCCTAATAGCCCCAACACAGAATCCCAAAAGCTCACCTTGCAAAAATAAATTTAGAGTCATTTTAGAAAATGAAACAAACGAAGCCCAATTAATCTACACGCAATTAAAAATCAAATGACCAATTCAAGGATTACAAGACTTATAATCTTATAAGCCGATTATGACTACTTAAGAGAGATTAGAGGCCACGATAATCAATTTAATCTCCTAACGGAGAAAACTGAGCATTTAAGTTAATCCTTTAAACCGGAAATATAGTTTCTCTAAAGCCTACCAACACGATTACGTCAAATATTTACTTAGGTGGATCAAACCATGTCGAACATGTAATTATAAGTATTCTACATGGATGCTGAACAAACAAAAAAAAACAAATCTCCAACGTGTTCCGACGGAACACCAACTCAAGGAAAACTGAAAAATAAACCATTGCTTTTCTCAACTCTCGAGCCGGAAGACAGAATTCCGTTTACCAAGGAACTCTGAATACCACGTCCAGGCAGCGGGGAGCCAAAGGTGAAGATGCAACCTGCCCATTTTAAGACATAATTCCAATGAAAGACATAGTTGTCTCGGGATCGCGCAACTATTTTTGGCCAACACAGCCATTTGCTTCGGAAATCCCCAAACCTGAGACACCTAGAGCCTGCAAATATCCTGTCCCTAATTTCACATTTGATTTTCCAACTAGTGGTAATAACACTTTGTTGCCCCCTAATGATAATATTCCCGCATATTACACTATTTCTGAATTTCCAAATCATGAATTTAATAACGGTAAGTAAAATATTAAAGACCCTCCCACCTCGTTGCTCAATAGATGAATGTAAAATGACCTGCTCGCAGTCAAAACCCGGTTTTCCTACCCACGTGGCAATTTCCCGCCAAACCCTTCTCGCAAAGATAAAAATAACAAACACGTGAATTCTGTCCTCAAGGTGAACTTGACGAATTGGACATTTCGCATTCCTAAGAATTCCCCATCTAGGCATTTTCTGTCTTCAGGGCAAAACATCATGGCCCAGACGCCAAAGAAAATCTTTTTAATTAGGTGTACACTAAGTTGCAAAAATGTTGCTTCACCCTTTCTTTATGCAAAACGACGTGCTTGTATGAAATTCTAAATATTTAATCTGCGGAATTTCTGACATTAAATTGTACAACTGTTGCCAATTAAAAGGACTTCCACTATTACTCTTCCCAATTGCTAATAAAATCTTATCCTTCACCCTGTATCTTAAATCTGGAATTTCGGCTTGAGGTTCCCTATACGAATACTGCACATTAAATTCCTTAAACCTAGGCCCCACAAAATAAGCGATAATGTCCCCACACGGATGACTTGCTATTAATAATTCCCTAGTTTTAAAAACGTTACCAGATGGTAACCACTCTTCAATAGCTTTAATAGAATCCCCACTCACCCCTGGGCCGATCAAGGCTGACACGACTAACTTCTTCTCCGGCATGTCCGCTCCAAATAAACTTGTGTATAATCTTATTGTATTTAGCAATCCAAGTTTTCCTCGGTAACTCAAGTAATCCAGCAAAAGGAAATTTTACTTACAAAAATAGCATTCCCAATGCGTCCCCTGTTAACCTTTGAAAGCCAAAGAGTCCTCCAAAACTTCTGTTCCCCCTCCAATTTCCTCAAAACGTCCTTCCATGTATTCTCGCGTTCTCCGCGATAGTCAAAATATACTCCCAGCACTTTAACAGGACCACGCGTAACAGTAAGGCTCCAAAATACCACAGAATCCCATTTACCCCATATCATAACTTGAGACTTTACCCTGTTGACCTCTGCCCCTGTACATCTACAATATTCTCCCACGATCTGCATGGTACGTTGGACACTGCCTTCATTGAGCAAAAACAGTGTAACGTCATCCGCATGTGCTTGGTACTCTACCTGAATATTCCTCGCCCCCGGAACCCTAAATCCCTCGATCTGATCTTGATCCCTAATTTTCCGCAATAGCGTTTCCTATAACATGATAAATAATAACGGGGAGAAGGGACACCCCTGACGAAACCCCGTTGTTTTTTTATCTCAAACTGTCTGGAGACAGAGCCTGCAATGTTGATACTCCTCTGCATATTCTCATATAAGGTCCTAATGGCCCTTAGCAAAAACTTTCCCATCCCATACCGTTCCATTACTTTGTGAATAACCTCATGGGAAATCAGGGCGATCATGGCCAACTTACTCCCCTTTTTATCATATGCCTAATAATGTCCCTAATAGCAAAAACATTCTGATTATATTCCGCCCCTTAACTCTACAAATTTGCTCTTCCCCAATTAACTCCTTAACCCCTTTTGCCACTCTCTCATTTATGATAGAAGCTAATATCTTATAGTCCAGAGTGGACATGGTAATGGGGCGCCCCCCGAAATCTCTCTAGTGATGCTTCCTGGATTTTTATTCAGCAGAGTAATTCTGCAGTGTCTCATCGAATTAGTAAGCCTCCCCTCCTCAATAGCTTCATTAAACACAGTGCACAAAGTTGGGGCCACGATACTACAGAATTCTTTGTAGAACTCTGCAGTAAGGCCATCAACACCAGGGGCTTTCCCATTCTTCATTCTATTAATTGCCTGGTACACTTCGCTAACCGTAAAAGGCTTATTAATACTCTCTCCAACATCCCTCCTTAACTTTGGAACTTCCCCAATCCATTTTTTTAGAAACTAAGAAATATCATTTCCAGCTATAGCATAACTGTTTGTTAATTACTTAGTGACAAATTTGTCAGGGAATTACTTAATTCCCTGACAAATTAGTCACTAAGTAATTAACAAACAACAAGGGGTCCTGACAACCGGGCCAAATGTGTCAGGAGGGGAGGTTTAGTATTTCGGACGATCAGAGGCAAAAATATAGGGGATGGTATTTGTTCCTTTTGTTTTTCTTTTTTAGCAAGAATTTTGTAAAAAAAGATCGTGCTTACGCTATCGGTTTGTCCGCCTGTAGACACGATATCACTGATATCGCTGCAAATAATAGTCCGTATTTGAAAAATTCTTTTTTGCGTTACGAAGTTTGAAATGTGCAAATGATGCTCCTTTATCACGTTTTTTTTTCTTTTACGATGTAAAATTTTGTTGCTGGAGGGCGTGAAAACAGATTATATCGAATTCAAAACACATTCTGTACCACATATTTCCTTCTAAACATCCAATTCAAAAAATTATTTTACTTCTCGATTAAATTCGAGTTGAAGATTATTTTAAGCATAGTCACTTTTCCAAGTTACGCGTAGATTTCCCGCTAGGGGGAATAAAATTAATTACCTTTCCCCAGATATCTCTGCATCTAAAACTTCGATTTGGAAATGCTTTCCTTCAGCGGACACAGCTCGTGATGGGAAATATTTCGCATATAAATTCTAATTTTTGGTATAAAATGGTTTAACCACGAGGGGACGTAAGCGTTGATTTCTGCTTCTGATGTATTTGCAGCAAAATCTGAGCTACTAAAATCTCGATTGAAGAAATTCTTTCGTGGACGGATGCTACTCACGTTGACAAACCTTTTCGGAATGTTTTCTTCTTAAAATGACGCATGGTTTTTTCGCCAGGGGGCGTAGTATGTATCCTGTTTTTGTCAATATCTCTGCTTCTAATGATCCGATTTAAAAAAATTCTCCTTTATTGGACAGAGTTTCCGGTGCGACATGTTTCTAATAGAATTTCAAAATTTTCAAGTAATTCATTAAGCCTTTTGAAAATTCTTTCTTTTTAAACAACGCATGGTTTTCCCGCCAAGGGCAGTAAACGCGTATCTTATATTTGTCGATATCTCTGCTTCTAAGAGCCCGATTTGAAAAATTCTTTCTTTGTTGGAGAGCATTGCCGCTGAGAAATGTTTCGCATGTAATTTCAATTTCTTCTTATTGCACAAGTTAACGATCAGAGGGCGACAATTTACGTTCCTGTTTACAGCAATATCAGCTGGAATAAAAGCCCAACTGAAAAACGTCTTTCTTCTGTCAGATACTACCGTTTTCCATACCGGTTCCATTGATTTTGAATAGCTTTGGTAAATTTAATTCGCATCAGAACGGATTCAAAAGACGTGCTCATTACACCCAAAAATTCGGTGTCATCTTTCTTGTTTCTTTTTTTAATAGTTAAAAAACGGTATGAAATATTTCTGATGATATTTAGCTAAATCACAGTGTTAAGTTCTCGTATTTGTACTACCAAGTCTATTGTGTTTTGTAGATGGTATGATGGGGAGTGTTGCAACCTTGAATGCATGCGCTCATTTGTAGATCTTTATTTGCGAATGATAAAGTTCGGGTAGCATTTGGGAATAAATTAATTCCTAAATAATAAATATTTTCTTAAGAAAAAGTGTAAATATATGGAATAACTCTTTAAATAATTACATGTTTTCCTTCTGTTTCTCAACGGACTTCTGAAAGCATCAGTCTCCAAAGAAAAAAAAAAGGGAGAGGGGGAAGTGCGGTAATTAGGACGTACTATTTAAGGGGTGAGGTGTAAACAATCGGACAAAATGTTACATGGGGGAGTCTAAAAATAGTAAAAAATTACGGACGTACTTTATGGACGGCCCCCATTTGCTGTGTGGCGACACTGCCCCTACGTGTGTGACATGTAACGTATTTCTCACTGTTATTCATATCTTACGTTCGTGTCATCGTTTCGTTCGTGAAGGTAATCGGTTTTCGCTATTACCCACTCTACCAGACGACTCAGAAATCCTGTGTCGCCTTTTAAATGATCACTGTGATTGTCTTCAGTTGTATAGCTTCTTCTAAGCACCGATCGTTTTCGTTTTGTGTAGTTTATTATTTTATCGGCCATTTATACCGTTCATTGTTCTGATTTCTGATGTTATGTTTTAGAATAGAATAAATTATCAACGTTTATTAACAATTAAATCTTTTATTAACATCGCCTATAGTTTCGCAGAGCGATTGACTTGGCATCATAAGTACGAATGCTCCGCGAAACTATAATAGATATTTAACTGTGATATATACAGTTAACTGTGAATAAATGTTGATAATTTAATCTTTCTTAGCATCAGAAGTGTGTAAATATATACACTCACGGACAATGAAATTTGCGCACCTAGAAGATAACATGCTACAACCGCGAAACTGCGCTAATAGTTAGAGTGCGTGCTGGCTTATGCTCCATGAAAGCCAAAAACACCGGCCGACGCAAGCAAGAAGAATGCCGGGTAGACGTTAGAGATGTTGGTTTACACCACTTACGGACTTTGAGAGAGGCTTGGTAATCGGGCTGAAAGGGTGGTAGGCGCGCCGTATAGCTCGCCACGTGGATCGTTCTGACCATACCGTCCGACTGTGTTGGGAGCAGTTGACACGTGACGACACTGCCACACGGCGGAGCTGCTCCGGACGGACCAGGAGGGCCACCGGTAAAAAGGATCGACGGATCGTGTGCCAGGCACGACCGGGTCCCTGCGGGACACGGTCCACTATTCAGGCAGATGTAGCGGCTACTGTGCGAACACGAACCATTTCCCGAGGCCTCGCGGAAGCGAATGTGCGATTCCAGCGTCCTTTACGTGTGCTGCTATTAACACCGGAACGTTGCCGGCTTCCCGCACAGTGGTGCTAGGCCACAGCGACGTGGAACACAACAAACTGGCGACGTGTGGTGTTTAGCGATGAATGCCCTTTCGTTTTGAGGATAGATGATCATTGTGTCCGGGTATGGAGATCCTCGGGTCGACGGTAGAATCTCAACCTCACTGTAGAGCGCCCCCCTCCACTGCAAGAGCCATTGCCTACGATCAGCTCTAGTAGTGCGGGGCCATTGCCTACGATTAGCTCTAGTAGTGGTACGTGAATCATTGACGGACCAGCGATATGTAAATGAGATCCTACAGCCAAATTCCTGGCTGGGATTCCAGGTGCACTATACCAGCAGGATAGTGCTCGCCCGCACACGGCATGGGTTGCCCAGGACTGCCTACGACATGTCTAGGCACTTTCATAGCCTCTCCGCTCCCAGGATATGTCCCCTATCGAGCATGTGTGGGACCAGTTGAAACGCCGCACTATCCGGGATTTGGAGCCCACCGTCCAACACGTGTGGGCCAGTCTGCCGTAGGACAACATCAGACGTCTGTTCCCCTTCATACCGGACAGTACTGCAGCATGTATCGCCGCACGAGGCGGTGCGATGGGTTATTTAGAATGACCAGACTACGTAACACAGATCCCTGTGTAACAATCCTGCAGCCCTGTTTTTACCATCATGTGTATCTTTCATCTGTATTATTATGTCCATAAAATTTCAGTTCAATCCGAAGCTACCTTGTTTGTGCGCGAATTTCCTTGTCCGTGAGTGTATATGGCATTACGGTACTGTCCGTGCCTGCCCCAACAGGACGCACACGATATAAGGGCAGATAGCAGCGGTAACGAACGTCCGGGTAGCTCAATTGGTAGAGCAACTTATTCCGAAATGAGAGGACCCGGGTTCGAGCCCCGGCTTGGATAAAAATGAAGGAGAATTTACTTCGTTATAGTACGTTCTGTTACGTTTTAATTTTCTTGCTGCCGTTCTTTTTGTCCTTCAACTTGGCGCTCTTTGGCTCATTAAGCTCTTGTGCCCTTAAACGAACGTTAAGATATCAATAATTCACGGGGCTGTGAAACCCCGAAATACGAAAAGAGATACTAAAAAAATTGCACGCGGATGAACCACCAGACAAGAAGCATCATCTTCTTGGTTTCTAGGTGTGGCTTAGGATGCCGCCCATCAGGCTGTGCGTTGCTTAACAATTGTGCAGATCGTTTCCATTATCGTAAAGGACCCACTTCTCGTCGCAGGTGCCGACTCGATGCAGTAGAGGTTCCTGTTTATTCCTGGGAAGCAGCGACGTGCAGACTTCCAAACGACTATTCTTGTTGTCAACTGTCGACTCATGCGGCAGCCACACGTCCAGTGTTTTACCTTACCCAGCGCAGCCAGACACCGAGCAACTGCCGTGTGATGGACACCTACCGCTGTCGCTGTCTCCCGAAACGTTTTTCGGGGTCCACTTCAAACATACGTGACAGAACATCGTCGGAAACTGCAACAGGTCGATGACCACATGCTTCGATTTGTAGGTCTGTATATCCGCTTCGATACTTTACAAATCATCGCCAAATGGTTCATTTTTTGGTTGTATTCTCCCAAAACGCTTTGTTAACGTTTCGAGCAGCAATTCCTACAGAATGGCCCAGTTCAAATTCAAACAGAAAGATGAGCTAGCTATTTAAAATAACTCTGTGAAGTGATACCCGCAACACTTCTGGGTGGTTTCATTCCGCTGAAGTGGAGGCCTTCTCGTTCACGCCGTTCATTTACCGACACTGCTCGTTTGTCCCGGACATTTCATTCTCACCCACCCAATACTTTGCAAATGTGTGGAATAATTGCAAACTACAGATCAGTTAGAAATCTATATATACTTTATTAACACATCGATTTAAAAAAATGTTAATTGCAAGCGGTGCTGCGCTTATCTGTGTTATTCAAATGAGTTACCACAGATAAAACTGTTTTGCGGTCGCAAAATCAGACTTTTACTTCCGGGAATTTTTGATGAAACACACAGTCGTGTCAGAATAATATCACCACACCCGGAATCACAATGTACTCATCCAGGCACCTCATGCACGTGACAAAGTCGATCACAAGCAAATATAAGCTGCCGGCCAGTACAGATGCGCCATAGTGCATCACATGAGCACAATGGACAGAGCTAGTGATTTGGCGGACGTTCAAAAAGGAATGATCATCTGCTTCCGCGCCAAGGATGCAAGCATCTCAGAAACAGCAGGTTTCGTACCGTGTTCGCGGGATGCTGCAGTAAGGGTGAACCAACAATGGACCGCTGGCACACCAAGTACCTCACGACGTCATAACTGTGGAGTTCCAAAGGCCATCGACTGCAGAAAAGAACGTCTTCTCCGTCGACTGACAAAAGGGCAATCGACACGCAATAATGCAGCAATTGACAACGCAAATGAACGTTGGGGCACCAAGATACGTGTCCCCGGTAACAGTTGAGCGAACCCTTTTACGCATGGGTCTCCGGAATCAACGCTACGTTAAGACGGCCATGCTAACCCAGGTCTATCGGCAACGACGCCTGCAGTTCGCATGGGACTACCGTCATCGGACAGTGCAAGAGTGAAAAAAGGTGGCCTTCTCCAACGACTCCAAAGAAGTCACGAGCGGTGGCGAATACGGCGTCAAATACACTTGGGCATGCATGTCGGTCATGCACAGGCCTACAGGGGCAGTGTGCATGTCTGGGGGATGTTTTCCTGATATGACCTGGGATCGGTGGTAGCACTGGATGGATCCTTGAACGCCAGTGGTTACATGTACATCCTCGCTGACCACATGCATCTATTCATGTTGTACGTTTACCCTAGTGGTGATGCTGTCTGCCAACCGGACAGCACACCGCGCCACTGTGACTGGTTCCGGCAACACGACAGAGATGTCTCCGTTCCCCCTTGGCCGTCAAAGTCACTGGACCTAAATCCCTTAGTGTACTTGTGGGACTATTTTAATCGACAGGTTAGACGTGCCGACCCCCAAACACGTTATCTCCGAGACCTCATGCTCTGATGTAGATGGAATGGGCACTTGTGCCTCGGGCAATCTTCCAGGTCCTCATTGCGTTCATGCTAAGCAGTTTCGTCGCTGTCATCCAGGCCAACGATGGATATTCCCAATATTTGATAGGTGGTCATATTGTTCTGATACGACCGTGTATAAGATTATTGCTTCGCGAGAATCATACTGTCGTAAACTTGAAACACTTTTCCAGTGTTTTAAACATCTCCGAAATATTAAGAATGTTTTCATTTTCGAAAGAACATTTAATGACGTGCCCTCTTTTTCTTTGAGGGTAGATGTATGTCTTTTTCATTTATTCCCAGGCAAAATCTTACTGGGCCAGAACTCAAACAAGTGCTACCAGCAGTTCCCTAGCACTATTTTGCCGGTGACTGAAAACATTAAAACGTCTCGTTGTCCAACACATGGGCCAGCAGCGGGCCAACACCTGCACTACCACCCGTTTTCATATGCAAAAAGGTGACATCAGTTATCCATCGCAGGATAAGATCAGAAGAAAAATATAAAACAATCACAGATTAACTGATAGTTCGCGTTTCACAATTCTTCAACATTTTTCGGGAATTGTCATTTATTTTTTACCAAGTGGCTCAGTGCCTGCCATGTTTGGATAACATCACTATTTTGCTGGACAACGACATTAGAACTCCTCGACGTTTCCCGGTCAGTACCATTGTTTTTCTCCACGTTGTCGGGCGCTCCGGCGTTAGATTTTTCACACGAAATTTTATTTTGTAGCGTCACAAGACTGGGGAAATTTTCTTTTCCGATCTGAAAAATGCACTCTAGGGATCAAGGTAACCCCGGACCAATGACTGGCTGCCTGATTCCAAAGCAGGCGTCCTAACCACCATACTGCATTATGAGTTGCGGAACATGCTTTGAAGGTGAACCTCTTTCCTGCGCGGTGTGAAACTCAGACACCTTTTAATTTTTACAATATAACAAAATATTTTTCGTAAATATCTGCTTAATAAAATTTTAAATTCATGTTTTCAGCGTAACGATTTTTTTTTTGATTTTTTACATTGAGGGAACTTCACTCATTGTTAACAAGTGTGCCAATTGAACGACGTTTTTTCGAAGTTTAGTGCTCGGCTTGTGTCTTAAAACGTGGTTATTTAATTGGTTCATTTATGTGTTCATCTCATCTTCTGCTTGAATGTTGTGACTGTTCCTATTGCTTACATGTGTCTCCCTCAGCTTTTAAAACGTCGCTGTCTTAATGAAACGTCAAAGTAAAACTGTTTACATCATTACGTTGCAATTAAAAGAAAACGCTTATCTTCTCCGTAAACAGACCACATTTTGGAAAGAAGTCTATCCTAGGTTTAAATACGCTATTCAAATATTATTAGATGGAAACTAATATCGTTGCTAAGAACATGGTGATTAAAATATAAAACAAAATCCCGTACGCTTTATTTTCTTGAACCATTATAGTGATAATTTTCAGCACGAGTTGCTTCTGATCATGCGCAATCTTGCTGTTTGCACCTTGTGTTTTTGTTGCTTCGATTGCCAGTTTTGGAACACTGTTGGCGCTACCTTAAGGGCCCGTAATTCGCAGCGATGGATAGGACCATCAACGGTATGTTAGAGACGCCAGCTGATGGTGCTGGCACCAACGGATCGCTACCGTACTGTGAACGGCAGATTTCAACCCTCAGTGACTTATCATTACCAACTGGGCGTGATGGGTCACTCCATTTTGTGATATCGAGAAAAAAATATCAAAGGAACACAACGAAAAATATCATTCGTTTATTACCTGATGCAACACATGATCGAAGTCACTTCCACAATTTCCACGTACGAAGTAAAATATAGGATGTTATCGGTCAGTAATGAAATAATTAACTATGTTTCCGAACTTTGGTACAACATCCGTTTATTTTTATTGGTGTAGAACAAACCGATATAGTTCGCTCACCAACGGGCGTCTTTTGCAAGGCTGATTGATACTAACCTATACGGTGAGAACTAACAGTAAACGTTAACATTTGAAATTATATACTTGCTTTGAATCAGAGGAGTAGCCAAATCGCAATGGACCTCGGGTCCGAACCCCCATTTGAGGGTGGATTGAGTACGAACTTAAAGTGATTCATATACTATGTATATATGGAACTTTTACCAATGAACCAAAACCATGGACCCCTCCCCCTTTAAATATATAATTGCCTTGAGTTAACTCCAATTGTGTGAAAAATGGAAAAAGTGCACTTTTCCCATTTTTTGCACAATTTGAAGTTAAATCAAAGCATTTATATATTTTCAAATGTTAACGTTTACTGTTAGTTCTCTCCGTATAGGTTAATATCAATCAACCTTGAAAAACCTACCTTTTGGTGAGCGAAAGCTGGTCTATGTCAGTTTGATTTACAACAATAAAAATCAATGGATGTTGTACTAAAGTTAATTAATTTGGTGTGTTCGTCCTCATTCATTATTGTTTATCTAAATATTTTTCTGTTTACTTTCTGAAATCTTGAAATTAACTGCAGCTGCAACAGAATGAGTCCTAGGCAAATCCCCAAGTTGGAACAACTGTGTTTGAGGAACGTTTACAAAGACGTCTTTCGGCATGGCACAAAATTTCGCGAAGATCCGATGGATTATTGGAAATTCCGTAAGTATTGAATTTCAAACAATGCATTTTACATTCAAAGTAAAACTACAACTCATTCTAAAGCTTTATTAATGTTGATATTTTAGGTTTGTAACGTAAAAGCTGCACATAAAGTGGTTTAAATTACGTATAATAAAATAAGCCATTTTTAGAGATAACATAAGGTAGAAATACAAATTCTGTTTCAATAGATGGGCTAACTAACGATTGTTATCGTGTTATTCGAATTTTGTTGCAGGCGTATTTATATACAGGCAATGGCACTCGCTGGAAAAAATTACAGAAAGCCCTAAACGTATCAAGGAATGGTATTAATGCATATACAGTTCGTTAGTACAACATCAACGCTTTGATTATGACAAACGTCATGCACCACACTGCTCCAAATAATTACGGGAGCGTGGAACTTTGGCGACAGCCTGGAAAACGAAATAACCTAGCTTTTTTGCGGAAAACATCACATTAGGGCGGCCATGGATTGATGGTCTGGGCAAGCATAACTATCAACGAACAGTTGGACTAGTACGTCATCTGGCGACTCAGAAATATACAGCCGATTGTTTGAAACTTATTGTCATACCGTATGCTGCAGCCGTCGTTGATTCGCTCCTTTTCATGCAACATAACATTCGACAATATACAGCTAGTATAGTGGATAGGATGCTTCAAGAGGGAGGAATCGAGTGCATGGAGTGCCCTGCATGCTCCACTGAGTCACACCCTATTGAACATGCCCAGGTCGCACTGGGCAGACGCTTTGCAACTAAGCTAGCAACTTCATTGAGTTTTCGTGAACTGGAAACTTCACTCAATGAGGAGTGGCAAAGTGATCCCCCAAAAGCTCCTGGATAACCACATCAATACCATGCCACACAACACAAGTGTGCAGCTCTCTTTGCAGTTCGAGGGAACCATAGACCTACTAGAGGACGGTTACCACCTCAAAAATTCACTTTTTCTTCTTGCACAAATATGCATATATTTCTGTAAAGCACATCACATCATGTGCATTAAATGATAATATTGCATAAAAATTTGTTAAAATGCTTTTCTTTTCCCACATTACTGAATATTCTACTGTAACTTACATAAAAAATTATTTTTTACGTCAACAACGTCAATCACACATGTTTTTCCTTATAATATCTCTTGCTCCCCTAATTCTTTTGAGCAGTGTATTAACGCATTATTTGTTTGTGAACCTGTTGAAGCCGCCCCTGTGGCGTAGTAATCTAAGAGATGGCTTCTGATCATTCGTCCGAGACGGGTCCGGGTTCGGATTCCAATGATACATGGATGTTGTGTTTGTCTTACGGCGCTGCATCACTCGCTTCCCTGGAACCAGTGATCCTAAATTAGCGACGGGCGACTGAGTTGCTCACGGTGGGCGTTAAATCTCTTTTAAAAAAACCAGTTGAAAAGGATATCTGTTCATTTATCTTTGAGACTAGGAGAACCCTTCTCATATCAAACAGTAGTAATTATGAAAATATTTTCTTTTATTGAGATTTCTCATATCAGAATTTCACTATTTAAGTGGTCTAACTTTGAGTCCGTATTTCACATGATATTTGAGTTTTCAAAAGTCTTATAAAATATTAAATTTGCCACTTCACGTGGATGTGAATTTTACTTTCCTGTGAAGAAAGGTGAGAAATATTGCTTGTCCCAACTTTGTGCATTGTAAAAGAAAAAATAAAGTAAAACATTCCGCCTACCCACGAGAAATAATGCGTTCTATATCTGTGTATTTTGGCGTCGACAACATTTCAGCCCTCTTCCGACTTTTTGAAACGGAGATACCGTGTGCATTGATCGTCGGACTGATAAAACCTGAGATACATATAAACTGAGCAATTTACCCTTTCTTTTGAGCTTCTGTTTCTTATGTGAATTTTGTTATTCCTGGATTCGAATTTCTTATTGAGCGACACAATATTTTAACTTTATGTTATTCTTAAAATACTTTATATAAATATTATTTGTGTCTTTTTTCTTTCTTTACTTAATGTCATATCTGCACTCTAAAACGTTTCTGCCCATGTGGCAATAACTTGAAGTAAATCAAAATGTTAATAAAACGAGTCTGCGTGAGGTGTGTGATAAGTGACCCCATATTATTTAGAATTAAAAATCATGTGATTCAGTTCTATATTTCCACGGTAGATCTTTTGAGAGTGTTACTTGCCACACACGACTGCGCAAACTGTAACTCCAAGAAAGGATCTCTCAATTCAAATGACATTTATATCACAGATTCCTAATTTACAGGAGTTAACTGATTACATTTGCAGAAATATGCAAGGGTTTTTCGCTTCAAAACTCTGTATCGTGTGAAGCCAACTCGAGCAACAACAACAGCCTCAACACGGAGTGGTATTGAATGGAAGATTTTTTAATGTCGTCGTGGGAATCCTACCAGTCTGCACTCATGCGAGGCCAGAGTTCATGTATGCATGGTGACTGGTCAGTCGTTTAGCAACCATGTCCCAAACATGTCCGGTAGAGGACATATCTGGCGAATGTGCAGGCCAGGGAAGAAGTGTTATCTCCTGGGCATAGAAGAGGTTTTGTACATTCCGGGCCACATTTGGCACAGCTATGCGCTGCTCCAATATAGCACCAGCAACTCTGTAGGAAGGGTATTACCACTGCCTCTAAAACATTCCTGGTATATTTCTAGCTTTTGAGCGTTCCCTCAATACGTATCAGACGAGATCGCGATATGAACCCAATGGCGCACCAAACAATTACGCTTGGTGTTGGGCCGGTATGACGCCACAAAATGAGCGCTGAAAGCTGTACTTCAACACCACGCCTTCGAACACGTAAGCGACCGTCATGGTGAAGCAAGCTGAATCATGACGTCACAAAACATGACATGTTGCCAATCAGAGCGCAAATGTACGTGTTCGAAACCATATTGCAGCTTGAGACGTTTACGGTGAAAAGGCAAACGAATGCGCACTGATCGGCGCTAGCGACCAGACCCTGTTAAGCAGACGACGGCAATCGAACTGTGATAGACGAAAAACTCTGACAACGCTGCGACAACACCTTGGATGACACTGCGCGATGTGTCTTTGAAATAAAGTAGAGGTGGTTCTCATTTCATGCAGTTGGAGCCGAGGATAGACTGGTGGTCAACTTTCGTGACTGCAGCGGAGAAACGACAGGTTCGATTCCCGGCAGGGACGAAGGCTCGAACCACTAAATATCCGCTGTGCTTCGGATAGGCACGTTAAGCCGTCAGGCCCCGAGTGCTGGCCTCCCGGTAGTAAATAAGGGCGTCCTCTTCCCCCTTTCTGCCTTGCTTCCGTGTCAGTTTCCTATCGGGCACTCTATTCCAAATTTCGTTGCTTCCTATTTCTAAGCGTTGTTTAAGACCAGGGGTCAGATACTCTCTTCCTAAAATCCTTTCCATATGACCTGACCTGACATTTCGCGCAGTCGAGCGATATTGCTGTTCGCTCTCGGATTTCTGAGCGTCGGAGCCTCGTCTGTCCACTGTGGTAACCATCGCAACACTGTACTAACGCATCTTTCCGTACGACTGGCAGATTTGCGATAACAAAATCCAGCTTCTCTCATCTAAATGATCCTTCTTCGCTCAATGTCTGTCAAATGCTCAAAATTCAGCCGTCTACAACGGGGCACAGTGAGACACAAGAAACACGCTTTCGATTTAATGTCGGCTTTTTACTGATTGCTGCATCTCATTTGACCCAGCTCGTTATAACCGAGACCAGAGAGTTGCGATGCTCCAAACCTGCATGAGCATTTTCACTGACATTTTATCATTTTCAGACCCCAACCTGATGTACGTATTCTGTAAGTTTCAAACTGAAACCAGCAGCGTTCATGGTACTGCAATTTTCACAAACAGTAGTGTACTAATGTGATAAACAGTAGTGTACTAATGTGATAAACAGTAGTGTACTAATGTGAAGGTTTCAGTGTAACAAAAGATTTGATCTGTTTAATGTTAACCAAAGTGTTCTTAACTCCATTTATTATGGTAAGAGCAAGTCCAGGATACTTGATGTCTTGGAAAAAATCAAGTAATAAATTAAAAAAAAATGCTAATCTAGATCTGTTGTATAGTGAACTTGAGAGCGTTAGAATTCTGAGCTTTTAGATGTTTGTGAAAAAGTTCTTAACCCTGGGCATTACAAGTTAGAAATTTAGTAAACACGCATAGCAGGAAACTGGAAGAAGGAAAAGAGTGGGGAATGGAAATTGTTCCTTCAATCCTTTTCACTCTACCGAATGTTTACAATTTATTTAGCAAACCAACAGAAGTATCAATTTCATTAAGTTCAAATTGATGCCATAATTTAATTTTAAATAGCTAGAAAATGAGGTTTACATTTCCCCTGAAAGAATAGCTCAAGTTGTGCTTAAGCGCACACACATACTACACCGAAGAGCCAAAACATTACGATCAACGTATCATATCGCAAATTCTAGCAACTACAGGTTAGTAACAGCTCGTGCGAAAGTCATGAAACTGTATAAATAGTACCTGATCCTGAGATCTGTCATTGAGTAATTTTTCGTATTCTCATAGATGGTAAATGTGACAGCGGGCTTAAGTGAGTCTGACAAAGGACAAATTGTAATGGCCTGGTAGTTAGGCCAGAGCATTTCCGAGACGGCAAAGGTTGTGGTGCACACACAAACACAAACATGTGCGCGCTCTCTCTATCTCGCACACACTCACTGTTACACACACACACACACTCACTCGCACACACAAACACACACAGGCTGCCATAGTTAGTACATTTAAAATATAGTCCGGGAAGGGAAATATACGTCGAACCTCCGTTAAGATGTGGGCCGACCGCGGCTCCTCAATGTTAGTCTCGCCTGCGAAAAGCTGTTTTCATGGCCCGTGGTGGACCTACATTCTATTAGGCAGATGGTCATATTGTTTTTCTCATGGGTGTATTGCATGGTACAATGCATACATGCTGGTGAAGAATTTGGATACTGTGCAGAATTCTAGGGAACTAGGTTTCTCTCAATTAATGCCTGCAAGGCATTTTTCATATGAGTCTACTGTCACATAAGTTAATATTAATTTATTAAGTTGAAACATAATTTCGTATAAATCGAAACTACTAATTATTTTTTTTTCTTTTCAGAGCTTTTGTTTTCGCACGACATTGTGAAAATGATTGGTGCAAACCTTGGCAAGATGGTATCAACAGGAATTTCCAATGGAAATTACACTAAATCCGTGGAAGAATTCTCAGACTTCATCTTTAGCAAATTTGTTAAGATGATTGACGAGCCTATAGGTGGATTCAGTCCAGAAGTTCTAACGGCGATTTCTCGTAACTGCAAGGTATGCTTTTTTATTTAATGTTATGTCAAACGGAATCACGGGTTGTTCTAAAGATTTCGCTTTTTTATGTACTTGGGTAAACATGGGCGTACTCTTGACTTAAAAGTTGGAGTTGTTGGCGTCGGTTTTTCTGAAATTGCCAATCGAGTATTAAAAAAAATATTTTTTGACATATTCTTTTTTCCAGTAAATAAGTGAAATGTTTAAAAATTATTTTCATTTTCGCGGTTTTATAATATATAAAAGCTGGATGAAGGCAAAGCAGTTAATGAGCAGTAGCGGCTCGTCCAATGAAGTGCCACTTCACCCTAAATTTATAACACAAAAAAAAAATATTCGAATAATTTGGCGGGTTCATAGAAATAGTGACCTTTTTGTTTACAAGAATGATTTCTGGAAACTGCTGTGGCTTTGAAACGAAGGTTCTCCCGCCTCTGAAAGCAAGATAGATGTGTGAGCACGCTTTTTTAATGGACATTACGAGTTTACGAGAAAAAGGCGACTTCGTAATATTTGAAGATACAGTGCCAATAAAAATTGGAAAGGGAGTGAGACAAGGTGACACCATGTCTCCCAAGCTATTTAATGCTACATTATAAAATGTCTTTCAGTCAATGAACTGAAGAAAACAAAAGGGATGAAGACTAATGGAGGTTATTTTACTCACCTTTGTTTTGCTGATGACATAGTCGTTTTTGCAACTACCCCTTCAGAGCTGCAGATTACGATCCAAGAACTTGCGGACAAGAGTAAAGAAGTGGTATTAAAAATGAACTTTCAGTAGACAAAAGTGATGTACAATGCTTATACAAAAAACGAAGATTTGTGAATTGATGGGGAAAAGCTGGAGAAAACCGATACCCACATTTATCTTGGGCAACAGATATCTAATGAGCGTCACATTGATGAAGAAATTAATCGGCGTATAAAACTTGGATGGGGAGCTTGTGGAAGAAAAATACAACTGTTAAAAGCAGTATGCCATTATGTCGTACAAGAAGAATGTTTAATCAATGCATCCTTCCAGTGCTTACGTATGGAGCAGACACGGACGCTAACTAAAAAAACGTACAAAGACTGCAGACAACTCAAAGAAGCGTAGACAGATGCTTGCATGGTGTAACCAGGAACGATAAGAAGAGGAACTCGTGGATTAAGAAAATGATCTATTCAACACACTTGGCACAGAGTTTGTGGAGTTTTTTAACCCTTCCAAAAAATTCTGAAGTCTCATCACTCAAATACTGCTCTGCTGCTGATATCACCTCCGAATCATTCGAGAAATTCTTCCGTTTCAATCTTTTTATGGGAACCGAAAAACAGTAAACCATCCGTTGGAGAAGTGCCTATTGGGTAGGGTGCAAATTGTTAGGGTTTAAAAGGATACATACAGGGTGCATAGGAAAGTGTCTTTAGCCTGAAATAACTTCCGAACGGAGAGAGGTACAGTTATGAAAGTGAGACAAAATTGTAGTAAAGTGTGTACGACCAATCGAATGCAACCGATAGCATAGCTCCTAGTGGCGAAATGCGGAAGTTAGCCCTTGCAAATCGAAACCGAAAAGAGATAGAGCAAAATTTCCAATCAGAAAGTTGTAGAGAATCAATTATTTAGTTCAAAACAACATTTGTTTCACACGGATAAGATAAATTGTCGCCTGAATACCCTAAAATGTTCGAAATCGATGCGCGACGATTCGAATCTGCATATTCACATTTCGCATATGTAGCCTTATGCAAATGCAGATTGAGACGTTTACCGTACCTACGATATAAAACCAGTAGCAGGATGTACCCTGATCAGAAGTTTAGGTCTACTACGCTGTGTCAGAATGGCGAGCTTCACTCTCTCCCAATATTGTGAAATGGTGCTTATTTACGGTGCTCCACCTTACCGAATTACTAAACCGACACAACGACCACTACTGGGCGATGGAAAATCCCTCGAGGGGACGATCCACTAAACATCATGTCCGTTGGTCCAAATGTGGTGCGGTATTTGGAAGAACCGCTTAGTGGGACATGTGTTCTAAGAAGGCACATTAAACGGACAGAGATACCTCCAACTATTACAGGAAATCATACCTGACTTTTTAGATGACATTCCACTTTCCGCATTACGTTTCTTGTGGTTCCAACACGACGTTTTGAAAGAGCGAGGGAATAAGAACTTCAATTGCGCATGACTTTTATCGATTATGAAAAAGCCTTTGATTCGTTGAAACCATCAGCAGTTACAATGGCTCTGAAATCCTGAGGTATTGAAGATGCATACATTAATATTATTAATAACATCTATGAAAATGCAAGTGCAAAGTTTCGGCTGTTTGAAAATACAATACACATAAAAATTGGAAAGGGGGTGAGACGTCGTTTTGGAACCACAAGGAACGTAATCTCTCCTATGCTTTTTAGTGCCACATTGGAAAATGTCTTTGAATCACTGAACTGGGAAAACAATGGGATAAAGATTAATGGAGATTATCTAACCCACCTTCGTTTTGCTGATGACATAGTCATTTTTGCAACTACCCCATCACAGCTGCAGAGTATGATCCAGGAAATTGCTGACAAGAGTAAAGAAGTGGGATTAAAAATGAACTTTCAGAAGACGAAAGTGATGTTCAATGCTTTTACAAGAAATGAAGATTTATCGATTGATGGAGAAAAGCTGGAGATAACAGACACGTACGTTTATCTTGGACAGCAGATATCAAGTGAGGGTCGCATTGATGAAGAAATTAATCGGCTTACAAAACTTGCCTGGAGAGCTTTTGGAAGAAACAGCATAATTTTCAAGAGCAATATGTCATTATGTCTTAAAAGAAAAGTGTTTGATCAATGCATCCTTCCAGTGCTTAGGTATGGTGCAGAGACGTGGACCTTAACTAAAAGAGACATACAAAATCTGCAGACAACACTCTGAAGCATGGAGAGGTGTATGTTTGGTGTAACTAGGAGAGACAAGAAGAAGAAGTCGTGGATCAGAAAAATGGCAAGAGTGGAAGACATCATGATCAGAGTTAAATCCCTGAAATGGCAATGGGCTGGACATACTGCCAGAAGGACAGACCATCGATGGACAGTCGATATTTTAGATTGGATTCCAAAGAAACGGAAAAGACCCAGAAGAAGACCACATGGGAGATGGGTGGATGAAATTCGAAAGTATGCAGGAGTGACATGGAGGAGACTGGCACAAGACAGACCGTTGTGGAGGAAACTTGGGGAGACTTTCGTCCAGCAGTGGATTGATAATGATTGACGATGATGCTGCTGCTGCCGATGATGATGAATAGTCCAAAATACAGTCGCCATCGTTTGCCACGAATTGCTTCTATAGTCTGCGCAGCTGTTAGATACCGTCCCTGTAGAAATGTGTCGTCTTGGACGCAAAGAATTGCGTCCAAGACGGAACGATGTCGATGCGCGTTCGACATCATCCCGGTTGATGTACCGCTGTCCGTCGAAGATGTGCTACAAAAATCTGGCAGCCATTTGGGAGCAATGTCCGGGAAATAGGCTGGGTGCAGCCGCAGCTCCAGCACAGGTCCTTGACCTTATGACAGGTCACCAGTGCTGTGTGAGCTTTCTGTTCATCGTGCTGTAAGTGGGTGCCCTTACTGTTCAGCAGTGCTTGTCGTCTCGAATTTAGCAATGCATGCCCATCGTCGAGCTGATGTCAGTTCACATCGCAAGCGATATTGGTGTTTTGCCTTGAAGCAGCAAAGAAAGTACGACGTCCCGCATATCCCATCAAACAAACTGCTGAAATTTATGTAGGTGTAAGCTGGAATTGGGGAGCGCGATAGGCTCTTGTTTTGGGTCCCACCACCGTTTCCAGGGTCTGACATTTTCTTACAGGACCCATTTCTCGTCACCTGTCACAATGCGGTTCACGAACGGTTCAACTTGGTCACCAGCATGCAGGGTAACGCTTGCACTCATGCTATTTTCTTTCTGATTAACCGCGAATTAATGGGGTACCCAAACTCCTCTCTTGTGCCCTTTCCCAAGTTGACGCAGGTGCCTGATAATGCTTGTGTGTGTAATCTCTACTGTTCGGTCAACTGTCGCATGGTCACGCGTGGATCGGTTTCAGCTAAGGTCTTTTGTAAGTGCATATCCACTCTTGCGGGTCTTCCCGCTTAGGGATGGTCTGACAAGTCCAACCTTTCTTCGCGAAACCGTTCGAACCAATTACAGCACTGACGAAGTGATGTGGCATTTCGGTAATGGTTCTTACAGCACTTGCGGGGAGTGCTACTGCGACGGAATTCATACAGTATGCAATGGCGGATGTGTTCCTTGTCCACATCCAAGTTGGCTGGCGCTTACACTCTTCGCCTCCTGACAGCTAACTGCCATTGACTGGAGCCACCTACCTGGTGATGCCATGCCGGTCTGCTGCTCAATCTCAGGGGCCAATGTGCGCCGTTGTCAGAGCTTTGGCTTCGGGTACTTTGTCCTCGGACTTTACTTTCTTTCCAACCCAATGCGATACTATTTTATTTAAAGTGGGCTCTTTTGACGGATAACTAATTTGACTGGTGCTATTTTGTCGACTGAATGTGACAACGGTGCTATTTTGGTCTGGGCTATTTTGTTGGGTCGCTGTTAGAAACATCACGCATATATGAGTGTCGTTTCCTTTACGATAAAAAAAAACTTCTGAAAAAATTGTTCTACATTTGTCAAGAATGTCCAGTTATTCATGCTCAAGTACAGTTAAACAGTCCACAACAAGGTCGTTGGTCGGAGGATTCCAGAAGGGGATCAACACCCCCACCCCACCCCCCGCTACTGCAAGGCAAGACCATCCGTCCTGGAAAATTAATGTAGTTATAAATTCTCTGAACTTTTAGTTTTTGGTGATTTATGAAAATGAATTTTCTATTACATTATAAACATACAATGTTATCTATGTCTTGCACTGATTTTAAAATAAGCAAACTTGAAATGATACAGTAAAGACAATGGATAACTCAAAAGAAATTTATGGTCGAATTACTTATAAGTTCTTTTATAATTTGTAAATGGTAAATTGATATTTTCACAAGAGATATTTTAAACAGAGCTCTGATATTATTTGCGAAATACTTCAAGACGAATGGAGCAAAGACAGGTATTGTGATACTCTACGTTCAGGTATAAGTGAATTCAAAACTGAAGTATCACATAAAGCGAAGTTGAGCTGAAACCAAGCAACTCATCTGTTTTAGAATAATTTCACACAAATTAGCAGAAAGTACGAATGCTGACATGTTCCTTCAATCTAATTTAAATCAATGTATTGTGACGTTTGGACTAAATGTTTTCCGCTAGTTGGATGAAATATACAGAACTTCAAATGCAAATAATCCCTTGCATAACGGAAATTACATGAGTGATATCACGAAAAACATTGCGAAAAGTTTAGAAACAGGATTCAGTATTTTAGTATGAAAATTATGACCGAAGCAACAAATCTAAACTTATAAAAACGAGTCAAAAGCACGAAATTTAAGTTTAAGCTTCTTATCGTATTTCCAGAATACAGGTGATCAATAGTTCGCCTCAGTTGGAAGAAAAAAGTTACTGAAAAAATGTTCCACTTCAGATACTTGCTTATTACATTGGCTAATTTCAAAGCACCAAAATTAAACAATGAATTGCAATTTGTAGAAAAGTATGGATTTCAAGAATTTCCTCCAAAACTTTACCTTCTGCGTTCAGTACACTGAAAAAATTTTCCGTGATGTGTCGTTAAACCTCCAATACAATCCTAATCCCCACCCCTCCCAAAAAAATTGAAAAGAACGTTATTGTATACTTTAAGAAGAACATTTAGAATGGAAGAAATTTACTTCTGTATTTCATTTGTTTGAAATCACTGTTTATTTATTTATTTATTTATTTATTGCTAGGTATTGAAGCTTTTTGTCTGTTCCAATAGAGATACGACTTGAAATATTCGATTTAAAAGTGCAATAATTTTTCCTTTTCTGTTACTATTTTCGAAAAGCAGAATGGGTTTTTGCTTGAAGAAATCGATGAAAATCTAATTCCGCTTGAAAATTTGCTGTATTGACATCGTTTAAAGAATGGGTGGCATTTGTTGAGACAGCATTATATTCTTTAAGGTTAGAAACTCTAGTCCATCACCATATTCACGCTTCACCTATGCTACTCAAAATGAAAGAGAGAGCGAGGGAGAGAAATAGAGAGAGCGAGATGAAAGGGGCGGTGTGGATGGGGCTGTATGAAAAACTTTCTCATCCAATTTTATACGTTATTTTTCTTTATCCATCTCAATGTAAGTAAACTAAAACTGGGGGAAATCGGTTTTAAAATCGTTACAATAGGCTGTTTCACGTGAAATATCAGATTTTACAGTTTCGTGGAGTTGTTAACCAATTTAAAAATAGTACGGTTCTCACTCAGTATGGTTCTCATTTTAATACCACCCATTGCTTAAACTTGCCAAGTTCTTACATTCTTGTATATATGAGGCAATGAAGAAACAGAATAATGAAGAAGAAGGAGAAAAAGAGGCGTTGTTTTCTAATGAATTTTCTTTCTTTTTTATTTCAGAATTTAAAGGAGTTTCGTGCTACGAGATCTTATTTAGATCCGGATATATACAAACCTTTCTTCAGAAACACGCAAAACCTAATAGCTCTGAGACTCGCTGGGTACTTTAAACAGGAAGTGGAAATTATGGAAGTCATTTCACACTCCCTAATTCACTTGCAGAGTTTAGATTTGACGTTCACGGATATACAGGACAGTGGGCTATTTGCCCTCTCTGGCCACAAGCAAACTACTGATTTCGTGCCAAGCTGTTGTTTTCTTCAACCGTGCAACACCGAGACTTCGTTGAAACTCTTGAAGCTGAGTTTGGGTAATTCAGAGATAAGCAAAGTAGGAATCGCTTGCATTCTGACGCACATGCCAAAACTTCGAGACCTAAAACTTCGCAATAAAGAAGTCGCACTTGACGCCATATGTGAAATTGATAGGCAAAGAAAGAAATGTGGTATGCAAAGGCTGAAATTGAAAATAACATCAATTACGTGTCCGAGCACCTTTGCAAACTTGGAGCCTGTTTTTGAAAGTTGTTCGGAACTACAACACTTAAATTTCTCCATTTCAGGTGATAAACCTGAATGCGACAGGCTCAGAGAGGAGGTTTTGGCAACAAGCAAACTTATTTTCCTGAAAAGCATTTGTTTTTCATGTAAAAATACTGCTGACGTAGCTGAAAATTTTAAAAAGTTTTGGTTGAACAAGGGCAATCAGATAAAATCTTTAACTTTGGAGGGAAGTGTTACAGATGCAGCTTTATTTAATCCAAAGGATCTTAGGTACATTCTAAGTATGTGTCCGCGCTTGGAAGAACTGAATTTGTATGGTATGTATCTTCATTGGCCAGTCGGGTATGAGCCTTCTGAAAATTTCTCGTCGCTTATAAATTTACAAAAATTGAGCATCGATATGGATGGTGAATCAAGTTCCTCAGTTGTCACTGAAGTTTTCAAGATCGTTTATGCAGCCAGGGAAATACACGAATTATATCTGCAAATTCCTGGACAGGAAGCAATTATTCATGATTTAATACTTCTAGGGAGATTTCCTTTTTTGAGAATATCATCGTAATAACATGAAACGTATCGGACGATAATGATGGACCCTTTTGCTAAGTGCAAATGTATATCATAAAAATAATAACAATCTACAAATTTTTGATCTATGATATTCAAATGTTACTGCCTACGTATCAAATTGGTATCTATCTCTCAAAAAAAACAACTAAAGTTTGAGGGCTCTTACTGAGCGAGTTACCAGCTTTGTTTGAATAATACGCTGAGTTATTATACGTTTATGGTTTTGTATAAAGTCTCGAGAAGTGTAAATTGTTTTGTACAGATACGGTGGTCATTAAAGCTTGATTTTGTGTATTTATTTTGTCTTTGTGATTTTTTGGAATTTGCAAACCTGACGCAACTAGTCGTTAGCTTTAGTTTCCTTTAATAAATTTGCCCTAATTTGATGCAAAGCACCTTCGATTTAAAGAAAAATGGGAAAAGGAATTCCTTCACCTTATTGTAGGTTCTTGTAACATCGAAATACGATACATATTTTAAATAGTCTTATTTGGCGTTCTTTTATATCGAGTTCAAGTAAAGGAAGCAAATAGGGGAAACAAATCAATGGTCACCGAAAGCTACGATTATTTTGATGGCTATTTATGCCATTTTTTTCATACGCTTTCCAACCGTAATTTGAAGAAGCGTATATGCTCCAGCTTTGACCGTCTGTCTGTCTTTCGGCACGATAGCTCGCGTAAAAATCGTTCGATTTCGATGTAATTTCAGTATGTGGTAGGGGACAACCAAGGGACGAACCCTGTTGAAAATAGGGTCAAAGGACAGGACATCGGCGGGAAATCCATTCCATCGCCCTTATGCTTCATAACTTACGTAAAAATGCTTCGATTACAACAAAACTTTATCATGTTGTTCTGGGTATATACTGAAGGTTCTGTTGAATATCTTCGAAATAGGGTCAAAGGTCAGGGCACAGGAGCGAGATTTAATCCACAGCCATTATCCTCGTAACTTGAGTAACAATTTCAGTAATGATTTCTGGTATGTTGGAAAGCGTATCATAATCAATGCATCGCATGATTTTAGAAACTTGATTTTTTTTTGCCTAAACTGAGAATTAGAGAAGTGAAGATCATCACTTCGCCGGGAGCAGCAGAAAAATCATAAAAAATATATATCTTCGTGGGCACTGAAACTTTAATACAAAACATGTGAGCAGTGTGGCAACATGCAGAAATACCCTATGGGATCATCAGTATCTTTCTAGTAGTTTTGAGCAGAGAGTTTGCCTATATACGACACAGCCATGGCCCATACAGGTATAAAGAAACGCACTTCGACTGACAGGCATCATAGGCAAGCTTGAACACTGTACAAGGTCATTCAGCAGAGCTCGGTGACTTTTATCGTGGTGCAATCACAGGATGTAGTCTTAGTAAAAAGTAAGTTTAAAAATTTTCTGCACCTGCTGCAGTTGCTCCGATAAAATAAAAGTGATCGGATTGTTAAAGTGGAAGCGGCAGGACCAACAGCAGATTAATCACCACAGGGCAAACTACGTAAACGGACAGAGCGGGACTGCCGAGTGCTGAAGTACAGTAAGTGATGGGATAAAATCAAGTCAGTTAGATCTCGGTATACGCTATAGATATGTTTCTCGAAATCGCCGTGTATACCGAATTCGCGTAAAATAGGAGGCATTTTATACGAACAATATAGGGCTTGATTCTCACTTATTAACAAATTCAGTTTAAAATAATCGGGTTTCATAGTATTTAGATTACAAACAAACAATATTATCTTTCTGAAACTTAATTTTAATGCAGAAAACAAAAATATAATAGGTGCATGCTATGTAAATACGTACGTAGTTCCTGATAATATAGTGTGTACGTGCAGTACTTACGTAATGTTAATGCTGAATCGTTCGATTTCGATAATATGTAACGTAACAGTACCCTTTAATTTTATAAAGTCCAATTTCACACCTTAAATATAGTAGTAAGATTCTGGCTCATCACATCAGAAGATTCTGATGATGACGCAGTAAGTCCAGGTCCTCTGATTGATTTCTGAAGAGATAAATCAGTTACAGTTGAAGTGTTCCCGCTAGACGCTTGACGTTCGACTGAAGTGTCAAGCTGTTTTTTAAACAAATGTTTAATTGTCGACTGTGAAGTTTTCTTCACCATCTGACTGTACAACTGTTTGTGGCATTTCAGAACATGTTCGACTTCTCTCTTAACTTTAACAGTTCTCACTCTCTCATCGTCTCCGAGCAAGATTTGGTCACTCTAGTTACACTCAAGTTGGTTGGAGATTTAGCACTTTTTCGAATTGATTCGGCATTGTCACAAATTGTTCTCACAGTGGATTCACTAAGTCCGAAAGCACGCTGAATGTCAACGATACGCTCACCATTCTCATAGCGGTCCAGAACTTCTAACTTTATTTCTAACGAATACGACCTTGGTACACGCTTCTTCCGCTCGAAAGACACTTTCTTTCCTTTTGCCTGACATCGTAGATCCTCTCACACGCACCTTTACAACTCTACTGATCTGATCTGAGCGAGCACTCACGTCTTGACAAAAGCATCAAAAATGCTCTTCAAGATGCGCAAACCCGTTATTGTAATTATTGTTTCCTCGTAGTGTTAACAGATGGCCCCACTGAATAGCGTAAATCCGTAAACGCGGATAACCAAACCGCGTATACCGAGATCTACTTGTATATTTAGTTGAAACACATCGAGTTCCGAAATGCCGCTGAAAAGAACGCGAACATTATACCAGTTCGTCTAGAACAGAAAGGAAATCGGTTACGATGGTCGAATAATAGTACCCAAGCTTGGCATTAGCGAGACCAACAGCAAATGTGGACTGGATTGGTGTAAGGCTGGGAACGAGTAGACTCTAGAGCAGTGAAAACGCCATGTGTGGAGTGATGAATCACGTTTAATGACCTGACAGTCTGACTTATAAGTCTGGGTTTGTATGATACAAGGTTATTGCTATCTCCATGACTGTGCTTTGTAAACTGTGAACCAGGGCTATTGATACAAGGGCTGGCTCTTAGTGAAGCGCACCTTGCTCCCGGACGAGGGAGACTGTGACGTAGCTGCGGTGCCAGCCGAGGTGCCATCGCTGTTCGAGAGAGAGGAATCCTCCAATATTTAAGCACACGAAGCAAGTGTATGTTGGAATTAAGATGAAAATCCATGTTTATACCTCAGTGAACCCAACGGATATCACTGAAACACATTAAAACCTAAGGAATATTTGTTTTGAAATCCTTAACAGAATATTTCATATTTAAAGATCTAAAAGCTAAATATTGTATCGAAGAATGACCTGCCCATGGAAATTTCAAGTTGTTTCTACAACGTATTGTATCATCGCAAGTAAGAAACAGCAGCTTTAAATTCAACCTCACTAGATTCCAAACCTTGAATTATTATTGACAAAAAAGCACTAATTTCGTCATTTAGCAGCCAAAGTTCAAGAATATTTGCTGTTTCCATTGCAATAATAGTCTTTGGATTAAGACAAATTGGGCTTCCTGGAAAGGGCCCAGATTTTGTCTATTCTGGTGTCGTAGCATAGCCTAGAGTCAATGTGAATTTCGTTAAAGATTAAAAGACAAAGCTTTTCAGAACGACTTAAACTTTTGCAGATTTTTTTCATCAACAAAAGGACGTTGTGTTGAATGCCTGGATTACAGGTAAATTTTACGCACCATCTTTTCAAAGGTCTTTGCACACGGTAATGGGATGCCGGTTTTTCTCCACCAAAAGTCATATGATTTTGTAGAGAAATCTCTGATTACGATGAATTTCGATACATCTTCAGGTATCCATTTTAGTCACTGCTTCCATTGTGTAAGAGCACTTACTTGGGCGACCCTGAATATATCATGGATACCTATACCTAATCTTTCCAACTTGCTATTTTTTCTCTTAATGTCTTTTAATTGCTTCTTGATTTGGCTAATTTGTTTAATTAGGATCTTTTATATGATGTATATCGTTTTGATTTATGCAGAGACATTTTAGTTATCTTGCGTTTCTCATTCTTTTTAAAGCTTCTAGTGAATTTTCAAGATCAAATATTTTTTCTGCAGTCGTATAAAACTTTCCTTCATCTATTAACATTTCCAACATTCTGAATTTCCAGAATTACTACCAGGATCACCCTGAATCTAATCTACTCCGTCGGTGATAGGGGATTTTTTTGGATTCAAGGTTTTAATTCGATCCAAAGCACTACTAACATTTTTCTCTTGTGCTGCATCTCATCTCTTGCTTTTATTTCTTTTGAATTCAATGTTGGCAAATTGATATTCGGTGCAACACATGATTTCAGTATCCTTCTTTCTGGCAGACCAAGAAAACGATTTCTCATGTCATCTTCATTATCATTGCTTTGAAAAGGCTCACTGCATAATCTGGCATTCTTTACATTGATATTGTCTTGTCTTCTGCATCTATTTATTCATTCTCCGAATACTTGTGGGTCATGAGGAAAATGCAAAATTACATTTCCTTCCTTTTTATTCCTGTACCTATTATTGTAAGCAGCAACGGCGCAGCAAGCCATATAAGAAATATAATTATTGTCCGGCAATAAGAAAACATCTTTTTTGCAGTTTCGGAAAAGTAATCGATATTTAGCATACACCAACTCTAAAAACATGAGCAGCTGTCTTTCTCCACTGCTCAGACCCGAACTCTCGTTTAGCAACCGCAGCGTTTGGCAACTTGGTGACGTCACACACACACCGCGAAACCTCCGCTTTCGGCTATCAGCGGTGGAAAGGACACTTCACAGGGAAGGTCCAGCCCTTGTCTCAATAGCCCTGCTGTGAACATGATCTCAGTTTGATTTTCATGGTTAAAAATGTTTTCCTAGATACAGTGCCCATAAACCTTAACGCTGCTGCTTATAATGATGTTCTCCAAAGCTCTGTGTTCCTCACGTTAGGAAGTAATTTGGTGGATTCCCTTTCTTTTACCAACAGCACAATGCCCCCCATTCACAAAGAGAGGTCCGTTTAGGAATGGTTTGATGAAATAGGCGTGGAAGAACTTTACTGATCTGCCCAGAGACCCGATTTCAACCCCATCGAACACCTATGGGATAAACTGGAACGCCGACTTTAGGCCGGGACTAACCGTCAGACATCGGCGACCGACCTGACTAATGCTCTTGTGGCAATTCAGAGACAATTCCCTCGGCAACGAACCAAACTCTACTGACTCGCTTTTCCAACAGAAACTCGCCTTTCCAGCACAATGGATGAAAAGCGTTATTCAGTCAAGAGTTCGGATACCTTTGGTCTCGGAAAATGTATATCATTCTAATGTCTTAACCTATTTGCATATTATTCACGAAACAATGAGGTCATGAAATTGAATTGATTCAGTATACTGTTTACCGTATAACATCACATCAGAACATTTGGAAATTGCATTTTGCTAGATCTGGAATTAAATACGTACACTGTAAAAAATAAGTGGTGTGAATTCACGGAAAATTTCTGAAAATAACGTGCAGCAAAGCTACCATGCGGTATACATGTTCTGCAGAAATTTATGTTTTTGAGATTGCCTGCTTGTTTTAACTTCCGTATTTTCACAGATTTTCCGTAGTCACAAAAATTCCGTTTATTTCGGAAAAATCCTTTTCAGGGTTTTCTGTATTTAAACTGAAATTCCTTACAACAGAAGATCCTGAATTTTAAGGCCCTTTCTACAGATACTCCTTCCGCTCCAGTCAGGATAGAGCCTGCGCCTCTTGGATTGGTCGATCAGGCAAAGCACGCCTTTAACTACTGAGCCACAAACACTCGGAAATCCGAGTCACGCACATCGTAAGACACATTACGCTACAGAGAAATTTTCTTATCAATAATACGAGTGATTATTTTTCTGAATATGTTTCTAATATTTCTTTTTCTGTATGAGGACTTTTCACAAATTAAGCATTTTTCATCCTGATATTTCGAAGCAACAAAAGGCTTTGCAACTTGAATTTTCTAAACTAAAATGACTTTCAGTTATCTTCAGAAAAGGTGAAATGTACTTTTTTATAATTTTATTTTGCAAAAAAAAAAATCCCTCATAAATATAAAATTTACTCTTGATAGCTATAATAGCTTTCGTCTTAAGTTGTTCAAAGACTGATACATAGACATCGTAACCCGATCTGTAGAATAAGTTAAGTACCCGGTCCATTACAGTAACACAATACACACGGTCAAGTCACATTATCGTGACCACCAGCTAATATCCGCCTTGGGTGGCGCGCACAGCAGCAACACTGGCTGGGAGTGAGTCAATAAAATGCTGGAAGGTGTCCACAGGTATGTATAGTTATGCTCACTGCAGTGCAGTTCAGCATGACTATACATGTATGGGTTGGAAATTAATTGCACTAAATGCTCTGTTATTATTTGTAACTAATCGCTGAACAGAAAAGTTAAAATCATGGATTTTTGCAATTTTTGTTTGTGTTTCTTTAGTCATATTTTATTCGCTAAATTTTGAGAACTTTAAGAATCGGGACATTATTTAACGTAACAAAATTCTTTCTTCACTTACCTTTGTCATGTTCCTTAGGTAACTGTTTTAACCAGTTTTCTCTTCTTGGGTTGGCAATATATTTTTTGTTGAGCGTTAATATGGCGCATACGGATCATAATTCGGGTTTTCATGAATAGTTTGATGGCAGGGTGCACATTTGGAGGGAACTGATGGGCAGAAGCTTCCACTGCGGTGTGAACAATTCTTTTAACTTTACTTAAATTATTTTTCCCATGTAGTTTTAAAAAAATTTATTCTAGTTGGATAACCATGCTCATCCACTCATTTGTTGGATGTTGCAAGCAGCCTCTGCTTATGACGCTAATCCAGTCCAAAAGAATTCCTTTTTCTTGCACTAGGTCCAGAGGTGCATTTTTGTCCCCCAGCCCAGGACACGTTGTTTGGCATTTAAACGCAACATATCCAGCAAGGTATCGTAAAGCTTGTTACGATATGCTGTCACTAGAAGACGTAATTCCAGTTGTGGGTTCTTCGCGAAGTGCAGCCGTAATTTCATTTTCACTTGTGTGGGCTGTTTCATCATTGCAGGATGCATTATTGTGTAAGACACAGGAAGACGAGAGCATGGAGACAGTTAAATAATGTTGTTCTGACTCAGGCAAAACGTTAGATTTCTGACAGTTCTAGACTTCTTTCCCAAGTACCAGAAGTCTGAGACGATTTTGAAATTCCAGTGGTGAAGGGTGATCATAGGTATTCCCTGCTGCACGTATCTGTGAGAAAAAATTTCTAGGACATTTTGTTTAACTCTGTGAGTTAAAAAATATTTTAGCTCATATTTTTCGCTTAGAATTTTGTGGACAGCCATTACGGATGTAATACTGACCAGAAGACCTTACTGAAATGGTAGGGCGTTTTTTCTTCCAACAACGCGCATCTGCGAAAAAGTGTTGTCAGCCTCATTCAGAAGTTGAAATTGCTGTTGATTGTTACCTAAAGCACATCGGAATGGTTTGTCTGAGAATGGTTGCCTCGAATTCATTGTAGCAAAAAATCTGTCAACGAGAAGAATAAAATTTGCTGCTTCATCATCTTCGGGAAATAAATATTTGATGGCATTTCCAACACGCTCCGAAAGCAACTGTACAGCATAACGTACAATCTGCCTATTTGCTCCTTTAACACGTATGTGTGTTTCACTCATATTATACGCTATTTTTAATTCCTTACTGTCCTTCTCTAATAGCTTTTCAAATAGAGAGCAATTTATCACTATATTTCTTATTTTTATGCCATTGTCCAAAATATGGTTTCGCAATAACTTTACCATATGCGGAATGTCAGCAAATACATTTATATGTCTGTTTTTGTCGAAAGGATTTTCAAAGAACGGACTGTCAGGCGATATAGCCAATTCTTTCCATAATTTCTGGTTTAAAGCTCCCAGATCTGAAGTAAGAGCAAATACAGGAAACATGATATTTTCTACGGCACAAATTACTTTCATTAATATTTCTCTGAGACTGGAACACTAACGTCAAAATCGTAAAATACTGGTTGTTTCCAGCGATTAACAAGTCCTCTTGCCATGAATACCAGTACGTACCTACACGGTCCTATAACTTCATCTGTTTCAATATTATAGCACATTTTGCTGGAAACTTTCATTTCATCTATAGAAATTACACATGTTCTTTCGGCTTCAGTCATTTGCATTCCATGGCTCTGCATCAGTTTTAAAGTTGTGGCTGGAATTCCAGGTGAACATTTAATTGTAGCTACCCATCAGCGCAACGTTGACAAAGCAGGAAGCGGAATATTAACTTTATTTCTCAAGTAGTGATATGCTCTCCTGGAAACAGTTCTTAATGTTATTGCCGCTGCAATATCAGTAGAATTCCAAACAATCCGTTTTTGGCCTAACAAAACCCTTATCTGTCCTGGAGTAAACACTGTAGAAAGCAAATTTTTTATGCACATTTCTCTGTCTTTTTTCTCATCTTTCTGTAACCTTCGCAATTCTAATAATTCTTTCTGCATTTGATTCTGTTTTACTTTGAGGACTTTTACACGTAAAGTTAGACTATGGTTTGAAGAGCTCAAATATAATATTTGTTTTTTCAGCTTTTCATTTTCCTTCATCAAAATATAATTTTCCTTCAATAGAATTTCATTTTCTGTTTGCAGGTCTTTCATACATTCAATTTCAGTATTTTCATCATTGGCACTCCACATGTCTTCCAAAATTTCCTCTGCATTATCAGAGTTTATCAAATCGCCAACAAGATCAGTTCGTTTCCTTTTCTCCTGCCTGTTCTTTCTCTCTGAATTAGAATTTACATTAAAGTTTCCCGGGAGGTTTAAACTTCGTACAGCTGTGTCCTTTAGCATTTTGCGGATAGGCAAACCTAGAAGTTCATTCCTAAAATCGCGTTCGTAGTCTTCCTCAGGAAAATGTTGCGAACAAATAGCTGAATTCATTTCGTTGAAACTGTCAGCTCGTTTGCATCTCATTTCCATGTTTTACGCAAAACTTCATTTTTCGGAAACCTTTGGTAATGAAGGCCATTCCTTCTGGTTTTCGAATAATAATTTTGACACGTTGCTATTGCGCACGAATCAGGCATGTTCAGTATGACCAAGGAAAAGATAATTTGTTTGCTAGAAATACCAAGCTTCAAATGAGACAATGTAGCTTTGAGACCCTGAACCAGAAAAACGAGAGCAAGCAGCTTTAGGCGGATGGGGTGTGCAGATCTCCGGGACTGTGACGTTACGAAGGCGACCCCTGAGACAGTGCTCAGCGGAAGTGTCGGATAAGCATAACCTTGGGTTTACACCACTTACGGACTTTGAGAGAGGCCTGATAATCGAGCTGAAAGGGTGGTAGGAGCGCCGTATAGCCCGCCACGTTGATCGTTCTGACCATACCGTCCGACTGTGTTGGGAGCAGTTGACACGTGACGACACTGCCACACGGCGGAGCTGCTCCGGACGGACCAGGAGGACCACCGGCAGAAAGAATCGACGGATCGTGCGCTATTTAATTCTTTTGTATCATGGAAGGAATTCCCTATTCTTTTAGGAGATGTCACTTGTTACAACGCAATTCGAGAAAAGAGCCAAAGAAGAACTCAGAAACCCGCGTTGCCCCGTACCTATGTCCTTTTCGAATACACTAAACTTTAGAGCCAGTCAGTATTGTCCAAAATATATTTTTGCATATTTTAAACACTTAAGTATGACATATTTATGATATACAGTAGACTCCAGTTAATTGTGCAGCCATTTATTTGGGAGATTTCCTGAAAAGCCTCCTATATTAGCTCTTTGACATAAAGATTCGCATAATATGTGTGGCAGTCGCTTAATTGGTCCCAAGGGTTGCAGACCCAATATGCCCCAATTAACTTAAATCTACTGTGTTTATATTTCTTACGCAGGTTGGAATTTGAACTAATGTGCGCAGTGGTATATTCAGGCATCTTCTCGAGGGTGCTTAGCCCACCGAAAATCCATGAACGCCAGTAGGGTTTTAGGCGATCCCACCTTATATTTAGTCTAATTGTTTTCGTTTACAGCTAAATATTTGGAGACATTAATTAAACAAATTAAGCAAACGAGGCAAAACATTATCATAATTAAAAAAACAACAACATCCACATGGACTTCAGTCTGAAATTTCCACCATTGTTCAATAAAACATTAAATGGCCCTCGCTGAAGGGGTTATTTTTCAAGCACTGATAACTCGGACTACTTCGGCAACAAAAAATTAATTCCACAGAGTACACACGTTTGTACTACAATACATCGTCATATTTTGGAAGCTGGCATTCAGCTTTATTTCAGTCTTCTGTTTGCCGATTTTCCATGTATACGATTAAGCCTCAGTGTAGCTAACATGACGTTAGTGCTTTTAATACAACAAAAAATTTGCTACCTAATTTTTGACCATAACGAATTGTTAGAAATTGTTCCCATAAAAAAGGCCGTCTTTCCTGGCGTTGGGTGGTTTACACTCTGTGACAAGAAAAAAATTCCAGGCACCTCAAACTGGCATACTAACTGCTAGTTAGTTTTTTAGCACGTCTTTTGTCAAAAAAGATCGTGCTTATGTTATCGGTTTGTCCGTCCGTCCGTCCGTCTGTACCCACGGTATCTCTGCAACTATTAGTCCGATTTGAAAAATTGTTTGCATTCGAAAGCTTGAAATACGCAAATGATGATCCTTTATTTCGTTTTTTTTTACGATGTACAATTTCGCCGGTAGAGGGCGTAAATGCAGATGTTGTCGAATTCAAAAATACGTTTTATTCCACATATTTGCTTCTAAACATCCGATTGAAAAAAATTTATATCTTTCGATTCCATTTATGTCGATGTGTATTTTAGATATAGTTACTTTTTCAAATTACGCATAGATTTTCCGCTAGGGGGCGAAAAAAAATTACATTTCCTCCGATAACTCTTCTTCTAAAACTCCGATTTGAAATTTTTTTTCTTCAGCGGAATCATCTCCTGATGGAAAATCTTTTGCATATAATTTCAAGTTTTTGGTAAAGAATATTTTGGCCACCAGGGGGCGTAAGTGTTAATTTTTGCTTCTTATGTATTTGCCATAAAATCGTAGCTTCTAAGATATCGATTAAAGAATTATTTCGTGGACTGATGCCACTCACATCGATAAACCTTTTCGGAACATTTTCTTCTTAAAATATTCCACAGTTTCTCCGCCAGGGGGCGTAGATGTACATCTTATTTTTGACAATATCTCTACTTCTAGGAGTCCGATTTGGAAAATTCCTTCTTTGTTGGATAGTGTTCTCCGTGTGACATGTTTTTCATATAATTTCAAAATTTTCAAGTAATTCATAGTTTTTCCGCAAGGGGGCGTAGCGGTAAATTGCGTTCCCCCTATATCTCTGCTTCTAATTCTACGATTTGAATTTGAAAAATTCTTTCTGCACCGGATACAGCTCCTGATGGGAAATCGTTTGCACATAATTTCTAATTTTTCTAAAAAAATAGTTTGGCCACCAGGGGGCGTAAATCTTAATTTCGGCTTCTGTTGTATTTGCAGCAAAATATGATCTTCTAAATTCGCGATTGCAAAACTCATATCGACAAACCTTTTAGGAAAATTTCCCCTTTGAAAAAATGCATGTTTTCTACGCCAGGTGGCGTAGAGGTATATCCTATTTTTGTCAATATCTCTACTTCTAAGAATACGATTTGAAAAATTCCTTCTTTGTTGGATAGTGTTTGCGATGCGAAATGTTTTTTCTATAAATTCAAAATTTTCAAGTAAATCATACACTTTTCGCTAGGGGGCACATAGGTAAATTGCGTTTTCTGCGTTATTTCTGCTCCCAAAGCTCTGATTTGAAAAATTCTTCCTGTATCGCATACAAGACCTGATGGAAAATAATTTTCACATAATTTCTAATGTTTGGTAAAGAATGGTTTAGCCACCAGGGGTCATATGTGTTAATTACTGCTTCTGAAGTATTTGTTGCAAAATCTAGGCTGCTGAAAACTAGATTTTTTTTTCTTCGACCGATACCGCTTATACGGATAAACCTTTTGAGAATATTTTCTTCCTAAAATAATGCATGGTTTTCCCACCATGGGACGTAAAGTTACATCTTATTTTTGTCGATATCTCTGTTTCTAAGAGTTCGTAAGCTCACGATTCCGTTTCCAGCAATATCTGAGGGATTAAAAACCCGATTGAGAATCTTCTTTCTTTGGTGCAAATCTATTGTTTTCCATACCGGTTCCATTGACTTTGAATAGCTTTGATAAATTTAATTTGCGTCAGAATCGATTTAAAAGACGTACTTATTACACCCGAAAATTCGGTGTCAACTTTCTTGTTTTTTCTTAATGGTAAAATTTCTTTACATATTTTCTTCGCAATTAATGTATTCCAAAGGATGAAAATTTGCACATCGATAAAACTAACTCTAAATAATAGCATGGGATCCTAATGCTTGATAAAACATAACCATAATTATATTAAAAATAAATCATTTTTGTTTTTCAATAATGTTCAGACCTGTTTATATTATAGATGGCACGACCTGTACATCGATGACGTCAGTAGATAAACAAATGTTGAATTGCTTAATTATGGTTATGTTTTAGTAAGTATTAAATACCTCATGCTATAACTTAAAGTTAGTTTCATCGATGTGCAAATCTTTATCTTTGGGAAAAAATTAATTGCGAAGAAAATATATAAAGAAATTTTACCATTGGAAAAATGCGGCAGAGATTTTAAGTGGAACCACCTTAATGACATGTTCTCTTCTTCTTTGAGGGTGTTTTTTTGTGTTTTGTGCATTTCTTCCTGCTAGCAGCGGCTCAGTGCCTAGCGGCTCAGTGCTATGGTGCCGGTACCTGAAAGTCAACCAAATGTCTCGGTGTCCAATTCATGGGCCAGCAGCAGGCCAACACCTGTACTCCATCCATTTTTATGTGCCACAACGGGCCATACCATATATACATACTGCATATACTGAGTGGTGTCACAGGGCTGGGGAAATTATCTTTTCCTATCTGAAAAATGTATTCCAGGGACCAAGGTAGCTTCAGACTAACGACTGGCTGGTTGGTTGCAATGCAGATGCCTTTACAAAAAAACTACCTTTTTGTTGAGGAGGATGCTTGAAGGATTATCCTGCGCGAGTTGAAACGAATACGTCTTTTTATTTTTTACAATATCACGAACAACTTTTCGTAAATATCCGCTTCATAAAATTTTAAATTTATGATTTCAACGTAACAATTTTTTACATTGAGGGAACTTCACTCATTTTTAAAGAGTGTACTAACTGAGAGACGTTTTTTCGAAATTAGGTGCTGTGCTTGTGGTCTTGAAGCGCGATTATTTAACTGATTCATTTATGTATTCATGTCATATTCTGCTTGAATGTTATGACGGTTCCTATTGCTTATACCCTTCTTCACTTTTTTTTAAATTTTGCTGTCTTAATGAAATGTCAAAGAAAAACTTTTCACATTGTTACTTCGCAAGTAAAATAAAACAATGATCTTCTCACCAAACAGACCAAATTTTGGAAAGAAGTATACCCCGGATTTAAATTCTGTTCAAATACTCTTACATGGAAGCTGATGTCGTTGCTAAGAACATGGGGATTAAAACATAAAAAAAAATTCGTACGTTTCATTTGTTTGAACCATTATAGTAATAATTTTCATCAGGAGTTGTTTCTGCGCATGCGCAATCCTGCTGTTCGGGTTGCTTCGATTGCCAGTTTTGGACCACTCGTGGCGGTAGCTTGGAGGCCCGTAATTCACAGTGATGCAAAGGGCCATTAACGGTATGCTAGAGACTGTAAACTGATTGGCGTACTCCCAGCTGATAGTGACGCATCACTGTCAGCTGGGAGTGATGCGTCACCCCATTTTGTGGTATCGAGAAAAAAAGAATCAAAGGAACACAACGAAAGTTCATTACCAAATGCAGCTCATGATCGAAGTCACTTCCACAATTTTTACGTGTGAATCAAAATGTAGGAGTTATCGCTTAGTAATGAAATAATTAACTATGTTTCTGAACTTTGGTACAACATCCGTTGATTTTTATTGGTGTAGAACAAACTAACATGGCCGAGCTTTCGCTCACCAACGGGTGTCTTTTACAAGGCTTATTGATACTAAAATATACGGATAGAACTAACAGTAAAAGTTAGCATTTGAAAATATGTACTTGCTTTGAGTCTGAGGCGTAGCCAAGGGGATGATCCTCGGGTCCGGACCCCTCCCCTGAGGGTGGATTGAGTACGAATTTAAAGCGATATATACAGTATATGGTATATATCACTTACTACGTAAATATTAAAACGATATATACAGTATGTATGTATGGTATACAGGGTGATTGTAAACTGCTTCAAAAAAACAAGAAGGGTGATAGTACACATCAAGAACATAATTATTTGCAATGGAACCTAGGACCGCATTCCACTCCTATCGCCAGAAAATCTACATATCCACGTTGAGCCTTCAACAGTGAAAACAAAGAGACATACCTAATTTATGAGTTGCACAATAAGAATCGCATCAGAGAAAGACTCAAAGGAGCTGCTCAAACTGGCGTCCAAGGGTGTCGCTGCACAGCCCACAAGGCGAATGAAGGACTGTCGCACCCTCTCCTTAACTCCCGGTGTGGTGTTGATGTTGTCCGCAGCAACAGCGATTCGCGCTACGAGATCTTAAATGGAGTCCACAGGTGTCTCGTGCAGCAATGTTTTCATGTTCCCTCCAAAAAGAAGTCCAGTGAAACCACGGGTCCACCGCCCAGGATATGGCGCATTCCGCACGGTAATATGGCTGAACAGGTTCGGCTGCGTTTTTGAATGTTTGCTCCTCATCATCTACGCTCGTGTTCAGCGCACCTGATTTGCATCTTGTGCTTCTCATGCACTGGTTGGAACTCCGTGTGCCTGCTGAACGTTTTTCGAACGTGCTGTTTTCTGTCACTAGGAGTGGAATGCGGCCCTAGGTTTCTTTGCAAATATTGTTCGTCTTGAGGTGTACTATCACCCCTCTTGTTTTGCTGAAGTAGTTTACAGTCTCCCTGTATATCGTTTACTATACATTAAAACGATATATGCAATATGTATATATGGTATATATTTAATATTACTTAAGAAGGGGAAGGGGTCCATAGATTTGGTTTACTGGCTTTCACCAATGAACCATATCTATGAACTATTTACCCTTTTAAGAAATTTCTGGCTACGCCACTGCTTTGAGTTAACATCAAATTGCGCAAAAAATAGGAAAAGTGCACTTTTCCCATTTTTTTGCACAATTTGAAGTTAATTGAAATCAAGTATATGTTTTGCTTTCAATAAAAAACCAAAAATAGGGAATGTGCACTTTATCCATTTTTTGCGCAATTTTTAGTTAACTCAAAGCAAGTATATATTTTGCTTTCAATGTAAAACCAAAAATAGGGAATGTGCACTTTATCCATTTTTTGCGCAGCTTTTAGTTAACTCAAAGCAAGTATATATTTTCAAATGTCAATGTTTACGGTTAGTTCTCTCCGTATTAGGTTAATATTTATTAACCTTGAAAAAGCCACCCGTTGGTGAGCGAAAGCTGGGCTATGTTAGTTTGTTCTACACCAATAAAAATAAACTGATGTTGTACTAAAGTTAATTAACTTGGTGTATTCATGCTCGTTGATCATTATTTATCTTAACTATGTTTCTGTTTATTTTCAGAAATCTTGATATCAAGTGTAGCGTCAACAAAATGATTCCTAATCATATTCCCAAGCTGAAAAAGCTGTGTTTGTGGCATGTTTATGAAGATCTTTTTCTACATGGCAAAAGATCTTCATAAACATGGAACACAATTTGAAATCTATGTCGCGGCATAGAACACAATTTGAAATCTATGTCTACTCAAAAGTGCATGTCTTCCTTAGTAAGTAACGGCATTACGACTGTGTTAAATGAAATAATCGCTTGAACTTAAAGGTGGATTCTAAGCTTCTATCTTAGTGAGAACAAACCTGGCGACATCTGTCATCAATTCAATTAAATGAAGACTAGAGGACAAATTAATTAGCACAGAAAAAATTATTCTGCCAAATTATATTGTGCTAGACGAATGACTTATCAACGAGAATAACTCAATTACCGCTCGGTGTTCATGCGGCATTTGTGGTTCATAAAGTACTAAATAGAATATCAGATCACTCCATTCTTTGAGACAAACCTCCAGACATACCTGTCATCTGGGAATCCACACTGCTTTTTTGTACATCGTTACATACTCTTAGTTAATTGCAAACCTATTAAAAAAACAGGTATTTATGTTTTTCGGTCAGCACTCATTGGTTAGACGAGCACCTTAGAAAAATGTTAGAGCTACTGAATGTTTACAGTTAGAATCGTTTCTCAAATGTTTAATTATTGTATTTTTTTCCTCATTTGTGTCCGATGTTTTCAGCAGTTGGATATACGATTCCATTCCTGAATCACAATGAAGTATTTTTCATTATAAGATAACAGCTTTAACTTAAAAGGTGAAGTTTTACTGTGTCTATTTCTTGACTTTCCTCAAACGGTACGGCCATGTCGCAATTGTACTTTTTTTTAAATGGATTTAACTTTTTTCCTAACGCCTAAATAATTTTTACTGAACTGCATGGTGCTCCAGCTTTGAATTAAACAAAAATTGAATTATCTTGAGAACCTAAAAAAAATTACGAGATGAAAAAAAAAAAAGAAGAATAGATAAAGAGAAGAAGATTAGATAAAGAGAAGAATTGGAGTTTGTTATGAATCGACACAGATCTGAGTTCCATGAACAATGAGATTTACAGGTGACTTAAGTAAGAATTATTGAAGAAACCGATAAAATGCGATTTTCTGCTGCTCACTGTCACTTGAATATCTTCACCGTTTCTGCTACTATAAAAGGCGTAATTTGCATTGTGCACCGCTCCAAGAGGTTCAAATGGTGCGCCAAGTTGGTGGGGGAATATTCAGGCACCACAATTGAAACTGTTACAATTTAACGCAAAATGGAGTCTATTTGTTTTCCCGTTTTTTGTTTTCTTGACAATGCACAAGATTATTATTTTTAGGGTATGCCTTTCATATATAGCTGAAGAAATATACAATATAGCACCCAAAAACTGCTTTCGTGTGGGCGTAAACAAACATGGTAGCAGCCACGTGGCTTAGATCAGACCCTGAAACTAGGGATGTGTCGTTCAAACACAAGAAAGAATCAGCAAACTCAGTCATTGGTCTACTAAAGTTTCTATGGAAATAATCGATTCTACAAAAGAACCGACGCCCAGAATGAATCAGTCAGTTTTAATTTTCACTAGACATCAAAATTTTGTCATGACGTCCCTCAAAGTTTCGTGTTCGGTCAGAAAATCTTACTTTATCGAGAGTTGGAAAATAACTATAAGTTACGTAAACGTTTTAAAACGAACTTATGTCAAAACTTAGGTGTGGAAGATTCCTGTAAGATTTAAAAAAATAATTTAAACTTAAAAATCATTCACTATACCGCATTGTCATTCACCGAGGTAGCTCTAACTTTCGACGAATCAACTCTCAAATGAATGGATCCGACTCAGAATCGATTCCCTTGACAAAAGTCGTTCCCTAAAGCTGAAGTATCACCGAACTATTCGTTTTAGTGAGACAAATAATGATTTTAGTTAAATTGACTAATTGATTTTTCCATCTCTAGATGAAGCTACTAGAACCCTGTGATCACTAACCAGCACTGATCTGTGCGTGTGCACGCGCGTTTTCGTCTGTTTGAAAATGTATTTTAGCTGGTCCTTACTCTATGTCAGACTTCATGAAACCTTGTTTTATAATTTAATTTCATACTTTCCGTGTAAATTAGGATTTATTAGGTTAAAGTTAGGTTACAATTTATTAGCCTTTGAGTAATTTCTTACGGGTACCCAGTATTTCTAACATTCCACACCAACGGATAGCTTTTAACATGAACCACCTAAATGCGGAAAAGTAAAAGTTCAAAACCCGGTTTCATAAGGTTAGCACGGGAGTAATGACGATAATGTCTCCTTTTATCCTTTAACGACCATAATGACTGAAACGCCCTTACATTTAAACTATCACGACAGTGTTAAAAAGCCCAGTTAGAGTGAGCAGAATATACATTCATCCAGCTGTTGTTTGAATTTGTACCTCTCTCGGACTAGCAGAAGTTACCCCCAGGCACCATTGTAATGCTAAACAAATAAATGCAGTAGGCGTTGGTATTTTCCAAGGCTATATTATTTACTATCATGAAATCTCGTGCTTTCTCCATGGAAGAAATTAAGTGACGACCCAAAGAAACGACTGAAGTTCAATGCACGTTATGAATACATAACGGAAGATTTTAGTGTGTTGATCGAGTTAGAATCCTACTTTTTAAATTTTAAAGGGGAGGAAAGCAATTCCGAATGGAGCAAAAGTCAGTTTGTGTGTTATGGTATTGTGAGCGACACCAGATTTTAGTGCCCTGGTCGTTAAATTGTTAAATTTCTACATCACTAGTACATACTCCCTCAGGAAAGTAAATAAAAAAAGCAAAGTAACCTCAAAGATATGAAGCTCAAAATAAATACTTGAAAAAGAGTGAAACAACTCCATAGTAATTGAACATATAATTTCTTCAATAAAACTTTTAGGGAGAATAATAAGCAGAAAGGAAATACAAATAGACGGGATGTAATATCAAGTGATTCCCATACTCGTTTTTACTGTTCCGCTTTGTTTAAATAAAACCTGCTGACTCCGAGTACGAAGAAACAAAGAAATTAGCTGCTCATAAATTTATTCGTAAGCATACTCCTCTGGATTAGCCGTCAACTTTAGGTTAACGTCAAGGCAGGTAAATATCGCTGCGACTGTTAAAACGCAGAACTATTCTTTATAAGGAAGGTATCACAGTCTAATTAAATTTTCATTTTGTCATCAACATCTGCTTTGAAAGATTAGCACGTGTGTTAACTACCAAGTTTGTCGTTCCGACAGGCTCTCCGCGAATTATATAAACTGTTACTGCTTCTGAAGGTTTTCATAACTTACATGGATATCACTTTGATCCGATGCAGGTCATATTACCTAATTTCATCTCATGAATAGTATCGTTCGAAAGAAATTGAAATGAATGTTCAAGATTCTCTGTCTATTTACAGAGAATTCAAATTTAGAGTTATTGATATTTCCATAAAAAAGATTTTCATTCCAGTAGACCTTGCGTTAGTTAAAGGGAAATAAACCTGCTCCCTGCTCGTAGTCATTGCTCATTGCATCAAAATAAGGTTTTTATTTGTTTTATACATATGTTGGACTCCTAACCTTTAATCTGCTTTTTATGGAGATATTGTTTCTTTATCAGAAATCTGTTGTTGTTTTTTTTAGAAATTGAGCGTGTTTAAAATTTTGCCAGCTGTAATTTCCATGTATAAAAGAATATATTTCTAAAAGTAACCTTCATGATCCGTGAATGTCTGAGTTTTTAGCGGTTCAGACTACCAATGCAAGGTCCTCAGGTTCGATCCTGACCTGTTCTTGCGGAGTTGGTGTAATTTGCTAACAATCACTGAATATTCGTCGTGCATCGGACGAGCACGTTAAGTGACGGCCCCCTGGTTGGACCCACTGGTTAAATGGGTATCCTTTCCTATCTCCCCTCCCCTGAAATTCTCTCACACCTCTATGTGCAACATCGTACTTACACGGTGGCGCCATCTACTGTACTCTAATCTCACTACAAACTGTTCTGTTAAAGTCGCTACACTTGCTCTCATTAATTCCGTTTCTGTGTCCTGCCCAAAAGGCGAACTCGCTCTAGGTGGCTGGGACCTAATATTTACTCACTGTGGACGGAAGTCCTACAAGAAAATGACTCATACTTTAATTTACCTTCTTACTCATAAAGTAACGCTACATCCAGTTAGAAGCACTGATCTAGCTTCCAAAAATGAAGACTGATTCTCATGAATATCTACAGCAGCGGTTCCGAACCTTTTCTGGAGTATTCCTCCCTCATCGGGGTTAGCTTGCAGTGGCTCCCCCTCAGCATAAGCACAGGTGACCATTAATCTCTAATCAGTACTGATTTTCTTTTATTATAAATTCAACGATGCCGGTAAGGCTCGATTGAACATATTAAGCAAAAATACAACTGCATTGTTAAAAGTAAAAGTGTACCTGCATCGGTCTACTAATCATACCTACTCGGAAATCACGTGGTCAATGTCCCACATCCACTTTTGATATGAATAGCGATAATTAAAATATCACTCGGTTTGTAACTGTACGCAAGAAACTGTCCTGTGATATGTAAGGATACAAATCATACGCAGTTGTACCACATCTTTTTGTCGGAAGTAAACATCTGTGAATGAAATTTAGCAGTATTGCTGTCCCTATTACTCTTTTCTGAAGACATATTTGTTCAATAATTTATTTCGGGTTTCTGTACCAATATTTAGCACAGAAAACATGCTTCTGTGCAGGTTGTAGCACTACAAGCTTAATATGCCATTGAAATTAGCAAACGTAGTTAGAAAAGAGCTTTTAAGGGAATTGTCTTTTTTCACTGCTAATCAATACAAATTGGGAAATTTTCCTCGACTTTCTCCTTATGTCTATACATATTGTAGAGATAAAAAGAACGATATTTTGTAATACGGACCTTTATGTCTAATCTCTCGACATACTGATTGTATCCAGTTATGAGGTTAATATCGATCGAGTTATTATCCCATCTAGCTCAAATGTTTGGTTATGATACCACATACTCTAGTCACCGAAAAACTGTTTGAACAATAAATGTTTCCGGTTAGAGAGAGAGGAGCAATGGTGTTTCAGAACAGGCGTGCACATCTTAGTTCACGGCAGAGAGCACTCAGTATAGTTCAGATCTGTTCAGTGAATCAGTTCGCTTAGTTAGTTCATTTAGTTCTCGGCTCACAAAGCTTCGCGCACTGTCGTAAACTGGTTTGCTGGAATAGTTCATTCAGTTTACGATTCACTCAGCTGCGCGGTTGGTCGTAATCAGAGAACATTTAATGGATTATTAACAGGGACGTCGTCAAGTGCTTGCGATGGTGAGCTGCAGCCCACCTTGCCCTACACCCAATTCGAGACGCGCTATTTCTCAGTTATTGGACCTTTAAAGTGTAATCTGGACGTTTCCAATAATAATAATTCTCGTGTTTTATGTTGTGTATACCTACGTATTTTTATTTTGGAAGTACACAGTGCGTCAAAGAATTTTTAAGCCTGGCGCTAGATTTCAGCCAACGGTTGTGCAACCAGTGTAATCGCAAATGCGTTATAAACCGTGACCATCTGCTTGCTTTCTGCCAAAAGTACTGCGCAGTTATTAAAGTAACTCAAACGAAACGGCCGTTCATTAAAGAAGTAAAATTTTTTTCGTGTTGAATTATTAAGATGGAACAAAGGGCTGTTATTAAATTTAAAGCAAAACTTTGTAAAAGTGCTTCAGAAACGTACCAAATGATGAAACAAGTTTACGGTGCGTTTTGTTTAAGTAGATCAAATGTTTACCTGTTTCACAAACGTTTTTTGGACGGAAGAGATACGCTAGAAGATGATAAGCATGCCGGAAGACCAAGTTCGTCTAGGACACCTGAGATTATTGAAACAGTGCGTGATTTCGTGGCAAACAATCGATGTGCGTCATTAAGAATGATGGAAGAGTCTTTAAATATCAACAAAGAAACGATTCGAACTATCCTGCATGAAGATTTGGGCAAAGCAAATATCTGTGCTAAATTTGTTCCACACACGTTGACCAATGAACAAAAAATCAAGGAGAAATGCACATTGCAGAGACATCATTTCAGCCGCTGAAAATGATCCAAACTTCTTAAAATCGATTGTTTTAGGTGATGAAACTTGCTGTTTTCAATATGATCCTAAAACAAAACGACAAAGTGCGGAATGAAGGTAAAAAAAAACTCACCACAAGCCAAAAAACAAGAAAAGTTCCATCGAAAATCAAACCAATGCTCATTACATTCTTCGAGAGTAAGGGTATTATCCACAAATAATTTGTTCCAAGTGGACAAACAATTACTGGTGAGTTTCATTTAAATGTTTTGAGGCATTTGATGAGCAGAATTAGTCGCATTCGTCCAGAATATCGGGATGAAAACAGTTGGTGTTTGTTGCACGATAATGCACCCAGTAACACGTCACTTCTTGTTCGTAAATTGTTGGCGAAAAATAATGTCTGTGTGTTGAATCATCCACTTTATTTGCCTGATTTAGCACCCTGCGACTTTTCTTTATTCCCAAAACTTAAAATGACGTTAAAAGGGTGTTATTTTGATGGTATTTCGACCATACAAACAGTTTCGACGCGTGCTTTGGAGACAGTTCCGCAAAGTGAATTCGAATCATCATTAAATCGCTGTAACAAGTGTAATGAAGCCGGAGGGGCCGCCCCGGTGGCGCAGTGGTCTAAGGCAATGGCCTCTGATCATTCGTCCGAAACGGGTCCGGGTTCGAATCCCGGTGAGACATGGATGTTGTGTTTGTCTTACGGCACTGGCTCTCTCCCTTCCCTGGAACCAGTGACCCTAAATTAGGGACGGGCGACTGCTTATTAGCCCATTGAGTAGCTCACGGTGGTCGGTAAACCTCCAATCAAAAAAAAAAAGAAGCCGGAGGGATTTATTTTAAATAACAAACGAAAACAAATTATAATTTCTTGTTTCTATTTCATTTTACAGACCCAGTCCTAAAAATTATTTGCCACACTGTTGCTTACGTCTCCGTAGAGAAGTTATCAAAATAGCATCCCCATTTCCCAGGGCAATGAAAATGTCATTGTTCTCTACTTCTCCAAATTCTTAGGTAAAGCCTTTTTTCACATTAGTATGTCCAGGGACGAATGAGAAATGTGGATAGGAATTCACTGAGGGAGGTTATTCCTAATTACAGGGCTGTTTGTTTGTGGTACTAAGTAGTGGATTTCAACATGGAGAATGGCGTCTAAAGGTAATCCATGCCACTCCGGTTGCGGAGTGGTCTAAGTGCTGACTTCTAACTTCTAACTATCCGTCCCAGGCGGATCTGGATTCGGATTCCGGTTAGGCTTGGATGTTGTGTTTGTCATACAGCACTGTCTCTCTCCCTTCTCTGGTACCAGTGTTCCGAAATTATGGACGAGCGACCGCTTTAAAACCCATCGAGGACGAAGAGTTGCTCACGTCGGTCGTACGCACACCCCCCTCCCGCCCAGAGTAGGATGTGGCCACAATTATGTGTCTTGACTGCGTGTATAACAATAAAATGTCATATTATAGTCATTTCCCCAAAGAAAATTATAGCGTTTTTTTCAAATTTCAAACCACTTTCTGAAAACCACATTGAAAACATCCAACAGAGGTATTTTTGAGACTGATTCGGTAAACTGCTTGAGGTCTTTAAGCCAAACAAGCCACCCATTGAAGGATCTAAACAGCGTAATTATGGGAATGACCTCAATTGTGAATAAACAGACGACTAGGTCTGTCCAACATATTGTATGAAAGTTAATAAGCTTTTCATCCAAAGTCGTAAGCGGTTTCTTTATGTTTCCTGTTTTATTTTATATATCTCTAGTTAGCCTTTTGCTTTTAAAATTTTACTCCGAGAATATTGGCTAAGATGTCCAGAAAATGGCTAATAATTTTTTATTTGGCTAAAACTTTGGGTAGCACTTTAGATTTCATAATGCCAAATCTGTTGAGGAGAAATGGGAAATCTTGAATTATACTCAATTTTTTCTTTCATGGTAATTTATTATTTTTATCCCTATTTTAGTTCCCAATATTTTAAAAGTAACAATTCTTTTATAATCTTTATCTTCTGCTAAATTCTTGAAATCAATCACTCCACCTGTATATACTATTTTTGTATGAAGTAGGTTTCAGTAATACAATTAAGATAAATTACCTATATTAAAAATAACACTGGTACGGTGTTACCAATACAATGGACTTGCTTATGGTCGTCGTGAGCTTCTTCTCACCTTCTGTCAAATTAAAAAAATCTACGTGTACGTTTTACAATTAAGTGGGGTAAAAAAATATTGGCAAAGTTTAAAAACCGTGGATGCGCATTCAATTCACCAAAAGCTCTAATGCTTCATGTTTTTTAAGTAGTGACTTCTGAAATGCGGTATCTGTCTACTTTCACAGAATACTTGGTATATGGACAACTATTTGTTAAATGTGTAACACCACGGAGAACAAGTACGATTGTACTGAGAATCGCAAGATGCGTAGCTCATTTGGGAGGTGCAATTGGTCCTCCCCATTGAGGGCCACCTCAGCCGCTGGGTCCTCTTAATGCACCTTTAAAATTTCCAGGCCTTCCTCCTCTTCCTTTCGGAAGGGGGTTGGCCTACTAGGGAGAGCTGCCACTTCTGCTACATATATTTTGTACGCTTTAATTGTAGTGCATCGGCTTGTTGGCCTGTGCTTTTGTTTTGCGAAGTTCAAGTAATATTTTGCAGTGAAGTATTGCATTTTGAGGCTTGTCATAGGAGGGAGAGGGTCCATGCCTCCATGAGGCAGCACACGTGGGGGACCAAGAGTAAGACATAAGGGACGTGGAAGGCCTGCTGTAGATTCGATTGCTGGACCCCAAATCTGAACGCGCCAAGGATGGCGATGAAACGAAAGTGAAACCGGAAACAGGTTGGACGGAAGAAAGAACAGTGTGCTACAGCCGAAAGTGATGAGCAGCCACTGCAATCAGCCTGACAGAAAGAGAGACAGAGAGAGAGAGAGAGAGACCAACCCCTTTTCTATCTTCCCATATCAGCAAAGATGAGACGACTGTCTTGCTGGGAGTGAAGTTCGGAAATCCGCAGAATGCACGTATCTTAGTGAAATAGCAACTTACATGTGTGTATGTGTGTCTTCAAGTCACCATTATTGTGTCTTCTGCTGCAGTGTTTTGTGCACATGATTATTCCCTGTGAGCGCGAAAGTGAATTAGCGCCACCTTAGTTCAGTGTTGTGTCACCATGGTAACCTTTCAAACTGAATTATGCACTGCTGGACAATTGCTAAAGACGGATCATAAACGGCTACATAGCGCATAAAAAGGTAAGTGTGGTTGGATGCCAAGTGAAATAAAATAATGTCAGAATGCCAGGACATTACAAGAAAGACAATTTATTGTGCTCTGAAGTCCAGAAGGCTTTGGAACGTGTTCAAGGGACAAACAGCCCATTTTGCGCAGAATACGTAAACGTGAAAAAATGCAATTACCGTCCGCAGGCGTTCCGGCGTAAGATGTCAATACGGGATATGGCCACCATGGAGGGCGATGCAAGATTCCACACGTCGTGTCATGCTTTGCACAACATTATGAAGCAGCTGTTGTGGTAATTTATCCCGTTCCGCTGTCAGTGCACGGATGGGGGTGTCCTTGTTTATTGGAGGGCATTGGCGACCAGCAAGACTCCACCTCAAAGCATCCCACACATTTTCAATGTGATTCAGATCTGGAGAACGTGCTGTCCATACGAGGCGTTGAATATCCTCGCTTTCAAGACACTCCTGGACAGCGACTGTTCGATGACATGTTGCGTTGTCGTCCATGAAAATGAAACTATCACCGACAGCACCACGCAACATGAGAACATAATGTAGGAGAACATCATTAATGTATCGTTGGCCGGTCATAGTCCGAGTTGGAAGCCCATAGAACGACGTAGGGCCATTGATCGTGATGCCAGCTCATACCATGACACTACATGTCGGATATCGGTCCCTTTCCTGTATGTTTGCTGGACAATATGCAGTGCCACTATCACGCCAGATCAGTCGTCGTCGACAATCAGACGATAGACTGTATCTACTCTCATCTGAGAAGAGGACAGCAGACCAGTCGTTATCAGTCCGATTGCGATGTTGATGGCACCATTGCAAATGGGCGGTACGGTGACGTCTGGACAATGGGATGCACACAACAGGACGGCGGGCTTATAGTGCTCTTTCATGCAAAGGTCTGGCGACAGTTTTTCGAGAGATCCGCTTGCCAGTAGCAGCCATAAACTGATTTGCTTCCTCACTAGCTGTGCTGCGCCGGTGTCTTTTTGTTGATAGGAGAACATCATTAATGTATCGTTGGCCAGTCATAGTCCCAGACCGATCTTAGAAGATCATGTACCGATCTTCTGCAGGTGTCGTACTGCGAACACGACCTCCCCGTGACGTTTGCTATATTCTCCATTTGTTTGAAATGATTTCCAAAGCCTTGAAACAACACTGTGGCTGACGTCAAACTCCCTGGCAACATCTGTTTTTTTTCGCCCTTCTTCAATCTTGCTAATAATACGGCCACGCGTAAAATCATCTAGGTGATGTCGGGAAGACATACTAAAAATTGCAAGTTCGTCAATTGATTCTTTCCCTTTCAAATTTGCGTTTGAACAACAACGGTCAATACGCGTCAAATCCTTTATATCTTTTATCAGCGCTATGACGTCACGAACAAGTTTGGCAATACAAAATTTGCATACGCACAACACGTCTTACTGTATCCCGCACTTATGCTAAGTTCCACATTTTCCTGCCTTCCATTTTATGGTTGCTATCGTTGCTATTGTCATCCGTCCTTAGCAATTGTCCAGCAGTGTACAATGTAAGAATCAGTAAGTACCTTTATTAATGGCAGTATTTCGCTCGGTACAGAGTATTAGTTCAAACTGCAGTAGGAAGCAAGCCTACACGTCTGCTGACCCAATTCAATTTAATTGTGGTATACAATCAGTCAGTAGCTTGCAGGTGTAATCGGTGACAATTAGTAACCGATGGGTTGCAGTGGAAGTCGAGGCTGCTAGGTAGATAACTCATTTTCTTTGCTTTTACGAGTCATGGCATTACATTATTTTACCTCTTAGTGTTTTTCTAATGGTTTAAATTAAATGTTCAGCGTGCGATATTTGTCATGCACCGTATCATGTACTACCAAAATCTCGTTAACTTGCTTCTTAACTTCTGCGACCTCAATATCTAAGTTTTCCTCACGATGGGATATATCCGTGGTTATGTCTTTATTCCGCGTGTTAAGTAGTTTGTTACCTTTAAGTGTTCTCTGGATTCGCGCAGTTCTAATTAGGATATTCTTTCTTCTTAAATTAGAAAATATTTCTCCCAATCACGCGAAAAAGAAGTAATTTTTTCGTTGACATGTTCTGTTACCGCGTTTAACTTTTCAGTGACCTGTCTAGTCTGCTCTGCAAATGATGCTTGAAAGTTATCGAAGTGACCTTTTAGTGACGCCTCGACATTGTCCGTCAGTGCCTTAAGCTGAAGTGCCAAGGTCCCTTTCAGTTGAGTGGCGATCTCTTTCTTAGCACTTAACTGTTCCGCAAGCTCCGCATTTTTCTCATTCATTGAATTCCTTATATCTATCAATAACTGTTTCAATTCTTCCATACTGACTGGTCTTCTACTTGCTGCTCTTTTGAGCAAAAAGAATCACAAATTTAAATTAGGATTTTGAAAAAAAAACACTTTCTCGCCTCATATTTCTTTCGGAGTTGCAGTGGAATAATTTTGTATACGCCTGGCGGTATCTCGACCACGGCCACCAAATAATGTTACACTCCGGGGGTGGCAGGCCACCCACACAGACACACACAAATAAAAGAAACACAAATTATTACTTTAAAACTTTAGATTGGTAGCGCGACTGAAATTGGGTGAGACACCGGAGGTTAGCATTAAAATTTATCAAATAGAATCGCTAATTAAAGAGTTCGTTCAACGCCAAAACCCTGTGTGTTAGGCCAGAGTTTAATTAACAAACATCTGACCAATAAAAAGAAATATCAATTCACCGAGATACTCAAAATTACACACTCAACTAAGGGTTGGCACAAGACAGACACGTTTAGTTTAAATCATTAGAAAAACACTAGAAGGTAAGATAATGTACAGGCGTCATTTGTAAATGTAAAGAAAATGAGTTATCTACCGAGCAGCCTCGATTTCCACTGTAACCCATTGATTTCTCTTTATCATCGATTATACGTGCAAGCTACTGACTGATTGTATACTGCAAATAAATTTAATTTAGTCAGCAGACCATGTAGGCATGCTTCCTACTGCAGTTTGAACTAATGTTCTGTAACTAGCGAAATTGTGCGATTAATTAATGTACTTACTGATTCTTACATTGTATAATCCAGTTTTAAAGGTTACCACGGTGACACAACACTGAACTGAGATGGCTGTAATTCACTGTCGCTCTCGCAGTGAAGTTACACGCGCACAAAACACTTATACACGTGCATTCTGCGTATTTCCTAACTGCACTCCAAGCAAGACTATTGTCTCCTCTTTGCTGATGGGGGAAGAGAGAAAACGGGCGGTCTCTCTCTCTCTCTCTCTCTCTCCCCTCTCTGGCAGGCTGATTGCCGCGGCTGCTGATCACGATCCGGCTGTAGCGCACTATTAGTTCTTCTGTCAACTCCGTTACCGGTTTCACTTTCGTTTAATCGCCATCCTTGGCACGTTCAGTTTTGGGTGTCCAACAATCGAATCTACTCTGTTATGCAGGAAATTAGTTCGCACTGAGGTACGAAGCAAGCCTACACGGTCTGCTGAACAAATTAAATTTAATTCTAGTATACAATCAGTCACTAGCTTGCAGGTATAATCGGTGATAAATAGTAACCGATAGGTTACAGTGCAAATCGAGGTTGCTCGGTAGATAACTCATTTTCTTTGCATTTACAAGTGACGCCTTTACATTATCTTATATTTTAGTGTTTACTAATGATTAAAATTAAATATGTCTGTCTTGTGACAACCCTTAATTGAGTGCGCAATTTTGAGTATCGCGGTGATTTGATATTTCTTTTTATTGGTCAAATTTTTGTTAATTAAATTATCGCCTAAAACATCGGGTTTCGGCATTGAACGAACCCTTTAATTAGTAATTCTATTTGATATGTTTTAATGCTAACTTTTAGGGTCTCACCCAATTTTAATCCCGCTACCAATCTAAAATTTTAAAGTAATAATTTGTGTTTCTTTTATTTGTGTGTGTGTGTGTGTGTGTGGGTGGGTGGACAGTCTCCCCGGGTGTAACAGTATCTGTTTTCTAATGACAACAGCAAAGATAATCCAAGTGTATTTCTGCAAAGTGAGCCTGAAGATCTTTAAAGCCCGTCTGTTGGAAACGTTAATCTGAATAGTGCTGAGGATTAACCTCGGCGTCAAGGAAAAAGTAATCGAACGGTGAAACCGAGAAATATTTGCTGGCATAGTGGATCTCTTGGAAACGAATCTTTTAAAACGGAAAATATGTCTATGTGCAAATCATTTCAAAATCTGTCCCACAATAGTAGAAGATATGTCCACTTTTTTAGTTTCCGAGGGACGCTACTAGCGCCATACGTATGCGCCGAGCGCGAAATTTGCGTAGACGTCATCTTACAGATGTACTCTCACCGCCTACCAACTGTCGTTTATCTAACACAAATCCTTCTTGGTGTTGGAATTTTTTTTTTGTCAGTGCATATATATATATATATATATATATATATATATATATATAAGTAAAATGACGCGATTAGAAGGGTCGCTTCACCCACGATAAAATATAACAGGGTTGCTTCGCGCACAATTTCCAGAGGGTCGCTTGGCACACTGTCGCTTCGCGCACGACACCAGTCGGATAACATGGTGGACCATTTTCTCTTTGCACATCGCTCTAGGATCTTAGGTGTTAAGCAAAGAAGTCCAGAGGCGATAGGATGAAATGTATTATTACGGACATCTAGCACTGAAGGTTTCCATAGTTCTTGAGAAAGTTGTGAATCAGCTGTTTGTAGTTGCCCTCTTTTTGGTTACCCAGTAATCCCTTGACTACAGATGTGAAAGACTGCCGTGCATAGAGTTCCGTACTGCTCAGGTTTTCGGTAAAAACAGAATCACGCTTAGTTAGTTTCCGTATCTGAGGACAAACGAAGATGCTTCTTTCGGTTTTGCATCACTTAATATCGGAAATTTTTGTTTTAAGAGCACGAAATGTAGGCAAGATTCGTCCATATGCTTTTGAAAGTTTTTTTATCAGCGCCAGTTTGACATGAAGTGATGGAAGAAGGACATCAGAGAGATTAACTTGGAACTCCTGGTGAGCGTTACTCTATATACAAAGTGCGTCAAAGAATTTTTAAGACTGGGTCTGTAAAATGAAATAGAAACAAGAAATTATAATTTGTTTTGGTTTGTTATTCAAAATAAGTCCCTCCGGCTTCAATACACTTGTTACAGCGATTTAATAATGATTCGAATTCACTTTGCGGAACTGTCTCCAAAGCACGCGTCGAAACTGTTTGTATAGTCGAAATATCATCAAAATAACAACCTTTTAACGTCATTTTATGTTTTGGGAACAAAGAAAAGTCGCAGGGTGCTAAATGAGGCGAATTCGGTGGATCATTCAACACACAGAAATTATTTTTCGCCAAAAATCTACGAACAAAAAGTGAGGTGTGACTGGGTACGTTATCGTGCAACAAACACCACCTGTTTTTATCCCGATATTCTGGACGAATGCGACGAATTCTGCCCATCAAACGCCTCAAAACATTTTAATAAAACTCACCAGTAATTGTTTGTGCACCTGGAATAATTTCTTTGTGAATAATACCCTCCCTATCGAAAAATGTAATGAGCATTGGTTTGATTTTCGATGGAACTTTTCTTGTTTTTTTGGTTTGTGATGAGCTTTTTGACTTCCATTCCGCACTTTGTCGCTTTGTTTTAGGATCGTATTGAAAACACCATGTTTCATCACATGTAACAATCGATTTTAAGAAGTTTGGATCATTTTCAGCCGCTGAAATTATGTCTCTGCAATGTGCACTTCTCCTTGATTTTTGTTCATTGGTTAACGTGTGTGGAACAAATTTAGCACAGACTTTTATTTTGCCTAAATCTTCATGCAGGATGTTTCGAATCATTTCTTTCTTGACGTTTAAAGACTCTTCTATCATTTTTAGTGACGCACATCGATTTTTTACCACGAAATCACGCACTTTTTCAATAATATAAGGTGTCCTAGATAAATTTGGTCTTCTGGTATGCTTATCATCTTCTAGCCTCTATCTTCCGTCCGAAAAACATTTCTGCCACAGGAAAACATTTGATCTACTTAAACAAAACTCACAGTGAACTTGTTTCATCATTTGGTACGTATCCGAGGCACTTTTACAAAGTTTTGCGTTAAATTTAATAACAGCCCTTTGTTCTATCTTAATAATTCAACATAAAAAAATATTACTTCTCTAATGAACGGCCGTTTCGTTTGAGTTACTTTAAAAACCGCGCAGTACTTTTGGCAGAAAGCAAGCAGATGGTCACGGTTTATAACGCATTCGCGATTACACTGGTGACACCACCGTGGGCTGAAATCTAGCGCTAGTCTTAAAAATTCTTTGACGCACTGTGTATACCGAAAATGTGAAATACACAAAATATTTGAAAGAGTTGCGATGTCAACCTCCACAACTTGTGACGCTTGATACCTTCACCCACAGCGCATTGCTGCACTCCTATATGAATACATTCTAGTAAAGCATTACCTTTTTGTTCCACCTGCTGATGGGGCAAATGTTACCCCGACATTAGTTAGCCTGGTATTTTAATTGTAAATATCTTTCATCATTTATTTAATATCGCACATAGACGGTGATGTTTTGTTTTGTATGACGAATTGTACGAAATTATTTTTAACTTCACAATATTTTTTTCAAAATCACACCAGTTGAAGTAACATGATATTCACTTCGTTAAGAAGGGAGTAAAGTGAAATGTTTGACGTGTGTTCAAATAGCCTGCTGTATTATTTTACTTTGTAATATTTAAAATATATGCCAAATAAAAAAGCAGAATGCTTTTAAAGGCTAAAATGTTTCTTTTAAAGTATCAGCTTACATTGCTGTTTCAACAAGATTAATAATTATATACGTATGTACGATTGCAGCTAATGATATTGTCCATTGTCGTTTATCAACTGCAAAACATTTATCACAAATGATGGAAAATTTACATGAACAAAATGATTTTCTTCTCTTCAAAAGCCCTCTTTCCATTACTAGTACTGTTTTCTTGTTTGGCTTCTTCTAGAAAATATTACTGATAGTTTTTTTATTTTGTGCAAGTATTAATTAAATACTAAATTACCAATATGCAATCTTCAAACATGAAGTATCAAAATAAGGCTGTATATCGTAACATCTGGGCACTGAAAGAACACTTCCGAATACCAAATGGAAAGAGAAACTTAATAATGTATCTTAACGAAGTAGCAATTTTATATACATTAGGAACAAAGCACCAACAAAAAATCAGCTCTGTGTGGAATATTGAATAGATGGTCAATATTTAATATTCCATGCTTGCTATAATTGGGCTATGAATGCAGAAAAATGTATGGCTAAATTAGTTCACACTGAGCCTTTTTGTTTATCTCTTTTGGATTAAGGTAGAATGACATATTTCAATTAGCTACGCTGTTGATTAGTTTTATTATGCACAAAGATTCAATGCGACCTGGCACAATGAAAATATTTCAGGAGTGTACAGAAAGAAATCATGTGTATGCAATTTTTGGAGATATTTTTGATTTTCTTCATCTTTGTTTTGTCTGATATTCAAAGAAATGTTCATGAACCGAACAAATTGTAGGACAACAAAACGTTCAATATTGCAAAATCAAACGATTATGAATATTTGTTTTAATCAACAATACTTTTATTATTTTCTACGTCTGGAAAGGTTTTGGGAAACAAGTTCTTATTTACTGTAAATACCGACTGGGTGAGAGTTCTCTGTGTGTGACTTGGTTGAGCAATACTGCACTGTCAAGCAGAACTGACGATTTCAACCGCGAGACGGGTTCCATCCCGATCTCGCGATTTTTTTCTTTTAAGATTAGGAGTGACTTAGCCTCCCTATCAATTAGAGCAGTGACGGGACTTAGAGAAAACGCCCTTGTGACGGCGAAGTTCCGGTCAGCCCGCATATAGACTCTGGTATCAGTTTTGGGTACGTCGTCGCCGTTCTGGTCCCGCGGACGAAGGGACCCTTTGATCCCTCGTTAGCCCAAAGCCCGAGCTCCCGGTTTCTAAGGTTTGACTAGAGTGGGAGTACCCCAGGGTGCCCACTCAGTACTTAGAAAAAAATTGTGTTTTTCATCTCTCCCACAGAGATGTCATCTACCCAGAAGGGTAAAGTGAAAACTAAGGAGTCAGCCCCCACATCGTCCGGGTCAACCCGGACGCAGTAGGTAGCGGCAGAAGCACTACCAAGCCCTGTCGGCAGTGCTAAAGGGGTTAGCCCCTCTTTCGAGAACAGCCGGAAGGTAGAGCCCAATGCCAGGGGAAACCGCCAAAGACGCTTCCTCCAGCGAAGGGCTCTAAAGCCGCTACACCCACGAAGGGAGCCTTGACTGAGCAGTATCAGTCAGCTAGCGGTGTAAGCACCCGCTTGCCAGTTCCACCCAGGGCAAGGAAGGGTAAAACACCACTCCAGCCCGAACCCTCTCTGGCTCCTGAGGGGTCGTCCGCGGGTTGCCCAGAGGTATCTTTGGTTGGAAGCACGCATTCCAGGACACCCCCGGTGCTTACACCTGAGGCTTTAATGAGCCACATTTTCACCCTCACTTCGGAAGTTGGGTCCGTTCTCTTGGACTCGTGGGTCACTTTCTCAGGGAGAGAAGAGCTGAAAGCGGCCCTGAGCAGTATTAAGAAGGCTTGTTACGAGCAAGCTGAACGGGTTGCCTATGTCGAAGGCAGGCTATCCGTTCGGTATGAGTCGGGCTGCGAAGCCGACGTGAAAGTGGTTTCCAACGCCGAAGAGCCTAGGAAAGGGCCTAGCACGGCGAAAGGGTCTTCGCCCGCCCCGATAGAGATTAAAAAGAAGAAGAATAAGGAAAAATCGGGAGACAGGAGACACGTGCTTCTGGTATATCCGACTGTCGAGAGTGCGTCCTCAGAGGACACGAAGAAGACCCTGAAAACTGCAGTCAACCCAACTAAACTGCAGATAGAGGTCAAGAGCTTTCGGAGTATAAGGAAAGGAGGGGTCGCGGTGGGGTGCTCCCATCCCGGGGAGCTCGACCGCCTTGCCCAGGAGTTGAGAAGCAATCCGCTGAACAAGGATTGCACACTCCCCACGGCCCCACGGAAGAGACACCCCCGGTTGATGAGGGAAAGAGTTCGAGGAGGCGGTTTGAGGGCAGAACCCAGAGCTCGAGAACGGGTTCAAAGCCTGTTTCTCCATCAAGGGCAAGGAAGGTAGAATCCACTGGGTGGCAGACGTAGAGCCCAAGGCCTTCAAGCTCTTGGTGAGGAGGAAGACACTGAACTTGGGTTGGTCAGTGCTCCGTCTAAAGGAATTTTTGAGGGAGGTCAGGTGCTTTCGGTGTAATGGCTTCGGCCATTTACACGAGGCAGCTGCCCAGAGTCAGAAGCAAGGTGCGGCAATTGCGGTGAAGTTGGGCACCAGCACCACCAGTGTGCAGCCGCACCAAAGTGCAGCAACTGCACAGCTGCGATAGCCAAGTTCCGCCTGAAGTTGGACGTCGCTCACTCCAGCTTCAGTAAGACATGTCCTAGTCTTATCAGGGAACCTGAGTAAATTAAAAGCCGGGTCAACTATGGTTGACAGATGAAAGTACCCTCGTAGGTACGACGCTCTCGATATTGAGCTTTTGGGTCTATTGACCAAGGTATTTTTGATGACCCTGGCCCGGGGTCATCACCCACAGCACTGGCCCTGGCGCTGTGGACCATGTTGATTTTGTGATGTGATTAAAAAATTTTTTCAGTGTTTAAATATTGTGTGAGGGGTGCATGAGACCCTCATAGTGAAATGCGCATGTGTTTTGCAGTTTACTTGGATACCTAATAAAGGACATTTGTCCCAAAAACTCGCGTTGGCGGGCGATCTCCCGGCCACGAGATGTGAAATATCGAAAAGTTGCTTGCCCCAACTGCCCATAGCACGTTGCACACACGGGTTGTGACAGAAGGGTGTAAGGTACCGGTCCCGTGGGGGAGGCAGAACCCCACAGGTCTCTGGGCCGAGTCTGTCCGAGTGAAAGACTGTGGTTTCTGGTGACTCACGGGCTAGCTATCGCAGCGCCGTCAGGGATCGTATGAATCCCAAAACTTTCGAGAGAGTTCAACGTTTCCCTGCGAAGTCAACACTTTGACGGTGCAGGTAAAGTCATCAGCTAGTATTATTTACTGTAAGGCACATCATTAGGTTTTAGGGAATAAAATTTCCATGTAACACACAACATATAGAAATGGAAACCAAATATTCTTGATCAAGACTGTTATGTTTTTCTAATAAATCTCTATGTAATTTGATACATTTAAAAAAGTATTTGAGTTGCAAAAAGGAAGTTTTTCTTTCACAACTGATATTTCTTTCGAAATTGCCATCGTCGGTTCCAGAGAATCCTGGTACTGAGAAAGTGGTGGTAACCAAGTATGCATCACCACAACACAAAGGTCGGGCATTTACAGCTAACAGAGCTTGAGCTAAGCCAATAGGGTTGGACTACAGGAATGAGGGCGTTTCTTCAGCGACGTCGCCTCTAGTGCTGGATGAAATGTGAGCACAGTGTTGCGAGTATCGATTCATTTTCAAATGGAAGATCTGAGGTACCGACGTATGCAGCTGTACTCCAGCACATCGATGGACGAAAGCGAAAGACCTTCAACGTTCCTTTTTTCCTTGTGATATAACTGAAATCAAGTGTTAGCGAAATACTATCCTATGCGTTGCACTGCCCTCTTTCTGGAAAATAAAATCTTGATTCCGTTAATATAGCCCGAAGTAGACTCTGATTCATGCAAAAATGGAAAAAGCAGAGTTACTCAGACATATTACAAATTTAGCAAATTGCCAATATTTACCAATTCCGAAAGTAAGTAAATCATCATCTGTACCTCCGGGAACATTAGCACATTTTAGAAACACGAGTAAATTGCAGTTGTCGAACATCAAAATAAAAAGCAGCGCCTTTTTAAAAGAGCTTTTACCCCATGTTTTGACTAATGGAGTACTCCTCAAGGATATGCTATCTGAAAGCATTTGCTAAAGAATATCATGAAATTTTGATTTATTGTATTACTACAAATACGTACTTTCAAAAGTTATAGAAAAAGTAAGTATAAGTTATTTTTAATATCTTGTGATACCGAAAGTTCAGTTTCATAATACAGCGAAGTGAAAATTACAAAGAACGAATATCTTCTCTCATTTCGGATCAGCTGGAAATCAACTCGAATAAACAAAAGATGTTTTGCAGAGGAAATGAATATCTTACGCAACTTAGAGCGTCAGAGACAACCGGCCGCATTTCCGTTGTGAAACAAAAATTGTAACAAAGCTACTTCCTAGAAATATAAATTAGTCTTACTTTTATGAATAACACTTTTCCATTAGTTATTGATATTCCGTTACTTTCAAAGATTCTGCTTTGATATCAAAATATTTATCTCATTATTGGAATATTTCCAGTATAAACTTTACAAAAGTATATATATATATGTGATGTCATACTTATCTGTCAGCTTGTCCCTATCTGTTGTGTTCAAAAGGGTTGTCAATGCAAATAATCCTCCATTTAAGAATTCTCCCGTTTGCAGCAGATTTAGTCTCTTTTTTGCCTGTGAATGCAATATTAAACAAGTTTGTTCTCCGTGGTTTACATTCCTTTTCCATTGTAGGGTGCAGAAGGCATCTCTTGTAAAGGTGTTAACAAAGAAACCTAGTTCAAATGTAAAGAAATATTTAGCTTGTTAAAATAAAGAAGTACAAAGGCAGGAGGCGAACTAACTATTTCAATAAAATAAAATGAAACACACTTCGAGAGATTAACCCAGTAGTAAATATTACGAGTGCTAAATAAAGTTTAAAGGAATTAAACATTTAGGTTTTAATAAAAATATGAATAATTTTCAAGCCGAAATTCCTCATTTGTATCATCACAATCTCTAGGGAAGATGAGCAGCTAATTTCAGTTCAATCACCAAAAGTGAATAATTGACATAATTACGGAAAATTAGGCAAACCTACAGTGTCCCCTACAAAATGGGAACGGAAAACCAGAACGCCTAATCAGAAACAAGTTTGGTAAGCTGGCGGCCCTAAGACCAGCAACACAAAATCAGGATCCACGTGTACTATACCTGGTGAAAGACAAAATCGTGAACCCAGGCACACCAAACCAGAAAAGTTTTAGTTACGTTATAGCTATTTATCCTTAATGCATTACCTCATGTAGCTAGTGCAGCGTTAAATGTCCATAAGAAAAAAGCTATTTATGCACAGCTTCTTACCCTACATTAAATTACATTAATTCGACTTAAAAATATTTATAATTAAAAATAATTAACTTACAGAAAAAACGACGCCCCTTCCCACCCCATAAATCAATAAAAATTAAGTTAACTGGTCAGGAACCGGTTTGCCCAAGCGCATACATATTATTTTTTGTCGCCAATCCTACCAAAAGGCAAATGTTAAAACGGTTGGACATTACCCTTCTTTAAATAAAATGTATAAGAATTAAATTAGTATCATAATTTTTTTGCGAATAAAATACTAAAACTTATACAAGGTCGCTACACTCTCAAATTACCGTTTGAAGTAGATCTATGTGGAAATGAATATGAATAAATGTGCTCTTTAGCGTTCTAAGCTATTTGGATAAAAATTTCCAAAAAATGAGAAAACATTATTTAAGGTATGCAATTTAATAGCTCAGGTGAAAAAATGTTCATCTTTAAGATGCATTTTAAAGATTTTTACCGCAAAACTGACCTCCAAGAACGACGATGTCAATGCACTTGCGGCAGTATCAACAAAACGCCCCGGCGACAAATTCAAGTATGGTTCCGCTGAAACGAAGTACAACGTGTGGCTCGATCCCGCGCCAATTCATTGGCGCAAGACTACAAAAGGAATAAGGTACCTTCTTGTCAGGAAAGAGTTACATTTTGTATTGCTACGTTACAGAATATAGTTCATTTCGCTCTCAGATTCCCCAAACAGAAGCTGCGAACTACGTCGTTTTTTCACATATATGTTCCCTGATATGAAACAGAAAGTATACAGATGCCTTTCTTGCTTCTAGAAAGACGTTGCAGTAGATGAAATTTAAATAGCATGTTGAAGTTCCTAATTTACTTTATTCAATATTGTTAAATACCTTTTTCAAATCAGACAACTTGTCCCACGGTTTTGGTATTAAATCGCGGGATGCATGCCACCAGTTAGTCAGACACCCTAGGGTTTTGAGATAACATCCTTGTTCTAATACCACCAGTAAGTGAGACATCCGAAGTGTAAAGTATGCTGCGTGATGGATACATACAGAACGATGTCCTCTATTGCCAAGACACGCTATTGAAATTTCGACTCTGTTTCATTTCCAAATAACGTTTCTCCTATTAAAACAATCAGAAAATTCCAATAAGACATGTTTTGGAAAACATTCCTCGGAAACGAACGGGAAATAACGATATTATCAGTTAAATTCTGTTTATCTTACTGCTTATTACAGGAATAATAATAATATTCCGCCTTGAGTTTCAAGAAATATCGATAGGCTTGGGAAGTTTTCTTTTAATTGTATACGTGTGCATATTCATTTGTTTTTCATTACAAGTAGGAAAAATTAAGTAACATGATTTTTATTACAATGTCTAGATCACAAATCAGGTTCACAGAAAGCGTGTGTAATAATAACACACCGGAACTAATTACGCTTCCTTGGAAATCTGAACTTCCCAATTCTACCCACCATTGTTTCTTGAGGGATTTTGATACAAACAGCTCTTTTGCGCCTACAACTGCAAGATCCAACCAAAGTTCTGATTATGTTGACTCCTCCCAGTGATCACGCCCATTATGTTGAGAGCTGTTCCTGTTGTGATATATATATATATATATATATATATATATATATATATATATATATTGTGTATTATCAGCCCTTGTAATATCTGATGATGGATCGTATTTTACGTTCCGAAAGGTCTTTTGTAAGGTTTGATTTAGATCCAATAAAAGTTTCATTAAATATGAAATGGCTGTTAAATCAGATAATATAAGGAAAGTTAAAAATTTCGTCGTTCTGAAGCTGAAATCAATCGAACCCTGGACTCCCGGATAGCGCCCGAATATGTTGACTACACCACCACCTAGGACGAATAATCTCAAGTTTCTGATTAATTTCAATATAACCATCACAAGATTCGCTAGTCTATGCAACCGGCAGTCATTTTTAGCGAATGTAGATGTTAAGAATTCCATCCAGTGAATGCCCAGAGGTGCAGATGAATCATTAATGGAATACAGAATAACACCATATAATACAAATAAGATTTTAAAGGTGAGAATAGTTTTTTTTGTGTAAATACATCATGGATGGCAAATCAGGTGACATCTGAAAACTTTGCAAATGTCCTCGTCCTGGTGAGGAAAGAGGAAATTTTGGTCGTTCTACGTGGTGTAGTGGTTAGCATATCGAGCGCTATCCGGGAGACGTAGTTCAGATTCCCGCCCCAGGACGACGAAATTTTCAAGTTTCAGATATTATCTGACTTAACATCCATGTCATATTTACGCCAAAAATGGATTCTCGCCTTCTTAATTTGATTTGTATTATATGGTGAAATCCCGTATTCCATTAATGAATCCAAAAAAAAATCACATTTTGCCCTGCAGAATATTCCGAATCAAACTGCGTTCTTTCTCCTTATATTTCGAAAGGATTGATCATTTCGAAAAGAGTGTTGTGCATTCTGAATTCTAAATTGAATGTTTTTTATCTGAAAGCATGACGTTGATTGAATGTTGAAAACATTAATCGATGATTCGCTTCCAACCGCTTTATGGCTTTCAGTTTAATTTCTGTAAAGAAATGTATATTAAAATTTCTTTCTGTATTTCTTTTTACAACTTTCACAATATAGATCGCTTGACAGACCTTTTAATAGGTTCAATTTCTAGATGTGTTTTAAGTGGATTCATTGTTTGCTTTCCGATTTATACTGAGGGTATCTTTTTTAAAAAGTTGTCCTTGGTCTACAGAATGCTTAAGGTAATTTTCGTCCCGACACGAGAACAATTAGACATGTTTCAGCCTCAATAATCGCGTTTAATATATATTTTTGTGCATAGAAAATAAAGTATTAAGTTATGAGATGAAAACATGGAACAAGGAAACTAGAATAAATTCTTCAAATATAGAACAGGTTGCTGATAAAGAACTTCTATCAAATATTGATGATACTCATAATTTGAAAGTTACATCGAGCTAAAGAAAAATTTGGTACTATGATAACCGTCAATACGCCGTAATGCACCCGTAAATGCACTGGCGGAAAGCGAAAAAAGAACACCAAGAAGGAGACGTCTGATAACAACGAAATTTATACAGCATAATAACGGAATACAGAGCATAACGTGATCAAAACATTATGGCAAAATACATCTGTATTTGCTGGTAAACTGAAAAATAACATTTCCATGTAACATGGTTAGTACGAGTTTGAACCGCCATGAACTGCGTCACACTGTGCAATTCTGGAATGGTGTCTGTTGTACAGATGTTGGATGTAAGTTTGGGGTATTGAGTTCCAAGCATCCTCAACCTGGACGCGTAAACCGGGGATGGTCGTGGCTGGCCGTGGAGACCGGATAAGTCGTTGTCCCATAAAATCCCACACATGCTCAATCCGGTGAACGTGCAGGCCATGGAAGTTGTCTCACACCCTGAAGTGCATGCTGCGCTGCATGTGCCGTGTATGGGCGTGCGTTATCTAGCTAGAAAATACCACAATAGACCAACCTTACATATGGCACAACAACGGGCTGAATGATGTTGTTGATGTAGGAAGTGCTGTTTAACATACCCGATACAAACACTAGTTGTGTACGGGAGTGATAGCTGATCGCTCCCCACACCAGGAGAACAGGTGTAGGCCCTGTTTGTAGCTGGTGGTTTCAAGAAAAGGTGAAGACGTTCCCCTGTGTGTCTACGAACACGCATGCGGCCGTCGGAGGATCCCAGGCAGTACCTGCTTTCATCGCTGAACACGACAGATCGCCATTGCGTTCTCTAGTGCAGACGTTGGCGACACCACTGCAGCCGTTTCTGACGCTGGGCTGGAGTCAGAGGTACACATGCCAGAGGCACACGTGCACTTAGTCCTGCATCCAGTAGACGGTTGCGGATTGTTCGCACAGTCACCTCAGGTGCAACGGCAGCTCGGATTTGCGTCGCAGTGGATATTCTGCTTGACAACGCCGCTCTTCTTATGCATCGATCGGTCCGCTCATCAGTCCGTATGTGACTCTCGGTTCCACGTCTTCTCGTGTTGGAATGTTCCTCGGACCATCTACGCCACCATTGTACCACCACCGATACTTCCCGTCCAATTCGCTCCGCAATACGACGATACGACCACCCGGTCTCGCGGAGTCCGACTAGACGACCTCGCTCAAAGTCCAATAACTGCTGAAATCCTACACGTCCTCCGTGTCCCGGCATTGCAGCTTCTTCAGGGTCGTCGCACGTGTCCGTACGCCTACGACTGATTACATTCACGTACTCCTTAAATACCAACGACGATAATTTGCATATTATGCCGTGCCGTGGCGTAAGCACTTACCGGTTGGTCCCGAAATTAACATCACACCTACGTAAACGCGACGCCAATCACATATGTAAATTTCATGATAATCCGCCAATTCCTTCTTGGTGTTCTTTTTTCACTTTCCCCAAGTGTAATTTTTAGATTTCCAAAGCATATATCTCGTATATTTCTTATGATCTCTTTTCAATCGTTTTTCTGCAAAAACAATAGGAAAATGACGTCAACATTACGACAATGCTACATGTGGGTACACAAATTTCTAAGAAATAAAAATAAAAATTCCATAAATATAGTTAACACATGAATTAACTGATTTAAGACAATTTTGTTAGTAAGGGCATAGTTTTGTTTCAAACCAGATCGTTATGCAACATGTTGGTGAAGTTAACGCCAATTTTCCTGGCAACATTACAAATGTTGGTATGATTGTCTGATTTTAATGTTTTAACTGTTGTAAAGGATGCATGACACAGCTGTAAAGAGAAAAAGACAAAGAGATCGTTAAGTAGGATTATCGGGCACACATTTTAAAGAGAAATCCAATGTGGTTTTGTGAGACATGTCTTCAATTTTCAATACAGGAAATATTCCTCATTTTCATTTACGGTTTCCAACCGTAGGCTGAAGAAGCATATATGGTCCAGCTTTTTCCGTCCGTCCGGCTATCCGTCCGACTGTTCGTCCGAATATCCGTCCGAATATCCGTCCGACTGTTCGTCCGAATGTCCGTCCGACTGTTCGTCCGAATGCCCGTCCGCTCGCCTGTCGGCAGGATAACTCACGTAAAAATGGTTCGATTTCGATAAAAGTTAAGTAAGTGGTAGGGTACCACTATGGGACGAACCCTATTGAAAATGGGTGAAGTGGGGTCAAAGGTCACGCCATGAGAGCGTGATCCACACAATTGCCTTTATGCGTCATAACTTGCGTAAATATGGTTCGCTCTCAATGAAATTTTAGTATGTGGTAGGGTACCCCTGGAAACGAACCCTATTAAAAATAAATGAAATGGGGTCAAAGGTCAGGACATAGGAGCGGGATCCATTCCATTGCCTTTATGCATCATAACTTGCGTAAAAATAGTTCGACTTCAATGAAATTTAAGTATGTGGTAAGGTACCACCTGGGAACGAACCCTCTTGAAAATGGACGAAATGGGGTCAAAGGTCAGGACATAAAAGCGGGATCCATTTCATTGCCTTCATGCGTCATAACATGTGTAAATATAGTCCGGTTTCGATGAAATTTTAGTATGTTTTAGGGAACTACCAGGGCACAAACCCTGTTGAAAATTGGCAAATTGGGGTCAAAGGTCGGGCAGGGTATAAGAGCGGGATTTATTCCATTGCCCTTATGCGCCATAACTTGCGTAAAAGTGGATCGATTTCGATGAAATTTTGGTATGTGGTAAGGACCCACCTGGAAACGAAACCTATTGAAAATAGGCGGAACGGAGTCAAAGGTCGGGACATAAAAGCGTGATCAATTTCCTTGCCTTTATGCGTCATAACATGTGTAAATATGGTTCGATTTCGATGAAATTTTAGTATGTGGTAATGAACCACTGGGAAAGAACCCTTTTGAAAAAGGGCGAATGGGGTCAAAGGTCAGGCAGGGCATAAGAGCGGATTTATTCCATTGCCCTTATGCGTCATAACTTGCGTAAAAATTGTTCGATTTTGATGAAATTTTAGTATGTGGTAGGGCGCGAATGGGGACGAACCCTACTGAAAATGGCTAAAATGGGGTTAAAGGTCAAAACACTGGAGTGAGATCCATTCCATTGCTCTTGTGTATCATAACTTATCTAAAAATGTTTCGATTGCGACAAAACGCTATCATGTTGTTCCAGAGGTATAGTGAACCGATTCTGTTGAATATCAACGAAATGGGGTCAAAGGTCATTGCACAAAAGCTAGATTTATTCCACAGCCATTATTCTCATAACTTGCGTAAAACTGCTTCTATTGCGACAAAACTTTAGTATGTTATTCTTGAGGTATACTGAACTGGTTCTGTTGAATATCATCGAAATGGTGTCAAAGGTCAGGACACAGCAGCGAGATTTATTCCACAGCTATTATCCTCATAACTTGAGTAATAATTTCTGGTATGTTGGAATGCGTATCATAATCAATGCATTGCATGATTTTACTAACTTCTTTATGAGTTCTCCTTTTCTAAAACATTAAATCTGATTCGGCATTTAATATATATAAAATAATCTCCAAACAGGGACATTATGACTTTGTTTTCGTTTGTCTACAGTCTACACAAACAAAAATTCAAACTGTCTTGAAAACACAAGAGACTCTAAGGATGCTCAGTTGTGTAGGAGTTATCTCCTGAACTTTCGTTCGAAATGGGACTAAGTTCGAATCCCGGTGATGCGTGAATATTTTTTTTAAGTTAGTCCGTTTCATCATCCCCTACAACGAGTGTACTTAAATTTTCAAGGGGCTACTGTTTATAGCTAATCGATTGCTAACGATGGCGTTTGAACTCCCTAATAAAGAAAAACACAGAAAAGGTAGGGAATGTCACTTTTTATTGTAATATAACTAAATTCATTATTATTAAATTTCTTCTGTAATTTTAATGCCAAATGAAGATTATGTGGCGAACATTCTCTCCCTCTGTTATGCATGGCATCTGCCTTGCCAGCGTAACTACTGATTTTATCACTTGTTCTTCTTTTTACATGATTTTTACCGGCGATGGTCAAAGCGTCGACCGCGGTCCACCAGTTAACCGCAAGGCGAAAAATGGTAGCCTGCGGTGAAAAATCGTATTCTTTGCGGTATTTTAGTATGGACACGTTTCCGAAGGGTATTCAAATTTGAGATCCAGGCCTCTGGAAACGAACAGAATTTTCTTGTTCCCAATGTTCTAAAACCACGTGTCGAGTCGGCGGCGGCTGTGCCAAATGTTTCCCCATTCCCCAGACAGCTGCGCTCTCGCACGGCGCATGTGAGTTGAAATTCGGCGTAGAGGGGCAGCTTTGCAGTAGATTTGCAGTTAATTGCATTGTATTGTTGCTATTTGTGTGTATGTGTGTGTGGCACTCCGAGTTCTGCGTATTCCTTACACTCTAACCTATATGAGTAAAACCGGTAGTAGTAGTAGTAAGAAATAAAAAAACTTATCACAATGAATGGTAGAAAGTGTTTTTATTATGGTTTAAGATAAGTGTGGTTGTCTTATTTGTAACTCCAGTGTAGCGTTGCCAAGGAAAGCGAATGTAGAAAGACATTTTAAACCCGTTCACCAAACATTTGCTACGAGTTTCCCAAGTATTAGTGTATTTCGAAGTACTGACGTTTGTGAGCCTAAGCCGAATTTGAGTAGTCAGAAGTTTACATTCACAGGGACTAACAGGAAATCAAAAGCGATAACAGCCTCATTCCAGATAACTAAAGTATTTATGAAATGAAACCAGGAGCGTATGCAGAAATTTTTTTCGGAGGGGGGGGGCGAGAAATTGGAAGTTTCTGAAATCCACCAAGATAAAATGGAAGTTAATAAAAACAAAAAAAAAACATGTTAATAATAAAAAAATGTATTTCTTTTTTAGTTTTTTAGGTATATAACACACATATATACCTAAATTAAGCTGATGAGTATATACTAAAAAAAAAAAAAGAGTGACGGAAACAAATTTCTCCTTGAGAAATAATGTTATTGATTGGACTCACCTAATTCTTAAAACTGAGATTTATTCTTCTAGGCACATTTCCGAATTTGTCAATGACTTCTTCTTCTTCAACTTGAATGTCTCTATGAATAGAAAATAAAGCAAGCCCATTCAGTCTTTACTCTGAAGGACTGTTTCTTAAATAAGATTTCAATCGACGAAGATTAGAAATTAAGCTTCTTTCCACTGATGCTGTGGTTACAGGAAGAATTGCCAAGATGTGAAGCAAAATATAAATGTTGGGAAATAAGTTCTTATTGCATGATGCCAAACTTTCAACTGCGTTTTTGGGGCGCACGGCTGCTTTTTCCCTTTCCTATTTTTGACACTATAATTGATACCCGCTTTCTGTTACATGAGAATATCCTAAATCAGATTCACACATTTTCACTGCAGATAATATTTGGGAATAATCATTCTTCATAGCAAAATCTGGTAGAATGTTTTGCAATGAAGTTAGTGTTCCTTTTTGTGATTCAAACCCTTCATTTAATGATTCAATTATATCATCCACAAAGGGTATAAATATACTTCTGCACAAATATTCTTCTGGAGTTGAATATGGGACATTGCATCTATTTTTTTTGTATACTGCATTTACGTGGAACTTCTGCTACTTTGAGGCCTACATCCAATGTTTTTACAACATCATAAATTCAGCTGAAGAATTTTTCTGCTTCAGTTCTCATGCTGTTTATCAGTGTTGTAACTTCTGATATTTTTTCTCATGCATCGACAAAGTCGATTTGCTTGTTTTGGAGGTTTTCAGATAGGTTGTATGTGATGGACAATATTTTACTAAGGACAAAAGTTGCCACTAGAAATGAAAACTGACATATAGAGTTGAGCAAAGTTTGTGTTTTGACAGATGATTCTGCTGACCCTTCTTGCTCAATCGTTTCTAAGGATGATATAATAGGATGCAGAAATTCTTTAAACATGAGAACGGCATCATGCCTTTGGATCCATCGAGTTTCACATAGAGTTTTCATCTTGAATTTCTTGCAATCAGGTAGCAGTCGCTGGATACTTTCTTTCAAAACACTTGTACGTTTAGCACAAGCTTAGAAAAACGAACATATTTCTAATATAACTCCCATACAGTTCCTTATGCCTTTTGCTAGCGTCCGACAAACATATGTTCAAAGAATGGAACATGCAATGAGTACATATTGCTTTGGGATATTATTTTCTAATACAGGCCTGCACTCCACGAAACTGTCAACGCTATTCTCCAGCCCCATCATGCCCCTGCCCTCTCATATCGTTCAAATCAAAACCAAATTTCACTAAATTTTCCATTATTGTTGTTGCAAAAATTTGAAATCAGAAACTTTTCTCATAACACAAATTTTGATTTAACATACATATATAAAAATTATATTGAAAAGCACAGTTTGATTATTTAACCTTATTTTGACAGATAACATAAAAAATGAAACTAATTTCGGGGGGGGGGCAAGGCTACTTTGGCACCCCTCAAAATACGCCCCTGAATGAAACGAAACATTTGAAGACGGAGAGTTCATCAAAGATATTTTCTGTGAAGCGGAAGAAGTTATTTTTAGTGATTTTAGAAACATCAGAAACAGTTTCAACAATCAAAGATGTATCTGTACCTCGAACCACTGTGATGAGAAGGTCGGTAATTATGAGTAAGAATTTAGACCAGTTAACGGATGATTTACGTAAGTGTACTATTTTCCTTCATACACTGCCGGACAATTCCTAAGGACGGATGACAATAGAAACGATAGCAACCATAAAATAAGATAGCAACCAGGAAATTAGCATAAGTGCGGGATACAGTAAGACGTGTTGTGCGTATGCAAATTTTGGATTGCCGAGCTTGTTCGTGACGTCATAACGCTGATAAGAGATATAAAGGATTTGACGCGTATTGACCGTTGTTGCTCAAACGCAAAGTTGAAAGGGAAAGAATCAATTGACGAACTTGCAAGTTTCAGTATGTCTTTCCGACATCACCTAGATGATTTTACGCGTGGCCGTATTATTGGCAAGATTGAAGAAGGGCGAAAAATAACAGATGTTGCCAGGGAGTTCGACGTCAGCCACAGTGTTGTTTCAAGGCTTTGGAAATCATTTCAAACAATTAGAGAGTGTAGCAAACGTTAAGAGGGAGGTCGTGTTCGAAGATCGACACCTGCAGAAGATCGGTACATAGTGCTATCAGATAAAAGACAAAGGCGCAGCACAGCTAGTGAGGTAGCAAGTCAGTTTATGGCTGCTACTGTCAAGCGGATCTCCCGAAAAACTGTCGGCAGACGTTTGCATGAAGGAGGACTATACGCCCGCCGTCCTGTTCTGTGCATCCCATTGTCTAGACGTCACCGTACCGCCCGTTTGCAATGGTGCCATCAAAATCGCAATTGGACTGATAACGACTGGTCTGCTGTCCTCTTCTCAGATGAGAGTAGATACAGTGTATCGTCTGATTGACGACGACAACTGATCTAGCGTGATAGTGGTACTGCATATTGTCCAGCAAACATACAGGAAAGGGACCGATATCCGACATGTAGTGTCATGGTATGGGCTGGCATCATGATCAATGGCCGTACGTCCCTCTATGTGCTTCCTGCTGGGACTATGACTGCCCAACGATACATTAATGATGTTCTGCTACCTCATGTTCGCATGTTCCGCGGTGCTGTCGGTGATAGATTCATTTTCATGGACGACAACACAACATATCATCGAACAGTCGCTGTCCAGGAGTGTCTTGAGAGCGACGATGTTCAGCACCTCGTATGGCCAGCACGTTTTCACGATCTGAATCTTATTGAAAATGTGTGGGATAATTTGAGGTGGAGTCTTGCTGGTCGCCAATGCCCTCCAATAAACAAGGACACTCGCATCCGTGCACTGACAGACGTATGTGATAAATTATCCCAATCGCTGCTTGATAATGTTGTGCAACGCATGACACGACGTGTGGAATCTTGCATCGCCCTCCATGGTGGCCCTATCCCGCATTGACATCTTACGCTGGAACGCCTGCGGACGGTAATTGCATTTTTTCACGTTTACGTATCCTGCACAAAATGGCCTGTTTGTCCCTTGAACACGTTCCAAAGCCTTCTGGATTGCAGAGCACAATAAATTGTCTTTCTTGTAATGTCCTAGCATTCGGACATTACTTTATTTCACTTGGCATCCAACCACACTTACTTTTTTATGCGCTATATTGCCGTTTATGATCCGTCCTTAGCAATTATCTAGCAGTGTAGTAACAATACTAGAGATCTATTCCCGGCCATATACACTGGCAAAAAGTGAAAAAAAGAACACCAAACGGAGACGTCTGATACCAACGAAATTTATACAGCATAATAACGGAATACAGAGGATAACGTGATTAAAACATTATGGCAAAATACAGCTGTGTTTGCTGGTAAACTGAAAAATAACATTTCCATGTAACATGGTTAGTACGAAGCAGAACCGCCATGAACTGCGTCACACTGTGCAATTCTGGCATGGAGTCTGTCGTACAGATGTTGAATGTAAGTTTGGGGTATTGGGTTCCAAGCATCCTCAACCTGGACGCGTAAATCGGAGATGGTCGTGGCCTGGTCGTGGAGACCGGATAAGTCGTTGTCCGATAAAATTTCACACGTGCTCAATGGGGGACAAATCCGATGAACGTGCAGGCCATGGAAGTTGTCTCACACACTGAAGTGCATGTTGCGTAGCACGTGCCTTGTGTGGGCGTGCGTTATCTTGCTGGAAAACACCACCATGCACCGACCTTACAAATGGCACAACAACGGGCTGAATGATGTTGTTTATGTAGGAGATGCTGTTTAACGTTACGGCACAAACCCTAGTTTTCGACAGGAGTGATAACTGATCGCTCCCTACACCAGGATACCAGGTGTAGGTCCTGTGTGTCGCTGGCGGATGCAAGAAGGGCGGAGACGCTCCCCTGTGCGTCTGCGAACACGCATACGGCCATCGGAGGCTCCAAAGCAGAATCTGCTTTCATCGCTGATCACGACAGATTTCCATTTCGTTCTCCACTGCAGACGTTGGTGACACCACTGCGGCCGTTTCTGACGGTGGGCTGGAGTCAGAAGTACACAGGCCAGAAGCCCACGTGCACGTAGTCCTGCATCCAGTAGACGGTTGCGGATTGTTCGCATATTCACCTCAGGTGCAACGGCAGCTCGGATTTGTGTCGCAGTGGATGTTCTGCTTGACAACGCCGCTTTTCTTACGCGTCGATCGGTCCGCTCTTCAGTCCGTCTCTGACTCCAGGTTCCACGTCTTCTCGAGTGGGTATGTTCTTTGGACCATCTACGCCACCATCGTACTATCACCGATACTTCCCGTCCAATTTGCTCCGCAATACAGCGATACGACCACCCGGCGTCGCGGAGTGCTACTAGACGACCTCGCTCAAAGTCCGATAAGTGCTGAAATCGTTCACGTCTTCCGAGTCCAGGCATTGCAGCTTCTTCAGGGTCTTTTCACGTGTCCGTACGCCGACGACTGATTACATTCACTTCGCCGTACTCCATAAATACCACTGACGATAATTTGCATATTATGCCGTGCTGTGGCGTAAGCGCTCACCGGTTGGTCCCGAAACTAACATCACAAGTACGTAAACTCTACCACATTAACATATGTAAATTTCATGATCGTCTGCCAATTCCTTCTTGGTGTTCTTTTTCACTTTCCGCCAGTGTATATAAAAAAAATTCAAATATTTAGCTTACAGGTATAAATTGATTTTCTGAATTATTATATCAACTGTGACGTACAAATCAACGACCATATATGAACCTGCCATTTGGCGAACTGTGTATGTTAAAATTGTGTTCTCGTACTGATTGTTATACATCGTGGTAATTTGACGTAAAAAGTTGCTTTCTTACTTTGTTCAATCTATCCAAAAGCCGTTGTACTCACAGGGCTGCCAGTCGTTTCCACACATCAGAGGACTGCTGAAGCATGTTTCGTTATTTGTGCAACACAGATTGTACTCCTGTAAAAACACACTGCTGATGGTGACGCTGAGAGAAATCGCGTCTCCTCTCTCCGAAGTGAATTGCTCTCACCGTCTAACATACACCGACGCGATGTATCACTGCAGATTTGTCGTCTTGACAGGTGCTTCACGTCTGCAGTACGACACATTATTTTTGTCCTTTTTGTTTCTGAAGTGAACAAGGACCCTTTTATTCCAGACGACGTGTAGGACAAACATCACGCACTTTTCGAAGAACCCCAAGGCTAGTAGATATATTTTTTTATGCTCGGGTGCAATGTGAAAACACAACATTTTAACAATCAGTAGGAAAAAGTCCGCGTCGCCTTGCTCCTGTGTGATATACTCTAATCGACTATGCTACACCTACGAAATGTGGTTCTACGTCAATTCGTCGCGTGCGTCAATTCGTCGACTGCGTCAATTCGTCGACTGCGACGATTCGTCGCGCGTCAATTCGTCGCCTACGTCAATTCGTCGCGCGTCAATTCGTCGACTGCGTCAATTCGTCGCGCGTTAATTCGTCGCGCGCCAATTCGTCGACTGCGTCAATTCGTCGCGGACAAATTCGTCGACTACGTCAATTCGTCAACTACGTCAATTCGTCGACTACGTCAATTCGTCGCGTTTACAGATTTTGGTTACATACAAAACGAATGCAGGAAAACGTACGATTTCGAACGTCTTGCTCCCTGATCAAATTTACAAAGTTTGGACACGCAGACAGGATAGGAATATTACGTTTTTCTTTGGCACTAAAAATATTAGACGGTAAACGGTTTTTGGAACGGGGCAGGGCCCGGTTGGTCAGAGCCCCCATATACGAAAATTTTCGTAAAATCTACAGTTTTCAATTCAGAACCACCAAATCTGGTATACTATCTCGTGGTATTCTAACTTAGACTGTAGACGGTTTTGGGAAGCGGTTGCAGAAGGGGAGGGGGGGGGGGGGTTAGAGCCCCCTCCCTACAGAATTGCCGTAAGATATAGTTTTCAATTTAGAACTACCAAATTTGGTATATTATCTCATGGTACTCAAACTTAGACGGTTTTTGGAACGGGTCAGGGGCCCGGTTGGTCAGAGCCCCCCATACACAAAATATTCGTAAGATCTACAGTTTTCAATTCAGAACCACCAAATCAGGTATCCTATCTCATAGTACTCTAACTTAGACGGTTGTCGGTTTTTGGAACGGGTCAAGGCCCGGGGAGTCAGAGCTCCGCCCACCCCCTCGTACATACAAAATTTTCGTAAAATCTAGTTTTCATTTCAGAACCATCAAATTTGGTATCATGAAACTCTAACTTGGACGATAGACGGATTTTGGAAGGGGTTGGAGCCCGCGGGGTCGGAGCCCCCGCTCATAAAAAATTTCGTAAAATCGACAGTTTTCATCTTAGAACCACCAAATTTGGTATACTATCTCGTGGTGCTCTAACTTAGACGCTAGACGGTTTTTGGAAGGGGTTGGAACCCGGGGGTCAGACCCCCCGAATAAACACTTTTTCGTAAAATTTACAGTTTTCAATTTAGAACCACCTAATCTGGTATACTATCTCATGGTACTCTAACTTAGACGCTAGACGGTTTTTGGAAGGGTTGGCTCCCTGGGGGTCAGACCCCCCCGAATAAACACTTTTTCGTAAAATCTACAGTTTTCAATTTAGAACCACCAAATTTGGGATACTATCTCATGGTACTCTAACTTAGACGCTAGCCGGTTTTTGTAAGGGGTTGGAGCCCGCGGGTTCGGAGCCCCCCATCATAAAAATTTCGTAAAATCTACAGTTTTCATCTTAGAACCACCAAATTTGGTATACTATCTTATGGTACTCTAACTTAGACGGCAGGCCGTTTTTGGAACGGGTCAAAGCACGGGGGTCAGAGCCCCCACATACAAAATTTTCTTAAAAACTACAGTTTTCAATTCAGAACCACCTAATCTGGTATACTATCTCATGGTAATCTAACTTAGACGCTAGACGATTTTTTGAAGGGGTTGCAGCCCGGGGGTAAGGGCCCCCCTCATATAAAAATTCGCAAAATCTACAGTTTTCAATTTAGAACCACCAAATTTGGTATACTATCTCATGGTACTTTAACTTAGAAGCTAGACGGTTTTTGGAAGGGGTTGGAGCCCGGGGGTCAGACCTTCCCCGAATAAACTCTTTTTCGTAAAATTTACAGTTTTCAGTTTAGAACCACCAAATTTGGTATACTATCTCATGGTACTCTAACTTAGACGGTTGTCGGTTTTTGGAACGGGTGAAGGCCCGGGGAGTCAGAGCCCCCCCCCCCCCCCCGCATACAAAATTTTCGTAAAATCTAGTTTTCATTTCAGAAACATCAAATTTGGTATCATGATACCCTAACTTAGACGCCAGATGGTTTTTGGAAGGGGTTGGAACCCCGGGGTGAGAGCCCCTCCCCTCCTCATAAAAATTTCGTAAAATCTACAGTTTTCAATTTAGGACAACCAGATTTGGTATACTACTTATGGTTATCTAACTTAGACGGTAGACGGTTTTTGGATGGGGTCGGGGCCCGGGTCAAGGTAGCCCCATGCAAAATTTTCGTAAAAAGTTCCGTTTTTTACTCTTAAGAATACCCTATTTACGTTCTAAAGCGCTCTTTGGCCCTTTGAGGGCCTTGCACCATAAACCATCAACCAACCAACCAACTAATCAACCTACGGTATAAGTTAGGGACTGAAGATAACAATAAAGTGCAAAAATATGCGTTTAATGGTGTATTAAAAACACAAATCTATATAGTTTAGCTTTCACTACCAACGAACGGTTATCAGAAAGAAATATAATGTAATGTAAACAGAGAGTTCCAAATATTCAAAATTCAAAATGGTAAGAAAAAGATTATCAATGCCAATGTGAAGTCGTATGCATGCGACATCACATAGGTACATTGCATTTCTGTGTCGCGGGATTCACAGAAGCACACGCCAGATGTACGGCAGTTCTATAGATGTCTCCTAGAAGGTAAGTATTCATATTCCTTCTTCTTTCTTCTTTGTTTCGCAAAATTAAATTAACTAAATCAAAAAATTTGAAATACGTTTAATGGAAAATTGCAGGAATATCTTTTTCATTCATTAACTTTCACCCGCTGAACTTGGTGATTCCACAAATAGTAATATGTACCTGGCAAATAACTTGTATCCCTGCTAGTTCAAATTATATTAATGATTTATTTGCGTCCAGTTCAATCTAGTATGTCCATAAGAGCGTTTGGGGCGGTATGAAAAATACATTTCAACGTGTGCCGCTACGGCGGCGGAGTGATCTAAGCGCTGGCTTCTGACCACTTGTCGAGAAGGATCCTGGTTCAAATCCCGGTTAATCATGGACGTTGTGCTTGATTTCTGGCACTGGCTGTCCCCCTTCCCAGGAACCAGTGGCCCAAAATTGGGAATGTCCGACTGCTTATAGCCCACTGAATTAATCACGGTGGTCGTTACCCCCTCCCCAAAAGATTGCGACGTGTCCATTGCTATTTGTTGTGGACCGTACAAAAAGTATGTTTTTGATATCAACGTGTCCACTTCCATGTAGGCTGGCCATAAAATGTTAGGGGACCGTACAAACTTGCACTTTTGCTTTCACCTTGTCAGCGCTTCGGTATATGGTTGAAGTATACGTATATATAGTTGGGCCATTTCAGCACGTAGTTTGGTTTATATAGAAAATCAAGATAATGTTACATTTTTACTCAGCTACAACACATTAATCCCAAAGGCTATTTGTGGAAATCTTTAATCCGCCGTGCTCATATTCACAACGTTAACATAACATGTCAAGTTATTAATGTTGCAGTTTTACCCTGTCACAAAACTTTAGTTACAAGACCTTAGGCGTAAACGTTTTTTAGGAATTTTTAGTCCGACGTATTCATCAGGTTTCGATAACATGCCAAGGTTATGGTACTGCGTTTTGACTGAGGCACAAAAATTAATAAACAGGCCTTAAGCCTTTTTATCAGTTTTCAATCAACCGTGCTCATATACATAAAATTTTCAGAGAAAGTCAAGTTTACTGTGTTGCGCATTTACTCGAGTACAAAACTATAAACAGCCATTAACTTTCACCCGCTGAACTTGGTGATTCCTCAATTCATCCATTAACAAGTCTTTCAAGTGATTGTATGCTATGGTCATATTGATAATGTTTGATGACAAGTCAGGTTAATGATGTTGCACTTATTAAAGACTTAAAAAGGTGTAGAGGCTAGTAATTATTATTTGAAGTCTAAGTAAAAGCTCATTTTTAACTTGACTCGTCATGAAATCCTTGTGAATATGGCATTTATTTTATTTTGTACATTTTACAAAGCGTACGCATTTTTTTTGGCATTTGTTTAATCTTGTGTTGTACTTGTTACATAGCGTTTCGCATTTTTGTAATGCTTGTGACTTGTGATTGCATTTTGAATTTTTATTTGTTTCACATTTTGGATTGCATTTTGAATTTTTATATGTTTCACATTTTGGATTACTTTTTGACAATTTATGTTTTTGACATGCTATTTTGAAAATTTTGTCTTTTTTAATTTTGCGTTGTGTTTTACATTCTTGCATCTTCGGCGGAATTACATTCTTGAAAAAATCAAATACAAGTTAGTAAAAGGTATAAATCAATTAGTGAGAAATACCAGCACATTTTAGTAAAGGGTAGAATTATATGAAATTCCTCTTAAAATGTCCAGCATGCTAACATTGTCTCTGTGCACCAAAAAAGTTCGAATTCCTTTTTATCTTGCCAGCGTTTCTCTTCTGGGTGGATTTGTTGGAATCTGTGCTATCACTCTTTCGATTTTAGCCATAGTTGTTCTCTGCTCTTTTGCAATTTCACTGATTATTTCGTACAGTCACAGTTTTTTCTCTCCCAGAATTGTATTCCAGCGTCTGTCTAATCTTTCAAGTTCGTTTTGTGTTCTGGGAAAGCCAAATAAATTGTTTTCACTAACTGACCAAATTGTTGACGGGAACAGCGGAGGGCTTCTGCTTGGATTGTTTCTTCTGCTTCCACGAAATTTTCCAAGAACATAATTTTCCTCAAACCACTGAACTACAGAATCTGCATATTCTAGTAAAATTGTTTTCACTTCTTCAAAAGCAGCTGGAATTTCATCAGATGAAAAAAATGCGAGTGCTTGCAAATGTCTGACTTTGAGAGCAAACTCACTGTTTTCCTTATATTCCAAGGCTACGCCAGAGGATGGATATTCCTCAGCACATTTTTTTCCGAGATGAAACCAACAACATTTGTGTGTGCTGCTTCCAAATTCCTTTTTAGCAGCATTATAACGGTAGCTATTTCAAAATCTATTAGTATGCGTATATTGTGGTGCAAGCTGAATATCATAGTCTGACGCATAGTCTTGTAAATCCTACAAAAATACTTTATAATAGTATTATATTATTTGTACTTGCTGGAAAGTAACCCATAAACTAGTGGGACAAGTCTGTGCATCTCTGGATTCGTTTCAACCATAGCATGAATGGAACATAATTGCCTAAAAAGGGTTGGACAAGTTTCAAATGTCCCATCCATAATCCAGATGCAGCTTTCGTAAATTATTCTCTGTTAAAAATAAAATAATTCTTTGATGTCCAAATGCGCTATCTCTGCCAAGAAATTTTGCACCATCTTCTCCTGTAAATTTATTGGGGCATCGATCCGTTCTGAAGTCGTAGGCTCCGCAGGCATGTCTTGGCATGTCTTCTCTTTTTTACAACTTGCCTTAGTGCATCCATATTAGGCATGTAAGCTGCATTTACTGTAGCCATTGACGTTGTCACGGTTTGAATAATTTGTGCAGGGTCCTTGTCCGTATTTCTCGCTCGTTCTTTTATTTGTGCTCTTGCAACAGCAACATCACTTTTTCTCCGATCTTGGAGCAAGATTATGTGGTTTCTCATTGCGCATCCTGTGTTCATCTCCAATAAGAATAGAACTAGCAAAGCCAGTACAATTTCCATAATTTCTTTCAATACAGTGACAATACCGTAAATCACCTCGCACTCTGTTATGGCAAAATAAATACCCTTTCCATTTCAGCAAATCATTTTCTTTTTGTGAGTTAACTATTTATGTTGCATTCTTCATCTGCATAGTGCCTTCGGAAAACAATGCACTTCCTCTTTCCAAAATATTTAGAATGATATATTTCCACTATTATCACTTGACAACGCACAACAAAGGTTTCAACACGCACGTTCTCTGTTCTCCAGTCAACTATGAACTAATGAGCAACCATTCAATAAAACACTCAGAATACAGACAATCACGTGAAGCTTGTTCCTCCAGTTAGGGTTTAAGCGAAGTTCAAGATTTTCGTACCTGCGGTCACAAGAAGTGGTTAATTTTAAGGATCGGCATCTTATCTTTTGTTTTTCCAAAACGCAGAGGTACATGTATTTCACAGCTGGGACGTTCCAGGTGGGGGATCAACAGATGCGAAGAACCCGGGAGCCAGGTTCCGGAGGCGGCAGCAGGCGCGGACTGGGCAGCTGTACTCTGGGCCGGTAGGCGTCATGCTAATTCTCGAAAATAAATTCAAATTTTTTGTGTTGCACCATGCGTATGAAAGAAAATTGTTATACTGAAAAGACAATTTGTTTACCCCGTAACATATTAAACGAAACCTACGTCCCTACGTGCCAAATGATCTGTAAGCCAAACACAGTTTTTCATGCAACACCTTCCCCCGACTTTCTAAGTTCAGATCTGTCTCGTTCGACTTATTTCCTGTACCGCCCCTCTCTTTCGCTACTTGCAGTTCATTGCCGTGAAATTGGTGTTTTACGTTGGGTTGTATTGCCGCCTGTCCTGAAGACTATAGTGAAAGCGGTGAAACCGAGGAGAAAAGTATTCCATCAAAAGCAACAGAAATCCAATGCGAGAGCAAAACTTTGTTCGTTGGCATTACATCCAAGCAATTTAGGCGAAGTAGGAAGTGTGTTTTTCTACTACAACACCAGAAGATTGTCGCGAATGCTCAGGCAATTACGATACAGATGTGTCCTTAAGACTTCTATTTCAAGACGTCCAAAGGCCGGCACTAGGGGATGGGGAGGGATACAGTGCGGATGCTCTTTTTTGTTGTAGTTAGAAATTCTTTAGCTCATTCTTCCTTAAAACTTTGCCTGGTTACCAGTAAGTACTGTCTCATGCCTCAACCCTTGCACAGATTTGTTGTTTTTGTTTTCATTATTTGAGTTAACAGCGGGAAAATATCTGAACTGCGTTGTTTCAGTTGGAAATATTTTTTTTACTTCAGCAACAGGGCTTCACGTATAATTGCAAAATACTTCGATAGAATAAACATACCTTACATAAAGAGTTTGCATGAGAAAATAGATTAATAATAAGGAAAATATTCTAAAACCAAAAAAAGAAATTGCGGAACCAAAAAAGCTAGGTAGAGGAAACAAAAGGCTCTAAGAAAACGTTCATATTTAAAGAAACCTGTAGTCGCTTAATGAGTAAGTGGTATAACTCAATACAAAATCATGTGCTGTATTTGAAAAAAAATTAGAAGCAAGTAGGCATCGTGACTGTCCACAGTTTCCCCTTTTCATCCTGTCGACATTACAACCACCACAGAAAAGAAAAGAACAAAAACATAACAAAAACACCCTTACAAAGTAAAATGCCCAAAACATAAAAAGAAGTAACCACACAAAATGAAATGCCCAAAACTTTAAAAAAACTGCAACCACACGAAACAAAATACCCAAAACATGGTAAGAAATTCTGTTTAAAGCACAATGAAGGTATACGACAGGAGAAATATATGTTTTTAAAACTTAATACAAGTGTCAAAACTGAAATAAAAAGAAAGAAAAAAGAAATATTCCAAATTTCATTGTTACTTTAGATATTTTGACCTGTTGACATTTCGTAAATTGTACTTGCACTCGGTCAAAAAATATTACTTACAAGGACTCTTTAGTAACTTTTAATCGCTGTGGTCGTATTTATAAGGTTTGCATAACAAATCAAGTTAATAATGTTGCGCTTTCACTTACCGTCTCCCGCTAAGTTAGAGTTTCATGACACAAAATTTGGTGGTTCTGAATTGAAAAATAAAGATTTTAAGAAAATTTTGTATGTGGGGGGGGGGGAGGTCTTACCCCGGGCCTTGATCCGTTCCAAAACCTTCTACCGTCTAAGTTAGAGTACCATGAGATAATATACAAAATTTGGTGGTTCTAAATTGAAAACTATAGATTTTACGAAAGTTTGTGTGTAGGGGGGAAGGGTAACCACCCTTGCCCCGACCCGTCGTGAAAACCGTCTACCGTTTAATTTAGAACACCATTATATTGTATACCAAATTTGGTAGCTCTAAATTGAAAACTTTAGTTTTTACGAAAAATATTTATGGGCGGAGGGACTCTGACCCCGTGCCCGACCCGTTCCAAAAACCGTCTACCGTCTAAGTTAGAGTACCATGAGAGAGTATGCAAAATTTAGTGGTTCTAAATTGAGAACTGTAGATTTTACGCGGCATTTTTATGGGGAGGGGCCTTTACCCCCGGGCTCCAACTCCTTCCAAAAACGGTCTACTGTCTAAGTTAGAGTACCATGAGATAGTATACCAAATTTGGTGGTTCTAAATTGAAAACTGTAGATTTTACGAAAAAGTTTTTATTCGGGGGTGGTCTGACACCCCGGGCTCCAACCCATTCCAAAAACCCGTCTGGCGTCTAAGTTAGAGTACCATGAGATAGTATACCAGATTTGGTGGTTCTGAATTGAAAACTGTAGTTTTTAAGAAAATTTTGTATGTGGGGGCTCTGACCCTCCGGGCCTTGATCCGTTCCATAAACAGTCTACTGTCTAAGTTAGAGTACCATGAGATAGTATACCAAATTTAGTGGTTCTAAATTGAAAACTGTAGAATTTACAAAAAAAAATTATTCGGAGGGGGTCTGACCCCGGGGTCCAACCCCTTCCAAAAACCGTCTAGCGTCTAAATTAGAGTACCATGAGATAGTATACCAGATTAGGTGGTTCTGAATTGAAAACTGTATGTGGGGGGCTCTGACCTCCCGGGCCTTGACCCGTTCCAAAAACGGTCTGCCGTCTAAGTTAGAGTACCATAAGATAGTATACCAAATTTGGTGGTTCTAAGATAAAAACTGTAGATTTTACGAAACTTTTATGAGGGGGGCTGACCCCCGGGCTGCAACCCCTTCAAAAAACCGTCTAGCGTCTAAGTTAGAGTACCATGAGATAGTATACCAAATTTGGTGGTTCTAAATTGAAAACTGTAGTATTTACGAAAAAGTTTTTATTCGGGGGGTCTGACCCCCAGGGCTCCAAACCCTTCCAAAAACAGTCTAGCGTCTAAGTTAGACTACCATGAGAGAGTATACCAGATTAGGTGGTTCTGAATTGAAATCTGTAGTTTTTAAGAAAATTTTGTATGAGGGGGGCTCTGACACCCCCCCCCGAGCCTTGACCCGTTCCAAAAACGGTCTGCCGACTAAGTTAGAGTACCATAAGATAGTATACCAAATTTGGTGGTTCTAAGATAAAAACTGTAGATTTTACTAAATTTTTGTGAGGGGGAGGGCCCGACCCCGCGGGCTCCAACCCCTTCCAAAAACCGTCTAGCGTCTAAGTTAGAGTACCATGATATAGTATACCAAATTTGGTGGTTCTAAATTGAAAACTGTAGATTTTACGAAAAAGTTTTTATTCGGGGGTCCGACACCCCGGGCTCCAAACCCTTCCAAAAACCGTCTAGCGTCTAAGTTAGAGAACCATGAGATAGTATACCCGATTAGGTGGCTCTGAATTGAAAACTGCAGTTTTTAAGAAAATTTTGTATGTGGGGGGCTCTGACCCCCTTTGACTAGACCCGTTCCAAAAACGGTCTGCCGTCTAAGTTAGAGTACCATAAGATAGTATACCAAATTTGGTGGTTCTAAGATGAAAACTGTAGATTTTACGAAATTTTTTATGAGGGGGGCTCCGAACCACCGGGCTGCAACCCCTTCAAAATACCTTCTAGCGTCTAAGATAGAGTACCATGAGATAGTATACCAAATTTGGTGGTTCTAAATTGAAAACTGTAGTATTTACGAAAAAGTGTTTATTCGGGGGGGGGGGTCTGACCCCCGGGCTCCAACCCCTTCCAAAAACCGTCTAGCGTCTAAATTAGAGTACCATGAGATTGTATACCAGATTAGGTGGTTCTGAATTGAGAACTGTAGTTTTTAAGAAAATTTTGTATGTGGGGCGCTCTGACCCCACGGGCCTTGACCCGTTCCAAAAACGGTCTGCCGACTAAGTTAGAGTACCATGAGATAGTATACCAAATTTGGTGGTTCTAAGATAAAAACTGTAGATTTTACGAAATTTTTATGAGGGGGGGGGGCCGACCCCGCGGGCTTCAACCCGTTCCAAAAACCGTCTAGCGTCTAAGTTAGAGTACCATGAGATAGTATACCAAATTTGGTGGTTCTAAATTGAAAACTGTACATTTTACAAAAAAGTTTTTATTCAGGGGGGTCTGACACCCCGGGCTCCAACCCCTTCCAAAAACCGTCTAGCGTCTAAGTTAGAGTACCATGAGATAGTATACCAAATTTGGTGGTTCTAAGATAAAAACTGTAGATTTTACGAAATTTTTATGGGGGGGGGGGGGCCGACCCCGCGGGCTCCAACCCCTTCCAAAAACGGTCTGCCGACTAAGTTAGAGTACCATGAGATAGTATACCAAATTTGTTGGTTCTAAGATGAAAACTGTAGATTTTACGAAATTTTTATGATGGGGGCTCCGAACCGGCCGGCTCCAACCCCTTCCAAAAACCGTCTAGCGTCTAAGTTAGAGTACCATGAGATAGTATACCAAATTTGGTGGTTCTAAGATAAAAACTGTAGATTTTACGAAATTTTTATGAGGGGAAGGGGGCGACCCCGCGGGCTCCTACCCCTTCCAAAAACGGTCTGCCGACTAAGTTAGAGTACCATGAGATAGTATACCAAATTTGGTGGTTCTAAGATGAAAACTGTAGATTTTACGAAATTTTTATGATGGGGGGCTCCGAACCCGCGGGCTCCAAATCCTTACAAAAACCGTCTAGCGTTTAAGTTAGAGTACCATGAGATAGTATACCAGATTAGGTGGTTCTGAATTGAAAACTACATAGAAATGTTTTTTTACTGAAGAATAAAGGCAATTTTGAAATGTAGTTTTTAAGAAAATTTGTATGTGGGGGCTCTGACCCCCGTGCCTTGACCCGTTCCAAAAACGGTCTGCCGACTACGTTAGAGTACCATAAGATAGTATACCAAATTTGGTGGTTCTAAGATGAAAACTGTAGATTTTACGATATTTTATATGATGAGGGGGGGCTCCGAACCCGCGGGCACCAAACCCTAACAAAAACTGTCTAGCGTCTAAGTTAGAGTTTCATGATACCAAATTTGATGGTTCTGAAATGAAAACTAGATTTTACGAAAATTTTGTATGTAGGTGGGGGGGGGGGGGGGCTCTGATTCCCCGGGCCTTGACCCATTCCAAAAACCGACAACCGTCTAAGTTAGAGTACTATGAGATAGGATACCTGATTTGGTGGTTCTGAATTGAAAACTGTAGATCTTACGAATATTTTGTGTATTGGGGGCTCTGACCAACCGGGCCCCTGAGCCGTTCCAAAAACCGTTTACCGTCTAATATTTTTAGTGCCAAAGAAAAACGTAATATTCCTATCCTGTCTGCGTGCCCAAACTTTATAAATTTGATCAGGGAGCAAGACGTTCGAAATCGTACGTTTTCCTGCATTCGTTTTGTATGTAACCAAAATCTGTAAACGCGACGAATTGACGTAGTCGACGAATTTGTCCGCGACGAATTGACGCGCGACGAATCGTCGTGGTCGACGAATTGACGCGCGACGAATTGACGCGCGACGAATTGACGCATGCGACGAATTGTCGTAGTCGACGAATTGACGCGCGACGAATTGACGCAGGGGACGAATTGACGTAGTCGACGAATTGACGCAGGCGACGAATTGACGTAGTCGACGAATTGACGCACGCGACGAATTGACGTGACACCAGGGAATGTACATTAAACAGAAGTCATCGCTCTTTCCACTTTTGTAAGTGAGTCACGGAAAAATTCTCATCGGCCTCCACCGAGAATCGAAACCAATGTGTTTCAGTTACGCGCCGGACAAGCTACCACTGCAACACAGCGCCCTCGAATTCATCCAGACTCACATACGGCTAACTGCCAAACCACTTGGCAGGTTACTTCTTGCAGCCCCGCACAATGCGATTCACGAATGATGGTAAGCAGCAACTGAACAAATAATTAGAAGGCGAATGAATACTTAATACCGACTTTTAACGTGGACCAGGAACATCAAACCAAGATCTTCGCTCTTTCCACGTTTATAAGTGAGTCACGGAAAAACTCTCATTGACCGGTACCGGGATTCGAACCTAGGGTCATCCAGTTACGCGCAGGATATACTTCCGCTACACCACAGCGGCCTCGAATCCCTACAAACACCAACTGTTTTCATCACGATATTGGGGATGAATGCGACGAATTCTGCACATCAAAACATTTAAATAAAACTCACCAGTAATTGTTTGTCCACTTGGAACAAATTCTTTTTGTATACTATTCTTACCATCAAAGAATGTAATGAGCATTGTTTGATTTTCGATGGAACTTTTCTTGTCTTTTTTGGCTTGTGGTGAGTTTTTTTACTAATATTCCGCACTTTCTTGCTTTGTTTTAGGATCATATTAAAAACACCCTGTCTCATCACCTGTAACAATCGATTTTAAGAAGCTTGGATCATTTTCAGAGGCTGAAATGATGTTTCTGCAATGTGCATTTCTCCTTGATTTTTGTTTATTGGTTAACGTGTGTGGAACAAATTTAGCACAGACTTTTGTTTTGACCAAATCTTCATGGAGGATGGTTCGAATCGTTTCTTTGTTGATGTTTAAAGACTCTTCCACCACTTTTAGTGACGCACATGGATTGTTTGCCACGAAATCACGCACTTTTTCAATAATCTCAGGTGTCCTAGATGAACTTGGTCTTCCGGTATGCTTATCATCTTCTAGCGTATCTCTTAATTCCAAAAAACGTTCGTGCCACAGGAAAACATTTGATATACTTAAACAAAACTCCCCGTAAACTTGTTTCATCATTTGGTACGTTTCCGAGGCACTTTTACCAAGATTTGCGTTAAATTTAATAACAGCCCTTTGTTCCGTCTTAATAATTCAACATGAAAAAAATTTTACTACTCTAATGAACGATTGTTTCGTTTGAGTTACTTTACCAACTGCGCAGAACTTTTGGCAGAAAGCAAGCAGATGGTCACGGTTTATAACGCATTCGCGATTACACTGGGGGCGCCACTGTAGGCTGAAATCTAGCGCCAGGGTGTTTTTAATATGATCCTAAAACAAAGCAAGAAAGTGCGGAATATTAGTAAAAAAACTCACCACAAGCCAAAAAAGACAAGAAAAGTTCCATCGAAAATCAAACAATGCTCATTACAAGCTAAGTAAGGGTAGTATACACCAAGAATTTGTTCCAAGTGGACAAACAATTACTGGTGAGTTTTATTTAAATGTTTTGAGGCGTTTGATGTGCAGAATTCGTCGCATTCATCCCCAATATCGTGATGAAAACAGTTGGTGTTTGTTGCACGACAATGCACCCAGTCACACCTCACTTCTTCTTTGTAGATTTTTGGCGAAATATGACGTCTGTGTGTTGAATCATCCACCGTATTCACTTGATTTAGCACCCTCCGACTTTTCTTTATTCCCAAAACTTAAAATGACGTTAAAAGGGTGTTATTTTGATAATATTTCGACCATACAAACAGCTTCGACGCGTGCTTTGGAGGCAATTCCGCAAAGTGAACCGGAACAGGCATTCGAATCATTATGAAATCGCTGTAACAAGTATATTGAAGCCGGAGGGACTTATTTTGAATAACAAACCAAAACAAATGATAATTTCTTGTTTCTATTTCACTTTACAGACCCTGTCTTAAAAATTCTTTGCCACACTGTGTATATGCATTGCCAATTGCTGAATTCTAAGTCAGTGAAAAGCTAAATTTTGTACTGCTAACTGAATGATTATTTTAGTTTGGGGCTTTTTTTCTGTTTATATTTTTTTTGATGAGGCATCTTCATTGTAAATTTATTCAATTAATTATTTTATTTATTTAAGTAATAAATTTTGCATATTTTTCTTGTTTTGTTTATTTAACTGTCATTGTTTTGCCTTGGGTAACTTACGCTTTTTGAGCTGCCTTTTGAAAAGCAATTGGAATGCTATTGGTGTCAGTTGAAAAGAAATTATATGTACCAGACGGGAGCATTGGAATTGTCAGTATGCGCTCGAAAGCTTAAGAAGGTAGGGTCCCTTAAAACTGCAAACAGCTTAAAATAAGCTTGTCCGGTTTGACCAAAGCATTAGCCAATCAGGGGGCGAGAAGGGTGGAACGTGAAAGAAACTTCTCATACGTGGTTCTAATAACAGTTATTCAACACAGCAGATCTTAAAAGATGGTTCACCACGTACGCCCCCAACCATCCTAAAGAAAAGTAACCTGAGTTAACTGAAGTTATGTATTAAAAATTTGAACCGTCGACAACACACACACACACGCGCGGGATTCAGAATTAATTCTTAGCATTTTTTGACGAAGCGTCGTTCTGATAGTTGGATTCGTAATTTAGAATACCACTTAGAGCCAAAACTAGTCGGAGTTCAAAATTAAAGCACATTCTCCATAAATCTTTTTAACATATAGTAAGATTCAGCACACAAATGTTTTCGTCGTTTTTAAGAAGTTGCCTACCGGCTTCCAGCCGCAGTACTTTTCAAATGGAAAATTATGTACATCAGGATGTAACAGTCCAAGCACGAAAATATTATGACTAGCTCAAAAAAATGCTAATAACAGGTTGGCTGTGAATGTGTAACAGAAGTCTAAATCTTGAAGAATTAAAAGTGAAAGATGTTAAACAATTAAAAAGGAAGGTAGCTAAAAGAGGATTTTCTAACAGACAAAAAACTAATTTACATTTTTATACTACAACACCTTTTTCTCGAAAGAAGAGATGGTCTCTGTCAGCTGACATTAATTACGTATTAATTTATAAAATCCAAATGTCAAATAATCAGTGCTGCAAATTCATTCCAAAGGTTCTTCTATTCTTTGTAGTTTTTGTTTCTATGCTATGATAAGTATTGCAGATAATAAATTAACTGTATAAAAATTGGCACTAGTTCAACATGTGGTATATGAGGGAAACCCAGTTTCAGGGCTTCCAATTTAACATTCGAAAATCAATCAATTTTGAGTTTCGAAAAATTTCATTCCCGATTATTAATAACGATAACAGTAACTCTATTTAAGAGCAAAATGGAATTATTAATGTATGCTTAGTAAAGGAAGACAAGATTAAATATAAAGCTTATGAGAAGCAGAAAACTTTCATATTTCATCTACAAATGTTTTTCATTTTGGCATTAAATGAAACCATTAATGCAACCTGAATTCTTAATCACATATAGCATATGTTTAAATTTTAATCCTTTTTATACTTTTAAACAGAAGTTTTTACTTCAGTTCAGTTAAGATTCCTCTTCTTCTCGCAGGAAATATCCCAAAGAACGAAAATATTATGACCAGCGCGTCATTAAGCATATGAAAGTATTTGCAAGTAAATGACGGCTTGTGCAAGACTATGAAGCAGCATAAAAGCTAAGCATATGTTTATTTCTTTGAAATCAGATAATATGCATAAGTAAATGCAATGCATAAATCATATAGCGACAAACAAAAGGTGATTTAAACAGTGTGGAAGACCCATTAGAATTGGCGCAAGCGGTCACATGACACTAAACAGAAAAATTCCAAAGTTTGTGGCGTCACCCCACGTTACGTGCGTGGTCTTATATGGAAATTTCCGTTTCCACGTGACCGAAGAAATACAGGAATCTCTTCTCTCGAACGTCATGGGCTTGCATTTTCTAGACAGCTTCGGCGCAAAGTGTAAATTTGCAAGTATCTCATAATCTGCGGAGTCCCTCGGCGGCGCACAAAACACTGAATGGCAGATATGCAATGTGTGTTGCACAAATAAGAGAAGAAGCAGTCGTCGGATATCTTCTTGGCGGAAACGACAGGCCGATGTTTGTGAACAAAAAGATTGAAGAGAAGTATCCATGGTAGGGTATGAACTGTATTGTGTGAATAACCGTGCAGTAGAGCAGCGGTATGAAAAGAAGAATTTCAGCATTTACAGTCAATAGCACATTGGCGCTAATGTACTGTAACCGCACAGACTTCCTTTCGTAAACAATTGGTCTCTTATAAAAAATCGATAAGTGCCAATATAGTAAACATATGAGCAACAAAAGATAAAGCGCTCAGTACTGAATAGGATTAATCGTCTGATCCAAATAATTCCATTCTTAGTTAAGATATCCCGATGAACAAGCCGGAAATGTGGTGTCAAAGTAAACAAATCGATCAGTCCCACCTGCTTACAGCTTGTTCTTTAAGCTGATGGCAGCTGTGTGATTCTTTGTCTTCGGCCTTTGCGGCTAGGATTGTTTTCTTTAATACCGCTGGAACAGCAGTTGTACATCCAGAGGAATTTCATTATTATTCCCGACGATGGGCATTGATATATGTCACCAACATTACAATGATCCATACGCCAAGACTCGGATCTTTTCGCACTGGTTACAGGAGAACTAGATTGATACCAGAGTGCTAAAATTGGACTCCGCAGTATTCTGAACTTTACGGGAAACCATTTGTAGCAGAGATTCTTCTCCAACGAACATTCCGCAATTAACTAACACCATCACATCCACACAGCTGAGATTACAAATAGAAAGATATCAACCCTTCAGAGAATTCTTGAAAATTAAAACGAGACTTCTTTTAATACTGCCACGTTATTCGGCAGGTGTTTTTATAATTTGCAAATTGATCGTTTAGAAATATTGTTACTTTACTAAACTAATGTTTATTAGAATATTTATGAATCAGATTTATTGGAATTACCATGGCAAAGTAATAGAGTTGTAGGGTTGAGACATAGGCTTTCGTGCTAAGTGCCGCCTTCTTTCCGATAGGCGTCCTTGAGTTATTTTAACAACTCCCCCTGACAGCAAATTATCTGAGGTTCTCACTCTCGTAATTTATTAATTATAAATTTATTATCCAGGCCCCTCTTCCTTCGCCTTCTTTGTATAAATTATCCGAGAATCAAGCAAGGGAGAGAATGGCTACCATAAAACACTTCATTCACTTTCAATAATTACTCCGTAATAATAATGACAATAAATTTAATGAAGCTGAAGTATTGGTAAGAGTCTGGTTGCGGTGCCAAAGTCCACGTCGAAGAATTACTTTCACACGCGGCGTTCGTCACGAATTGTTCAATCAAAAATCAGTTGCCATAAGACAACTCTAATATTAGAGTAGTTCCGACTCCACGCTTTCTTTCGAAGTACTCGGCTTCACGCTAAAACCAGGAACTGTGTTCCTCGGGGCCTAAACACCCCACGTCTATCCGCCTTCCAAGCACCCTTCGTAATGCTTTTTCCCGAAGCACCCAGCTTCACGCTAAAAACAGGAACAGCGCACCACAAGCCAAAACTCCCCACGTCTACCCGCCTTCCAAGCTCACTTGTCAATGCTTTCCTCCTCTGCCAGAAGTTATCTCTTATTCCCCTCGTTCCTGAGGACCCCTCCTTTTCTCTGCCCCTACCACAAGGCGCTGACCTTTGATCTTGTCAGATTCCGCAGCGAGCTTGACCTTTGCCCGCAGGCCAACTTGCTTCGTATCAGTTCCTGCTTCTTCGAACTGGCTCGCTACCACTTATTGCCTTCGTGTCTGACGACAGCATGTTTGACATTCTTTCTGACGGACTTCTGCACGTGGAAACCAGACTCTATACAGACAGAACAAAACATACAACAATACTGACATTCTTTCACATAAAGGACGTATTCAGACCTCCCAGACAAACTGGCGCCCTTCTACCATTGGGCATTGTATGTGTTTGGGAAGGTATTCTTTCGGACCAGAATTTCTGAGTCCGGCAATGTACTACGAAACAATGTCTTTCGGCAGCTTTGGATTAGTTATATACATCCTGACGTCGTAAACGTACGCCAGGTATTTTGCATTGTATATGCACACAGTTAATTTAGTAAAGTTATTTCCTGAGTAAAAGAAACATTTTTCTCGGGCGACATTTCGTCGTCCCACTGCACGTGACATAGCCCCTTTTTCTTCTTGTTTTTATATACATAGATTCACACTTGATCATATCTTAATAGATATTCATCTCATTATTATTTTCGCCCTTACAGGCTTCGGCCCTGAGACGATACATGCGGGGTCTTTACTTCGCATGGTGAGTCTGTTCATTTAAGTTTTTTTTTCAGTTTATCACCACACATGCTGACACAAACAAGCGAAAATAATATCACTTCCCCCGTTCCTTTTTTTGTTGTTGCACAACAGTACCACCTTCGAGCCTCACTGAGTCTCTACCTGTGTAGTGATACTCTTGTGTTCATCAGGACGCTGATCGCCTACCTCAATTGGACTGATAGCGACTGGTCTGCTGTCCTCTTCTCAGATGAGAGTAGATACAATCTATCGTCTGATTGTCAACGACAACTGATCTGGCTTGATAGTGGTACTGCATATTGTCCAGCAAACATAGAGGAAAGGGACCGATATCCGACATGTAGTGTCATGGTATGAGCTGGCATCATGATCAATGGCCGTACGTCCCTCTATGTGCTTCAACCTGGGACTATGACTGGCCAACGATACATTAATGATGTTCTGCTACCTCATGTTCGCATGTTCCGTGGTGTTGTCGGCGATAGATTCATTTTCATGGACGACACCGCAACATGTCATCGAACACTCGCTGTCCAGGAGTGTCTTGAGAGAGAGGAGATTCAACGCCTCGTATGGCCAGCACTTTTTCCAGATCTGAATTCCATTGAAAATGTGTAGGATGCTTTGGGGTGGAATCTTGCTGGTCGCCAATGCCCTCCAATAAACAAGGACACCCTCATCCATGCACTGACAGAGGAATGGGATAAATTACCCCAACAGCTGCTTGATAATGTTGTGCAAAGCATGACACGACGTGTGGAATCTTGCATTGCCCTCCTTGGTGGCCATATCCCGTATTTATATCTTACGCCGGAAAGCCTGTGGACGGTAATTGCATTTTTTTCCCGTTTACGTATTCTGCACAAAGTGGCCTGTTTGTCCCTTAAACACGTTCCAAAGCCTTCTAGATTTCACAGCACAATAAATTGTCTTTCTTGTCATATCCTGGCATTCTGACATTATTTTATTTCACTTGGCATCCAACCACACTTACGTTTTTATGCGCTATATAGCCGTTTATGATCCGTCCTTAGCAATTGTCCAGCAGTGTGTATATACATATATATAATTATTAATTATTACTATTATTATCATCGTTTTTTTTAAATAAGTTTTAAACCGTCAATCTGTTTTAAAAGGAAAAAACTGCGAAAGTGTCGCAGTGGTCGCCCAAAACCTTTGATGAGACTGAAAATAGTGAAACCGATGATAACGAAAGCGAACGCAACTACACAAAACATGACAGACGGTGAGTAAACAGTCGCACGTCTCACACATCGGGGCAGTGTCGCCACACAGCAAATAGCCATGGGTGAAGCGACAATGCCTAATGCGGAGACACGCAAGAACCATTTCATCCCTACGGTTCCGGCGAAACGATGATTTCCAGACTCCAAGGATAGGTTTAATACGGTGAAGTTCATTATCCGCCTGTTGGTCCCACAGACCACGCCACGTTCGACTGATATGATCGTAAACTAGAAAGCGAAAATCACGGTGAAACAGTGGCACGGGTGTAACAACCAAAGAGCAGGCAGATCTAGCAGCAGCATCAGCAGACTCGTTCCCTGGGATCCCAACATGCCTAGGAATCAAGCAGAAACGTATCCGAACATCAGCCTCGAGCAAAGAACGAAGTAGTCTCCGTACGGTAAAAAGAAGTGGGTGGCCAGTGAAATTCAAAGATGACAAAGATTGCACAACACTCAAGGAGTCTATGTACACAATAGCACGCTGATGAGAGCTCGACTGCACGTGAACAAGTGCGAGATACACAGCATGCATCTCCGCCGAAAACACCGTGGCCTCAGTAGAAATGTGGGCAACAAAAACTTCGTCAACGCAGAAGGCAGCGGACACAACAACACCATCCGACTTAGATCCATCGGTGAAAGCAGGAATAAAGTCTGAATGGACGTAACGGTGTTCACCGAAGAACTGCTGGTACACTGACGGAAGGGGTTGAGGACTTATCAAAATATGTAAAGCTGGTATCAACCATGACACAAAGAGGGTGCCATGAGGGAATCCTCAAAGCCCCTAGTCTCTCCAACGAGTGACAAGTCGAGCCCTGCATCACGAGCTACGGCAGCCATACGAAGACCGAAGGTTCGAATGCACGAGGGACGGATCTCAAACAAACGAGCATGTTGTGAATGAAAAACTGCATCGTATAAAGAATGGTTTGGGAGAGATTTGAGTTTCAGGTAAACTTGAAGAGACAGCTGCAGACGGCGTAAATGAAGCGGCGGTTCGTTCGCGTCGGCATAAAGGCTGGGAATAGGTGACGTGCGAAATGCGCCCGTACAAAGACGCAGCGCTTGAAAGGTCAATGAACAGACTCAGCAAAATAAAGCTCGGGAATGTCGAAGAAAAAGATTTTCAGAATGGTAGAACCTAGAACTGAATGGAGAGTAGCGTTAGCGTCGGCCCTTTTATATCCCGCTCAAACGATGATGTCATCCCAAGCGTCTGTACGAACCCCATCATGACTGTATCGGTGATGTCATAGTATTGCTTGCTAGCACGGCGAAGTCACCCAGTGACTCATCCGAAAACATGTGGCATACAAAATGGCACGGTCGGAGAAAACGATGACTCATCTCAAAACACGTGGCACACAAAATGGCAGGGTCGGAAAGAACGATGACTCATCACAAAACACGTTCCACACAAAAAGGCATGGTTGGAGAAAACGATGACTCATTTCAAAACACGTGGCGTTCAAAAGATTGCCGGAAGGAATACGTGGGAAAAAATGGCGGCGACTGACGTCATGATTGACCACATCCGTCCTTTATCAGCAGTGGGCGGGGCAGGGGTGAGCCGGGTGAGCTTCCTTTGTCATTAAAACCCCCTTTTCTTACTACTAATGTCGTTTCAGCTTAATGCATCTTAAGAATGAAAGTCCAAAAAAGAAAGTTTCCACAAAGACAGCAGGAAGATACCATTTTGCTGGGTTCATATAAAACGGAGCCTAAAAGTTTCCTCCCTAGCCGTAAAACGAAATTATTACAAAATAATATATCATATCAAAATTATTCACACTTCTCAGTTTGTTAATAAACGGGAAAAAAATTGAATGGGGTATACAATCTTAAATGTTCAAACGAAAAATTGAATCACTCAAAATAATAAATTAAATGCAAACTGTTAGACCCTTAATTATTATAAAATTTATATTTAGTTTTTTCTTCGAAGTATACTGATTTCTTATAAAGAAAACGTTAAATTAAATGAACGCAGCTGTTTATCTTCAGACTTTTTATGAAGATATCAGAAAATGGCCATCACTGTCTGTTTTGAAGCTGTCTCCTCCGGATATACCAGTACCTTCTCGAATTTCAGTTCACACATATCCCACAAGGTAATCTTATTATTTTCTTTTCTCTTTCTTGGCTTTGAGTCTATTTTTCAGATATCCATCAATGGTCAAATTTTCCAGTAACGTGTCCAGCACCTTTTCACTTCAGGAGTTTCCTTTTGACTAGGATATCTTCAACTCTTGTCATTTTTCTGACTCATTAGTAGCTCTTATCTTTCCTGATAAAATAACGCGTGTACTTCTCTATGCCTTGTTCATCTGTCTGCCGTTTGTGGGTGTGTTTTTTAGTTCTGGTCAGTATCTCAGATCATCAGTAAGAATTAGTGGAATGTATTGCACAAACATCTTTCTTTTTAGACTATACTAAATCATTCTTTAAAATTATATTGTTCCTCCAAAATGTGAAACTGTTTGAAATCAAATCAAACTGTAAAATAAATGTGTCATACATACAGGAAGAAGAATTCCAAAGTACTTCAACAAGCTCGCTAAACTCTTTCCTACAGTTAAAAATATCCCCTCACAACCTAACACCATCTGCACTCTAATATACCAAAATCTAGTTTCATACCACTTGTACAGTTGATCAGAAGTCTTACAATTTTTCTTATTGAAGTATTTGTTCTGTGCTTTGTAAAGTCGACACTGTTCGGTGCTTCTGTTCTCCTGACGATTGAACAGCGAAGCTTACTCTTCCATCAGCCAGTTGAGAACGCTCACCGTAATGTAGAATGTGATGTCACAACATCTTGCAGCCATGACAGAAAATGCCGATGAGTCTATCGGCATTTCCTGTAACCGCAGCACAACGGAAAGCTTTAATCTTTCTTAATTAGTTTTATATATATTTCACACGCAGTTAATTTCAAAAAGATGTTTTATATTCGTTGTATACGCTGCAGTGTGACAGCGGAATCATGTCTGTGACACGCACATAAAACAGGAATTCCTTTGGCAGCATTGCTGCAAACAGATGGAAAGTTGTACCCGAATGAGCACCCACTACACCAGAATTCTTAAATGTAACTGAATTTGTAGGATGTAGGGATATCTTAAATGCTTTGAAACTGAAGAATATGTTATTTAAAGTTGACTATATCAGAACCAAGGTATATTGGAGAAGAAAGCATAGTACTTGGAATGTTCTGTGTGGAAAGTAACATGTTTTTGGTAATAATAACATGTGCTGTGTATGAAAGAAATGTAGGCAAAATAATATCATAAAAAGAAGTGGACAATATTTCTCACAAATGTTAAATCCTTATTATATAAAATGGAGAGGAGATCGCATTTTTGAATGAATATATATGCTTTCAGAGAATTATTTCTAAAAAGTAAAATTTCAAACTTATTGTCTCCTACTTTTGAACAACAGTTGTACTTGTGCGATAACGTAAATAACAACATATATTTAGGAGATCATATAAAGTTAACTATTAGAAAATAAATCTAAAAAACCTATTTTCCATATGATCATAGATATTTATATCGCATCTCTAAAGATGTCTTTAGATATGATATGTAGTTCTTTGTATTTATTGTTCGTTTGACTATATTAAAAAAGATATCTTCTTTGTTTCATTACAGCAATTTACACTATACAATTTGAAGGAGCGTATATAATAATATTATATAATTTATGTTTCTTACAATAATGAAGCAATTTTTTTCATGCTCCAGAAATTTTGGCATTGTGCCAAATAACTTCAACATTTGATTTAATGTCGTAATATTTAATTTCGGTATCAAATTCGTATGGCAATATACACATTTGCAAGTTTGGAGAAAAAAATTCAACCACAGAATTTGACATGAATCTTCTCAGCTTGTAAACATGTTACTTCTGAATACAACCGTGACTAAAATTTTCAAATTTTTGCGTTTACCGCAAAAATTTACGTCGATACCGCCTTTTTAGCATTCCTAAAAAGGCGGTATCGACGTAAGAAAAAATCACATTTATTTCAGAAGAAATCGACATTGGTTTAGTAGTTTGAGTAATTGTAGTGTAAAGATAGTGTAGGAAAAACATAAAACAGGGAGGTATGGGAGAGACATGACAGTAAAATCCAATGACTTTGGTATGTGAGCGGGCACTTAACTTAATTATTTTCAGCTGTCACGTCATGCCGGGAAAAAGCAGATGTTGTAAACTACAAAATTCATTAATGTTAATCGTAAATGTATTTTGAAAAATTCGATAATTTCACATGGTTAAAAAAGCAAGTGAAGTTTAGTGTGTTCAATGGGCTGAAAATTTCTTCACATTTTTGCGTAAATTACATTACGTATAAAGACAGGTCGAATGGAGTGTCGAAAACTAAATCCGATCTGTCAGAAAAAATACAGACTGCTAAGATATTCATGATTTAAAAGTTTTACATGAAATATATTGCACCATATTCTGCAAGACGCATATTAAGCCTCTGCTTTGGTGCAGTAGCCAGGGTCTCTGTTTTCTAGCCGAAAACGGAACGAGATGGGCTCCAGCCCAAACCCCAGATGCGGTATAGGCGCCCTGCTTACTCGACGTGGAGGGCCTATCGGTTTCCCAAGATAACGATTCAAAATTTAGGACGATATATTGTCTTTGAACTTGACACTCACGAAGAGCCAAAGCACTTTAATAAGGGAAATTATTAATGAAAAATACACTGACTGTGAACTATGCAACTTTAAGAGCGCCTTTTAACAGAGATCTATTATTCAGAGAAATTCCTTAAAATCATCATGGATTACGTTAAGTATGTGTCAAAGATTTCAAATTGTCAGTAATTTATAAAATTTGAAATAATAGTATATAAAAGTTTCTATTATAAACCATGGAATAAGTTTTACACCCATTATTTAACTCGTAAATACACGATTTACCTATTTCGAATTTAATAGAATAGAAACTTTTATATTTACCTATTTTAAAATGTTCTAACCAGACTATTTAAATGTATTCTAAGCATGCCACAGCAACGGCATGGGATTCGCAGTCTGAAGAATGTTATGAAATACTTTTCAGCTCATACCCTTGTTAGAAGCGTCAAAAGTTCTGCTTACTCTAACATCCAAATCTTGAAAACTTTTTTCGTGTATTACAAACTCGTAGAGACAGTTCATGAAAATACCAATTTTGACTGAATCTGATTTCAACGTCTTTTGAAATGAGCAATTTCCAATAATAAGACATAAGTATTAAGAAATGTGAAAATTGTTATTAATAGAAATGGAATGACAAACAATGTTTTATTCCTTTTTAAATGCAGCATGGATTTATTTCATTCAGCAAGCAAAAGGTCTCAAATAAAATCCTGAATGATACGTCGACTTCGGAATCTAAAACGTCGTTTCAAAAATCTGCATCTACAAGTTCCATAATTTGACACCATTTTAAGTTTGGAATGAAGCATTTTTTTTGCGCTAGATTATCCAATCAGTCAGGATGTACAGCAGATCTTTTTGCAGAGAGAACGAAGCAAGTAACACTTCATCGAATACTCTGGTGCAGAAAACACGTCAAACAGGGGAATATTTCGTGACGGTACCTTTTACTTTCCGTTTGTCTTACATGCTGCCATTTATGAAAAAAAGCACATTTATTTCCGTTTTCTGGAATCTCCTAGAACACGCCCACTTGCCCATAAAATGAAAGTGTTTTGCCCATCTCCAAATTTTTGACGAGAAATTTTGATTGTATGATATCATTTCAATACTTTTGCAGTGGCTTCTGGTTGAATGTAGTCTCTCACTGCAGGAAGAACTACCCTGTCAAGGTTGTCGATGTTTAGATATGATTTCGGACGTTCGACAATCAAATAAAAGATAGTTTTGTCCTTCAGATATCCAAGGGTCTTGGCTATAAAATCGAGATCCTTGTAAAATGATTTTGAAAGCATTTGTTAGTTTTAGATCTTACTTTCTTAGACAGGCTGTTTTTTATTTATAACATTTAATTGTTCAAATGACTGCATACGCTCAGCTCTTAGTCTCACTGAAAACATTAAAAAATGAATTTTGTGAGCCTTAATGAAGAAATTGGACAACAGAATACGTTAAGGCATCTCCTCAAAATATTTTAGTTGTCAAGGTAATGAAGACTTATCCTAATGTTTGAGAATTTCCTAATTTGATTATTATTTTTATATCTTACTGAAAACAAAATGGCAATCGTTTTCATTTAAATGAACACTGATTAGTTATTAATTCAAAAATAAAAAAAATTAACAAAAAAAAAGAATGTATATCAAAAACGTTTCCATTTCTTTTTTTGAAAACATGTAGGAATAATAGTTTCACGGAACTATCGAGATAGGGTTTACGGTCACTAGGTTAATGAGGAGTCCTTTTCACTCTGTTGGACAATAAATTTCTCATTCCAGATATTTTACGAATTTCAGGAATTGACATTTCTACTTACTGTATCTTTTGCAATAGAAACCAAAACCATTCTGCGGGTGCAGGTCACATCCGCAACGGTTACCAATGTGATATATGATAATTTTACCTAAAATGTTTTGGTAAGTTCAGTGAAAGATAAATTGAAATTAGACGAAAACACTGACATCCGCAACTTTTAACTTTTTTTGGCACTTGAGCTGCGATATATAAATGAAGTTAAATCTATATTTCTTCAAACATGATGCCAAAATTCGACGTCGGATTAATATTGTATAGAATTATCCAATCATTTTCTTTGTAATTACCTTATGAGCTACGATTAGTTTGCTCTAAATGTTATGCAATTTGTAAAAGGTCACATGAATCAAACGCAAGGGGGAAACACTTACCCTTGGTATATGATTAACGCACTCTTCTCTTGTAAATTCATAGCAATAAAGTAACCGACAACACATCAATAATTTGCATGAAATCATTAATTAAAAAGGGCGAGTCGAACGTTTTGCAATATTTGGCACACTTTATGCCTTTATACGTACCTTTACTAGGAAAGCTGACCAGAATTCAAATTATAGGCCATCATTTTGCACCGTTTTAAGCCATATGTCTGCCAGTTCTTCGATTCCGCGTTGGTACCAATTCTTGTCCTTCGAGGCAAAGAGCTTCTTCACCCCAGCTGCCACCTCATCCTGGTTGTTGAAGTGCCGCCCGCGAAGGTGTAGGACATAGACCGGTACAAACAATTATCCGACAGGGAAAGGTACGGAATATTTGCTGGCTGTGGCACAATTTCGGTGGCCTCTAGTTCCTGAAGTTTTGCCCTGCTCGTTTACGCGGTGTGAGGCCGAGCGTTGAACTGCTGTAGGAGATCTCGCTTTCTGTTCACTAATGTCGGATACTTCTTTTTCAAAACGGCATACATCTTTTCCATTTGTTCAGGGTGAAATTTGGCGTTGATGATCTGTCCGTCTCGAACAAATTCGTAATGGATTACCTGCTCAAAATTCCACCAGACGCAGAGCATCGCGTTGTGCTCGTAGCGCCCACGTTTAACGAAAGGTTCTGGAAGCAGGCCGGGGTTCAGCGACTGCCGTTGTGTGTTAGGATTGTGAACATACACCCACTTTTCATCGCACGTAACAGTTCTGTACATGAAATGTACAAGGCGCGGGTTATCTAGGAGTTTTATGCGCACTTCAACTCGGCGGTTTGTTTCAGCTGGCGTCCGTTTGTTAAAGAAAATGCGGCAGCTCCTGTAGACCTTGCCGAGCTTCTGAGGGTGACGAACCATTGTGGTCTGTGATATGCCCATCCCGCCTGATAACCTCCGAGTGCTTTGTCGGATTTTCCTCAACGATTTCTCAGAACGGTCTCGAAATCCACGGTTCGCGGCCTACCTGAACTTGGTGATCGTCGAGGGTTTTGTCACCTGAGAGAAATTTCTTGAACCTAATCAACTACCAAATCCACTGCCATTCTTGGAACTTTTGAGATCATTACCAACAATGAGGTGTGCAATGTTAGCATCTCGCTGGAGTTACCACGAATTTGGAACTATTTATTCAAATAGTCATAGCCTATTTTTTCTTTTAAAGATTCTGCGTGCAAAACGAACATGATACGTCGTGTCTCTAATAGTATAATTGCATTTGCATCTCTTCGTTTATCATCAAGTCACCTGGTTTAAATTGTAGAAGCGTTCTGTTCTCCAGCTTACAGTCTGCTGTCTACCTTCCTTGAGAAAGCCATTTAGTTTATTTGCGAAAGCTTGAAAAATTTTATTCCAATTTTAAACAAGTTGCCACATTTGACTGAACTCATATTTTTAACTAATTCCGATGTTCTAATTTTTCTTTCCTTTTGGCAAAGTATAGATCGCTTTCGGTATTTGGACATGAACCAGATCTATAAAATAGCTCATATTCCGAAGCAGCACTTTAGTCATGAAAAACAGAACTGTTCGTTAAAACACGTTGTTTGTTAGTGAAATAATAATTGATTGGTGCCTAAATTCAGTTTGTTTTATTAAAAGAATTCCGCGGGTAACATTCTGCATTTATATGCTAAGTAGGAATAGCATTTATGATAGAAAGAAAAGATATATTCTTTCGTGGTTAAGAGGAAATATATTTTATTAGCAAATTTATAATATATATGTGCTCAGTCATGTTTATAGAAAGGGATTGATTTTAATAAAGATTTGGTGCTGAAATAATTAGCGTGAAAAATGTTACGTCTCAAATATATAGATTGATATTCATTTCTTCAAATAAATCCTTTTGAGTTTTAAATTGTCGGTGGTCGTGCTGCAGGCATTTATCTAACGTTTCGAATAAAATGAGCTACATTTACTTGGTAGTGACCATCACTCCCGTTTCAGCAGTCTTTTTTAATCTTTTCAACAATCTGCTGTCAGCTAATATAAAAATTGTGGCGTTTCCGCCACGTGATAGCTTTTCTCTTTGATCGACCACTGGCGCTTATGTATTATAATTTATATATAATGATAATAAGAAGACGATTGTTACCTAATTTGAATGGCAACTTGGGGTTTGTTAGCAACGAATTTGTACCAGATGTGCTCTTGTTCACTTTTGAACAAAAAGTCGGGAAAAATGTAGGGTGAGATAAATTTTGACGCTCGACCACTGGCATTGTTCTAAGTGCAGCGACAAACAACGGTTTCCGCATCTCTCCCCTTTTGTTTGTTTTGGTCTTGGAGACACTTTTAAGAAGAGTTGCCAAGAAGGTTAGTGTTAGGGATTTTCCGGTCCCGGGGAGGAGGAGTCGTTGAAGTACCTTGCGTACGCTGATGATATGCGTGATGCTTTCGCTAAGTACTGAATTGCGACCGGTGCCTGTCTCAATGAGGAGAAGTCGAGTATTATGCTCTGGAGCAAATGGGAGAGGTCGGCGGTTACAGGTTTAGCTGTGACCGATGGGCCCGTTTGGATACTCGGTATCCAGTTTTCTAAGGAAGGGGTCTACGTGAGCACCTGGGGTAAAGTTCTGGTGGAGATGAAGAATGAAGCAAGAACGGTGGCAGGAGGTGGGCATTTCAAGAGTGAATCGGGCCAAGTTAGCTAATGCTTTTCTCGTTTCGAAACACACTGTTCCTGGGGAAATTTAGTCCCCACCCAGAAGTCTCATGAAGCAGATGGAGAGAGCAGTCTTTGGCTTCATTTGGGCCGGGAAGAAGGCCGAAGAGGTGGCTCGGGCGGTCCTATACTGTCTTAGGTCGGTGGGGGTTTTGAAGTCAAGCACCTTCCGACATGGCTCAGTGCACTCCGGTTAAAGAGTGTGAAGGGAGCCCTGGTCGCCGAACACCCGTGTGGACATTTGCCTCCTATTTTACGTGGTAGGACTCGTCCAAATACGTTCCCGGCCACAGATTTGTTGGCCCCCGGCGCGAGAGAATGCATAGGCTTACCAGCTTGGAGGTCGCCTGCAGGACTTTGCGAAAGCTGACAGCGCCGGGAAGAACACGCAACAGATGTACATTGACCTGCTCCCTAGTCCTAGGGAACACGTCATCAAAGATTTTCACGTTCCTAGGAACTTCTCTATGAGAGAGGCTTGGATGAGCATTCACTCGGCGAGTTTGGACTGCAAGAAGAGGGACTTTAGGTGGCGGTTGGCCCACAATGTCCTTCCAACCATGATCAGGTAGTTTCGGTGGGGTGGCATCTCTTCTGGTAGGGGCCTTTCATGTGCGGGCATTGAGGACAGGTTAAATCTCTTTTGGGCATGCCCCATGGCGCACCAAGTTTGGCAGGGAATCAGGACTTGGGCTTGGCACAAAAGGCTTGACGCCCTCCAGATTCACCCGGCTAATGTGTTTTATCTACATCCTGCCCCGGTGGCGGAAAGGGAGGTCTGGAGGAGGATTATCACCGAGGTCTGTTATAAGATGTGGAGGGAGAGGAACAGGGTTCTGCATTCCCGGACGGCTAACTCGGGCTTCTCTCCGACAACGATTATCCTTCAAGTCAAGTGTGAGCTCCGAGGCAGGGCGAGAGTGGACGTTCGCACTTTGACCGGCCGAGCCTTTAGGTATCGGTGGGGTTCTTGGCCTCGGATTGTTACCGGGACCAAGAACAATTACACCTTTCATTTGGGTTTTGGGGTAACTTACCCCCTCAGTTTCGGGCCTTGAAGCCGGAGGTATCTCTCGGGGAGTGTTGGGCTTTTTCTAGTGTATGTTATTGTGACTTGTGTTTGATGAAGGGTGGGGTTCGACCCTTTCATCGATGGTTTAATCTGTCTTCTCTCCGGTCGAGGTCGGCGGTGCTGGCCGCTGACCGAGACGGCAGGAGCCTGTGTGAGTCGGGGGAGTGAGTGTTTTGGTTCTGTCTCTGCTCTTTGTCTTATGATGTGGTATGAATGGATGGTATCTGAAGGGAGGGTGTTGTGTACTTGCTGTTTGTGGTGTGCCGGTTTCGCGTGGAAGTGGGCCGGGGAGGTACCTTCCATGGGTCATGTGAGTGCCTTGGTGCACCCTTCGGCCCGGAGTCCTCTCTGACAGTCTCCTGTCCTGGTAGCTATCACTTGGTCACCTCTGAAGGGGATATTTTGTCCGCCTATATGGACGATCCGGGTGTGCCTTCGGGCTGCACCCGCCGTTCTAAGTGACCTCACCGGCTCTTTGTGTGCGGGTCCTTCCGAGTTCTTCTGAGGATCTGATGACTCGGGTGTTTGTCTGGTGTTGCTTGTTGGGCCGTGGTGGGAGTGTGTGTAAACATCAGTGAACCATGTCCAGATGTTTATTTTGGGCGTGGGGAACAGTGTGAAGATGTGTTGCAACAAATTTCGTGTATATGGGCGGGGAAGTCGTGCGAGAGCACATTAGGGAGCTTCTTTCTCTCAGCCCCCATGATTTGGGGGTCTTATACGAAGACAAATATATGTTTTTTATTAGAACTATTTGAAGCACGATTTGCAACGCGCACGCAACCTTCTTCCGCTTCGTATATCTCCTTGGGGTTTCAATCTCGGTTGAACCTTACTGAACTCCCTGCGAAGGCTTTGGTCATGCCATCTCCAACTGCAGACAGAAGCCAAAATGTGTACACTGCGGGAAGGATTATTTCAGCAGGGAGTGCACGGCTGGAAACAAGAAACAGCGCTTCTGTGTCAATTGCAGTAGCGTGGATGCCCTATTTACAAGCAGCTTGCCAACAAGCTGCAGAAAAACAACTGACAGAAACCAGAGATGAAGCAGAGGATGTCAACAAAAGGTAGGGTCCTTACTAAACCTACAACTGTTGGCCTCAATCCGCTAAAGAAGAGTCCCCCAGATTCTTCCAAACCTTCCACCTCGGCTACAAGCCCAAGAGGAGGAAAATGAAAGGCAAAAAGAACAAAACCTCTTGATCAACCAGGAATAGTTACGCTTGCCCCTCAGGCGGCAACAAAAGGGGCGCCATAACCTGCCGCTACCGATGTCACGGATCGAAAGCTGCTTGTAGAGCGCATTGATCCCGATGTACTCAAACGTGTCCTGATTGCCTTCTGGCGGCTTATGCCTGAGCTTCCATGACTAGTGGCGCATTATGGACTGTCTTAACGTAATGTTTTGGAATGCGAATGGCATCCTGAATAAACTTGCTGAACCTGCAAGCTTCCTGAAAGATCATGACATCGACGTTGCTCTTATCTGTGAGTCCAAACTCACATCTAAGATCAAGCGACTCAGTGTTGCGAATTACCAGGTGTTCCGGCAGGACAGAGATCCGGCCCTCTACAGGCAAGCAGCAGGAGGTAATGTCATTGTAGTCAGAAATGGCTTAAGTGCGTCCATCGCACCCTTCAAGGATTTTGAGGCACTGGCTGTTAAGCTAAAAACAAGCTCAGGCTTTATTAAATTAGCTTCCGTTTATAACAGTTCAGGGAAGGTACCTTCAGACGATTATCTTGACATCCTCTTTGGGGACCCCATTCCTACTGTAGTGGCTGGTGATTGGAATGCTGATTATCCTGACTGGTTTTGTCGTTCAACTAATAGTGCTGGGGCGGCATTGTCGCAATACATTGACAAGCTGGATGTTACAGTTGCAAGTCCGGTCCGTCGTACTTGCACCCCGTCACACGGGGTTGGCGATGTCATTGATTTTGCTGTCCTCCAGTTTGTGAGTCACTTTCATCAGGTCGCTGTGGTTTCTGGGATTGACTCTGATCATGGCCCAGTCCTACTGAGATTAAACGGAGTCGCAGCCACCCGGCGGACGATGATTAATACTGATAGGAAATTGTTCCAGGAAATTATTGGTCAGATTGATCAGCCTGCGGTGGATACTAGTTCTTGCTCAAACGTCGACAGCGCGGAGGAAGAATTCACTCGTTGCATACAGGCAACTTTGGATCGATGAAAGAAGAGCTCAGCTCCTGCCCGAGACCGTTATGCACTTCCTTCTCGTATTGTCCTAATGTTCCGGGAGAAGAACAAGTTCCGCAGGATCTGGCAGCTGTCGAGATCTGCCGACGACACGGTTCGCTATAACTCGTGTCGCGATCTCGTCAGGGCAGAAATTCGCGAGTTCAGAGAACCACAGTGGAACAAGTACCTTCTCAACGCGGGTAAACCTCGCCAGGAGGATATGTGGACCATCCTTCGAAAACTCCGATGTAGTAAGACTGTCATACCGCCCATCCTCGGTCCACAGGGTTTGGTGTACGGTGATGACGAGAAGGCTATGGTCATTGCTGGTGCCCTGGAGGAGCAGTTATCACCTCATGACATCCAAAATCCTAGTCACACGGATAGGGTCATGGAGGCTTTAACTACATACCATCTTGATGATACAGACAATGTCATCTCGCCTGTTAGTTACTTCGAGGTAACTCGACACATCAAAAAGCTAATGGTGAAGAAAGCTCCCGGAAGAAATGGAGTTTCGACAAGAGCTGTTCAACTGCTCCATGAGAGCTGGATTCTGGTACTGGTGGAGATTTTCAACGGGTCTTTCCCGCTGAAGTATTTCCCCAGAAACTGGAAAAGAGCAGTGGTAGTGGTGTGGCCCAAACCTGGATCCAATCATACCTTACCTGAGGATTACCGTCCAATGTCTCTCTTGCCCGTCCTGGAGAGGGTCTTCCTTTCTAGGCTTCTAGAGTTCTGTGAAGCCAATGGTGTGATTCCTGAAGAACAGGGTGGCTTCCGGGCGAAGCATGCTACGTCCCACCAGTTGATAAGATTTACAGAATTCGTTTCTGAAGGACGAGATACGAGCGAGTATTCCACTGTTGTCTTCCTGCACAACAGCAAGGCTTTTGACCGCTTTTGGCATGATGATCTCCTACACAAGTTGCAGGAGCTTCGATGCCCTCTCCCACTTGTTGAACTGATTGGCTTGTACCTCAACAGCCGCAGTTTCATTAATAAGATGAACGGTTAGATTTCTTCGGAAAAGAAGATTTGGGCTGGCTTTTCTCAGGGTTCGGTTCTTGGACGAACGCTGTTCTTCATTTATCTGCACGACTTACCCAAACCCAAACCAAAACAAAGGCAAGTCATGATGTACGCTGATGATACAGCTGTTGTCATCATGTCCCTGAACAAAGGCAGAGCAGGGAAGCTCCTGCATGTCTTTCTCTCTCAGCTGGAAACCTACTACACTGACTGGCGGATCAAGATCAATCCGACTAAGAGCATTACGCTGTTGTTTTTCGGATCTCTCCAATGAGTACCGAAACTCGTTATGTTTCAAGAGACAATACCCTGGGCTACCTCCACTGAGTACCAAGGGCTCCAACTAGATTGTCGACTTTCGTGGGTGGCGAACACTAGCTGCCGTACGAATAAAGCTAGACAATGCCTTGGGCAGCTAGCTCCACTGCTCCACCGGAGAAACTTCCTTACAACACGGCACAAAGTAATGCTGCACAAGATGGTCGTCAGACCGGTGGTTACTTACGCTTCCTCCATCTGGATTGGTATTAGTAGTAATCAGCGAGAGATAACCGAGAGGGTTCTGAGTCGAGCACTTCGAATGATCACTGGGGCTCCCCCTTGGACTCCACTTCGGAACCTGAGGAACAGACTTGGAATCCAGAAGGTACACGAGTTTTCCACCAGACACGCCAAAAAGTTCTTCAAGAAAGCGGAAACCCACCCTAATGGACTTGTCAGGCGCGCGGTTGAATGCAATCCCCACGGTTTCTTTAGGTGTCCCAGAACTAAGGCCGTGATCGTTGACTCCTCTTGACAGAAAGAGTCAGTATGTGAACATTGGAGGGTGTTAGAGAGACCCCACCCCTATTTTTCAGATTAGCATCGAGATGGTGAAAATGGATTCTGCTCGGGCATTTGGATTTGGTATCGTTGAGTTTCAGTCACTCCCTGGTGAGTCGGCGGCTGGGAGGTGTTGCGGTTCTTTGTGATGTTGTGCTGGGCTTCGTTCACTTTGCCCCCCTTCTCCCCGGACTGGTGTAACGGATCACCCTCTCCTTTCACTACATTTTTCTAATTGTCTTTCTTATTGAGTTCACTTTCTCACATCTCCTAGCTTCCTATTTCTAAGGGCAAATTTAGACCTGGGATCAGACACCCCGTCCCTAAAACTTCTTCAAATATCGTGCACGCAACCAGCATATGCTCAGAAACAGCTTTCAGTCCTCGCTAATGGCGGAACATCTGGTTTTCAAAAACTGACAAAAGAAACTAGGTATTTGTCAGTCTATTCTCTCCAAGGTCTTAGCAGTGGACGGACATGCAATTAAAACGTCGAACCGTAGCCGTTTCTATGCTCTTTTTCCCTTTTTTGTTTTTCAAGAGTTTACAACTCAGATCAGATCATATGTAAAGGATTTTACGAAGGCGGTGTCTTACCCCAGGTCTTAAACAACCCTTAGAAATGGAAAGCTAGGAGTTTGGGGCTGGAGTACCCAATACGAAAGTGACACGGAAGCGAGGTAGAAAGGGGTAGGAAGACGCCCTTATTTATTACAGGAGGATCAGTACCCGGGATCCGACGGCTTAACGTGCCTATCCAGTGGCGTAACTATGTTTCAAAATCTGGAGGGGGGCGGGCGATCACACATACACACATTATTTATATTCATACATATATATGTGAGGACCCCGACTCTAAAAATCTGCCCACCCCCATAAAGGTTACGCCTATGTTCCCATCCGACTGACATTTATTTGTTCGAACGTTCGTACATTCCTAGGATCAAGACTGAGGTTTCTCCGCGGCTGTCAAGAACGTTGACCACTAGTTTACAACACAGATCAGATCATATATAGAGGATTTTGGGAAGAGAGTGCCTGACCTGAGGTATTAAACATCCCTTAGAAATAGGAAGCTAGGAGATTTGGGCTAGAGTGCCCGATAGGAAAGTGATACGGAAGAGAGGTTAAAAGACGGGACTGTTTGAAATATATATGCTTGAAATGCTAGTAAGAGGAATAAACCCATAAAGGAGAGTTTACCTCACTTGGTTTAAATACAATTGGCACGATAATGAATGACAATTCCAGAATTGTATGTTTTTGACTTGTTGCACTTTTGGTAAAATTGTAATCGATTTAGGATCTCAACTCACAACGAACAGTGTTTCACGTTACAGAGTTTCTTAATGGCCCATCAGGGCGGTACCGAGAAAGAATTATCAGGAGTTGGGGCGTGGGGTTGGAGAGGTGGTTCTGAATTTGAAAATTATATTTTACCGTACGTTATACATACATTCAGCTTTTGCTGTATTACATTTTATTTGCACGCTAAATTCTTCTATTTAAAACTCCATTTTTTCAAACACTGCCTTATTACATTCTATACTAGTCCCAAAAAATTTTGAAATTAATAAATCAATTGTTTTAGTTTTAGGACATTTTAAACATTTCGGGGGTCTATTAAGTCTCCAAAATCCCCCTCTGACAACGGCCCTGTTCGGCCAATCAGGTTGTAGTAAACATTCATTATGAAACCGAGAAAGAAATGAGGCAACAATGAAAAAGGAACAGCTGCTTTTATTATACATGATATCACGCGCTGTTCTTCATAAACAGAGGAGACTGCAATTGATTTAGCGTTTCAAACTCCCAACTACTACATTTTCATGTTAGTGTTGTTCATTTTGTGCCAGTCAGAGTGTTGCAGGCGTGCACTATAAATAAGTGGAAGATATTGGGTGGCGACGAGCGATGGAAAAGCGAATGTTAACGTTCGTGATTCAAGATCTGATCATTCATCACGCACTGGTCTTCATTAGCAGAAAGTACGGCAATCGATTTAGAAGCTGAAACCCACAACTAGCACAGTCTCATGTTAGTGTTTTACATATTGTGCCTAGTCAGATTATAGAAGGCATGCAGCATAAATTAGTGGAAATTATAGGTTGGCGACGAACGATGGAACAGCTAAAGTTAATATTCATGAATCAGGATCAGAGTTTTCATCATGTCTTCGTTAACAGAGAAAACAATCATTTTAAAGACTAAAAATACACAACTAGTACAGTTTCATGTTACAGTTAGAAACATTGTGCAAGGTCAGAAATTTTCAGGCGTGCAGTATAAATCAGTGGAATGAATAGGGTGGCGACAAACGATGGAACAGCGAACAGTGAACTCATAGTCTTCTTGGCTGTTCCATGCTGCGGTCCTCATGGTGAAAAGGGCCCCTAGACTCAACAAAAGGATTATTCAAAGTTTTTGATTTTACTAGATTTAAGTCAGATTTGGATGAAGTTTTAAAAATAAAAGCAATATTTGTCTCTTTTTTATTTTTGGGTAGTAGGTAAAATCTTTAGAAATCATTTTCGTTGATTTTGTTGATAAAAACTGGATGACGAGAAATCAGATATTCAAGAGCTTAAAATAGATTCCATACATGTATGTTAAAAAAAGAGTACAAAACAAATATTACTTGTAATTCAATCAATGGATTTTTCATACCAATACGGTTAAGGTGTTATGTGCTTGAGCAGAACTAACACAACGCCTCTTCGACCACGTGAAGCTTCACTCGCCATTTTCTGTCGGAAGAATACAGGAGACACAGGGAACGTTCTTACCAGAAAAGCATGTTAATTTGAAGTGCCACCTGCCAGACAATAGTTCCTCATTTCTGTCGCAGTTTGTCACAACAAATGGTGACAATTACTTCAATCTTACCAATATGATTCCGTGATACGAAATAGAAAGTATGCAGATTTCTTTCTTTCTTCTAGAAATGTGTTAAAATACATGTCACCAACGGAAGCTGCGTGGCAGCTGAATGTTAACGTATTGCTCCTCTGTTTGAATGAACTGCGACTGCTTGCTTCGCAGTTCATTTAAATTGGATTACAGAAGGGATAAAAAAAACGTCGACGCAGAAGTGTCCTCATACATTGCGCATCACAGAATCAGACGCGAAAAAACCTAGGAATTGTCAGACTGCGATGTTAAATATTGAGACAGAGATGATGAGCTATTTTCTTCAGTTAATGTTTACTTTAGCGTCCTAAATAATTTCTTAGGAAAAATTTAATTGTGTGGTAAAAGTGCGACGTACAATTTCTTAAGCATGCAAAATAATGGGGAATTGTGCAAAAATATAGTATTTGTAGAGAGCAGGAAAGAATTTTACCGAAGTATTTATCTGCGATTACGATGGTGTGGAAGAGTAGGTGCGGTAAGCCTAGGAACACGGAGCTGCGACGGCCTTAAGGTGCAGTCCGATGAAAGGAAGCTTCGTTGAGAAGGGCATGTTACGGGCGGAAGAATATAGCAGGAAACGGTTGAACAGTACGTAGTCATCGAAGCGTCTTGTTGGAATACGCTGAAGTAAAGAGGTCCGCTTTACGCAGCATTGTAAGTGGTGTTAGTAGCTTTTTCAATACCGTTAGTAGCTCTTTCTGAAGTCGTGAGTCTCCATATTTCATTTCGGGTTTCGTCAGGGTTTAAAGTTTCATTATCAGGCGCAATACGGCAACCAGCTCATGGCGTCCCTGCCATACAATGATACAGTGGCATACGCAGGGGGGGGGGGGGGTTAACCCCTTCCTTGAGGGCAGACGGAGCACGAATTTAGAGCGATATATATGTGTATACGAGGCTTTCACCAATGAACCAACCGCTGCCACCCCCATCCCTATAAGAAATTTCTGACTAAGCTACTGCTACGATTTCTAATTTGAAGTAACTCCTTTATTTTCAAAAATATCCGTTTCAGGATGAAATAATGTAAGCTACGATGTACGGAATAACAGCACAACTACAAATGAATTGATTAAAGAAATGAAATAGCCATGTACATCTTCTTTTTTATTTTTTTTATTGGAGGTTTAGCGACTACCGTGAGCAACTCAATGGGCTATAAGCAGCCGCGCGTCCCTAATTTAGGGTCACCGGTTAAAGGGAAGGGAGAGAGCCAATGCCGTAAGACAAAACACAACATCCATGACTGACCGGGATTATCAGGGGCTGGGGCGTGGGGTTGGAGAGGTGGTTCTGAATTTGAAAATTATATTTCACCGTACGTTATACATACGTTCAGTTTTTGCTGTATTACATTTTATTTTCACTCTAAATTCTTCTATTTAAAACTCTCCACTTCTTCAAACACTGCCTTATTACATTCTATACTAGTCCCAAAACATTTTGAAATTAATAAATCAATTGTTTTAGTTTTAGGACATTTTAAACATTTCGGGGGTCTATTAAGTCTCCAAAATCCCCCTCTGACAACGGCCCTGTTCGGCCAATCAGGTTGTAGTAAACATTCATTATGAAACCGAGAAAGAAATGAGGCAACAATGAAAAAGGAACAGCTGCTTTTATTATACATGATATCACGCGCTGTTCTTCATAAACAGAGGAGACTGCAATTGATTTAGCGTTTCAAACTCCCAACTACTACATTTTCATGTTAGTGTTGTTCATTTTGTGCCAGTCAGAGTGTTGCAGGCGTGCACTATAAATAAGTGGAAGATATTGGGTGGCGACGAGCGATGGAAAAGCGAATGTTAACGTTCGTGATTCAAGATCTGATCATTCATCACGCACTGGTCTTTATTAGCAGAAAGTACGGCAATCGATTTAGAAGCTGAAACCCACAACTAGCACAGTTTCATGTTAGAGTTTAACATATTGTGCCTTTAGACCACTGCGTCACCGTGGCGGCCCATGTAGATCTTCCAAAACATAATTAAAACTTACAATTCAACCAGAACCAAAACTTCTGTCATACATGAAAACATTTACATTCCTTCATTTCTTTCCATTCGGAGACATTGTGAATTAATAGTGACGACATTCCGCACATGTTTTTCTCAGAAATTAATAAAACATCTCTGAACTACTTCTATTTGCACACAATTACACGACGCATCACACTCCTCTGAAAAATACACCCCACTGTTGTATTCTTCCGCGCGTTGACGGACGCTTCAGGTCGTGGCCGTTAGAATCGCTTCACCTTCCCGCACCAAATGCTGCAAACCATAATACACGTAGATAAATACTTCCGAAAAATTATTTCCTTTTATATAAAATTACTATTATTTTGCATGCTTAAAAAATTGTACGTCGCACTTTTTCTTACACAGTTAAACTTTTCCGACGAAATAATTTAAGACGCTTATGTACACATTTACTCTATTTTCTTATCGCAGCATTACCAAATGGAACTCTTTCCTAGCAAGAACGTTCCCTCTTTCTGTTGTTCTTGTCGGCCAGCTAAATGTCCGCCTGAACGAGACCATCGTTTTAACGAAGCAAAGCTTGACGTCGCCGCCACAGCGTTATGTCAGGCCTGCCGCAGCTTCTGTTCACAGCGTGGTGCTTACATGTAAATATTACTGAGAAAATCTTTGAAATGTGCTATACAGATGACTTTTTTCACTCTTTGCCATCAAATTGCTTACTTCAAAATCCGTACATCTCACTGTTTCACAATCTTTCAACATTTCCGACGAAATAATTTAGGACGCAAAACGAAAACGCTAATTACATCAGACCGTTTGCAATGTAAAGGATAAAGGGGCTCAAAAAAAAAGAATTATCTGTTTGTAAGCACATGCATTTTAAGAACATGGATTGCAAAAAATTAGTTCAAATCAATTTTTAAGGATTACACATACACATCTAATTTATCGGAAGCAGCAAGGAAAAGTTGCAGCTGAGCCTACAGAACCCGCTCGCAGTGTTTTATGATTAATAAGCATGTGTACAATTATTAGGAACTTCTGTTTACGGGCGCTCGCTTCCGCGAATGGAGCGCTATGTTGTGAGTGAATGCATAGTTTACCAGTGATGCAGTTTCCGTACGTTGTTTCAAATCCGATAGATGTCACTGTGCGCTCGAATGGATTTTAATGATTGATAGTCTACGTCCATCTTTTACATAACTTCAAGTATAAGTATGTCTGCTCCATTAATTTTGGAAACATTTATATTATGCGGTGCCGAAACTTGCAGTCCAAAGTAAAAAGAATGCAAATGATATTTTAAAAATCAGAAAAAAAAAACGTTACTTAAAGACTAAAAAAAATAATATTATCCTCCCTACGTTCATAATTTAAATTTGATTTTACCTTGATAAATCTTGGAACAATTTTTCTGAATAGAAAGCACTTAAACTTTACATGATCATTCTGAAAATCGATCATTTCATACTGCACAGGAAAGGTAAAACTTTCCCTAAATGTGTACTTTAGCGTCTTAAATTATTTTGTTGGAAAAATTTAACTGGGGGAAAAGTGCCACGTACAATATTGTAAGGGTGCAAAATAATGAGGAATGATGCAAAAATATAGTATTTTTACATGAAAGGAAATAATTTTCCTGAAGAACTTACCTGCGAGTTTGAAGGCTCCGAAGAATACGTGCTGTAGGCCTAAGACGATGGAACGGCGACGGCGTAAATATTGAGTCCGGTGAATGGAAGCGTCGTTGAGAACGGCGACGGCGTAAAGGTTGTGTCCGGTGAATGGAAGCCTCGTTGAGAACGGCAAGTTACGGGCGGAAGAATACACAACGAAGCGGTCCAGCAGCACGTAGTCATTGAAAAGGGTTGTAGAAATACGCTGAAGGAAAGAGGTCGGTTTTATGATGCATTGTAATTTCCTTTATTCAAGGGTAATTTTGCGAAATTGTAATTAGAAAATTTCCAAGTATTGTTTTATCTGTGAATAGTGTCCTGAACATAAATTCACGCATGTAAGAGCCGAAAAGTCCTCTTCGTGTTCCGAATTGGCGTCGCAGCTTTCTCTTCAAACGCATCCACAAGTTTCCCACATTCTGTGTGTGAATGTTAGGATCCAGTGGATTAACAACCTCGTCGCTATGGATCACAACGGAATGAGTGTAAATTCCAGTGCTTAAAGTATCAATGTCTGCGTAAGCTGCCCATACGTCTGAAATAATGTGAGTCCAAGGCAGGATGTGCTGCGTAATCAAGCTCCTGAAGAGTCCTGCTTTTACGATTTCGGAACTCCAACAAGATGCACTTCCCGGGGTTCCTTCCAATTCCACCGAAAAGCCAGTGTCCTATCATGTACCGTCCTCTGTTGTATTTTCTGTGGAAGAAATACGTTTCATCAATTTCCACAATAATGGGCTCGCCATTGTAATCAAATCCTTCAATGGGTTCCACATTGTGACGTAGGTAGTTGTCGTACTTCTCCCTACAGAAATTGCATCAATCTACGATGGATGTTTTACCCACAACAACTTCGTGGTGAATAAGTTTCGGTAAATAATATTTCGTCCAGCAATACGCCATTACTGCTAATTTCTTCAAAGATAAATGGCTTTATCCTGGAAACGAAGAAAACCGAATACTTTTAGAGAATTGACACCTAGAATATTTCCAGCGTTTGTGATCAATTCCTTAGGAATAACGGACCAACCTATATTCTTCACCACACCGTGAACACATACATTAATTTCTGAGAAGCCGTCGCCGCGCAAGCCATTTCGTAGCTTTTTCCACGGTGTTAGTAGCTGTCTCAAAACTTGTTAGTCTCCGCACTTCATTGCGGATTTGGTCAGGGCTTAAAATTTCATCATTCCCCACAATTCGAGTCGAAGCTCTAGGCCTCTCTGCCATAGTACGATTCCTGATTTTAAGAAAATCGTTTATTTTTAACTATATCCGTTTCACGAGTCAAAAAAAAGAGCAACGATGGACAGAATAACAGCAGAAGTACAAACTAATTGCTTGAAGAAATCACCGACCCCTTAACATCTCCGAAACCATAACAAAAACTTGCGGTTCAATCGGAACCAAAACTTACGGAAAACTTCTTCCGCACATCATTTCATTTACATTGCTTTATTTATTTACGATCCCACACATTTTGACAATAATAACAACAACATTTAGCACATTTCTTAATTAATACTTAATGAAATACTTGTTAACTACTTCTTCTTGCACACGACGCATCACACTCCTCCCAGACATACACCCCACTCTTGTTGTATCCTTCCGCGGTTTCAATACCAACTGTTACTAAAGACGAAGGAAGCCTTAACTTCGCGGCCGATAACACCGCTTCAGCCTCCCACAACAACTGCCGCAAACGATCATCTCCGCAGGTAAGTTCTTCGGAAAAATTCCTTCCTTTCATGTAAAAATACTTTAGTTTTGCATCTTTCCCCATTATTTTGCGTGCTTAAAATATGTGTACGTCGCACTTCTTCCCCCCCTCCAGTTAATTTTTTCCGACGAAATCATTTAGGACGCTAAAGTACACATTTACCGCTTTTTACCACTAATACAAACGTACGAATTTTCCTTTGATGAAATCTGCTTACTTTCCGTTATTTTATTTACATTATCTTTAGCTTTCTTACGATACACTGAAATCCAGACAGCTTAATACACAAAATATCTTTGAGAAATGAGCACAAATACATACTTATGGTGTGTGATGTAACTGAAAAAGCAGCAGGTAATCCTACTTCTCTAAATTGGACAACGCCCCCCCCCCAAAAAAAAAAAACAGTTTGTTGTCCACAATCTGTTCCTTCTTCAAAACCATTGAATCTGATAAATAGAAGAAAAAACATGATTAGTTAACACTGATAATAAATATGAAGAAAACAATTTTTATAAATTTATATGCAGCAATCATAATGTGTATCTCCCCATTTTATGGAACAGTAAACACGTGGCATTGAAACTTTTACTGTACTCATTTTGTTTTACATTTAAGTGCAGGATATTCACGGAAGGTGATTTTTTAACTTAGAACTACATTATGCGCTTGTAATGAGTAGTAGATGAACGGTTTTTGAAATCTTGTGTATGTATTTCGAAATATTGTACTAAGTTGAAGAAAGCAAATGGTGTAACATTAACTTTGAAATGTTTTTAAAAACTGTGACGTGCGGTTTCTTTTTGGAGAAAAAATAGTACATAAACTAAACTAAACTGATAAGGTTAACATTGGTCACTTGAAAATTTCACGCAATTTATCTCCCGAAGAAGGTAACCGGGCATGGTTACTGAACGGTTGACAGACAAAACAAATTCTGTGTCTTCAGGACCGTAGGGTAATAACTCCTACGTTTTTTTGTTTGTTTTTTTATTTCAATTTTCTGACCAAAAAGTAAACAATATGACGACAGCTTAGCAATGTTTCTGCCTGATCACGGCCCGACTCGAACAAGCTTAGCAACCTTGTTACATGCGCAAAAGAAGAATGGGTCATCAGGAATCACTCCCACTTTTCTAGTTCAAAGCTTTGACGTCTTGGGGCGCTGAAACTCTACTGTTATTCTCATCTATCCGCGCGTGATTCGTAAGAAATTGCTAATACAAGTGGAGATTTACTTACTCATTTGTGACTATTTTTTAGTTTCGCGTGTGTGAATTCTTTCCATTTTTCTTGCTAGAAGCATTATTGTTTACGGCTGCGTTCCTTTTTGCACATCTGAGCACGGAAAAAATGAGTGGACAAAAGAAACAAACTGTTTTGGCAATGTGCTACATCTAATGCATGCAGTACTGCTCCTTGTAAGCGTGGCTTTTCAGAATGTACCTCAAAATGAATAATCGGGTAGATCTGAATAGTGACACTTTCAATTACTTAATAATGATCAGATTCAATGGCCCTTCAATTGAAGATTTTGATCCTCAAAATTCAATTTGATTGTGGTGGGCAGATACCTATGATGCGTAGATCAGACACGGTGCGTACATATCAGCGGTAAACTGCATCAACAATATTGGTGCCATTTTATGTATGTATATTCTAGTTTTTGTCCTTTTGTTTTAAATATTATTAAAGAAATAGTAAACCTTCCACATTCAGCCCAAAAATAGTTTTATAAAGCAACGATAGATAGCGACACGTTATCGCTACATCGTGAAGCGTTACGTTGCGAGAGTGGCAAGGGAAAAGAATAATATGGATGAAAGGTGGCGCTTAAAGGACCTTTTTGAATCTTGATTGTGGCACACGTGTGAAATATTTATTTTCACGGAAGAATATGAAACTGTGTGGCTAGAAGAATAAAAGCAAGGAAAGTTTTATCTGCTAGGAAAGAACTGTGGCTGAGGTTCCGTCTTCGGCCTGTTCCGACAGATGGCGCCACGGTATGTCCCTTAGTGGATCTTTTATTTTAATGTAACACTGCAATAAAAATGAGAAAATATTTTGCAATGCCTCAGATATGATGACTTAAGGGTAAATGATTTGTCACAAACTATGCATTGAAAATTCGAAGCACCTGGGGCGAGATTGGTAAGTCTACTTACGTAATGATCTTTTATTCTACGATGTTCATCTAAACCCTGCTGCCTAAAATATATTTTGTGACAACTTTCACAAGCATATCTTTTACCTGATTCCATTGCAATCTAAGTCTCAGATACCTTTGATATAAGGAAAAATATCTATATTTATTGCAGTGTTGCGTTAAAAAAAAGATCCACTAAGGGACATAGCTTTGCGCCATCTATCGAGCAGGCCGAAGATGGAAGCTTAACCAGAACTGTCTGATCGCAGGAACCAGGACTTCAAATCAATGTTCAGAGAAAAGACGTCAATTCCGTCGCAATAAATATTCGAGAATAGGGTCTCCCAAGTACATTTTACATTGCAAGGCTACCATAAACTGCGCGACTAGTTGTCTGCAAAACGAATACCAGTCGCTAAGTGTCTCAGTGGATGTGGCCATGTGAGGTTTCTTCAATCGCCTCATCAAAAGACAATCCTTGGCGAAAAAATACGTGAAAATCATTACTCTATCAATAGGAATCTCAGCATAAAAAAACACGTACCAAGTGTGCGGGCAGAGTACTCATCATTCCCTGAAGCGTATTTCTTCCGACACATGATGTGTCCTAAACGATGAGACGCATCGACACATAGTCATGAGATGGCTGAAGGAATTTTACGTGCGAGAAGAGCAATGCCGAGGATAGTTGAAGTGCTACCGTGGCGCCATCTATTATTGTTTTCAGAACTAGCGGGGCCGAACGTGGAAGTTTAGCCCAGAAATTTCCTGTTTCAAATGTTTTAAATTTTTTATCGTAATATATATCATCATCATCATCATTGTCAACCATTATCAATCCACTGCTGGACGAAGGTCTCCCCAAGTTTCCTCCACAACGGTCTGTCTTGTGCCAGTCTCCTCCATGTCACTCCCGCATATTTACGAATTTCATCCACCCATCTCCCATGTGGTCTTTTTCTGGGTCTTTTCCCTGTCCCTTGGAATCCAATCTAAAATTTCGGCTGTCCATCTATGGTCTGTCCTTCTGGCAGTATGTCCAGCCCATTGCCATTTCAGGGATTTAACTCTGATCATGATGTCTTCCACTCTCGTCATTTTTCGGATCCACGAGTTCCTCTTCTTATCTCTCCTGGTTATACCAAGCATGCACCTCTCCATGCTACTTTGAGTTGTCTGCAGCCTTTGTATGTCTCTTTTAGTTAAGGTCCACGTCTCTGCACCATACGTAAGCACTGGAAGGATGCATTGATCAAACACTTTTCTTTTAAGACATAATGGCATATTGCTCTTGAAAATTATGCTGTTTCTTCCAAAAGCTCTCCAGGCAAGTTTTGTACGCCGATTAATTTCTTCATCAATGTGACCCTCACTTGATATCTGCTGTCCAAGATAAACGTACGTGTCTGTTATCTCCAGCTTTTCTCCATCAATCGATAAATCTTCATTTCTTGTAAAAGCATTGAACATCACTTTTGTCTTCTGAAAGTTCATTTTTAATCCCACTTCTTTACTCTTGTCAGCAAGTTCCTAGATCATACTCTGCAGCTCTGATGGGGTAGTTGCAAAAATGACTACGTCATCAGCAAAACGAAGGTGGGTTAGATAATCTCCATTAATCTTTATCCCTTTGTTTTCCCAGTTCAGTGATTGAAAGACATTTTCCAATGTGGCATTAAAGAGCTTCGGAGATATGGTGTCACCTTGTCTCACTCCCTTTCCAATTTTTATGTGTGTTGTATTTTCAAACAGCCGAATCTTTTGCACTTGCATTTTCATAGATGTTATTAATAATATTAATGTATGCATCTTCAATACCGCAGGATTTCAGAGCCGTGGTAACTGCTGATGGTTTCACCGAATCAAAGGCTTTTTCATAATCGATAAAAGCCATGCACAATGGAAGTTCATATTCCCTCGCTCTTTCAATTAGTTCTCTCAGTACGTGGATATGATCTATTGTGCTGTAGCCACTCCTGAATCCAGCTTGTTCTCTCGGTTGAGCCATGTCCAGTGTTACCTTCAAGCGGTGTGAAAGAACTTTAGTGAAGATTTTATAAACCACTGATAGGAGGCTGATGGGTCTGTAGTTCCTGAGATCCTCAATGTCACCTTTTTTATGTAGCAGGATCATTGTAGCATTGTTCCAATCCTCAGGAATCTTCCTTCATTAAGGCATCGAGTGAAAATTTGGGCGAGTACTGTTTCAATTTCTCCACTTGCTTCTTGTATGATGTCTATAGTAATTCCATCTTCTCCTGGAGCTTTCCCCGCTTCATGTTCTTGATTGCATGAGCAACTTCTGCTGGGAGGACTGGAAGAACTCTGGTACCTTTCATGATGTCTGGAGTACATGTATCATCCCTTTCATATAGTTTGGAGTAGAAATCTTTCACTCTTGTCAAAATTTCGCCTCTATTTCTTGTTATAGAACCATCTTCTTTTCTCAGAGCCATAATCTGTTTTCTTCCCTTACTGAGATGTCCCTTTGCTATCTTTAGGCTTTGGTTGTTTTCAATTGCTTTCCTCACTAGCTCACAGTTGAATTTCCTTACGTCTTCAGTGATATATATGTGTAAGTGCGATGCCATGAATATTACGATACAAATCTTTAAAAGACATATAAAACATGAAAATCCTGCACCATTTGCCCTTAATATTTATACTCTAAAAATCTGTACGTCGCACTTTTTTTCCAGGTTCTTAAATTTTTCCGACGAAATAATTTAAGACGCTGCTCTACACATGTACCAAAATCTCAACCCTAGATCGTTGAAGAATAATGGAGAAATTAGATTTTTGGTGGTGAAATTTACATTTAACGATTATCCTCTCATCAGTTTCAGAAAAAAAAACTTCTATATTTAACTTCTCTTTGGATTCAGCTACGACATCGTATCTGACTTCGGTGGTCCAGTCGTATTGGCGTTGGCCTCTGACCGTTAAATTGGGATGGATTGCATTCTAAAAATGGTGCGTCATGAATGGTGCGTTTGTTTTGCGGAGCTCGCTCTCTCCATTTCTAGCAACCAGTGGCTCTAAATTTGGGACTTCCACATGCCCATCAATTTGCTCATGGTTGTCATTACATTTCGGAAGAATTTGAAATAAAACAGAATACAAGCAGTTCGCCTTAAGAACATTTCCAATCAATGATCGTGTTTGGTGACATCTCAGGCTGCCGTTTCAGAAACTTTCTGGACTACATATTTGTACTCGAACCAAATATAAGATGTAATGCTTTGATCACGCAAGTACACTGCTCCGCATCAGAAGTGCCCGCAACAGAACGAGTGAAGACAGAGGGGTAAAACTGAACATGAAAATAGGAATGCATAAGGGTTTATCTCTACTTTATTTGCAGACACGTACAGTGATTATCATGTGAGATAATACTCTTCCCTTTGTATGCCTGAGTAAGTCCTTGCAGCTCCGCTAACGGTAATATAGGCAGCAATACGGCATGCAAATTAGTCATTCAGGCCACAGATATCGTCCTGAGGAATGGAAAACCAAACAAGGTTCATTTTATAAAGTAATTCATCGAAATCGTACGCAGGCAGCTTCGATTGCAAACGCTCTTTAACGTGGTCAGGCAGCTTTCGACTGGCGATAAATCGGGCGACCTTGTTGCCCATGGCAGTATTTGAACATGTTGCAAACATTGTCTGGACACCAAAGCGATGCGTACACGGGCGTTATCTTGCTGAAAAATTGTAGGCCATTCTACAACGTGATCGAAATGGTTTGCACAACCTTGCTAACGTATCGTTCAGCTGTCAGTGTGCCCGTGATGCAAACAAGAGGTGAGCTGCTGTCATGGTCAATAGCCCCTATACCATGATGCCTACCTGATGGGTGGTGTTGCGGTCGTGAACGAAACCTGGATCCCTCTGCTCACCAGGTTGTAGCCAGACGCGTATCCGTTGACCGTGAGCACCCTAACAGAACTGGATTTATTACTGAACACCACAACGGTCTATTCGTGACACCCCAGTTCGGTTGACTTCGGCCCCAAGCTAGACGAACGCTGCGATGGCTGGCAATCAATGGCAGTGGGCGTAATAGTTGCCTGCTGCGCAGGTTTGCCACATACGTATGGTATAACCTTCGGTTAATGATTCGGGTCGTGTTGGCGACGTCAATGGCCGATGACACAGCACGTCGAATATAGGCTGCAGTGCTATCTTGTGACAAACGAGCGTGTCGAACAATCCGCTAGCTCATGGGTGCTGACCTCTGCCGGACCGCACCACTGTCGTTCCGACACAGGAACGAACCTTCCTATGACCGCTGGTGCCAACAGCATCCAACAGGTCGTACATCCTGTTGCACATGGGCAACGAAACCTCATATTGACCAGTCCGCTTTTGATAGACCTTTTTTATAGAGTTCCAAGGAATTAGGTTTTCTAAGGGTATATTATAAGTCGCTTTTCCAAGGATATATTTCCTATGAATAAAGTATTCGGTATTAAACGAAATACGTTGAAAGCATTTATATGTCTCACTTTGGAACATTATGTACACTGCTGGCGACAGAAAATGCAACACCAAGAAGAAAGCATCCGATTGGCCTGAAATTCACATCATGCGTCGACCGCGAGAGAACATGCAAACGATTAGCATTGCAAGGCATATGCAAATCATGTGCTCCCGGGACGCCACCGAGAAGCACTATACGAAGGGTGTACAGAAGGCACCTTTCTTATAGTGCATCTAGTAGTGGAAGTGTGTTGTGCTGCCAGACCTGTGTGTGGGAAGCTTCTTGATGCCTCGTCGCAGGATACGGCAGTCATTCCTGCACGTTTCGTAGTTCGACAGAGGAATTATAGTGGCTTATCGCGACAGCGGTTTATCCTACCGAGACATCGGCGCCCGTGTGGGACGACATCCAGCGACAGTGAGGCGAGTATGGATTCGTTGGGTGCAGGACTGACGTGAGCGATTGTCGCAGGCGCGGCACACCACCGAACGGGAGGACCAACATGTTGTGCGGCGGGTATTGACGGCTCGCACCGCAACATCACGAATGTTAGCGCAGGAATTATGGTGTGCTGCGCACGTTCGACGTTGTCTGCAGGAGCGGGGACTTGTTGCACGGTGCCCATTGCTCCAATTAACATTGATGTTAAACCACCGGCGAGTGCGGCGGCAGAGGGCAGTTAAACTCCGCACCTGGACTACGGAATCGCACGACATTGTCTTCTCCGACGAATCCCGCTTCTGCCTGCAACACCACGATGGTCGGATCCGCGTTTGGCGGCACCGTGGCGAGAGACTGTATGCCGCCTACATTATGTATTGCCATACCGGTCCGTCGTCCGGCGTTATGGGTTGGGGCGCAATTGGATATGACAGCCGCACCCCTCTGGTACGCATCGCCGGTTAACTCAACAGCCACCGCTACATCACCTATGTTTTGCAGCCTGTAGTCCTCCCTTACCTGCAGGACCTGCCAGCGGCCACGTTTCAACAGGAAAATGCGCGCCCGCACGTGGCACGCATCGTGCGACAATTCTTCACGGCTCACCAGGTGTCACTTTTGCCGTGGCCTGCCTGTTCTCCCGATATGTCGCCCATCGAAGTCGCTGATCAGCAACAGAGTGACCCGGGAAGCACCACCCGCGGCTATGCCTGATGAAATGTGGCAACGTGTGGAAGCAGCCAGAACCGACATACCCCAAGCCCACATCCAAATGCTCTTTCGTTCGATGCCGCGGCGTGTAGCGGCCGGTATTGCCAGCCATTGGGGCCACACCAATTGTTGATGTCTGCGTATTCCGCAAGTCGCACGGTCCTGTAAGCTCGTTTCATCTTTGTATCTGTTGTTATGTGTCCAGTAAATATGGTTCAGCTATTCCGTGTTCTTCTTGAAGTTGCATTTTGGGTGGCCAGCAGTGTATTTGAATGAAAGACACATATAAATATAAAAGCATTTATCACTCTGTTAAGGGGCAGACTATATTGAAATTTGGAAAACAACAACCTACAGATATGGTTAATATGAGAAATTCCTTTTAATTATTATTTTTTGGTACTACAAGTGAAATCAGGTAAATTTTAGTAATATTGTTGAATACTTGTTTTTAAGAAATTATTACGGGTACGAAGTTAACCTGTATCTGAGCAGAACGATGAACTCATCAATGCTCAGTTGGCCATCAATAAACTTCACATGTGAACCCTTTGTGGCGCAACAGATAAGCAGACGGTATTTCAACTCCCAGAATGTGTCTTCTAATTCCTGCTAAGTGTACTTTCCTTCGACGCAAATCCTTTTTTTAACTTCAGCTTTATTCCATTGCAGGTGGAAGTTCCTGTACTCTGAAATCTCAGCCGTCACTGAAACGAGTCTCTGTCCCTTGCATCCTTTATAAGGATTAGCTGTTCTGCAATGAACCTTAAAAGCAGAATGTCTATTATATGTGATTATTAAACGTAGCGGAAATGCCAACAATAACAACAACCAGAACATGCCTTAAAAAAATCTCGGGAACTTACATTGCAAAATTCTTTGGTTTCAGTCGCTATAGTTCAGTTAAGACTGTTAAATCCTGCCGTGCCCTCAAACTTTGTCTTCAAAGATTAAGGTGCCCTACGGAGCACACTAAAAGAATTTGCCCTGCTGGGATCTGTGAAGTCTCAGTATTCTTCTCCGCAGAAAGCGAGGGAGTCACAGATATTTTGGCAAAGACACTACGGTAAAACCCTCTTAACCATTCAACAGTTGGAACGGCCTTGAGTGCCAAAACTCTGTAAATACACTAATCGTGCACTCTCTCTTTCGCACTCTATCATACTTAACAGTACAGTGTAATACAACAAATAATGGTGATATTTCATCGCCGTTCCAAAAGCAGGAAGGCTCATTATGGCTTGACAACTGAAAATAAACACAGCTCCAAAGTATGTCAAAAAACCTTGAATGAAAAAGGGGGCGTTGTGCCACAACGCAATGTTATTATCTAATAAAAAATTTAAATTTATCTTCAAAATGTTTTTAAACACAAATTCACTTAACATCAATTCACAGTGGCAAGAACCATAAAAAAAGAAAAAAATCTTCAAAATTAAATCAAATAGCGTACCGCATTAAGGAATATCCTAAATATCTCAGAAATTGATACTTCAGTTAGTAATATGTTTTCTCTAAACTTCAAATAACTGAATTTAAGATTAAGCACTAAAAATAATATTATTTAAAACAAAAGAAACTTTGTACAAACTAAAGTCGTTATCGTAAATAAACACAGCCCGAAAACTGCAATGTCATCACAGTGAGCATAAGTAATCTGCTCAATTCATAAACTCATCAACATCAAAAATTTTAAATTTAAAAATGTTCATTTATATTCTTTAATTAACACCAGTTTTTCTAAATTAGAGAAGGAACCACACTAAAATTTAAATTACAACTGCATATGTAATTAAAACTACAGCTTAAAAAGTGTAATGCTCTTGCTCCAAGCATAAGTAATCTGCTGAACACAAATTTTCATCAAGAGGGAAGTAACAAATCAAAAAATGTTTCAGTTTTTTTTAATTTAAATAAATTCAATATTTTCCATAATTATAAACCTCACCACTTGCCAAACAATTTAGCAGGTTTGGTCAACCTTTTGCAATTGTTCCACTTCTTGTGCAGGTAAAAGTCATTATCAAATTTATTTTACAAACTTTTTTTTGAGGAAACAACGGAACACAAAAGTGACAATTCCAAAGAGAAGAAAGTCTTATTTAATTTTTTCAGAATTTAGTAACACCGCATTCTGTTTTGCAGAATGCACGGATATTTCAATTCAATATTTCACTATGAAAAATTATGAAGTTAGAGTAGGATTTGTTCAGATACACTGTATGTTTTGATATACTCCCTCTGTGAAAAATACTAATTTCTACTAATTCAATGACATTGATTAATTTAAAGATAAAGTGTTATTCATGATTTAATCCAGGGTTTCTGAAACAGCACGCTGTAAATATGTAATTTGTCTACATTTGAAATTTACTACTGTCATATAATTTTTCCTCAAATTACTGGAATATGCATGATACAGATCAAATAAATTTGCGATATTCTCACCATGAAAAATATTTGTACTCTTGGCTGAACTAGTAACTCGAAGCGTGTCTTACTGTGAGTGTAAAATGCATCAACTCTCAAGTATTTCCTGTTTGCACTGGTTCTAGTGTGGAAGAAAAAATTGTGTTCCATTGCTGCATGTGTCACAGATCAACCCAGAATTTTACAGTATTTTTTTTATTTCGTTAGAAATAAAAATAATTCTCCTGCTCAAAAAGTGCGCATTTATTTATTAATCTACGAAATGCCGATTTGGCCTGGTTAGGAATACTTTAATCTTCAGAATAACTGTACGCGCAAAGTCCCGGTGGTATTTTGGCGCCCGCTGGACTTCGGTGGGTAATGGCCACTGTTTACCAGAAAGTGTATTCCTTCGTGCACTGTAGATATCTTCGGGTTTTAGTTGCTGGTTCTTTAGTGTAGCTTTAAAATTACGTAAGATCTAAATTAATGAAATAAATTCTTCATTTTAATTCAGACTTCCATGCACATTAGATTGTACCAGATATATTTTGAAAGCGGCATCAATTAAACTGCAACACGTCCAACCCTTTTAAAAACTGTTTATTACGCCAATTATCGGTATATCTTTGCCTAAAGTGTGATAAAATGGGATATTTTGTTCAAGATTCGCTGCAAATCATGCTTTAAATCTAGTGTGGACAAACAGACATATTTCGCATGCGTTTTAGAACAAAATGCCCTAAAAGTGGTGTTAGAACACACTCGGGATGTTACGTTCGATCCACGATTCCATTTGTTTCCGTTACCTTCGTTCGACCCGTAGATTATGTACGGGAGATAGGTTGAAAACACTAGAAATACCAATAATCCATTGGATTAATAATTTTATTAAATGAAATAAGAGCCGAAATGTTTTTAAATTTCAGCAATTCATATTGTTGTTTAAACGTTCTGCTGTGATCTTCATTCGGCAAGAAAAGAATCTTTAAAATTCCTAAAGTTTTACAACGCTGATTGAATGCGGTATTTCCTCATGTAATGAAAGCCAAAAAATTAAGTGTGGCGGTATTATACTGGAAAAACATTATTTATATTTTCATGATAACACAATTTCTCTTTCCTTTTCCAGATTTTTAATAATTTTACACTTTAAATAGGTTTAAGAGTTAAGGAAGAAATGAAGTGTAATTTAGGTGATACCATGTTTAGTCAGTTTCGTGTGCTTTAAAAACATGTTGAACCTTTGGACTCCATGCCAAATATAAGCATTTTGTAAGCTGCGTCTAGAAGTATGATTTGTTCACATGCAGAATTTAGCGAAGACATGTGCTGCTATGTTAGCATATCAGAAATGCTCGCAACCATTAGACTATGCCATAATTCAGTAGATATGCTGAATAAAAAAAATCTTGAGGACCAAAATTTGATGGTGTAAGTTAAAAACTAAGAAATGATTTGCAACGGTAACCATGTTCATAATCGACAGACTCCTGATTTAAGATGTTCGTTATTTATTCTTGACTAAACACACAACTAAAACTCTAATAATGGTTCACGGATATATAATAAGCATATAATGAATGATTTATTAAACAATAATGACACCGTGCTCTAAGGTTATTTCGTCTGTTTTAAACAGTCTTACCATGATATATATTCCTTTTAGGAGTTAACGGAAAAACACTTTGTATAATCCCTCGAGAATCCTTTTAGGTAATGATAATACTCTTTTAGAGCAGTTTTTGTAAGAACAACAAATACAGCATGTTCACACACAGCGAAGCGACGACGTAATCTCCTCTCCTTCTCAACAATTGTCCAGGGTCGTTATCCCATTAATCTTTGCAACACACCGCTGACTGGCTGCTCGGTATCAACGCAAAGGTAAACAACTTGCAGCATGTGTGAAGATGAAAAATAATAGAAACGGGAAAAGGACGCTAACATCGAACAAAAGCTTTCTCTCACAGCATTTCTCCTGAAATTTTATGCCACGGATCTCTTACTATCTTAGTGGTCAGTAAAGCTTAGGCGAAGTGAATACTCTATATCAGTCAAATTTCGAAAGCTTCTATATATTATAAATAGATAGAGAATTTATGATATTAATTATTGATTACACCGAGTGATTGTTTAAAATTAAAGTGAAGTTTGTATAGTTATTCTGATTAATTGCTATTGAACATTACATCCATTTACTCTAAAAAATTCCTATTATTGGTAATTCCCGTTATTTTAGTCATTTCGATTTTAAAGTAAATGCCTAAACCTTTAACTGTGAAATTATTATATCAGAAAGAGCAGTGATAGCATTAAAATTCAAACACATTTCTCTGAAGAAAGTATGATCAGGATATTAATTGTCTTAAATAGCAGAAAGGAGCCAAGTAATTATGGGGTACCAGTATTATGTGTTGGTGAGTATTTTCACCGTGGATTTATTTATTCTTTTGAGGAAAATTATTCCTAAATTAATACTTGACAGTTTCATCCATTTCGTCTGCACAGTGCATTAAAGAGGGACACAATTTGACTATTACTTTGAGGAAAACATTCAGAAAGGATACTAAAGAGATTCATTAGCGTATTAAATCCGTTTATTTTTGTGGTCAAGTAAGCACAAAGTTTCGCAAAGCTATCGAGCCCCACTGGGACGCTTTTCAATTTTCCTATTTTAGGCTACACGAGTTTTAAAGAGACTGCCATCAGGAAATCTGTCGAAATTCTATTGAGCAAACTAGTGTGCAATAATATAGTTTCTACTGAACTACCAACGGTTTGGCATACGTTATTAAAAAAATGGAAAAACCTCGCAACAAACCGTATATTTGGATGATAAAAATTCGTATGATATGCTCGTGATGTTAACCATGTTATTTTCAAAAATCATCTTTGTTCCTATCGTGTTCCAATTCCTTGCATATTTATGTCTACCATTACCTTTAACACTCTCAGTGCTTATATCCGTAGATATGTTCTAATGTTATAAGAGTAGAGAGGTGTACTTCACAAAACAGAATGAAAAACTGAAATATTCTGCCGTAGATATATGATATTGTGTTAATGGCCGTGAAATATCAAGGTATCTGGACTAACAAGGGACGAATAATTCTGGCCAAAGAAAAGAAGTGCATGAAAGATAATCCAGTTACGACAAGAAATAGATCAGGTTCATGATATTCAGTTAGAGACCGATGGCAGGATGTGTGTTCCACACTAAATTAAATAAAGACAAACACATACCGATATTCAATGCACTTACCAGTTTACGAAAACAGACTTGCCTGCTTTTAAAGGCAAACAAAACTGATCCATGCATCACTGAGGCCTGTCAAAGAATATTAATACTAAATCATGATGTAACATACTTGAAGCCACTGGCACTCAGATAGCTAGAGCCACAGATGCACTTGTGTTGGCGAAAATGACCGCCAGTCGCAGAGTGAATAACTGTTATTTCACACGGTTCACTAATATCAAAGCCACTTATTGCAAATACAAGCAGTTTGATGTAAACAAAATAAGCTTAGAAACAAATTACCATGGCGAATCTGTGTTTACCTTACATCGTTTTAAGATTGTTAAAGGTTCGTTATTTTCTTCCGTGTCTTGTTAACTCCATATCATTATAGATTTCGTAGATGTACGTCATTGCTTTCGTGTGTTACCTTCCAACAATTTGCATCATGTTATACAAAACCTTCATCAATTCAACCGTTTCCTTACGACAGCGGAAACAAATCAATTTGTGGTGCCGAAAACGGAAGAGACTTGGTAGATGATCCCTTGGTCATCACAGTGTGATATTTACCAAACAGCTACATATAGAAGCCACACAAACAAGCAAATGTATCGTAATTTTCTTCCTGAAGTGATATTATTGCCGCAATTTTGTTTATTGTACACAATTTTTTGTTCAACATTTTTGAATGTGTATATATTAATTTTCTATAACATTCCTGTCATTAACAACTGGAGTTAAAGTTCTCCAACTATGAAACACTTGTTAATTAGTTTTACAGTACACCACAATTGTGATTAGTGAAAATATGTTGAAATATTAACATTCTTCTTAATCAGTATTTATCAGGTGTTGATTAAATAACGAAGAATCGTAAGTAATTATTTCTTGGGTTTTATTGGAGCAACTCTTGTTTCACTTTAAGTGAAGTAATTAAGAAGAACTGATTGTATGTTGTGTTCAGTAATCTATATATACGTGTTGCACATAGCAAAGAACAATTCAAAATGCTTACAACATAATACCCCAGTTTTTCCACTAATCGAGAGGTCACGGTACCCGTATCACCCTTTACGAGAAATGTTACATCCTCTCAATATTGTGGCAAACGTGATGTTTAGGAAAAAGGCGACTTTCCTCCGGCTTTCAATGGTACACTCCATATGATTACGGGCGAACCTCAGCCACTGTCGCAGATTTCGAGCTAAGCAAGGGGATGCTATGGTTATAGATTTACACCTTAGTTCTAAATGGTGGAGTCACCATTGCTTTGTAGCTGCAGGTACAGGATTCAGTTTTTCTTGTTACCAAACCCGGATGAACGGTGACAACGTAGCAGTATTATTTTTAGGAAAATTGCGTTCAAACAGACTCTCTGTTCCGGGATTAAGAAGCCCTCGCCTATAGACCTGAATAAATTTACAGCCAAAAGAAAAAAATCCGCCAGGATCTACATAAATCCAGTTACGATATCCTTGTGACATACCTTAACGTTGGGTGTTTGACATTATGCAGGAACTATTCGGACGATTCTTTGTTGAAGTAATGACCTTCCTTCTGGAAATTAAAAGAAATTCGGTTTCATGTTTCAAAAAGCAACAGTTAGTGTTTTCTTCAGGGGTATTCCTTCAGTGACGTTACAAGAATTTTTTATTAATATCCCGAACAATGCATTATGCCTGTGCTATAGTGCAACATTATCAGCCTGACTTGTTATAAAAATCGTATGAATGATAATACAAAAAATTTTAAATCTGCTAAAACTGCCTAGTCTTAGGATCTCTTAGTTTATGTTTTGAGCCCGTATAAAGCGTACAATACTATTATAATACGTTATAAATATGAGATTGGGAATTAAAAATATGGTTAAAGCCAAAGAACGTGACACAATAATTAAAGTTCAGTGTCTGAGTAAGCGTGCCATAGAATTTTCTTTTTAATTGAGGGTAGAACGACCTCCGTGAGCAACTGAATGGGCTATAAGTAGTCGCCCGTCCCTAATTTAGGGTCACTGGTTCCAGGGAATGGAGAGAGCGCCAGTGCCATAAGACAAACACAATAATCCATGCCTCACCGGGATACGTACCCGGACCCATCACTTATATATTAAATAGGCCGCATTGGAAAAGAAATGCTAAATTTAAACTAATAATTCAAAGTTTATGACTGCATATTTAAATGGTTTATAACTGTAGGTTACAGTAACTTTATGACCTCACTATTACTTTCTTCTTTATGACCTCACTATCACATTCTATTACTTTTTCTTTATGACCTAACTATGACATTCTATTACTTTCTTCTTTATGGCCTCACTACTACATTCTATTACATTTTTCTTCATAGCCTCACTATGACATTCTACTACTTTCTTCTTTATACTTTGACATTCTATTACTTTCTTCTTTACGACCTCAATATCACATTCTATTACTTTCTTCCCCTATGACCTCACTATCACATTCTATTACTTTGGTTTAAATTTACAGATAAATTATTCTAATGAAGTATCAAATATGCAAAGTCAAATAAAAATTAAGTGTAATAACTTTATCGTTGCCTCCTCCGGTGGCGCATTGGTCTAAGCGCTGGCTTATGATCATTTGTCCGTGAAGGATCCGGGTTCGAATCTCGGTTTGGCACGGATGTGGCTTTTGTCTTACGGCGCTGGTTCACTCACTTCCCTGGAACCAGTGACCGTAAATTAGGGACGGGCGACTGCCGTCTCTAATTTACGGTCACTGGTTCCAGGGATGCTCACGGTGCTCGTTAATAGCCCATTTAGTTGTTCACGGTGTTCGTTAAACCTTAAAAAAAGCTTTCTTGTTATCTATGTTTAAAGCTTTCTTGTTATCTATGTTTAAAGCTTTCTTGTTATCTATGTTTACAAGTTGCATAATGCTTTTCTTCGAAATCAGTTATTTCTCTAATTGACTTACTTTGCTTTATAAAACGGGTGTTATTGTTATTTGTGTTTGCAGTATATTATTTGAATTATTATATTTAAATAACGTTTAATCCTTATTTTATTCTGGTACGGGCTCATCAAAATTTCCGAAAAGCCTTCTTGTAGGCAAAAGTTTAATATGTGGTAAGTGTAATCGGCATATTGCATCCCTAATATGATTTAGTTGATCTACATTAAATCATATCACAATGATCGTAAATGATCAATCGCATAACATCAATGATTCGCATTTTCTTTCTTCAAAACAACCGCATCACCACTGCTGCAGCTCATCCTCATGTACGATTTCGGACACCCATGTATAACCTGACGGATAGACATCTTCAACCGCATTTATACGATTGAATTTCAATTTTTGGATCGCAATAGAAAGAATAAATGCACACTTTTGTAACAAATTAAACGTTTTTTACTCCGCATCTCGCTTAGTACAATCAACAATAGAATCATAAAACTTTTTTTATCTTCAAAATAGAATCATATCTTTTTTTTTCAGGTGTTATTAAATCACTGACATCTAATCATGTAAAATTTTTTAAAATAAATGGACACTTAAAGACGTTAACATTCAATTCCCGGCGAAATTAAATCATTTTCAGCATATTTTTTAAATTTTACTAGGCTTGGAACTGATAACATTCAGAAATTTTGTTAGCTATAATACCAGATGAATGATATTCTGTTTGTATAGCAAAGAACCCTCGTGAGCATCTCGATGGACTATAAGCTGACTCCCGTCCCAAATTAAAGGCCATTGCTTTAAGAGACGCGAGAGAGCCGGGGACGTAAGGGAAACACAAATTTAATCCTCACCGGAGATCGAACTGAGACCTATCTCCAACTTATAGTAGGCAATCTTGGAAATTATGTTATGGGAAAAAAGTCCGTCCAAATTTAATACAATGGGAGAAACAGACTGCTTAAAAGTGGCGAATTTCCTATAATTCAAAGGGCACTTGAGCAAAAACATTACATTCCAAGGATACTTCTTTATAACAGCGTGTAAAAAAGATTATATTTGTTTGTTATCATCATCATCATTGTCAACTATTATCAATGAACTGCTAGATGAAGGTCTTTCCAATATCCCTTGACAACTGCCTGTCTTGAGCCACTCGCCGACATGTTATTCCGGCATCTTTTGTCTGCTATAAAAATAGGCATATGTTATTCCAACTCCAAAAGTAAAGTATATCTCAGAGTATAATGCATGTCGATGAGCATAACTGTCTCTCAGTAGAAGTACAGGTATTTTAAGAAAACCACCTATTAAAGGAGCATAACACGGAATGTGTCCATAAAATGGATTAGATAATGCTCAAATCCGTTAAACATTTGGCGCAATAACCGTGATATCAGGTTTCTCTTCACGACGTCCTCCTGCAAACAGCTTACCTGAAGGCTGTGAATTCCGTTTCATTTCATTATAAATAGATATCATAACACACGGGACTTTTTTTATTTATTGTCGTTTCCGAAATGGAATTCATTCGGCCTTCGAGTTTTTAATTAAATGCTGAGAAATCATTAGAGTTTGCAGATATAAAACTATGCAATCGCTTTTCGCGTTTGTGGTAATAAGTTACCAAGGCCATTAACGAAAGAGAAATCAACGTAAAACTAACAATGATGCTCCTTTTAGCGCTTCTCTGTACGAAGGCAATCAAGTAGATATAAATGACACACGGAAAGAGAAATTTCAAGACTCATTGCAGTCAAAATAATGTAACTATACTAATGATCCGAATCCCTTGCCGTAGAAAAGAAATAAAACTTTCCCAGGTTTCGCACATCGACCAGATATCTTTCTCAAGGAAGGTTAGGAAGATAACTGCAAATTGGATAATAGAACGTTTCAACAATTTGAACGCGGTAACTAGAATGGATAATAAATCAATAGGCACAAATGTGATAATTCGAAGAAATGTGGTCGCGTTCGTTGGGCACGAGGTACCATGGTAGAAAACGTAACATTATTTGAAGAACTGATTCCAAATACGTGGCAACTCCAGAGAGACGCGATCATTTCAAGAATCACTGATGGTCAAACTTTCTAAGGTTTCGCAAATGGCAGTAGATTTGAGTGTGGAGTATTAAGCTAATATCTTTACATCCTTCCATATAGGATCGGCGGACTTGGACTTCACTTCTCTTGATAGGGCAGAGGTAATTTTTCCGTCTTTTGTAAAAGTTTAATGCCGCCCTTCTGGCGCAGTGGAGAAAGCGATGGCTTCTGATCACTCGTCCCAGATGGGCCCGGATTTTAATCCATGTAAGGCACGGATGTTGTGTGTGTCTTACGGCACTGGCTGTCTCCCTTTCCTGGAGCCAGTGGGCCTACATTAGGGACCGGCGACCGTTTATAGCCCATTGAATTGCTCACAGTGGTCGTTAAACCTAAAAAAAACATTTTATGCTCGTTGATTCTAATTCCAAATGAACTTTTTGTCAGTCCCATGTATTGTAGTATCGCTGGAGTCTTTCGGACGTTGTAGTGGGATGGCATAAACACCAGCCTCATTGATAAGAAGAGGCTTGTCAATATTTCTTTTAAGTATCATATATAAAGATCCCAGCGACTTTATTCCGACACCAAGTTCATCCTCTTTAGCGGTTTGTTGAGTTGATAGTAAACATTTGGTATGAAGGGAATAGAGCCCAGGTAGCGAAGTTACGACATAGGAAGGGTAACACGGATGGTTCTGGCTTTTTAGTTAAAATTATGCATAAGGTTTGACGTATATCCTGCCTCAGTAGCCAATTTGACGATAGTTTAGTTCGGTTTGTCTAGAACGATCATCGGAGGAGACAGCGAAGTCACTTCTAATTGGACAACGGAAGAAGGCCGTTTGTAATCATCAGGCAAAATGAACTACGGAGCGTCAGTTTGGCAACGCAGTTGGGTTTATAACAGAGATCCGTATGAAGACGGTTGTCAAACGAGTTACTTACTGAGACGTCGAGAGAAGTTAAAGTACCATTGTGTTCAAGTTATATAGTGAAATTGATTGTAGGGTACATATAATTGATTTTATCGAGAAAATATAAGTGGATCTCTTTTCCATGTGCCCGTATGAAAAATACGTCGTCGGCATATCGCAGCCGGATGGTAGGCCTTGGGATGGTGTTGGTGAATATATGTTGCACAATGGGGCAAAATGTTGCTTTTTGAAAGGACGGCTGAAAGCAAAGTTTCCATCGGAGCGCTATTTACCTGTTTATAAATGTTCTCTTAGAAACTGAAGTAGCAAGAATTTGAGACCGAACGCATTAAAAAGACATTTAAAGAAATCAAGACCAAGTCAATTATCACGGCCTATTAATTGGATACGATATGCCGACGACGTATTTTTCATATGGCTACACACAAAGGAAAACGCTCCCATTTTTTCCCGATGAAGTCAATTACACCTTTATACCGCCTACGATCAATTTCACCATGGAGCTTGAACACAATGGGATCCTTACCTATTCACGACGTCGCAGGAAGCAAATCACATGAAATCCGCCTTCCTAAAGTCTATTAAAAAACCCACCTCCGTTCCCAACCTGATGCTCCGCTGTTCATTCTTCCCTGATGATTACAAGACGACCTTCTTTTCGTTGTCGATTTAGAAGAGACTTGGTTGTCTCTCGATTTTCATTCTAAACAATCCGAACTACAGAGTAACGTTGAATTGACCACTGAGTTAGGGTACACGTCGAACCAAATGCACATCTTTATTAAAAAGCCAGAACCAGGCGTGTTAATCTTTCTATGACGCAACTTCGTTACCTGGCTCTATTCGCTACATACCCAATGTTTACAATCAACTCAAAAATGCGCTCAGGAGGATGAACTTCATTGTCGGCATAAAGTCTCCGGCAACTTTATATATGATGCCTAAGAGAAATATTGACAAACCCCTTCTTACCAATGAGGCAGGTGTTTATGTCATCCAGCAACAATATCCGGACGGCTCCAAGCGATACTACAATACATCGGAATGACCAAACGTTCATTTGGAATTAGAATCCGCGAGAGTAAAAGGCAAAACAAAAGGCGGAAAAATAACCACTGCCCTATCAAGAGAAGTCAAGTTGAAGTCTGCTGATCCTATGTGGAGTGATATAAAAAAATTGCTTCATACTCTACACCCAAATCCACTGCCATTTGGGAAATCTTGGAAATCTTGTCTAGCAGCGAGGCTTGTAATGATAGCGTCTCTCTGGATTTGCCACGTATTTGGAATCAATTCTTCAAATAATGCTGCGTTTTCTACCATGGTACCTCGTGCCTAACCAAAGGAACATCGTTTATTCGAATTATCTCATTTGCGCCTATTCATTTATTGTCCAGTCCAGTCACCGCGTTGAAATTGTTGAAACGTTCTATTATCCAGTTTGCAGTTATCTGTCTACCTTCTTTAAGAAAGTCATCTGATTGATGTGCGAAAGCTGGAATGTTTTATTTTTATTCGACGCCAAGGAGTTCAGATCATTAGTATAGTTATAATATATTAATTATATTTCGGCGTACATTTCCTACTTGTTAATTTCTCATTTTATCGACCGAGAAAATATAATTTTTAGAAACAACTTAAACAGTAATTTGTATAAAAATGTTTGAAAATGAGCAACAATAACTTAGAAGAAATATTTGAAGTTGGAAACATTTCCGGAAAAATGTTTCCAACATTTTCACTACTATCGTTATTTGTGCACCTTTATTCAGGAGTGAAACATTCGTTACATGTCAATCTTCCCTCACAAGATTTACGACACAGCAGGGAATGAAATGAATTAAACCGTGTTGTGAATAGAAGCTAAAAATTTCTAAAATGAAATAAATTACTATAGTGATTAGCGTTAATGTCTACCTAAAATGTTTTCCTTTTTCAATTATTAGCTTTTTGTTTCTGATTTACACGAAATGGGGCGTGCTCTCCGTAGTCTCAGGAAGCTGTAACGGAATGAAATCTAAAGCTACTGGAGCAGAACAAAGAAGGTAATAGTATCTCTCTTTTTTTCCAGGAATGAGAGATCTGTCGCTTTTTGAGCGGTAGTCGTCCGTCTCTAACCCGAAGCTCCTCTGCTGAAGAGAAAGCGAGACTAAGGCGTTTACTGAAGGTTTTCAAGCGATATAAAATGATTCCTCCCAATCATATAAGCAAAATCATTCTAAACTTTTTGTCCAAAACAGAGTGAAATCGGTCATTGCCCAGACTTCACTTACCAACAGGATCGCAGAACTTCACTTACCAACAGGATCGCAGAACTTCACTTACCAACAGGACCGCATCCTTAGCAATTAGAGTACCCTTGAGAAATGATGCTAATACTGAACTATGCTAAATGACAAATATTTCTATCTGTAGTTCTATTGATCCAAGTACCACTACACATCAGTTTCTTATAAAGTATAGGAGAAGACGACACACACAAAAATTTCTATTGCGAACTTCTGAGTGTCGAAACGGTGCATAACGCTGTGCGTTCCTGACGTCTCTGAATATATGTTTACTCAGATACTGACAACCTGAGGGAAAAACGGCCGCATTCCACACATGCTACTTCTTTCTATGTTTCTCTCTGATAATGCAGCAGCATTTTGTAAATAAACGAGTATCTGAAAAATAAATTGCATATAATTCGATTATATGGGTATTCACTATTGTTGTTCGCATAAATAATGTTTAGTAATGACACACATTATTTTTTTCTTGAAGGTTAAACTAACTCCGTGAGCTTCTCAATTAACTATAAGCAGTTGTCCAATCCTAGCTTGGACCCACTGCTTCAAGGGAAGGAAGAGCGTTTGTGCTTGAAGACAAGCATGCAATCCATTCTTACCAGCGATTCGTGCCCAAACCATCTCAGACCAATTGTTTGAAGTCAGTGCATTGTAACACTCGTTCACCGCGCCAGCAAAAGTATTTATGAATAATATCATATTAACAATATTTTTGTGTAAATCACAAGAGCTCTATCAATCAGAGCTCTTTGAAAAATTCAAGCAAACAAATAATTCACTTAAAGTACACATGAAATCATTAAGCACAGTTTTTTCTTCGGATTTGAAAACACTCGTACTCTCTTTGTGATTTATTTTCTTGTTTATTACGGAAAATACTTACACGCGACTTTCCCTCCTGATAAAATTGACACATTTAGTACAAGTGGTATTTATGAAGTATGTACTATCAACTCTCGGAAATTCGTACCTATTTAGAGGTGCGTGGTATATTTCTGTTGTGCAATCATTGCATATGAATTTACGGTTTAACATAAAACATTTCTGAAATTAATATTCGTGTTCCGTTTCTCTTTTTTTATCTTTTTGCACACACAGAAACTAATTTGAAGTTAGACTCAGAAGATATCTTTAGTGCGTCTCACTCTTACTTTACTTCCAGCACTTCAAGCATTTATTTTCAGGATTAACTAGTACGATCTATGTAATTCCTCCCGAAGCACATAAAGAATTAAAAAGTACATTAGATCTATTGTCGAAGAATAACTATTTTAAACTTGAGGGAGCAGTATACATGCAAAACCGTTGAGCACCCTTGGTTCAGGAATCTTTGTACTCCTAGGAGAAGCCGTATTTCGGCAGATGAAGTGTGGCATATTTTCAAACCATAGATCAAAATCTAAGTATTATTGAGACACATGAATAAAAAACTTAGAGCATCACAAAAAAGGGCAATTCTTCTGGTATTCCACCGTCAAAATATTTTTCAAAGAAATAAAACAACTTTCCGTACGAGTAGAAAGGTCACGGAATTCTGTAATTCGCCGCCCCGGTGCCGCAGTGGTCTAAGCGATGGCAGCTGATCATTCATCCGAAAGGGCCAGGTTCAAATCCCTGTGAAGCATGGATGTTATGTTCATCTTACGGCACTGACCCTCTCCTTCCAGTGACCCTAACTAGGGACGGGCGACTGCTTATATAGACCATTGAGTTGCTCACGGTGGTCGGTAAACTTCCAATAAAAAAAAATATTTAGCAATTCGTGATTGTTTTTTCCCCTCTATAGAAAAAGAATTTCCTCGATTTTACAAAAACACAACTAACACAAATGGTTTTTCTTTCCCTAAGAAACTAACAATCGTTTTCAAAGAAAAAAATATCTTACAGGGTCGTATACTGAACAGTTTAAATAACTCTTCTCTCAATTATTTCTGTCCCAAAAAATGTACTAAACATCGGGATTTAGATCATGATTTCCAAGAAGAGTTTGCCTTAATGCAACTCTTTCACCACGTATGCTAGAAGCATCAAAGCAGATGAGAAAACTACTCATCAAAACCATCTGGGCAAACGTGTTCCTCATCGTAAACAATAAGACTTGCGTAAAGCTATTGCGTGTTAATTCTAGTATGTTTTCCGGAGAATTCGTCTAAGTGGATTTTCAAAAGACACAGTTTGCCTAAATATGGGAATGAACAAGCGGCCATTAAGTCAGTCTGCACTCTTATTAGTTAACAACACCGCATCAACCATTATGCCACCTGTATAACTAAAGATACTATGCGGAGGGATATAACTAATTTTTTCCAGATGGCAGCACAAAAAGATGTACGCAGGATTCACAAAAATGTGCTGCGCCTTGATAAGGATCCAAGAGCACGGTAGATATACATATATGTAAAGAATATGAAACCGGAAGATATCCTATTGAGACATGTCCTCAACAAGCATCAAACCATAATTGATGGATGAGATTAAACTTCATGCAGACGACACGGACACAGATGTGTAGGAATTTGTTTAGAATATAAACTACAGACAAGCATCCAAAATTAATATCTAATTGTGCCTGCCACGTTCCTTGCGTGATCTTTTTTTTTTGAACACACTGCACAAAGTTTCAAACAATATTACGTCCATTTCGAGATGCTCCAAAAATTGTATTTGATATAAACTTAACTCAGTACCCGTTCCTACGTATAACTACGTCTGAATTATATTCCAATAATACCTTTCGTGTTCTAAGCTTTCAAAATATGCATGGAAGAAGCGCGCAAGATACGAGTGAAAACTATGCGAATATTACATGATTCGCTACTTTACGCGATTTAAACAATACGATGTAGGGTTGCATTATTATTAGCCTTATTTTAGGAAAAATAACGAAATTACTTCATTACATGTACGTATTTGGTTTATTTCAATATCGCAACTTTTTCGGTCGAATCTGAACAATACTTAAAAAATTACGTTTTTCGGGGTTTCTTTTTTGAATTGTAAGAAGTTTGAAAAAAACATGAAATTGTGCACTTTTATATTCTGTGTAAAGGGACCTCACCACATACATCAATAAATTCTATATAAAATCTACTGATGGTATTTTTTGTAAAGATAATTCCAAAGCAATAACAAAAGTATAATCGTCTGGGATAAAAGTCTTCTAATTTATATTCCAAAGACCAATTAGATACCGTTTAGTATATTATTAATAAGAAATATTATAAATATCAATTAAAAAATTCTAGTCATCCCATTCTCTGAGATAGAGTTTAAAAAAATTTTCGCCATTTGCCGGGCTCATGTAATTTGAGAATTTACACATTGTTATCCTAAAGAAATGGAAATATGGAACGTGTTATGGCAATTATTCGGGTAAAATATGGACGAATTAATAGAACATGTTGAAACAAGGACGTTTTTTGTCTATCCCTAAACAGAAAGTACGTGGTTTGAAGTTTGTTTTATGAAACGTGGGACACCTGCGTTGGTGCATATTTATAGATATTTCCCATGATTTATAATTTTCTTAAAAGAGGTAAAACATGCAGGTGTTGGAACTTACTTGATTTAATATGAAACATTTCTATCTGTAGAAACCCCATGTGCTGTGGTATGAAATAAGAATACTGTCGGCGGAAAAAGAGCCTAAAAGGAAACGGGGGGATTGATCAATGTTGCAGGCTTTTCCGTTATTAGGTGAACGGGGAGACAGGTATAAAAAAGCAAAAGAAATAATAATCTTTGAGGATAGATGTGGAGACGCTCTATCGTAAATGCAAACATGGAAGTTTTGTTACCGTTTGTGTAATCGAATATTCCTACATTTCAGTTACATTTTACCCTCATTTTCTTGGGACAAGGAATTCTCATTCCAACTAATCTGGCACTCCAATTGGCTAAAATTGATTTTCGGCTGTTGATTCCTGGCCATGAAGCTATCTGTTATGATGACTTCATGACCGAGAATCAGCTGACATTTTAATTGTGTGTGTTTCATTTTATTTCAATTAATGATTTCATTTTAATTGTGTGTGTTTAATTTTGTTCATTTAATTATTTCATTTAAGTGTGTGTGTTTAATTTTTGTTCATTTAATGATTTCCCATTTAATTGGGTGTGTTTAATTATTTCATTTAATGATTTCATTTAATTGTGTGTGTTTATTTATTTTTTTCTATTTAAAGATTTAATTTAAGTTTGTGTGTTTAATTTTGTTCATTTAATTGTGCGTGTTTAATTTTGGGATGCCCGAAAAAAAGTTTGGGAATTTATTAATGTAATAAAAGAAGTAGGTCTACTTTGCAATACACACTACATTTGTGCCAAAACAGAAACAAAAAAAAAGGACTGAAAGTCGAAATAAGAAAGAGGATCTGCTGCTATGAGCTTGAAATTTGCAGAATATCTAAAACAAGTTGGGTGAAGCAAAATGATTAAACTTTTGGTGAAATGCGGATGCGGTATCAGAGCAACGCCCTCTGAACTGCCCAATCTTCGGTATAAACAGGCTTACTCAAAAGATAATTTGGAAACAAATTAGAGAGCCAACTTTGAGTCGAAAGAGTGTTTTTTTCTGTGTCAATATGCCCGGTCGCAGAAGAAGTTCGCATTATGAACACCTGACTGATATTTGAGAAATATAGGATTGTTGCAGCCTGAGAGAAATTGGTATTTCCTACCCGCAAATTTGCCACTTCTCATACACGAGTGGCAATGTTGCCGTAGGAAAAATACGAAACTAGATTAGAGAGATGCAAATAGGGCCTCGAGTGGACAGGTAGACTCAGAGCACTGGGAAAGGTAAACGAAATCATATGACTGAAACAAAGTGAAAAGCAGGTTTCTGGTGCTGAGTAAGAACATCAAAATTAAATAGCTCGATAAGCGATTTATGATGTATTAAGGTGACACCAAAGATCCTGCTTCAAAGGCTATTTACTATGATGTGTTTTATGACATCATAAATCATGCTTCGACGGCAATTTACGTTTAATGATCTTACGACGGCAGAGCATGCCTGACATCTCTACTACATAAAAGTGCCCGACTGCGCAGTAGAAGTCATCCACATGGTTTCAGCGCAACAGTAGAGGACTGTAACCTTCCATGATATGTTCTTCAGCCTAATTCTACATCATCTGCTTAAATGAGAAAGGCAACATGGCTACGGACACTCTTTTGACCCAAAACACAGACGTCTCTGGTTGCAGAGAATTGTCAAACACAGACATTGGAGCCCCTGATTGGAAAACAGGTCGATCTTTCTTGCGAGTCACAACGATTCAATTTGATGTACTATGATTGTCTCCTTTACGTGTTCGAAGACATCGTGGCGAACAGCACTTTACGCCGTACATTTTTCAGCGTCATACCGGTCCAATACCAAGCGACATGGATCGGAGCGCAACTGGTCTCAATGACGATCACGCTTAATAGAAATTTTGAACACTCAACAGTCAGGGATACATCATAGGTGTTTTGGAGGCAGAGGCGATATCCTTCCTTTTCTTTTAATTGTCCTATCACTCGGTTTCTTCATGCAAATGCTCGGCCACATGTTACAGTAAATGTCCATTACCTCTCCCCGCACAATATGTACCGTTTTTTCTCTTGCCGGCACGTACACCGGATTTGTCCACGATTGAAATTATCCTGGGGTATGGTAGCTTAGCGGACTGGGACCTCAAAAAACTCCCCGCGTCACCACAAAGTAAAAATTCTAGTCTCTCCTCCGGAGCATTCTGGGAGGCTATTGCATAGGAAGTTGCGAAAATTCTGTTCCATTATGAATACAACGCCGTATAGACGCTGCTAATGTTCCTTGAGGTGGTGTCACAGGTCAGTGATGCCTTCTTTGGAGCGAACAAATCTTGTATAGTTCCACAAATCTAGTCAGTAATCTGTAACATGAGGTATCTGGGATACAAATCTCTATTTTATTACCGCATTCTTTTTCTTGTTGCAATTTTCACAAAGAGTAGTAAATGGGAGTGGTCATTTAGCTTGTACCTGGTGGAATAATTTCCAGGGATAGTCTTGATTAACATAACTGATAGGTAAGTGGACGTCATAAGTAGCTAGATTTTGCAAGAATCCTTTGTCTGATACGTTGTGTGTAACAGTACTCAGTCCTAAGCCATGTCTTAGGAAAAGTTCCGTAACTCCAGTTTCCCTGGGATATATTCGATCAGTTTAAATCTGTTATTTTTTTATAATTTCATTTATGTCTCAGCTTTCAGATGACTCTAAATCGTTTATTTTTTTCCTTTTCTACCTGATCTTTTGTTTTATTTACATCTGTCCGCGAGCACCTGTGATAAAAAAACAGAACTCAGTCGTATGGTTTAAGAAATTTTCTTTAAGAAAAAAGATTTCAGGTTTGGAGCTATATGGACATCACAGAATACAAAAAAAAATAAACGAAAAAAAGAAAATATACAAACGATATGATATTTTTAAATTGTAATAATTCGATTTGAATATTTACGTGTCATTAACCCTTTGCCCTGATGGTAATGAACTGGAAAAGCACAGCGTAACATTTGTTACATAAAAAAGAAATTATACCAATTGATTCATAAAAAAAGAAGTATACAGTTTCCAGATGCTGTAAAACTGGGTAACAATTGAAGATTTACGGACTACAACTGCGAACAGTCAGGTTGATGTACTCATAACGTTTGTGCCCCGCTACATAGGGAAGTGACGTAGGCGATAGCGCGCGTATCACGTGATAAAAAATCTCGATGAATATCTTCGTCACCGATGGATTAGACGAACTGTCGAATACAACATGCCACTGACCCAATCGCCACCCAGAAGTCCTGATTTAACACCTTGTGACTTTTGCTGTGGGGTACGTAAAGGACAAAATTATTCGCCTTACCCTTTCACTTTTGATCTAGCAGAGCTGAAACAGCGGATCATTGCCACTATCACTGCACTTGATTACGATATCTTACCTCGCGTTTAGGCCGATATAGATTACCTGCTCGATGTATGTCGTGTGACTAATGGTCCACACACAGAACATCTGTGACTGTCTCTAAAAGAACTTAAAATATTACCTCACAATTCTGCTACAGGTAACATAAAATATCTTACATTGTTCTTGCTTTATAGTGGGTTGAAACTGGGTACTTCTCTATGAATCACCTTGTATATACATGAACTTTGTCAATGTATACACAGGGGTTGTCCAAATTAATGAAAACAAATTGAAAAAAAAAGGTGTTACGCACCTAATACGCTGTTAGAACTTTACTTGGAATTTAAAACTGCTTGAATCCTCCTTGAAATGGACGCATACAAGTCATGGATGTTGGTAAGTGGTATGTTGTACCATTCTTCATGAAGAAACTGCTCCAATTCCTTGAGAGACGCAGGAGGAGAGAATCGCGGGATCACACTCTGTTTTACCAACACAGACCCCAGGAGCTCAATGATATTTAATTCCAGGAACATTTTTGCAGGCCAGGGAAGGTGTGTAACTTCATCTTCATGTTCCTCGAACCATGATTGGACAGTTCGACTTCTGTGAATCGGGGCATTATTATTTTTAAAGATGCAATCCCCTGACGGAAACAATGTCTGCGCCATTTAACGCACATTGTCGGCCAAAAGAATGACATAGTCACCGCACGTAAACCCGTACTGTGGTGGGGAATAGGGAGAAACTCGATTCAACGGAAAACAAGACGTGTTTCCAGTGATCCGCAGTCCACGTTTTATGTTCCTGGCACCACTGCAGTCTCCGTATCATATTAACCTGTGACACCAGGGGTTTTGAAATCGCAGCTCTGCCGTAAATATTGTGCTTATGACATACCCTTCGCAGAGTGGCGTCGGCCCTGGGCTTTGGAGATGCGCATTGAGCTCAGCAGTCACTATCGTCGCCGTGGGTTTCCTCCTTGCGGTCACAATCCTCTTTAATGTCCTCCTGTCTCTCGCAGGCGGGTTTGGTTTTTCTTCCATAGTTGTGTCTCGCAGATGATTTTGTGCCGTGAACATTGTATGATGTCATGACCTTCGACACGGTTCCTCTCGGCACTCCCAATACCTGAGCCACTGTGGTTGCCGACGCTCCAATCAGACGGGGCTCCTACAATCTGCCCTGTTTGGAACTCCGACAGGTTACTCTTTGTGCCTTCACCTGGAACAGAAATTATGCAAATAGCGATTTTACAATTCAATTACACAGACCTTTGAGACAATAACAAATATGTAGCTACCTGTACGTTTTACTCAAAAAGCAGCACATACCAATGTCACTGTTTTCAGAGAGGTGTTTCCATTTATTTTGGACAGACCCTGTATAATAAGCGCAGTGACATCGTCTGTTTACGTCAAGTTCACGAAGTGGAAATGTATTCATCATGAAATTTGTCTTTTCATATATTCCTCACAATGAAATAATTTACAATTTAAGAAAGTTGTTAAAGAAATTTGTGCTAATAACACTAACTATTAGAATGCCGTCTTTGCACGATATAAACATATTACTGAAAGAGAAGTCAAAATGGACGATGAAATTGACCATTCACACGAATCAAAAGTTGAAAATAAAATCTGATCACTAGTCTTTCGTGTCGGCTCCCAGCATATCCACATGTCAATTTTAAAAACAGAAAAAGAGATAAACTTGTGTAAAAATGTAAAAAAAGAGTCTACCGTAGAACATCACTCTTATGTAAACACACCGAGAACTGAACTTGGTGTGTTTACATAAGGTGTGTGGCATTCGGCGGTGGATTCCTATTCACTTTTTGACAGTATATCTTCTTTAAATTCTCCTGAGGATGTAGTGGAAGCCAGCACAAAAGATTTAGTGATATAATTTTGATTTTCAACATTTGATTCAGTGTAAATACAGTTATTTTCATCGTTCATTTTCACTTTTCGGTAATATGCTATATCTTGCAACGACAGTATTATTTTAACAGCTAGTAGTACAATTTACAAGCACAGAATATTTGGTACCTGTAGAATAAAATCATTTCCGACGTTTTTTCGCCACCAAATTCTTTCTGCCGCCCCGGCGACGCAGTGGTTTTCAGCGATGGCGTTGTGTTTGTCTTATGGCACTACGTCTCTCCTTTCCCTGGAGTCAGTGACCCTAAATTAGTGCCGGGCGACTGCTCATAACCCATTGAGTTACTCACGGTGGTCGTTAAACTTCCAATCGAAAAAAATATTTATTAAGATGCCACTACTTTCAACGCGAAATATTAAACACGCAACAACGTCATGCCATTAATGTTGGAGAATTAGAGAGCAGGCTCTCTACATTTCTATTTGAACATCGCTTCAGTGCTAGGATGGAAAGTACAATTACGATTCCTTCGAAACATCAAACGTTTCTTCAAAAGTGACGTTCACAAAGTGGAGGCACTTCTGAAGTGATACCAGAATCCCTACATAGCTTTCTCCATTACCTTTGTTAACCTTCGAGATCACTTCCTTCGGGTGCCATTACTCGATACGAACCCTACCTCAATAATTCAGTCGTGGCACTTGGCAGCGAGTTTGTTTACGATTTAAACTTACGATAATTCATTTTGGGATGATTTCATTCCTAAGAGATTTTTTCCATGGAGAAACTTCCAACCCTGTTCCGCTCTCTGCGAATTAAAGTGTTTATCGACTGACAAAAAGATGGCGGCACGTCAGCTCTTTTGTTGGCGCGCTTTCTTGCTTATCTTCTATCACCTCCAGTGTGTGTCTTGGCAGTGTATATTTAAGCGGCAGGCTGTATGATATTTTTTGCTTCATACGCATTTTTTTCTGGTGCACCGTTATGACAGATAATTGTGCCGTCCTTATTAACCTGTCAAGCTCAGGATTTCAACAGAAGATAGTCAAGCCCTCTCTTAATTACATTGATCTACTTACAGAGGCTAACGCTCAAGCTGTGGAGATTTATTGGCGTCCTCTCTAGCAAAAACGGAGAAAGGCGAAACAAAAAATTCA